>JAUTDP010000013.1:0-1200000 GCA_033439795.1 Sordaria brevicollis | reverse complement strand
GTAGTTTTGAATCCTTTATAGAGAATTTCGGTTACTTTTATAATTATAATTTCTATTATAAAGAGACCCTTATTTTTACTAATTCTCTTTTTCTATAGGCGTACTTTAATAATAAAGGCGGTCGGGTTTATTTATTATATTTTATAAATAATATTCTCTATCCTTATATATTCGGTAATATTCGTTTAAAAGAACCCTTTAGCAATTAATATAATAGTATTTAAAAATACGAATACTTTTTTACTAAAGACCTTTTTAATTTAAATTTAATATTATTAATATTATTCGCATATAGCGTTATTAAATATAATTTTATAATTTTTAGTCGTAAGTAATTTTATAGCGGTTTATATAATATTAAAAGTATTAATCTTTAAATCGCGAAATGTTTTTTCGATTTGAATTTTAATTTCTTCGTTCGTTTATTTCGAATATTAAATATTAATTATAATACTTCGAATAAAGAAGGTATAATAATAATTAATAAAGAATATTTTCGGGGGGGGGGGTAATAATTATAATATATTAAAGGATAGACCCGGTTTTAGGAAGAACGTCCTTTATAATTCCGGCCTATATTTTCGGCGCCTCTTTAACGTTTTTTTATAATTTTTATAAAATTGTCTTCTTTAAATCGTTAAAATCCTTTTTAATAATAATTTAATCGTTATTAGCCTTACTAACTTTAGGGTACATTACCCTATTTTTCTTCGCGAAGATTTTCGTATATTCGTTAAATAATTTACGAACTTAATTGCGGTCTTTGAACGAAATGGCGTTGTAATCCGAAGATTTATTCGCTTTAGCGATAAATTTCTTTATAATTTCGTTATCCTTTTATATTTTTTCCAAAGTTTTTGCGGCGTACGTTGTATTAAGGTCGTTATAAATTGAAAATTTTACGAACGGGTTGTGGACGTTATTTTCGAATTTATAATTACTACTATTAATCGCTATTGGTAGTAACGATATATTATCGTTATTATATTCGTCGCGGGATATTATGAGGGATATAAAAGACCCTTTTAAATCGATTCCCGTTATTAGTTTTCGTTTTGGAGCGCTCCTCGACTAGAAATTGGCGTTTCCGGTTCCAAAGCAGTTTTTTCGTTATAAAGGCTTAATCTTTTTTAATACGGAAATTTAAATCCTTAAAATTTTATCTTTTATTTATATAAATAACTACTTTCTTTTTTTTTTAAATAATTTACTCTAATATATTTACCGCCTTATAAACGATAAATATCTTTATTTAAATTCTTACCCGGCTTTTAAATCGTTATAATATTATAAGTCTCCTTTTATTCGAATAGTAATTTCCCTCTTTCGTACGATTTCCCTATATTTTAATAGAATATTTTTAATTAAATTATTAATTACTCTATAAGGGAATATTTTTTAGTTTTATATACGGAATAAGAGCGGGAGTCTTTTCCTTTTAAATAATTAATTTAACGGCGGTAATTAAACTGGCGCCGCTCTAAGTACCCGAATTTTAAGAATTTATAAATACGTTTATTAGGCTTTTAACCGTTAATTTCGATTTAATAAAGGGCTCGCTAATTTATTTACGGGTATAGTTTTTATTTCTATTTTTAAATTCCCTCTTACGAATAATAATAATATAAGCGGTAAGGGGGGCGTTAAAGAGATTAATATTTTTATTATTTTTTACTACCGTCGATTCTAATATAATATTTCTTTTAAAATCTTTCTAATGCGTAAAAGAATATAGCTTTTTAACGTATTCTATAGTAGCCTTCGCGATAATTTTTTTAAAAATAAAGTATATTTTCTTTTCAAAGGCGTAATACCTATACTTTTTATATAGAGTATAAAAAATTAGTAATTTATTTTTATTAAATAGGTAATTCGTTCATTAAAGCGGTCCTTATTATATTTATCTTTATTATAACGTTTATAAATATTAACGTTATAATAGAATTTCTTTAAATATCCTACGCTTTAATAAATAAAATATTATTAAATATTAATTAAAGAAATAAACGGTTTATAAATATACGCGCCGCTTTCCTAAAAGAGGAATTTTTTATAGAAAGCTTTAATTACTTTTATAATTATAATTTCTATTATAAAAAATCCTTTATTTTCGTTAATTCTCTTTTTTTATAAGCGTATTTTAATAATAGAAGCGGTCGGGTTCGTTTATTATATTTTATAAATAATATCCTCTATTTTTATATATTTAATAATATTCGTTTAAAAGAACCCTTTAGCGATTAATATAATAATATTTAAAAATATAAACGCTTTTTCGCTAAAGACCTTTTTAGCCTAAATTTAATATTATTAATATTATTCGTATATAGTATTATTAAATATAATTTTATAATTTTTAATCGTAAGTAATTTTATAATGGTTCGTACGATATTAAAGGTACTAGTCTTTAAATCGCGAAATATTTTCTCAATTTAAATTTTAATTTCTTCGTTCGTCCGCTTCGAATATTAAATATTAATTATAATACTTCGAATAAAAAAAGTACAATTATAATTAACGGGGAGTATTTTCGGAGGGGGGGTAATAATTGTAATATATTAAAAAATAAACCCGGTCTTAAGAAGAATATCTTTTATAATTCCGGCCTATATTTTCAACGCTTTTTTAATATTTTTTTATAATTTTTATAGGATTATTTTCTTTAAATCGTCGAAATCCTTTTTAATAATAATTTAATCGTTATTAACTTTATTAACTTCGGGGCGTATTACCCTACTTTTTTTCATAAAGATTTTTATATATTCGTTAAATAATTTACAAACCTAATTACAATCCTCGAACGAAATAATATTATAATCCGAAAATTTATTCGCTTTAATAATAAATTTCTTTATAGTTTCATCGTCCTTTTACGTTTTTTCCGAAATCTTCGTAGCGCGTACTGCATTAAAATCGTTATATATTAAAAATCTTACGAATAGGTTATAGACGCTATTTTCGAATCTATAATTACCGCTATTAATCGTTATTAATAGTAATAATATATTATTATCGCTATAATCGTCGCGGGATATCGTAAAGGGCGTAAAAGACCCTCCTAAATCGATTCCCGTTATTAATTTTCGTTTTAGAGCGCTCCTCGATTAGAAATCGGCGTTTCCGGTTCTAAAGCAGTTTTTAAATTGCAATTAATTAATTATTAATAGCCGAATTAATATTTCGATAAGTATATTTCCGTTCTTTATTATTTATAAATTCGACCCCGAACTCCCGGTCTCCGTAATCGAAAATCCTTCTAATTATTAACCTTCGCCCCTATTTTTTAAGAAATGGGTTTAAGAATTTTTAAAAAAATTATAATAAATTACAAATTTGTATTAAATTATTATAATAACTAGGGAGGTTAGCGCAAGGATAGAACGTAGCGGAGGGAGGACTCACCCTTTCTCCGGCATATAGAGGAATTTATTACTAGCGAGGAATTTAGTAATACGCTCGAGGTTAATTTTAATATCGGTATTAATTATATTAAATATAGGGGTTAGTAAAGGAAAGCGAAGGGGAGACGAATATTCGCTTTTATTTTCGTCGGAGGTTTTTATTATTTTACGGAGCGCTTTAGCGCGTTTTTAACGGGGAATAGCTATTTCGAATCGATTATTATTATTATTAAAAGAAGGAAAAATTTAAAAAAGCTTAGGAGATAAGAGGTTTTTATATTTAGGGGAGGGAAATTTTTACATTAATATAAATTATAATAGAAATATAACCGTTATAAAGGGAAGAAAAGGATAAAAGGAATAAAAGAGAATTTAATAATTAGGAAATTTAATAGCGGTTAGGAGGGTAAACGGATAGAAGAATAGAAAACGGAAAGCGGTAATAAATAAAGGATAGGATAATAAATTAAAAAAGCGGAACGGTTTAATATTTTAGCGTAATAGTAAATAAAAGGGATAAAACGGATATTAATTACGTTGGCGGTAAATATATATTATAATTATAAAATATTAAAGAAGCGGCCTAAATAAATCTACGCCGGGAATTATAATTAAGGTTTTTATCCGGGGCGTTTAACGCTTATAATTTTATCCTATAGGGAATCGGAAATAAATTTTATATTATATTAGCGCTATAAATTTAATTAAGGAATAAGAATCTTACTTACTTATTTATTATAACAACTATTATTTAAAAATAAGAAAAATTCGCTAATTATAATTAGTAATTTATAGAACGTTTCGTAATCGGGGATAAAATTTAATTTAACCTTAAGAATTATATTACCGACTATTTAAAAAAGAAGTTCGATTAATTTTATACGAAATATACCGTTTCGAAAATATTAAATAAGATTTTTATTCCTTAATTAAATTTATAGCGCTAATATAATATAGGGTCTATTTCCGATTCCTTATAGGATAAAACCGTAAGCGTTAAACGCCCCGGATAAAAACCCCGGCTATAATTCCCAGCGCGGATTTATTTACGCCGCTTCTTTAATATTTTATAATTATAATATATATTTACTATTAATACGATTAATATTCGTCTTATCCTTTTTATTTATTATTATATTAGAATATTAAATTATTATACTTTCTTAATTCATTATCCCGTCCTTTATTTATTACCGCTTTCCGTTTTTTATTCCCCCGTTTATTTACCCTTTTAATTGCTATTAAACCTCTTAACCGTTAAATTCCCTTTTATTCCTTCTATCCTCTTTTTCCCCTTATAGCGGTTATATTTCTATTACGGTTTATATTAGCGTAAGGATTTCCTTCCCTTAAATATAAAAACCCCTTATCCCCCGGGCCTTTTTAAACTTTTCCTTCTTTTAATAATAATAATAATTAATTTAAAATAATTATTCCCTATTAAAAACGCGCTAAAGCGTTCTATAAAATAATAAAAACCTTTAATAAAAATAAGGGCGAATATTCGTTTCCCTTTTGCCTTCCTTCGCCGATTTCTATATTTAATATGATTAATATTAATATTAAAATTAATTTCGAGCGTATTATTAAATTCTTTATTAATAATAAATTCTTTTATATGCCGGAGAAAGGGTAAATCTTCCTTCTATTACGTTTTATCCTTATATTAACCTCCTTAAAACCGTATCCGTACTCTTCCGTATTTTACTTATACTTTTTAATTAGCCGAAGCCCTTTTTACTTTTATAACCGTCCCGAATAGTAATATTTATATAAAGGCTATTATTAAATTAATTTATTATATTTTTAATTACCCGAATAAATTATTATCTTTTATATTATTAACGTCTTTTATTTTGATTCGTTTTTAAATAAATTTAATTAAATTATTTAATATATTTTAGTGGTTTCGTATTATATAATTAATACGCTTTATAGTTTTTATAATTTCCGTAATATTTTTTAAGAGAAGGTTATTACCCGAAATCCGGTTAATAACGAATTTTACGATTATTTTATCCGCTTTTATATTGTTATTAAGGAGTTTACCGGCGCAATTCGCCTTTATTTTATTAATAACCGTTTTATTAATACTTTTAAATAATTTATTCGCTATAGAAAATAATTAATTAACGATTATTTTTAGAAAGGTTATTACGAATTCTTCTTTTTTAATAAAAATAATTTAATTAATAGTTGTATTCCTTTAGATAGTATCCTTTATAATAATAATAATAATTTGTTTTATAATAGTAGCGGTAGTTTATTTCGTAGCGGTAGCGGTAGAATTCCTTAGAGTAATAGTAGTAATTATATACTTTCTTATAATTAGTTTCCGATAGAAATTAATTCGTTAGTTATTCGTTTTACCGGTCCTATTTTTATTAATAATAATTAATTCGCTTAGCGTTAATTTATAATTAATATTATACGTTAATATATTCGTTAATTTAACGAATAGAACTATTTATTCATTAATAATAATAAAATATTAAAGGCTTTAATTAATTATAAAAAGAAGTAATAATTAAGTAAATTATTACCTTCGTAATTTAATAGAATTTTATTTAAATACAAATCCTCCTCCCGTTTTTATTTTAGCGTATTAATAAATAAAAGTAAAAGAAAAGGAAAAAAAGAAAAATTAAGAATAGCGAATGAATTCGTTTCGCTATTCTTTTTTTAATTTAATTATTAAACGGTATTTATTTAATTATTTTAACCGAAATGCTTATAATAGGATTCTTTTAATTTTAATTTTATCGTTTAAATAAATTTAAAATTATTTTTATATTTACGGCTAATTAATTATTACGAATTATATATTTATTATCCGGAAATATTCGACCGTAATATAGTAAAACATTTTTCGTCCTAATTTATACAAATAAATAGGGGTATTAATATTAGGGATTCTCTTTTGGAAAAGGAAAGTTTTAAAGCCGATTACTTCTATTTTCGCTTAAACGAAGAAGGAATTCTTCGTTTTTGTTAATAAATAATAATTTTTATTATCCTCCGAAGGTTAAATTCTTTTCCGCTTTTTTTTTAACCGATTATATACTATTTTATTATAATATTATTAAATTTCGGGTCGAGGTTAATAATTATAAATTTATACCGCCAATTTAATTTAATTAATATTATTATTAATTAATAATTATAATACGATATTTATTTTCTCTTCGTAATATTTTTTAATTATATTTTTTAATCGAGGGTTAAAAGTTTTAGCGGTTATAATAATTAAATAAATACGTCTATTATTAAGGGTAATCTTATTATAATCGTTATAAAATTCTCTATTAATATTTATTCTTCCGTTTATTTAATTTTAGTAGTATTACTTTCCGGTCTATTAATAAATAATTAATTTTTTATTCGTTTTATTTAAATATAATTAATTATTTAAACTATTATTTTTCGGACGAATTTAATTTAATTTATACGGGCGAATCTCTTTTCGAAAACCTTTATTTATTTATTAAAATAAAGGTCGAATAGCGGGTAAAAAGTTTCCGTTTTAAAATTCTATATTAGCGTAACTTTATACGCCCTAATAACGATTTTTAAATATTTAATTTAATATTTAGCCAATCCAATTACTATTTTTCGGGGTTTACTATATATTTTTATTAATTAATAAAAAATTAAAATTCTATATATAATTGTATTTCGAATATATTTAGGATAAATTTCCCTCGCGCGAACGAAGGAGTAACTTTAAATTTTTATAGCTAATTAAATTAATATATTTATTTAAATTTTTATTTTCTTTTTAATAACCTCTACGTAAATTCGATAATTAAATTTATAATTTAATTAAATATTTAAGAATTTTATTAATTCCGTCGGTCGAAATATAATATCCCCGAATTAGAAAATTTCCGTTTTTAATACCCTTATCCGCGTAAAATATATTAATTCCATTTTATTCGCTTCGAATTTTATATTTCTTTCCTTTATTTATTCAAAATAAATTTCTTATATTATTTAAAATATCCTATAATTCTCTTTAATAATTTTTATTACAACGATAATATTAATATTATTAGCGAAACCGATTATAATTATATTTTTAATTATAATTAATTTACAATATAATAAAATAATAAAAAAAATAAAAAGAATTAAGGAGAGGGGGGAATTTTAAAATATTCCGGCTTTTATAATATAGGGAATAAATATTTCGTCGTCGAAGAAAAGGGAATTTCTTCGTCCGTTAATAAAATTCACCACTTATTCGAAAATTTATTATAAAAATTATATTTCCTATAAAATATATAATAATTATTTATAATTAATTTAATCGAATACGCTTTTAAAATTAAAGAATATTAGTAATATAACGGCTCTAAATTTTTAAACCGTATATATAATATTTATAATAATACGGATAATAAATTCGATTAAATAATTTATTCGATTATTTATTTAGCCCTTTAATAGGAGGTTGAATTCTTTTGTAATTTAAGTAAATTTTTTAATCACAAACGTTTTAAGGATTTTCCCGACGTTATTTAATAATAAAATTAGCCTTTACACGCCGGTTAATTTTTATTATATAGCAATTTTTCTTAATTTTTTAAAAATAATTATTTCTATATTTTTAAACCGTTATAAGAAATATTTAAAACGAAAATTCGTAATTATAAAAGCGGTTATAACTTTTCGGAATAATTTTTTATAAATTTTTAAAAATTTATTCGAATATTAATCGATACCTAATATTTTATTCGGAATTATTTAAAATAAAATATCCTAAATATCCTCTTTAATAATTAATTCGTTAATAAATAATAAATTACCGGTATTTAAAGGAAGGATTTAATTATATAAATAATCCGTAAGAACGTTTACTTTTAAGAAAAAATATTCGGCGAAAATATTCGCCTTATTATTATAATTTTCGATTTTTTTTACTCCTTTATATTATTTAAAAATTAGGAATTTAAGCGGGTCTATTAATAAATAACTTTAGGTACGGACTTATTTTTCGAAGGTTTAAAATTTATTTAAATTCTTCAATACCCTTTCGACGCTTTTTTATTATATTATTTATTAAACTTTCGTATTAATCCTTCTTTTCTTTATTAATACTTTTACAAATTCTATTTAATTCGAAAATATCCTTTCCTTATATTATTTCTATTATTTCTATTTCGTATTTTTTATTACTATTTTATATCTTAACGTTTATTACTTCGCTCTTTTCCTTCGATTTTTTTTCCAATATAGGACGAATTCCTCTATTATATTTATAAATTCTCTATTATATTTATTAAATATAAATTCTAATTCCTCTTTCGTATTAATCTTTATTAAAACCGAAATTTATTATAATATTACTTTTCGTACTTTTTCTATATTTATTAAATTCTAATTATAATCTTCTTTTATTTCCACTTTCCTAATTTTTCTTCCGGTATAGATTTAAACTTTTTAAAAATAATAATCCGAGCCGGTTTATTCGTATTATTACGCCCCCTAATATTCGGTTTCGATTCCTAATATTATTTATACGTAATCGATTATCCTATTTTTTTCTTCCTATATTATATTATTTATATAAATCGGCTTTCTTTTAGGAATAATAAATTATATACGTTATTATTATATTTATATAAAGAATTTTTCGGCTCTTAAATTAATCCTATTCTTTAAATCCTAATTAAGATAATAGAAATTAAAATCCCCGACGGTTATAATTTACTATTTTACTAAGGGTCTTTTTTCGAAGAATTCGAAGAGGGGAAATTTCTATTCGTATTTTAATATTTTATATATTTTAATAGGGGAATAAATCGAATAAACGGTTAATAATTCTTTTAAATTCTTAAACGTTAAAAAAGTTTAATCTTTTCCGACGTCGAAATTTAAATCCCTAAAATTCTATTTCTTATTTATATAAATAACCGCCTTCCCCTTTTTTAAATAATTTACCCTAATATATTTACCGCTTTATAAATAATAAATATATTTATTTAAATTCCTACCCGGCTTTTAAATCGCTATAATATTATAAATCTCTTTTTATTCGAATAATAATTTCCTTCTCTTATACGATTTCCCTATTTTCTAAAAGAATATTTTTAATCGGATTATTAATTATTCTATAAGAGAATATTTTCTAGCCCCGCGGGCGGAATAAAAGCGGGAATTTTTTTTTTCTAAATAACTAATTTAACGGCGGCGATTAAACTAACACCGCTCCGAATACCCGAATTCTAAAAATTTATAAATACGTTTATTAAACTTTTAATTATTAATTTCGGTTTAATAAAGGGCCTATTAATCCGTTTATAAATATAACTTCTATTTCCGCTTTTAAATTCCTTTTTATAAATAATAATAATATAAACGGTAAAGGGGGTATTAAGGAAATTAATATCTTTATTATCCTTCACCGCTACTAATTTTAATATATTATTTTTTTTAAAGTTTTTTTAATATATAAAAGAATATAATTTTTTAACGTATATTATAATAACCTTCGTAATAATTTTTTAATAAGGGGGTATACTTTCTTTTCGAAAGCGTAATACTTATACTTTTTATATAAAATATAAAAAATTAGCGATTTATCTTCGTTAAATAAGTAATTCGCTTTTTTGAAGTAATCCCTATTATATTTATTTTTATTATAACGTTTATAAATATTAACGTTATAATAGAATTTCCTTAAATATTTTACGCTTTAATAAATAAAATATTATTAAATATTAACCGAGGAAATAAATAATTTGTACGTATATACGCCGCCCTTTTAAAAAAGGAATTTTTTATAGAGAATTTCGGTTACTTTTATAATTATAACTTCTATTATAAAAAATCCCCTATCTTTACTAATTCTCTTTATTTATAGAAAACTGCTTTAGAACCGGAAACGCCGATTTCTAATCGAAGAGCGCTCCAAAACGAAAACTAATAACGGGAATCGACTTAAAAGGGTCTTTTACGTCCCTCATAATATCCCGCGACGAATATAGCGACGACGATATATCGTTACTACCGATAACGATTAATAATAGCAATTATAAACTTAAAAATAGCGTCCACAACCCGCTCGTAGGATTTTTAATTTACAACAACCCTAACGTAGTACGCGCCGCGAAGATTTCGGAAAAAACGTAAGAGGATAACGAAGTTATAAAGAAATTTATTACTAAAGCGAATAAATTTTCGGATTACGACGTTATTTCGCTCGAAGATTATAATTAAATTCGTAAATTATTTAACGAATATACGAAAATCCTCGCGAAAAAAAATAGAATAATACGCCCCGAAGTTAATAAAATTAATAACGATTAAATTATTATTAAGAAAGATTTTAACGATTTAAAAAAAATAATTTTATAAAAATTATAAAAGAATGTTAAAGAGGCGCTAAAAATATAAACCGGAATTATAAAGGACGCTCTTCCTAAAATTAGGTCTATTCCCTAATATATTATAATTATTACCCCCCCCCGAAAATACTCTCCGTTAATTACGATTGTACCTTCTTTATTTAAAATACTATAATCGATATTCAATATTCGAAATAAACGAACGAAGAAACCAAAATTTAAATCGAAAAAATATTTCGCGATTTAAAGATTAATACCCTTAATATTATATAAATTACTACGAAATTACTTACGACCGGAAATTATAAAATTATATTCGACGACGTTACGTACGAATAATATTAATAATATTAAATTTGGGCTAAGAAGGTCTTTAACGAAAAAGCGTTCGTATTTTTAAATATTATTATATTAATCGTTAAAGGGTTCTTTTAAATAAATATCGCCGAATATATAAAAATAGAGGATATTACTTATAAAATATAATAAATAAACCCGATTACTTCTATTATTAAAATATATTTATAAAAAAAGAAAATTAACGAAAATAGGGGTCTCTTTATAATAGAGGTTACAATTATAAAAGTAATTAAAGCTCTCCGTAAAGGATTTTTCTTCTAAAAAGGCGGCGCGTATATTTGCAAATTATTTACTTCTTCGGCTAATATCTAATAATATTTTACTTATTAAAGCGTAAAATATTTAAGGAAATTCTATTATAATACTAACGTTTATAAACGTTATAATAAGGATAAATATAATAAAAACTACTTTAGAAAAGCGAATTACCTATTTAACGAAGATAAATTACTAATTTTCTATACTCCGTATAAAAAATATAAATATTACGCCTTCGAAAAGAAGGTATATTTTATTTTTAAGAAAATTATCGCGAAAATTATTATAAAATACGCCGAAAAACCGCGCTTATTTACATACTAGAAGGACCTTAAAAGAAATATTATATTAAAGCCGGCAGCGGTAAAAGACGATAAAAATATCGATTTCCCTAATACCCCCTTTACCGCCCGTATTATTATTATTCGTAAAAAGGAATTTAAAAATAGAAATAAAGGCCGTACCCGTAAACGGATTAACAAGCCTTCTATTAAACCGAAATTAGCGGCTAAAGGCCCGATAAATATATTTACGAATTTTTAAAATTCGGGTATTCGGAATAACGTTAATTTAATTACTACCGCTAAATTAATTACTTAAAAGGAAAAAACTCCTACTCCTACTCTACCCACAAAGTTAGAAAATATTCCTTTATAAAATAATTAATAATCCGATTAAAAATATTCTATTAAAATATAAGGAAATTGTACAAAAGAAGGAAATTATTATTCGAATAAGAGGAAATTTATAATATTATAGCGATTTAAAAGCCGGGTAGGAATTTAAACGAGGATATTTATTATTTATAGGGCGGTAAATATATTGGGGTAAATTATTTAAAAAAAAGGAAGGTAATTATTTACGTAAATAAAAAATAGAATTTTAAAGACCTAAATTTCCGCGTCGGAAGAAATTAGGCTTTTATAACGTTTAAAAATTTAAAAGAATTATTAACCGTTTATTCGATTTATTCCCCTATTAAAATGTATAAAATACCGGAATATAAATAAAGGTTTCTCCTCCTCGAATTCTTCGAAGAAAAACCCCCAGTAAAATATTAAATTATAACCGTCGGGGATTTTAATTTCTATTATTCCAATTAAAATTTAGAGAATAAAATTAATTTAAGAGCCGAAAAACTCTTTATATAGGTATAATAGTAACGTATACGGTTCGTTACCCCTAAAAGGGAGCCGACCTATATAAATAATATAATATAGGAAAAAAAAAATAAAATAATCGATTACGTATAAATAATATTAGGAATCGAAATTAAATATTAAAGGGCATAACAGTACGAATAAACCGGTTTGGATTATTATCCTTAGGAAATTTAGGTTTATATTAGAAGAAAAATTAAAAAAACGGAAATAAAAGAAAGTTATAATTAAAATTTAATAAATACGGAAAAAATATAAAAAACGGTATTATAACGGATTTTAATTTTAGCGAAGATCGATACGAAGGAAGAATTAGAATTTATATTCGATAAATTTAATAGAGAATTTATAAATATAATAAAGGAATTCGTCCTATACCGGAAGAAAAATCGAAGGAGAAAAGCGAAATAATAAACGCTAAAATATAAAATAGCAATAAAAAATACGAAGCGGAAATAATAGAAATAATATAAAGAAAGGATATCTTCGAATTAAATAAAATTTATAGAAATATTAATAAAAAAAAGAAAAATTAATACGAAAATTTAATAAACGATATAACGAAAAGGCGTTAAAAGGGCGTCGAAGAATTTAAATAAATTTTAAACCCTTAAAAAATAAACCCGTACCCGAAGTTATTTATTAATAAACCCGCCTAAATTCCTAACTTTTAAATAATATAAAGGAATAAAAAAAATCGAAAATTATAATAATAAAGCGAATATTTTTATTAAACGTTTCTTCCCGAAAATAAATATCCTTACGGATTATTTACCTAATTAAACCCTTCCTTTAAATACTAACGACTTATTATTTATTAACGAATTAATTACCGAAGAGGATATTTAGGAAATTTTATTTCGAATAGCTCCAAATAAAATATTAAGCGTCGATTAATATTCGAATAAATTTTTAAAAATTTATAAAGAATTATTCCGAAAAATTATAACTATTTTCGTAATTACGAATTTTCATCTTAAATATTTCTTATAACGGTTTAAAAATACGAAAGTAATCGTTTTTAAAAAATTAAAAAAAACCGCCATATAATAAAAGTTAATCGGCGTATAAAAATTAATTTCACTATTAAATAACGTTGGGAAAATCTTCGAAGCGTTTATCGTTAAAAGATTTACCTAAACCGCGGAAGAATTTAACTTCTTACTAAAGGGTCAAATAAGTAATTAAATAAATTATTCGATCGAATTTACTATCCGTATTATTATAAATATTATATATACGGTTTAAAAATTCGGAGCCGTTATATCGTTAATACTCTTTAATTTTAAAAGCGTATTTAATAAAATTAATTATAAATAATTATTATATACCCTATAGGAAATGTAATTCCTACGATAAATCCTTAAATAGGTAGCGAATTTCGTTAATAAATAAAAAAGTTCCCTCTTCTTCGACGACGAAATATCCGCTCTCTACGCTATAAAAGTTAAAATACCCTAAGGCTCCCCCTTCTCCCTAATTTTTTTTATCCTCTTTATTATTTTATTATATTATAAATTAATTATAATTAAAAATATAATTATAATCGGCTTCGCTAATAATATTAATATTATTACTATAGTAAAAATTATTAAAGAGAATTATAAAATACTTTAAACGGTATAAGAAATTTATTCTAAATAAGTAAAGGAGAGAGGTATAGAATTCGAAGTAAATAAAATAGAATTAATATATTTTATACGGATAAAGGTATTAAGAATAGAAACTTTTTAATTCGAGGATATTATATTTTAACCGACGGAATTAATAAAATTTTTAAGCGTTTAATTAAACCGCAAATTTAATTATCGAATCTACGCGGAAGTTATTAAAAAGAAAATAAAGACTTAAACGAATACGCTAATTTAATTAATTATAAAAATTTAAAATTACTCCTTCGTTCGTACGAAGGAAATTTATATTAAATATATTCGAAATATAATTATATATAGAACTTTAGCTTTTTATTAATTAATAAAAATATATAATAAACCCCGAAGGATAATAATCGGATTAACTAAATATTAAATTAAATATTTAAAAATCGTCGTTAGGGCGTATAAAATTACGCCGGTATAAAACTTTAAAATAGAAATTTTTTACCTATTATTCGACCTTTATTTTAATAAATAAATAAAAGCTTTCGAAGAGAAATTCGCCCGTACGGACTAAATTAAATTCGTCCGAAGAATAGTAATTTAAATAATTAATTATATTTAAATAAAACGAATAAAAAATCGATTATTTATTAATAAACCGGAAAGCGGTACCGCTAAAATTAAATAAATAGAGGAATAAATATTAATAGAGAATTTTATAACGATTATAATAAGATTACCCCTAATAACGGGCGTATTTATTTAATTATTATAGCCGTTAAAATTTTTAACCTTCGATTAAAAAATATAATTAAAGGACGCTATAAAAAGAGAATAAATATTACGTTATAATTATTAATTAATAATAGTAATAATTAAATTAAATCAACGGTATAAATTTATAATTATTAACTTCAACCCGAAATTTAACGATATTATAATAAAATAGTATATAATCGGTTAGAAAAAAAAGAAGCGGAAGAGAACCTAACCTTTAAAAAATAATGAAAATTATTATTTATTAACGAAAACGAAAAATTCCCTCCTCATTTAAGCGAAAACGGAGGTAATTAGCCTTAGGGTTTTCTTTTTTTAAAAAAGAATCCCTAATATCGATACCTTTATTTATTTATACGGATTAGGATAAGAAACGTTCTATTATATTATATTCGAATATTTCCGGATAGTAAATATATAATTTATAATAATTAATTAACCGTAAATATAAGAATAATTCTAAATTTATTTAGATAATAGAATTAAAGTCGAAAGAATTTTATTATAAGCACTTCGGTTAGGACGATTAAATAAATACTACTTAATAATTAAATTAAAAGAAGAACGGCGAAACGAATTCGCTTATTATTTTTAATTTTCTTTTCTTCCTTTTCTTTTATTTTTATTTACTAATACGCTAGAACGAAAATAAGGGAGGATTTCTATTTAATTAAGAATTTATCGAATTATAAAAGCGACGATTTATTTAATTATTATTTCTTTTTACAATTAATTAAAACTTTCAATATTTTATTATTATTAACGAATAAACGGTTTTATTCGTCGAATTAACGAATATATTAATATATAATATTAATTACGAATTAACGTTAAACGAATTAATTATTATTAGTAGGAACGGGACCGGTAAAACAAATAGCCGGCGAATTAATTTCTATTAAAGAATTATTATAGGAAAGTATACGAATATTATTATTATTCGAAGGAATTTTATTATTATTATTACGAAGTAAATTATTATTACCGTTATAAGGTAAATTACTATTATTATTATAGGGGATATTATTTAAAGGAATATAACCGCCGATTAAATTATCCTTATCGGAAAGGAGGAATTCGTAATAATTTTTTTAAAAGTAATTATTAACCGATTATTTTCTATAACGAGTAAATTACTTTAAGGTATTAATAAAACCGTTATTAATAAAGCGAAGGCGAATTACGCTAATAAATTCCTTAACGACGATACGGAGGCGGATAAAATAATCGCGGAATTCGCTATTAATTAGGTTTTTATTAATAACCTTCTCCTAAAAAATATTATAAAAATTATAAAAACCGCGAAGTATATCGATTATATAACGCAAAACCGTTAAAATATATTAAATAATTTAATTAAATTTATTTAAAAACGAATTAAAATAAAAAACGTTAATAATATAAAAGATAATAATTTATTCGGGTAATTAAGGATATAATAAATTAATTTAACGACGGCCTTTATATAAATATTATAACCCGGGATAGTTGGGAAGGAGAAAAGGGCTTTAATTAATTAAAAAGTATAAACGAAATACGGGGGAATACGGATATAATTTCGGAAAAATTAACGCAAGGATAAAACGTAACGAAGGGAGGATTTACCTTTTTTCCAATATATAGAAGAATTTATTATTAATAAAACATTTAATAATACGTTCAAAATTAATTTTAATATCGGTATTAACTATATTAAATATAAAAATTAATAAAAGAAGGCGAAAAAGAAACGAATTTTCACCTTTATTTTTATCGGAAATTTTTATTATTTTATAAAGCGCTTTAACGCATTTCTAATAAAGAATAGTTATTTCGAATCGATTATTATTATTAAAAGAAAAAAAAATTTAAAAAGACCCGGAGGATAAAGGGTTTTTATATTTAAAAGAGGGAAATCTTTACGCTAATATAAATTATAATAAAAATATAATTATAATAGGGGGAGGAAAAGAATAAAAAGAATAAAAGAAAATTTAATAATTAGGAAGTTTAATAGTAATTAGAAAGGTAAATAAATAAAGGAATAAAAAGCGGAAGGCGGTAATAAATAGGAAACGGGATAGCGGATTAAGAAAGTAAAACGGTTTAAAATTCTAACGCAATAGTAAATGGAAGGGATAAGACGAATATTAATCGCGTTGGCGGTAAGTATGTACTGCGATCGTAAAACGCCGAAGAAGCGGCGCGGATAGGTCCGCGCCGAAAAATATAGCCGGGGTTTTTATCCAAGGCGCTTAACGCTTATAATTTCATCCTATAGAGAATCGGAGATAGACCCTATATTATATTAGCGCTATAAATTTAACTAGGGAATAAGAATTTTACTTCTTTATTTATAGGCGTATTTTAATAATAGAAACGTTCGGGTTCGTTTATTATATTTTATAAATAATATCTTTTATCCTTATATATTCGGTAATATTCGTTTAAAGGAACCCTTTAACGATTAATATAATAATATTTAAAAATATAAATACTTTTTTATTAAAGATTTTTTTAATTTAAATTTAATATTATTAATATTATTCGTATATAACGTTATCAAATACAATTCTATAATTTCTAGTCGTAAATAATTTTATAACGGTTTATATAATATTAGGGGTATTAATTTTTAAATTATAAAATATTTTTTTAATTTAAATCTTAATTTTTTCGTTCGTCCGCTTCGAATATTAAATATTAATCATAATACTTCGAATAAAGAGGGTATAATTATAATTAATAGGGAATATTTTCGGAGGGGGGTAATAATTATAATATATTAAAGGATAAATCCAATTTTAAGAAAAACGTTTTTTATAATTCTAACCTATATTTTTAATACTTTTTTAACGTTTTTCTATAATTCCTATAGAATCGTCTTCTTTAAATCGTTAAAATCCTTCCTAATAATAATTTAATCGTTATTAATTTTATTAATTTTAAAGCGTATTACCTTATTTTTTTTCGTAAGGATTTTCGTATATTCGTTAAATAATTTACGAATTTAATTATAATCTTCGAGCGAAACGGCGTTATAATCCGAAAATTTATTCGCTTTAATAATAAATTTATTTATAATTTCGTCGTCCTTTTACGTTTTTTCCGAAGTTTTCGTAGCGCACGCTACGTTAAGGTCGTTATATATTAAAAATCTTACGAGCGGGTTGTAGACGCTATTTTCGAATTTATAATTACCGCTATTAATTATTATTAGTAATAATAATATATTATCGTCGTTATCATCGTCGCGGGATATCGCGAGGGATGTAAAAGACCCTCCTAAATCGATTCCCGTTATCGGTTTTCGTTTTAGAGCGCTCCTCGATTAGAAATCGGCGTTTCCGGTTCTAAAGCAGTTTTTATTATATTTCGAAAATATTATTTCCCTATATAATCGAATTATCCGGGCTTCCCTATATTATTTATAACGTTTTCTACGTCGATCTCCTGCGTAGAATTATTAATAACCCCCTCTTTAAACAGAAATTTACTAACGAATAACCTCCGGCTATTAAAATCGAAGGAGAATCGGAATATTAAATAAAAAAGGTTTTCTACGCTAATATTATTAAGAAGAAAAGAGGTTTAGTAAAAAAGGTCTTAATTAAATAAAAAGGATATTATAACTTAATATAAGAACCCTTAAAGAATTTTAAAAATATTATTACTTTAAACGAATTTAAAATTTAATACAATTTAATAATAAATAACGACGGCCTAATCGACCGGTATATTAAAAAATTCCTATAGAAGGCTATAAACGGAACGAAATATATTATAAATAGAATAAAGGATTTTTAAATATAAATTAAAATAAATAATAAATTAATTAGGGCGGGGCCCCGGCGAAATTAATAATTAATTTAATTTAAATATCTTTTATTAAATTATCCTCTAATACCTCCAATATAAATTCTTCGATAATAATCTCCTCCCCCTCCTTATAATTAAATATATAAATATTAATAAAATTATAAATATTTAAAGGTTTATAAGTACGGCGGCGGAAAGTAGGAGGCGCGGGACGGTAATTTTCCGGGCGCGAAGGCCTAATAATAATAAAAGAAAAAAAAAGTAAACGGTAAATATTATATTCAAAATAAATATTTAAAGGGAAACGTTACGCTTTTTATTATTTAAATCTATTAAATTACTTTTTACTATTTCCTTCGACTTCTTTTCCCTTTTTTCTTTTTTTCGCCGACGGAGGTTAAGCGGTAACGGCTTCTTTAATAGTAATAATAATAACGGTAGTAATAATATCGGCGGCGGTAATACTAGCAATAGCGGCTTCGACGGCGGTAGCGGCGTAAATATTATAATCCTCGATTAAACGGTTAAAATCCGCGCGTCGGCTACTTACTTACTTTATTTTTTTTATATTAATTATTAAATTAAATAATTATTCCCTAAAACTTTCGAATTTACGGATTCGCTCTTTAAAAATTTAAATTTTTATAATATTAATGAAACCGTTAATAATTTTAATAAAAGAAGAAAGCTCTGCAAGAGGCATTTTAATAGTAATCCGATTAGTAAAGCCGTTAAAGCGTATTAATAATTTAAAAAACCGTTGAGCGAAAAAAGAAAAGAAATTTACGTAAGAATAAAATTTTATTTCTTTAAAATTTAAAATCCCAATAAAATTTTAAACGTAATGAAATAATTATTATAAAAATCTTTAAATATATACCTTTTAATATATTATATTTTAAAAGCAAATTAAATTTAAATAAAAATAGGTTTATAACCTTTATAGGCGTATTGATAAAATAAATATATGAAAGTAAAAGAGTTTTTATTAAGCATAATATAATTATACCTATTAATTAAATAACTTTTATATTAAAAACTTTAGGGCTCGGCCCTAAATAGAACGTATTCGCGAATATTATTAAAAGTAAACTTACTAATTACGCCGGCGGCGGTAATATTAAACTAAATTTAGCGGGGTTTTAACGGGGTAATAGGTTTAGGAGTAACAATTTTAATAACGCCCTTACTATAATAAAAGGCGGAAATAAGGGTCGGCGGCGGAATAAAAGAATTAATAGCTGTTACAATACCGATCTAGCAGAGGCTTAGAGAAGACGTATTATTATACGAAGGGGAGAAGATCGAAAGAGAGTAGCGAAAATTCTATTCCCGGACTATATATATAAGTAAAGTAGAAATATAATTGTAGGCGCGATTGTACTCCGCTAGTAATTCGGTACCAAAACGCCTAAGGAGCGCTACCGATAATTTAGTATTATAATAGTACCCCCGGCTCCAAAACGTAATTAATTTCAATTATTAATAAAATTAATATACCGATACCCCTATAGGCTAATTAATAAACCGTAGGCGTAATAATAGCGGGTGGCCCGTATTATTACGTACGTTGAAATAAATACGGTAAATTTAACGATTATTTACTACGGCGGCTATAAATAATACTACGCTAAACCGAATCCGGACAATTAAAATAATATATAGGTTTACAATTCCTCCCTTCTTATTTTAATTAAACCTTTAAACTTTTAGACTTTCCTTCTTTCCTTCCCTTCTTTTTTATAACCTTTATTAATGTAATTCTAACGTTCCCTAAATTCTTCGTACGATAAATACTCCTTCTTCGCTTATAATAAAATAGATTTTTTAAAAATTTCGTACGTTTTTTTAGCGTTATTATACCTCCTCGCCGTCGCCCTCGTAAAGATTTTAATATAATTCCCGCTAAAAATATAAATTATATAATTTACTTAAAATCTATTATTAAGAATATTATTTTAAATAGTAGCGTTCCTATAGCGTTTCGGTATTTCTACCCTTTAAATAAAAAAAAGAAATATTATAAATATATTAATCGTAAAAAGAATTGCGATAAAGTGAATTTAATTTTTTTTTTTTTTTTTTTTTTTTTTTTAGTTAGCGTTTTATTAACGAAATAAGCCTATTATCTTAATAATTGGCGATAAAGCCGATATCGCTACCTTAATTCGCTAATTAATTAAATTTTAAAAATACAACGTTAATAAAACTTTCGCTTAGAAGGAAGTATTATATACGCGTATCGCGGTTATTATTAAAAATCTCCTAATATATTTCAATATTGCTAAAACGGTTATTAAAGCCGAATTTAGGCTTTCGGGCCCTAAGAAGGCTATTAAGGATATTATAAATATATTATTAAAGGGTAAGTGAATATATAATATAATATTAATTATTTTATAGCGCGCCGCCGTTGAGAAAATCGTTAATAAATATATTTAAGCTTTAATATAATTAGTTTTTAAGCGTCCTATTATAAATACTCCCGTATAAAAGTATTAATATTAGAAGGAAATTTAATTAATACGCTTTATTTATAGCGATTTTAATTAATCGATTTAACTTTTTACTAAAAAGTATTTTTATAACGTAATTGAAACGGAAGTAATTCGTATAATTAATACTATTAAAAATGCCGATCCCGAACGTTAAAAAGAGGAAATTACGTAGGTTATAAATAATTTCCTTATATAAATTTTCGTTTAGGTAGCCGGTAAAATATCGAAATTTCATTTCGGAAATAATAAATTTTAATAGAAAATAATTAGTAAAAATATAATATTTCGATAGGAAAACGATAATAAAAATATAATTCTATTACTATATTTCGTTACGAGGAAATATTAAAAAAGATAAAGTCTAAGGCTTAAATAATATAATTATATAATTTATAAATTAAAACCGTAGGAAGAGATTATAAAAGCGTATTATAATATATACGTAGGAAATTATAGGGACGTATTATAATTTATACGTAGGAGACCGAAGGGGCGTATTATAATTTATATATAAGAGACGGGCTAGGTTCGGGCGAACCGTTAATTATATTATATTCCCTTAAAGCTTCGTTTAATTCTCGTTAGTGCTAGGCCCGAAATCCTATTAAATTTAAGGTTTAATTTATATAAGTATTTAGCGTAGAAATCCTAGATATTATTTATATTAACCTAAAAATCTTCTATAGGGTATTAATCTGGCGGGTAAAATCGGGGCTATTTAATCCTATAAAGTAATTTACCTTTTAAAAATTATATAAAATTGAGAATACGTTTAAAATATTATTCTTCCTTACTGGGTATCGCTTTAGAAACGATGGCGCCCTTTATTTATTAATTAAAGGCTTCGTTAAAAGCTTTTTAATTAAATAAACCTTTTTAATAAGGCCGGATAAAGGAGGTATAAAAAATAAGGAAGATTTTATATATTATATTTATAATAAAAACGATTACCTAGTAATATACCTTCTTAACGATAAACGGGCCTATTTATTTATCGGCTAATTTAAGGGACGGGCGGCTTTAATCCTAATATTTAATATAAATTTAAACCTTATCCCCGATTATATACTTTAAAGCATTTAATTTATAAACGTTAGTATAACGCCTCTATTTCTTTTAAATTTCCTTTATAAATAAGCGGGCCTTAATAATAATATAATTTATATATTTTTCAATTGCCCGAACGTCGAATAAATCTTAATATTATATTAATAATATAAAAATATTATAATATTAAAGAGGCTTAATATTTATTTTCGGGTATTAATTATAATTAATAAAAAATAGGGAAAGGTTTATAATTTTTAAAACGTAATTATTCGCCGCGAATTCGGTAAAGGGTAATTAAATAAATTAATCGTTTTAATAATAAAAATAGAAAATATATAAATATTATTCGATATAAACATTTACAATCTTTATTTAATTATTAATCTTTAAATAAACGAATAAGGAGAATTTTTATTAAACGCCGAAAAGTCGATAAAATTCCTATTAAAAGGTAGTAATAAATTAAAAATTATAATTAAAAACGATAAAATCAAGGGTATTATATAAACGGTAAATTTCGTAGAGGAAGGCGTTAACGATTTTCTTAACGGTTAAATTATAAATAAGGACGTAATACCGTATTTTTATTAAACGGTTAATAATTACTATAATATAAATATACGCCCTCTTACCGTTTTTAATTTCGGGAAGGGGGTTAATAAAATTTATTAAAAAGTCGGATTATTAGCGAAATGGGATTAATATAAGCTCGAATAGGCTTAAGGGCGTAAATTTAGAATTCTTAATTTAAGCGTAGAAATAATAATTTTAAACGAAGGTAATTATATCTTTAAATAAATTAGGCTAAATATAAATCCGTCGGATAAGGTTATAAATTTTAAAGCGGCTTAGGTAGCTATTAAGCGTTAAACCGTAAATACGCTAGAGAATTTAGAAGCGAATTTCGTCGTAGGAAGGGATAAAAACCCGCTTATTAATTAAAATCCGGTTATAAAAGATTTTATAATCCGTTATAATAGCCTTTATAAATTTCTTAATATATTTAAGGAATTTTTTATAATTAGGGTTTTAAAAATAAATAATAATTATAAAGGAATTGAATAAAACGAAGTAAATAGCGTTAATATAATCGTTAATTAGCGATTCGGTATTAAAGATTAAAAGCCTTATAAATTATTTATCGTCGTTATTATTATCGCTATTAAAGTTTAATTCTTCGATTTAATTCTCTTTCGGTAATAAAATACGTATATAATTCGTTACCTAATCGTCGCCGAAATTATATTTATCCGTTAAAGTACTTTTGGGTAACCGGAAGAGGGTATTGGGAACGGTTATATAAGCGCCCAAGCGGTATATAATTTTAAAACGGAAATCGCTAAAGAATTTAAATTATTAAACTTACCGCTAATTAAGGAGTTTTATCGTTATAAAGTATTAAAAGCTCTTATAATTAATAATAATTTTAATAATATTTTTAACTCTTTAAAATTTAAGGCGCTACTTTTCGAAAGTTTTAATAATAGCGAGGAATTCTTTATTATAAATTTTATAATTATATTTAACCGGGGAATATTTAAATAAAAAGAAGGTAATAAAATGGTATTTCCCTTCTTTATCGATTTAAAAGAAAATACCGCCGGATACTTAATCCGAAGTATTAATTTCGATAACGGTTTAATATTTAGGGTAATAATACGTAAAAATAAGGGCCGAAGTAAAAACGTTTTTTAAATATTTAAATATTATAACCGCGGCTTTAAATATAAGGTTAATTTATTTATTATAAAATATAAAGGTTATAAAAGGTTAAGTAATTTTAGAAAAGCTTTTAATAAATTTATAATAAAAATTCGCGAAGTTAATAAAATGCTAAAAATCCTTTAAAATTTTTAGGACGCCTTAGCCGACGATAGTATTAACCTTTTCGGGATTTATATACAAACCGTCGTAGAAAATAATAAACCCTAAATACTTTATTTTATATTTATAGAATTCGTATTTTTAAATATCGATAATTAGGCTTACCTTTATAAATTTCTTTATAACGTTTTCGAAATAATATTTATATTCCGCTTTAATCCTATTATAAATAAATATATTATTAAAGTAGGCCGTAATATATTTATTTAAAATATTAAATAGAATATAATTAATATAATATTAAAATAATGCTAGCGCGCCTATTATACCGAAATTTGTAATAAAACATTTAAAGAGACTAAATTTAATAATAAACGTAATCTTCTATTTATTACTTTTAATAATATATAAATAATTAAAAGCCGTAATAATATCGAATTTATTAAATTACTTCGCTTTATAGAAAGAGTTAATTATTTCGTAAATAAAGGGAATAGGATATTTATTTTTTATTATAATATTATTTAATTTATAATAATCGATATAAATTCGTATATTACCCCTTAATTTTTGGGCTAAAAATATAAGGGTAGCCGTAAAGGACGAATTTAGGCGAATAAAATTAGAGGCTAAATAATTATTTAAATATTTACGTACGATATAAAATTTTTTTTAAGATATAGGGCGTAAGTAGTAATACGGAGGGGTTTAGCCGGGGATAAAGTCGATTTTATAATTGAAAGGGTAGTAAAGCGGTATTATTTTCGCAGTTTTAAGGTCGAAAGCTTTTTAAAGGTAATAAAAGTATTCTAGTAAAGCTTTAATAATTTTTATATAAGTAAATATTAATTTTCTATCGATATATTTTTAAATATCCTCCGCCGAAACGGCCCGGAATTATAATTATTCTGCTATTTAATCCCGGTAATTAATTAAAAATTAATAAAAAGGGATAAATATAAATTAGCCGGCGAAGATTATATAAAATATAATATTATCGAAATCGTTAAAAATTTAATTAAAATCTTCGGGGTCGAAATTAAAAAGCGGGATTATAACCGTCGGCGAATTACTATTAATACCGGAGAAAAGTATTATAATTTTAATAAAGTAATAAAATTAATCGGGAATATATTTAAAAATTTCTATACTAAATTCTTCGTACGTTAAAATAAAATTAAAGGTAAATAATAAGCGGATAATTATATCCTACGGCTAATTATAATTATTCGGGCAAAAATAAACCTTCGAAATATAATAGGGGGAAGCGGAATAATAACGAAATTTTCGTAATTTAATAAAGGGCTGGATCGGGTTTTGGAATACGAGCTTAATTTTTAATAATATCCGGGGGGCCGTAATCGGTAAAGGAAAGTTTAATATATTTTTAATAAAAAGTAAAGGAAATAAAGGCGTTTCCTTAATAATGAAACCGGGAAAATTTATAATATTTTATAATTAATTTATAGTAAAGTTATACTTTTTTAATTAAAGGAAGTTAAAAATAATATTGGGGTTATTAAAAGGTTAAATGAAAAGAATAAAGCGATTTGTAAAAGAATTAATAGAGTAAAATATAATATAAATATAGGAAATAGAATTTCTTTCGCAATTATCGGTTGAATAGAGGGTATAAGGGCGGTAGAAAGGTATTAAAAGGAGAATATAACGTTATATAAAAGAAAAATTAATAAAGTTTATTAATGAATACCCGGAATTAATTATTATAGAATATAATATTTTAAAGGCGTTATTAGAGCGAATAGAATTTGAAAAAAAGAAATTAATATTTAATCCTATAAAATATAAATATAGGTTTTTTAATTCTTTTATATTGCGCTTTTAGCGGCGATTTTTACTAAAAATTAAGTTTTTCTTACTTGAAGTATTAATATTAAAGCCGGGGCGTTCTAAACGGGAGCGGGGGCCTAAACCTTATATTTCGCCTTAATTATATAAATTATAATATAATAACCGGCCCCGCTATAATATATATATAAGCCTTCCGCCCTACGGCGGGCTCGTTCCTCCGTAGAAATAAAGTTATTAAATTTCCTTATAGGGGTAGAAATTTTATTGAAGATTATAAAGTCGCCGGCGGGTTAGGCAGGGGTAAATAATAAAACGCCGGCGTAATAATTAATATTTAATAAATTAATAATAAATTCGCGGAGGAAATTTACTTAACCTTCGAAATCGTTAAGGGTTAGGCGATTAGCGCCGGTAACGTTAACGAAAAGTAAGATTCTTATTCCCTAGCTAAATTTATAGCGCTAATATAGTATGGGGTCTATCTCCGATTCCCCGTAGGATAAAACCGTAGGCGTTAAACGCCCCGGATAAAAACCCCGGCTACCTTTCCCGGCGCGGACCTATCCGCGCCGCTTTTTTAGCATTCTACGATCGCGGTACATATTTACCGCCAACGCGATTAATATCCATTTCATCCCTTCCATTTACCGTTACATTAAAATATTAAACCGTTCCGCCTTCTTAATCCGCCGTCCCGTCTTTTATTTATTATTACCTTCCGCTTTTTATTCCCCCGCCCATTTACCCTTCTAATTATTATTAAATTTTTTAATTATTAAATTTTCTTTTATTCTTTTTATCCTTTTCCTCTTTTTATTACAGTTATATTTCTATTACGATTTATATTAACGTAAGGATTTCCCTCCCCCGGATATAAAAACCCTTTATCCTTTAGATTTTTTTAAATTTTTTTTTCTTTTAATAATAATAATCGATTCGAAATAGCTACTCCCCGTTAAAAATGTATTAAAACGCTCCGTAAAATAATAAAAACTTCCAACGAAAATAAAGGCGAAAATTCGTTTCCCCTTCGCTTTCTTTCGTTAACTTTTATATTTAATATAGTTAATACTAATATTAAAATTAATTTTAAATATATTATTAAATTCTTTATTAATAATAAATTTTTTTATATATTAGAAAAAAGGTAAATCTTCCTTCCGTTAGGTTTTATCTTTATATTAATTTCTCCGAAATTATATTTATATTCCCCTGTATTTCGCCTATATTTTTTAATTAATTAAAGCCTTTTTTACTTTTACGTCCGTTTTAAATTATAATATTTATATAAAAGTTATCGCTAAATTAATTTATTATATCCCTAATTACCCGAATAAATTATTATCCTTTATATTATTAACGTTTTTTATTTTAATTCGTTCTTAAATAAATTTAATTAAATTATTTAATATATTTTAACGGTTTCGTATTATATAATCGATATACTTCGCGGTCTTTATAATTTTTATAATATTTTTTAAAATAAAGTTATTATTAAAAATCTAATTAGTAACGAATTCCGCGATTATTTTATCCACTTCTATATTATTATTAAGGAATTTATTAATATAATTCGCTTTCGCCTTATTAATAACGGCTTTACTAATACCTTTAAATAATTTATTCGCTATAGAAAATAATCGGTTAATAATTATTTTTAAAAAGGTTATTATAAATTCCTCCTTTCTAATAAAGATAATTTAATCAGTAATTATATTCTTTTAAATAATATCCTTTATAATAGTAATAATAATTTACCCCGTAACGATAGCGGTAATTTATTTTATAATAATAGTAATAGAATTCCCCCAAATAATAATAATATTCGTATACTTTCCCGTAGTAATTCCCTAATAAAAATTAATTCGCTAATTATTTATCCTACTAATCTTATTCCTATTAATAATAATTAATTCGTTTAGCGTTAATTCGTAATTAATATTATACGCTAATATATTCGTTAATTCGACGAATAGAATTATTTATTCGCTAATAATAATAAAATATTAAAGGTTTTAATTAATTATAAAAAGAAATAATAATTAAATAAATTATCGCTTTCGTAGCCCAATAAATTCTTAATTAAATAGAAATCCTCCCTCGTTTTTATTCTAGCATATTAATAAATAAAAATAAAAGAAAAAGAAAAAAAGAAAATTAAAAATAGCGAGCGAATTCGTTTTACTACTCTTTTTCTAATTCGATTATTAAGCGGTATTTATTTAATCGTCCTAGCCGAAGTATTTATAATAAAATTCTTTCGGCCTTAATTCTATTATTTAAATAAATTTAGAATTATTTTTACGTTTATAACTAATCGGTTATTACGAATTATATATTTACTATCCGGAAATATTCGAATATAATATAATAAAACGTTTCCTATTTTAATTTATATAAATAAATAGGGGTATTAATATTAAAGATTCTCTTTTAGAAAAAGAAGGCTTTAAGGCTAATTACCTCCGTTTTCGCTTAAACGAAGAGGGAGCTTTTCGCTTTCGTTAATAGATAATAATCTTTATCGTCCTCCGAAAATTAGGTTTTTTTCCACTTTTTCTTTTTTTAACCGATTATATACTATTTTATCGTAATATTATTAAATTTCGGGTCGAAATAAATAATTATAAATTTATACCGCCGATTTAATTTAGTTATTATTATTATTAATTAATAATTATAATATAATATTTATTTTTTCTTTATAACGTCCTTTAATTATATTTTTCGATTAAAAGTTAAAAGTTCTAGCGGTTATAATAATTAAATAAATACGCTTATTATTAAAGGCAATCCTATTATAATCGCTATAAAATTCTCCGTTAATATTTATTCCTCTATTTATTTAATTTTAACGGTATTACTTTCCGGTTTATTAATAAATAATTAATTTTTTATTAATTTTATTTAAATTATTATTCCTCGGACGAATTTAATTTAATTTATATAGGCGAATTTCTCTTCGAAAGCCTTTATTTATTTATTAAAGTAGAAATCGAATAGCGGGTAAAAAGTTTTTATTTTAAAGTTTTATATTAACGTAATTTTATATACTTTAATAACGATTTTTAAATATTTAATTTAGTATTTAATTAATTTAATTATTATTCTTTAGGGTTTACTATATATTTTTATCGGCTAATAAAAAGTTAAAGCTTTATATATAATCGCGCTTCGAATATATTTAATATAAATTTCCTTTACGTAAACGAAAGAATAACTTTAAATCTTTACGGCTAACTAAATTAATATATTCGTTTGAATTTTTATTTTTTTCTTAATAACCTCCGCGTAAGTTTAATAATTGAATTTATAATTTAATTAAACGCTTAGGAATTTTATCAATTCCGTCGGTCGAAATATAATATCCCAGAATTAGAGAATTTCCGTTCTTAATATTTTTATCCGCGTAAAATATATTAATTCCGTTTTATTCGCTTCGAATTCTATATTTCTCTCCTTTACTTATTCGGAGTAAATTTCCTATATTATTTAAAATATTTTATAATTCTCTTTAATAATCTTCGTTATAATAATAATATTAATATTATTAACGAAGCCGATTATAATTATATTTTTAACCGTAATTAATTTATAATATAATAAAGTAATAAAAAAAATAAAAAGAATTAAAAAGAAGGGGGAATTTTAAAGTATTCCGGTTTTTATAGCGTAAGGAACGGATATTTTATTATTAAAAAAGAGGGAACCTCTTCGTCCATTAACGAAATTCGTTATTTATTCGAAAATTTATTATAAGAATCGTATTTCCTATAAAGTATATAATAATTACTTATAATTAATATTATTAAATATATTTTTAAAATTAAGGAATATTAGCAATATAACGGCTCTAAATTTTTAGGTTATATATATAATATCCGTAATAATATAAATAATAAATTCGGTTAAATAATTTATCCGATTATTTTTTTAACCTTTTAATAAGAAGTTAAATTCTTCTACGGTTTGGGTAAATCTTTTAGCGACGAACGCTTCGAAGATTTTTCCAACGTTATTTAATAATAAAATTAACTTCTACGCACCAATTAACTTTTATTATACGGCGGTTTTTCTTAATTTTTTAAAAACGATTATTTTTACATTCTTAAATTATTATAAAAAATACCTAAAATAAAAATTCGTAATTATAAAAACGGTTATAATTTTTCGGAATAATTTTTTATAAATTTTTAAAAATTTATTTAAATATTAATCGACACCCAATACTTTATTCGGAATTATCCGAAATAAAACCTCCTAAATATCCTCTTTAATAATTAATTCGTTAATAATTAACGAATCGCTAATATTTAAAGGAAGGGTTTAATTAAATAAATAATTTATAAAAACGTTTACTTTCGGGAAAAAACGTTCGGCGAAAATATTCGCTTTATTATTATAATTTTCAATTTCTTCTATTCCTTTATATTATTTGAAAATTAGGAATTTGGGCGGGTTTATTAATAAATAATTTTAAATACAAGCTTATTTTTCGAAGGTTTAAAATTTATTTAAATTTTTCGACGCCCTTTCGACGCCTTTTTATTATATCGTTTATTAAACTTTCGCGTTAATCCTTCTTTTCTTTATTAATATTTTTACGAATTTTATTTAATTCGAAGATATTTTTTCCCTATATTATTTTTATTACTTTTATTTTACATTTTTCGTTATTATTTTATATTTTAGCGTTTATTATTTCGCTCTTCTCTTTCGACCTTTTTTCTAATATAAAACGAATTCCTCTACTATATTTATAAATTTTTTATCGAATTTATTAAATATAAATTTTAATTCCTCTTTCGTATTAATTTTCGCCGGGACTAAAATCCGTTATAACGTTACCTTTCGCACTTTTTCTATATTTATTAAATTCTAATTATAATTTTTTTTTATTTCCGCTTTCCTAATTTTTCTTCTAGTATAGATTTAAATTTCCTAAGGATAATAGTCCGAACCGGTTTATTCGTACTATTACGCCCTTTAATATTCGGTTTCAACTTTTAATATTATTTATACGTAATCGATTATTTTATTTTTTTCTTCCCGTATTATATTATTTATATAAATCAATTCCCCTTTAAAGGTAATAAATTATATATATTATTATTATATTTATATAAAGAATTTTTTAATTTTTAAGTTAATTTTATTTTCTAAATCCTAATTAGGATAATAAAAATTAAAATTTCTAACGGTTATAATTTAATATCTTGCCGGGGGTCTCTCCTCGAAGAATTCGAAGAAGGGAAACCTTTATTTATATTCTAATATTCTATACGTTTTAATAGGGGAATAAATTGAATAAACGGTTAATAACTCCTTTAAATTCTTAAACGTTATAGAAGTTTAATCTTTTCTAATATAGAAATTTAGGTCCCTAAAATTCTATCTTTTATTTATATAAATAATTACCCTCCCCTTTTCTAAATAATCTACCCCAATATATTTATTACCTTATAAACGATAAATATCCTCATTTAAATTCCTACTTAATTTTTAAATCGCTACGATATTATAAATCTCCTCTTATTCGAATAGTAATTTCCTTCTTTCGTACGATTTTTCTATATTCTAATAGAATATTTTTAATCGGATTATTAATTATTCTATAAAGGAATATTTTTTAACCCCGCGGGCGGAATAGGAATAGGAATTTTTTCTTTTTAAATAACCGATTTAATAACGGCGATTAAATTAGCGCCGTTCCGAATACCCGAACCCTAAGAATTTATAAACGTATTTATCGGGCCTTTAACTATTAATTTCGGTTTAATAGAGGGCTTATTAATTTATTTACGGGTACGGCCTTTATTTCTATTTTTAAATTCCTTCTTATAAATAATAATAATATAAGTAATAAGGGGGGTATTAAAGAAATTAATATCTTTATTATCCTTTACTACTACCGGTTCTAATATAATATTTCTTTTAAAATCCTTTTAATATATAAATAAACGTAACCTTTCGGTATATTTTATAATAGCCTTCGTAATAACTTTTTTAAAAATAGGGTATACCTTCTTTTTAAAGGCGTAATACCCGTACTTTTTATACAAAGCGTAGAAAATTAGTAATTTATCTTTATTAAATAGGTAATTCGTTTCTTTAAAGCGGTTTTTATTATATTTATCCTTACCGTAGCGTTTATAAATATTAACGTTATAATAAAACTTTCTTAAATATTTTATACCTTAATAAATAAAATATTATTAAATATTAACCGAAGAAGTAAATAGTTTATAAATATATACGCCGCCCTTTTAGAGGAGGAATCCTTTATAGAAAGTTTCGGCTACTTTTATAATTATAACCTCTATTATAAAGAATTCCTTATTTTCGTTAATTCTCTTTTTCTACGGACGTATTTTAATAATAAAAGCGGTTGGATTCGCCTATTATATTTTATAAATAATATCCTTTATTTTTATATATTCGGCAATATTCGCTTAAAGGAACCCTTTAATAATTAATATAATAATATTTAAAAATACGAATACTTTTTCGCTAAAAACCTTTTTAATTTAAATTTAATATTATTAATATTATTCGCGTATAGCGTTTTTAAATATAATTTTATAATTTCCGATCGTAAATAATTTTATAACGGTTTATATAATATTAAAGGTATTAATTTTTAAATTATAAAATATCTTTTCGATTTAAATTTTAATTTCTTTATTCGTCCGTTTCGAATATTAAATATCGATTATAATATTTCGAATAAAAAGGGTACGGTTATAATTAATAGGGAGTATTTTCGGGGGGGGGGTAATAATTGTAATATATTAGAGAATAAACCTGGTTTTAAGAAGAATATCCTTTATAATTCCGGCCTATATTTTCGGCGCTTTTTTAATATTCTTTTACAATTCCTATAGGATTATTTTCTTTAAATCGTTAAAATCCTTTTTAATAATAATTTAATTGTTATTAATTTTATTAATTTTAGGGCGTATTATTTTACTTTTCTTCGCGAAGATTTTTGTATATTCGTTAAATAATTTACGAATTTAATTACGGTTTTTGAGCGAAACGGTATTATAATTTAAAGATTTATTCGTTTTAGTAATAAAATTTTTTATAATTTCGTTATCTTCCTACGTTTTTTCCGAAGTCTTCGCGGCGTATACTACGTTAAGGTCGTTATAAATTAAAAATCCTACGAACGGGTTATAAACGTTATTTTCGAATTTATAATTGCCGTTATTAATTATTATCGGTAATAACGATATATCGTCGTCGCTATAATCGTTGCGGGATATTGTAAGGGACGTAAAAGACCCTCTTGAGTCGATTCCCGTTGTCGGTTTTCGTTTTCGAGCGCTCTTCGACTAGAAATCGGCGTTTCCGGTTCTAAAGTAGTTTAACGTTAACGAAAATATTTTAAAAGCGTTTATTAATTTTTAATTTAAAAGCGTTAATATAGCGGCGAATATCGAATTTATAGGAATTGGCGAATTTAATAAATATAAAAATAAAATTAGCGAAAAGAAAGGTATTTTATTATAAATAATCTATTTTTTAAATTACTTTAATATAAATATTAAGGGTAATATAATACGGGTCGAATTATTTAAAGAAATTTTAAAAATCGGTAAAGCCCGCGGGCTAAATAATAAAATTTTAAAAGGAAGCCGCTATTACGTCGACTTTAAAGCGAATATATATAAAAACGTTATTAAAAAGGCGTTAAAAAATATAAAAGATCCGGTCGGTAAATATTAAGTAAATAGTATAATTGATAACGAATTTAATATTAATAAAAGATTTTTAATTAATATATTCCTCTTATTATTTTGTAAAAGAATATTCGGCGTTAGTAAAAATAAGGGGTTCGGTACCGCGGGTATAATTAAATAGGGAAAGGAATAAAGAAAAAAAAGCGATAAACGGGGGTTAAAAATTAATTTAATCGGCGATATATTAGCGAATTTAAAATATAATTTCGGTAATGCGTTAATTAACCTTAAATTAAATAACGTTAATTTATTAATTAATTATATTAGCCTAAACGGTTTAAAAACGGATAGCGGCTTCGAATTTAAAAACGTAAAGGAGGGTTTAATCGGTTTATTTCTATATTTTAATAATTTCTTAAATAAATTTAGTAATATAGCTGCGAAATTAGGTTTCGGAGTAGGAAATTACGTCGAAATTTATTATAATTTAAATTTAGGCGTTATAAACGTAATTTTAAATACAATTAAATTAGGCTTTAATAACGTCGAAGTAAATATAAAATTAGGAAAGGAATTCGGGATCCGCCTTTATAACGTTTATAAAGCGAAAAAAATCGTTTTATAAATTATAAATAGTAATATTAATATAAAGCTAAGTATAGGAAAGAAAAAAGTTAATAATAAAAGTTTATCGCTCGTTATTAGAATTAAGGCTTAGGGTATCCGTATTAAACGTTTTAGGGCTATTTAAATTTATAATTAAAATTAAATTTGGGTTTAAGCGGGCGTAAAAGCGGAGAAAAATTGGTAATATTTAATCGTAAAATTAGTAAAGGGTCGGTAATACTCGGTCGAAATAGTAATTAATAAAAAGGATAAAGGATTTCGTAGAAAGGGGTTTAATAAAGTTTAATTAGAAAAAATTAATACCGTTTTTATAAATTAATTAAAGCGAAACGTTTAATAAACGCTAAATTATTAATTATAAAAAAGGTATAATAAATTATTATAATACCGATTTAGTAGAGGTTTGGAGAAGACGTATTATTATACGAAGGGGAGAAGATCGAGAGAGAATAGCGAAAATTCTACTCCCGGACTATATATATGTATCACAGGATTATACCTATACCATACCCGGTATACGCACTAACCACCTATATAGGTGCCCAAATCCCCAACGACCATTCCCGACTATAGCACGCATATTATAATTCGACATAGTCTAGATTTAATCACCTATAGTTACGTATAATATTACGTAGGTACGTACGGACTAGGGTATAAACTCGCGCCTATATATCCAATCCTCCGCACATACTTCTCCCTTCCCTTCCTTCGTATAATAATATATATTTTATTATATACCTAACGGTATTAATACTATCCCTTAATAATTTATTATACCTTCTTTAACGCTACGCGTATAATTCTTAAGGAAGATTAATCGTTAATTATATTAATTAATATTAAAATTCGTTTCCCTAACGGCCGATATTTTAGCGATAGCCCCGCGGTTAATTCGAATTAAATAATTACTAAAACGAATATTATTATTATAATCGCTCGTATTCTCTTTTCCCTTATACTTATTAAAATATATTAATTTAAGTAATTAATATCCGATCCAATCCCTACCGTAATTATTAATACCCTCGTCGCGGTTATTATACTTTCCGAAGTTAAAAACGTTAATTTTCGCAATATTAAATTCTAAAACCAATTTACCGACGTTATTTACGCATTTAATAATAATTTTATTGATATCCCAATCTCTATTACTTAAACTTTTAATTTAAATAACTACCCTATATTCTTAACCGCCGTTTATATATTTACCCGCTTTATATAATTCAACGTTATTTCTATTATTACCGAATTCTAAAATATTAAAGAGGATTTTTAGTAATCCGAAAACGAGAATAATTAATTACGCTAAAATTTTAATTAATTCCGTATTTTAATTTAAAATAAAAATTAAATTAACGTAATTTTTAATATTAATTTCGCAATTCTCAAAACTAATTATACCCTTTAACTCTCGGACGCCGCTACTAAATAATAAACTTAATACAACGCCTATAAATAAACCTTCATTAACGCTACCTCCTAATATAATAATATCGTTAACGATTTCTAAATTCATTTAACTACCCTTTAATAAAACTTATTTAACGTTTAAAAGCGTTACTCCAATTTTAAAATTAATTCCTAAAATATAATTAAGCGCGAAATAATTAAATATTAGAAAATAATTAACGACTTTCGTTAACGTCTATCCAAACCTACCGACCCCGCGTTTATACCCTTACCCGACGATAATAATAATAATAATTCCAATTTTAATAACTCCGAATCCGAATTTAATAATATAATTACTAACGACCCGGTTAGAAGTAATAGCAATAGTAACTATAAATCGGTATTATATATTATCGTCTCCCCCGCTTTTAATAATATTAGTAAAATTCTTAAAAAAATTATTAAATTTCGTTAATAATACGTTAATATCCTATTCGTTTTTAAAAATAAACCTTCCGCCTTTAAAACCGAAAATACTAAATTTTCCCTAATCTTCCACTCCCTTTACAATAAACCTTAAGAAGTAATCGAACCCGAATTTATTAAAATTCTATTTAATAAACCGGCTAAATAATCTATTACCTTCAATCTATTTAAATAAATAATTAATAAATATAATAACGTCGATACTATAATTTAAATTTATTATAAATTCGAAGACTTAAAAATAAGTAAAATAAAATAATTCAATTTCAAAAATAAATTCGTTATTATTATCGAACGTTACCAATTTAATAATAATATAAAAATCTATTACTTCCATTAACGCTTAACCGAATACTTCCATAATATTATTACCCTATAATACCCCCAACCTAAAAATAATAAATTCGATAAATAACTCAAAATAACCCGCAACCTCGCTAAATAATTCGAATAAAAGGATTAATACAATAAAATTACTAACCCCTACTATAAATCTAATATTAATAACCCCATTACCGGTTCTAATTCCGCCTTTAATAATATAAATAATTCCATTCCCAAATTTACCGTTAACGAGGGCAATACCGCTATAAATTTCGATTTTATATCCGCCTCCGACGTTTAAATCTCCCGTATAATCGATAACAATATATTTTAATATTATATAAAGACTAGTATTTATACCTATTATAATCGTAAAGGCTATTTTTCCGCCGAGTATAAAAGTTATATTTAATTTAAAAAGGAAATACCCGAATATAAATTACGTAAAGAGAAAAAAAAGGAGAAGAAAGAGAAGAAAAATAAAAAGGAGAAGGAAAAAAATAATAATAATAACGGTAGCTAATAATAATACCCCGCTTAAAGCCAATACGGATACGGTTAATATAATTACTATAACGTTAACGCTATAAATATTCCCGCTCCCGGTATTCCGGTTCTTAATTACTTTATATTATAATAATAGCCTATTTACTACCCTACCCTTATATACCCTTACAATTTCGTAAGCCCGGTTATAAATAATAAAAACGGTTTTATTAATAACTAAGGAAATATATAACCTCCCGTTTAAATTATAATTAAAGGCCAACGTTTATTAAATATAAGTAAGGAGGAGGATAATTAAAGAATATCCTTATAATTAAATTTAAAATTATTAAAATTAATAAATTTTTTGTAAATAGCCGTTATAAATACCCTAATTTATTAAATCTTTCTATCCACTTATTTTATAAACCGTATAAAATATACTATACCGCATTCGTTAATAACGGTTATACTACCTTAAAATTTATTAACCATCGTTTCATTTTATATAATAATTTCCTAACTTTTAAATTCTAATTCCCTAAACTCCTATACTTCGTTAATAATTAAACGAAGGGGAATATTACGCATTTTAATCGTTTAATTATAAATACCAGCGTATACTACGAATTTATCGATCTCTTTATTTACGATTTTATAGAAAATAACCCTATTATTTTCAAATACCCGTAATTAATCCACTACGCCCTTAATATCGATTAGCCTAGCGATTACCTTATTTTCGGCTTTGCCTACGAGCAACGCGGTTATTTTCCCCTAAGAGTACCCCGCCATTTACGTTACATACTATTATTACGTAAGTATAACGTCGATACGCCCTCCGCTATTATTCCTAAAAATTCCCTTAGGACGTAATTAATATATTAGAAACCCTCCGTCTTAGACGTCCCTAATAAGGGAGAGCCGGATACCCCCGCTTTACTATCGGAAGCTATTCGCCGGATTTTTATTTCCGCGATCGTTAAACGCGCCGTTCATTAACGTTTTAATAAATTTAAATAGAGGGTTACTAATAAAATAAGCGCGGTCCTTATTAATAAAGTTATTAGCGGTTAAATTCTTATATTAACGGTTATAACGCGTTACTACCCCCTTCCCCTACTATATATAATCCCTATACCGTATTACTTAACCGGAGGAGTATATACTTCTTTCTCCAATTATCGAATACTAATCCGCCTTTATTATATCCCTAAAAAACTCTTTAATTTAACCGATATTAAAGAATTCCTAATAATTATATTTAATTAATTTACTAAGAAATATAAACTTCAAATTATTTATATAACGAAGGCGAATATAGTAAAAAATATCCAATATATAACGGACGAAGATAAAATAATAGAAGAAAAAAGCGCCTTAACCCCGAACGTAATTAGCAATAACTTTATAATTAATATAATTAGAAATATTATAAACGGTAAAATAATTTATTATAAAAAGTCCTTCGGCAATAATTATTATATTTAAATCGATATATTCTATAATATTAGAAGTAAAGAAGTTATTAAAGCAATGAAAATCTCCGTTTCAATTATATTTATAAACGATACCTCTAATTTCCAAATTTACGAAAAGATTATTAACCGTTACTTTATTACTAATAATATTAATATTAATAAAATTACATTTAAAAATATTATTAAATTCTACAAAAAGGTAAATAAACCCTTAAAGACCGATATTTAAATTTAATAAAAATTATTTCGGTAATATTAATAATAAATAAGCAATTTCCGCTAAAAAAACGTTAATACGCTACCCCCTAACCGGTTTTACGATTTTAAATTCGAATTTAAACCTAACGCTATACCACCTATTTCCCGTAATCGTATTTTCAACTTAAAAGAATTTAATATTATTAAAAAATAGATCGACGATAATTTAAAGAAAAAGTTTATCCGGCTATCGCAATTAAAAACTTCTACTCCTATACTCTTAATTAAAAAGCCAGGAAGAGGAGTCTACGTCTATATTAATTACCGAAGTATTAATAACGTTATTTTTAAATCCCATTACTTATTCCTATTTATTAAAGAAATATTCAACGCTATTTACTATATTAAAATTTTTACTAAATTAAATATTATTATTATTTTTAATCGAATCTATATTAAAAAAAGTTACGAATAGTTAATTATATTTATAATAAGGTTTAGGCTATTCGAATCCTTAATTATACTTTTTAACCTCTAAAGCGCCCCCGGCGCCTTTTAAAATTATATTAATAATATTTTATACAATATTCTCAATATTTACGTAACTACTTATTTCGATAATATTTTTATATATTCTAATAACGAAAAGGATTACGAGTAATATATGAACAACGTTTTTAAACGTTTAATTAAAGCCGGTTTAAACGTAAATATCGATAAATATAAATTCTATACGAAACGTACGAAATACTTCGATTTAATTATTATATTAAGCGGTATCAAAATGGATTTAAATAAAGTTAAAACCGTATTCGATTAAACGCCCCTTTAATTTAAAAAATCGTTCTAATAGTTTTTCGGCTTTACGAATTTCTACCGGCGTTTTATTAAAATATTTTCGACGATAATATCTCTATTATACAAATTAATAAAGAAAAACGCCCTATAATTATAATCCGACCGCTATTAATCCGCTTTTAACGCATTAAAGAAGGCCTTCGCGACCGGACTTATATTAAAAATTTATAATTAAATTAAAAAAACCGTAATCGAAATAAATATATCTAATTAAATAATAGGGGGTACGCTTTTATAATATAGTAACGACAGAGTATTATACTTAATCATTTACTTTTTAACGAAATATATAGCCTAAAAATATAATTATAACGTTTATAATAAAGAATTCTTAATTATTATTAAAGCGTTAGAGGAATAATAGCCCGAATTTAAAAGAATATAATAATTATTTAATATCCTAATAGATTATAAAAATTTAAAGACTTTTATAATTAATAAGTAATTTATATAGTAATATATACGCTAATTATAATTTTTATTACAATTTAATTTTTAAATTTAATATACCCTAAGATTCAAAAATTTACGCCCTAATACTTTTAATAAAAAGCCTAATAATATCTCCGCGGGTATTAAAAACGAATATTTTACTATCCGTTAGCGTACCCTTCTCTAGCTTTTATAATTCGTAAATAATTATTTCGATAAAAAAGACCTAACCTCTTATTATTCCTTCTCCTTAATAAACGATTACGAAGATAAATCGATCGATAATATTATTTTAAATAATTACGAAAATTCTATATTCCTTTAAAAAGCGGTTTCCGCCCTAAATAACCTAAATAATTATAATTAATTAATTTCAATTCGTAAAATCCTTTATAAAACCTTTAACGAATATTAGGTTACCTTTAACAATATTATTAAATAGCGCGACTATATAATAATCGACCTTTATAATAAAGAATTCCAATTCCAATTAATTAATCGCTAATATAATTCGCTTAACGCGGGCTACCCTAATCGTAATACTATTTACGAACTCCTATCCCGAAAATTCTATTAGGAGGGTATAATTAATAACGTACGTATATTCTATAAAACTTATTTACTTTATATAAAGATTAAATTCCTTAAACGTAATTTTACCGGCTTCTTTAAAACCTTACCCGTTATACTAATTCCTTAAATCTATATTTCCATCGATTATATTACTCCGTTCCCTAATAATTTCTATTTTAACCAAGAATTTAAATATATTTATATTATTATTAACCAATTAATAAAAATATAGTATTTTATACTAATAATTATATTATTAATAAAAGAATTAACCGAACGTTTTATCGACCGCGTTTATTACCTTTACGGCCTTCTAAATTCCATCCTTTTAAATAGAGGTATTTAATTCGTATTACAATTCTAATCCTCCTTATACTAGCGCTTAAATATTAAACGTACTTTAACCTCCGCTTTCTACCTTTAAATAAACGTTTAAATTAAATATATTAACGCGGAAATAGAATAATACTTCCAATTATATATTAATTAAATATAAACTAATTAAGCTAAATAACTTCCCTTTATAAAATTCGCCGGTAATAATATAATATCTTTATTAATAAGCCTATTACCTTTCTTCGCTAATTATAATTACTACCCCTATATAGGTATTAAATTTCGTAACCCTTTACTATTAACGTTATTACCCGTACAATTGGAAGAATATTATAAAATTAACGAATTCGCCGACCGCTTCCGTAAAATTTAAAACTTCGTAATTTAATAAATTAAACGCAATTAAAACCGGTACAAAGAGAACGTTAATAAAAAGCGGGTCGATTTAATAAAATATAAAAAAAAGGATATTATCCTATTCAATACATTTAATTTAATTAACGGTCGCTTATATATTAAACTTTCCCCCTACTAAAAAGGATTATTTAAAGTTTTAAAAGCGGATTTATATACCGTTAAATTATAATTACCTAATAATATAAAATATTCGCTAATTTTCTACATTTCGATAATTTAACATTAAACCGGCTAAGGTCTCCCCGGCTAAATCGTCGACTCCGACGTCCACGCTAACGAGGGTAAAATTATAATTTATACCAACGACTACGAAGAATATATTAAATAAGGATTCGATAAATTACTAAATATTAAATAAAAAGGAAAGAACCGTTACTAATATTATTTAATTAAATAAAAGGGCGATTACAACCTTATTTAGAAAAAGGTTAATAACGTTATTAATTATAAAGTACGTTTTTAAAAGTTTTACTACAATTACCCCGATAAATTAATACCGCCCCGCGTTAAAGAACTTTTCGACCGCTTCGAATAAGAAAAAAAGGACCCGATAACGGACCCCGCTATTTATAACGAATAATCCAACGCCAATACTAAGCCCCGCGCTTTATACCGCTATTCCGCCTACTTAATATAATAATTCGCTATTTCTAAAACGGAATTATTATTAACCGAAAAAGAAATAGAGGAAGGATTTATAGAAATAATAACGAGGATTATACAATTTTTAATAAATAAATAGTTTAGGATATAACTAGCGTTATAATTAAAAATATTTAATAAATTAACAAAGGATTCTAAATTATAATTATACGTATATATAAATTTTTTTAATTTTACAAACTTCTTTTAAAGGGGGATAGTATTATAGGATTATATTTATACTATACCCAATATACGCACTAACCACCTATATAAATACCTAGATCCTTAGCGACCATTCCCGACTATAATACGTATACTATAATTCGATATAGTCTAAATCTAATTACCTATAATTACGTATAGTATTACGTAGGTACGTACGGACTAGGGTATAGGCTCGCGCCCATATATCTAGTCCTCCGCACACACTTCTCCCTTCCCTTCCTTCGTACAACAACACATATTTCATCATATACCTAACGGTGCCAACGCTGTCCCTTGATAATATGAGTAAGGTGGAGATATGATTGTGGGCGCGATTGTACTCCGCTGGTAGTTCGGTGCTAAGACGCCTGGGGAGCGTTGCCGATAATCTAGTACCGTAACAATAGCAATTTTTTAGAAAATTAAAAATTTATAGAAGAATTTAAATTAGGTAATAATAGCGGGAATATCTATTTTAATAGCGATTTATTAACGGTTAATTAATACGTTCGTAAGGGAATTAATAAAAATAATAATAATAATAATAATAATAATAATAAAAATAATAAGGATACGTTTAGTACGCGCTAATAAGGGCGCGCACTTATATTAATATTTACGGTTTTAATTATTCGATAAATTAAAGGAGGGAAGAAGAGAGGGAAAAAAAAAAAGAAAGAAGCGCAGGGTATATATTAGAAGTACGCATAATAATAGCCTATCGTTTAATATTTAGGGTCTACGTAACTATATACCTGCTTGTATATAATATTTTTAATTGGGGGAAAAGGGGGAGGCTAATATTATAGGGCTAATACCCGTAGTTGAATTTAATTGGTACTACTAATCGTACCGCTAGTCGTGCCGCTAAACGGGCCGCTAGTCGGGCCGCTAATCGCGGTCCTTGCCGCTACAGTAAGCGGAGTGGCCCGTGCCCCAATTTTTAAAAGGATAGTTGGCTAGTGCCGCCTAGAGGGCGCTTCCCTTCCTCCCTTTTCCTCTTCGTAGAACCTTATCGATTCGTTAAGACCAGTATCTGTGCCAACTGTGCTATACCCATTACAATTATTATAATAAATATTTTAACTTATTAGACTTTTATATATAATTCGGTCTTTTTTCTTATATTAAACGTATAATAATATCGTAGAACCTTATCGATTCGTTAAGACCAGTATCTGTGCCAACTGTGCTATACCCATTACAATTATTATAATAAATATTTTAACTTATTAGACTTTTATATATAATTCGGTCTTTTTTCTTATATTAAACGTATAATAATAATAAAATATTCGATTATATTATAAATATTATAATCGTTATATCACCGAAATAAGAGACTTATACCCAATATTATATTTATACCGAAATAAGTTAGAATATTAAAAAATAATATTAAAAAACGGTTACCTCTTTTAAATATGCGAGTGGTTAAGGTTTTATTAAAAGTTTCGAAGATGAAAATAGAATTGGTTAATTGTAAGAAATAAGTAGCGGTAGTATTAAAGAAAGTATAATAATAATAATATTAATAATTAATAATAGAAGATAATTCGGATATAAATAATGATTAAGAGTATTTAGATATAGTTCCGTTATTTATATACTTTATAGACCTAAAATTTTTATTTAAAGCCTTTTTAAACCTTAATACTGTATAAAAAATATATAAAAGTATAGCGTATATAGTAAATAATTTAATAGAGTTATATAATATATTATATTAATCGAACTTAATACGTATAATATTTAGCGAGTATATTTATTTTATAATATTTTTAAATTTAGACGATATTGGTAAGGCTATTTTTCTATTAAATTTTATATATTTCCGATATATAAATTACCGGAATTATTATTATAATTTAGATAATAACGACCCCGATTATATATTATATATCGGTAGAATTATAATAGTAAATAAAAATTATATTAAGGATTATATATATGTGCCTGGTGAGGTAACCCTAGTTATTAACGAGTACTTCGATATTAAATAGGTCGAGAAAGTATTTCCTAAATATAATTTTTATTTTTAATTTAGATTAAATATAAAATTTCTACTAAGGGAATTTATTATATAACTTAATAAAGAATATTAAATTCCGTAGGAGTATATATATAGGATTATAAGCGTCGATATTAATTATTTCGACGGTAATACCTTTAATAACCCTAGTCTATTTATTAAAGTAAATAAATAGTTGCTTAAATATAATATTCGATTGGAATTACCGTCCGACGGCTTTTTTATCGTATAATACGTATTGGAAAGCGATAAAGATTTTAAAGAGGAATAAAAAGTCTAAATTCTACCTTTAGTATTTATTCTATTAATTAGAGCCTAATTTAAAATCGAGATATTCGGCCGGGATTATTTTGAGAATTAGAATTAATTTTATAGTAGATTTAACGTATTAAGTTATTTAATATTTACTTTTATCGATGGTTCTGGTATTTATTATAATACTTTCCGTTTAGTTATAAAAATATATTAATTGCTAGCGGGTTTACTATTTAATAATAGATTTCGAAATATTAATATCTTTTTAATAGTATTAGGACTTTATATATTAAATTTCGAATTAATCGTCGAAATTATTAACTATTTTATACTTTTAAAAATTGTTTTAGAACCGGAAACGCCGATTTTTAATCGAAGAGCGCTCCAAAACGAAAACCGATAATAGGAATCGATTTAGGAGGGTCTTTTACGTCCCTTACAATATCCTACGACGTATATAGCGATAGCGTTGAGCCGTCGTTACTAGTAACGATTAATAGCGGTATTCGTAGATTTAAAAATAGTATTTATAACCCGTTTATAGGAATTTTAATTTATAACGACCCCGAAGCCGTATTTATTATAAAGAATTCGGAAAAACCGTTAAAGGACGATAAAATTATAAAGAGATTTATCGTTAAAATGAATAAATTTACGGACTATAATGCTATCTCGCCTAAAAACCGTTATTAAATTCGTAAATAATTTACCGAATTCGTATTAACCTTTATTAAAAAAAATGAAATAATACGCCCCGAGGTTAATAAAATTAATACCGATTAAATTATTACCCGAAAAGATTTTAACGATTTAAAAAAATAATTTTATAAGAATTATAAAAGAATATTAAAGAGGCGTCGAAAATATAGGTTAGAATTATAAAGGACGCTTTTCCTAAAATCGGGTTTATCCCCTAATATATTATAATTACCCCCCCCCCCCCCCCCCCGAAAACCCTCCCTATTAATTACAATTATACCCTTTTAATCCGAAGTATTATAATCGATATTTAATATTCGAAGCGGATAAACGAAAAAACGAAGATTTAAATCGAAAAGGAATTTCGCAATTTGAAATTCGGTAATATAATACATAACGTTATTAAATTATTAACGATTAGAAACTATAAAATTATATTTAATAATATTATATGCGAATAATATTAATAATATTAAATTTTTAAATAATAACCTTCTAAAAGCAAAAACTGCTTTGGAACCGGAAACGCCGATTTCTAGTCGAGGAGCGCTCCAAAACGAAAACCGATAACGGGAATCGATTCAAGAGGGTCTTTTACGTCCCTCACGATATCCCGCGATGAATATAGCGACGACGATATATTATTACTACCGATAGCGATTAATAGCGGTAATTATAGATTCGAAAATAGCGTTTATAATCCGCTTATAGGATTTTTAATTTATAACGACCTTAACGTAGCGTACGTTGCGAAAACTTTGGAAAAAACGTAAAAGGACGATAAAATTATAAAGAAATTCATTATTAAAGCGAATAAATTTTCGGACTATAACGCCGTTTCGTTCGAAAATTATAATTAAATTCGTAAATTATTTAACGAATATATAAAAATCTTCGCGAAAAAAAGTAGGATAACGCGCCCCGAAATTAATAAGGCTAATAATAATTAAATTATTATTAACAAGGATTTTAACGATTTAAAGAAGACGATTTTATAAAAATTATAAAAAAATATTAAAGAAGCGCCGAAAATATAAGCCGGAATTATAAAAGACGCTCTTCTTAAAATTGGGTTTATCTTTTAATATATTATAATTATTACCCCCCCCCCGAAAATACTCCCTATTAATTACGACCGTACCCTCTTTATTCGAAATATTACGATTGATATTTAATATTCGAAGTAAACGAATAAAAAAATTAAAATTTAAATCGAGAAGATATTTCGCGATTTAAGGATTAATACCCTTAATATTATATAAATTATTATAAAATTATTTATAATTAAAAATTATAAAATTATATTCGATAACGTTACGTATAAATAATATTAGTAATATTAAATTTAGGTTAAGAAAGTCTTTAGCGAAAAAGCGTTCGTATTTTTAAATATTATTATATTAATCGCTAAAGGGTTCCTTTAAGCGAATATCGCCGAATATATAAGGATAGAGGATATTATTTATAAAATATAATAAACGAACCTAATTACTTTTATTATTAAAATACGCTTATAAAAGAAGAAAATTAGCGAAGATAGGGGTTTTTTTATAATAGAAATTATAATTATAAAAGTAATTAAAATTCTTTATAAAGGATTCCTCTTTTAGGAGGGTAATATATATATTTATAAATTATTTACTTCCTCGGCTAATATTTAATAGTATTTTATTTATTAGGGCGTAAAATATTTAAGGAAATTTTATTATAACGCTAACGTTTATAAACGCTATGGTAAAAATAAATATAATAAGGATTATTTTAGAAAAGTAAATTACCCGTTTAACGAAGATAAATTGTTAATCTTTTATATTCCGTATAAAAAATACGGGTATTACGCTTTCGAAAAGAAGGTATACCCTATTTTTAAAAAAATTATCGCGAAGATTATCGTAAAATATATTAAGAGGCCGCGTTTATTTACGTATTAAAAGGACCCCGAAAAAAATATTATATTAGAGCCGGCGGCGGTAAAGAATAATAAGGATATCGATTTCTTTAACGCCCCTTTTATTATCCGTATTATTATTATTCGTAAAAAGGAATTTAAAAGCGGAAATAAAAATTATATTTATAAACGGATTAGCGGGCCCTCTATTAAACCGAAATTAGCGGTTAAAAGTTTGATAAACGCGTTTATAAATTTTTAAAATTCGGGTATTCGGAACGACGTTAATTTAATTACCGCCGCTAAACCGGTTATTTAAAAGGAAAAAATTCCCACTCCTATTCCGCCCACAAGGTTAAAAAATATTCCCTTATAAAATAATTAATAATTTAATTAAAAATATTCTATTAAAATATAAAGAAATCGTACGAAAGAAGGAAATTACTATTCGAATAAGAGGAGATTTATAATATTATAACGATTTAAAAATTAAATAGGAATTTAAACGAAGATATTTATTATCTATAGGGTAGTAAATATATCGGGGTAAATTATTTAAAAAAAAGGAAGGCGGTTATTTATATAAATAAAAAATAGAATTTTAAGGATTTAAATTTCTGCGTCGGAAGAAATTAGGCTTCTATAACGTTTAAGAATTTAAAGGAATTATTAATTATCTATTCGATTTATTCCCCTATTAAAACGTATAGAATGCCGGAATACGAATAGGGGTTTCCCTTCTTCGAATTTTTTGAAAAAAAACCCTTAGTAAAATATTAAATTATAACCGTTAGGGACTTTAATTTTTATTATCCCAATTGGGATTTAGAAAATAAAATTAACCCAAGAATTAAAAAACTCCTTATATAAATATAATAATAATATATACAATTTATTACCCTTAGAAGGGAATTAATTTGTATAAATAATATAATATAAGAAGAGAAAAATAGGATAATCGATTACGTATAAATAATATTAAAAATCGAAACCGAATATTAGGGGGTATAACGGTATAAATAAACCGGTTCGGACTATTATCTTTAGGAAATTTAGATTTATACTAGAAAAAAGGTTAAGAAAGCGGAAATAGAAAAAGGTTATAATTAGAATTTAATAAATATAGAAAAAGTACGAGAAACGGCGTTATAACGGATTTCAATCCCGGTAAAAATTAATACGAAAGAGGAATTAAAATTTATATTTAATAGGTTCGATAGAAAATTTATAAATATAATAGAAGAATTCGTCCTATACCGGAAGAAAAATCAAAGGAAAAGAGCGAAGTAATAAATATTAAAATATAAAATAGTAATAAAAAATACGAAGTAAAAATAGTAAAAATAATATAAAGAAAAGATATCCTCGAATTAAATAAAATTCGTAGAGGTATTAATAAAGAAAAGAAGAATTAACGCGAAAATTTAATAAATAATATAGCAAAAAAGCGTCGAAAAGGTATTAAAAAATTTAAATAAATTTTAAACCTTTAAAAAATAAGCCCATACTCAAAATTATTTACTAATAAACCCGCCTAAATTCTTAATTTTTAAATAATATAAAAGAATAGAAGAAATCGAAAATTATAATAATAAAGTAAATATTCTCGCCGAGCGTTTTTTCCCGAAGGTAAATATTTTTACGAATTATTTACCTAATTAGACCCTTCCCCTAAATATTAGTAATTCGTTATTTATTAACGAATTAATTACCGAAGAAAACGTTTAGGAAATTTTATTTTAAATAATTTTAAATAAAATACTAGGCGTTAATTAATATTCGAATAGATTTTTAAAAATTTATAAAGAATTATTCCGAAAAGCTATAACCGCTTTTATAATTACGAACTTTTATTTTAAATATTTCTTATAGTAATTTAAAAATATAAAAGTAATCGTTCTCAAAAAGCTAAAAAAAACCGCCGTATAATAAAAATTAGCCGGCGTATAGAGGCTAATTTTACTATTAAATAACGTTAAGAAAATCTTCGAAACGTTTATCGCTAAAAGATTTACCTAAATTGTAAAAGAATTTAACTTTTTACTAAAAGGCTAAATAAATAATTAAATAGGCCGTTTAACCGAATTTATAATCCGTATTATTACGGATATTATATATATAATTTAGAAATTCGGAATTATTATATCGCTAATACTCTTTAATTTTAAAGGCGTATTCAATAAAATTAATTATAAATAATTATTATATATTTTATAGGAAATGCAATTCTTATAATAAATTTTCGAATAAATAGCGAATTTCGTTAATAAATAAAGAGGTTCCTTCTTCTTCGACGATAAAATATCCGCTCCTTATATTATAAAAGCCGGAATACTTTAAAGCTCCCTTTTCTCCTTAATTCTTTTCATCCTTTTTATTACCCTATTATATTATAAATTAATTATAATTAAAAATATAATTATAATCGGTTTCGTTAATAATATTAATATTATTGCTATAATAAAGATTATTAAAGAGAATTGTAGAATATTTTAAGCGGTTTAGGAAATTTATTCCGAATAGGTAAGGGAAAGAAATATAGAATTCGAAGCGAATAAAACGGAATTAATATATTTTATATAAACGAAAATATTAAAAATAGAGATTTTCCAATTCGGGGATATTATATTTCGACCGACGGAATCGATAAGATTTTTAAATATTTAATTAGACTATAAATTTAATTATCGAACTTACGCGGAGGTTATTAAAAAAAAAATAAAGATTTAAACGAATATATTAATTTAATTAATTATAAAGATTTAGGGTTACTCCTTTATTTACGCGAAAGAAATTTATATTAAATATATTTAAAATGCAATTATATATAAAATTTTAGCCTTTTATTAATTAATAAAAATATATAATAAACCCCGAGGGATAATAATTGGATTAATTAAATATTAAATTAAATATTTAAAAATCGTCGCTAGGGTATATAAAGTTATATTAATATAAAACCTTAAAACGGAAACTTTTTACCCGCTATTCGACTTCTACTTTAATAAATAAGTAAGGGCTTTTAAAAAGAGATTCGTTTATACGGATTAGGTTAAATTCGTCCGAAGAATAATAATTTAAGTAATTAATTATATTTAAATAAAACGAATAAGAAATTAATTATTTATTAATAAATTGGAAAATAATATTATTAAAATTAAATAAGTAGAGGAATAAATATTAATAGAGAATTTTATAATAATTATAGTAAGATTACTTTTAGTAATAGGCGTATTTATTTAATTATTATAACCGCTAAAACTTTTAACCTTCGATTAAAAAGTATAATTAAAAGACATTACTAAAAGAGAATAAATATCGTACTATAATTATTAATTAATAGTAATAATAATTAAATTAAATCGGCGGTATAAATTTATAATTATTAATTTCGACCCGAAATTTAATAATATTATAATAAAACGGTATATAATCGGTTAAAAAAAGAAAAAGTGGAAAAGAATTTAATTTTCGAAGGACGATAAGGATTATTATTTATTAATAAAAGCGAAGAATTCCCTTTTCGTTTAAGTGAAAATAGAAATAATCGGCCTTAAGGCTTTCCTTTTTTAAAGGAGAATCCCTAATATCGATACCTTTATTTATTCGTACGGATTAAGATAGGAGATATTTTACTATATTACGTTCGAATATTTCCGGATAATAAATATATAATTCGTAATAATTAATTAGCCGTAAACGTAAAAATAATTCCAAATTTATTTAAATAATAAAATTAAGGCCGAAAGAATTTTATTATAAATATTTTAATTAAAATAATTAAATAAATATTATTTAATAATCGAATTAAAAGAAGAGCGGCGAAACGAATTTATTTACTATTTTTAATTTTCTTTTCCTCCTTTTCTTTTACTTTTATTTACTAATACGTTAGAACGAGGATAGGGGAGGATTTTTATTTAATTAAAAATCTATTGGGTTATAAAAGCGATAATTTATTTAATTATTACTTCTTTTTATAATTAATTAAAGCTTTTAATATTTTATTATTATCGGCGAATAGATGGTTCTATTTATCGAATTAATGAATATATTAACGTATAATATTAATTACAAATTAACGTTAAGCGAATTAATTATTATTAATAGGGATAGAATTAATAAAACGAATAGCCGGCGAATTAATTTTTATTGGGGAATTATTATAGGAAGGTATATAAATATTACTATTATTCGGGGGAATTCTACCGCTATTATTACGAAATAAATTACTATTATTAAAGTAAATAAGATTCTTATTCCCTAGCTAAATCTATAACGCCAATATAATATAGGGTTTATCTCTAATTCTCTATAGGATAAAACCGTAAGCGTTAAACGCCCCGGATAAAAACCCCGGCTATAATTCCCGGCGTAGATTTATCCGCGCCGCTTTTTCGGCGTTCTACGATCGCGGTATATATCTACCGCTAACGCGATTAATATCCATTTTATCTTTTCTATTTACCGTTATATAAGAATATTAAACCGCTCTACCTTTTTAATCCGCCGTTCTATTCTTTTATTTATTACCGCCTTTTACTTTCCGCTTTTCCGCCTATTTATTTTTTTAACCGCTATTAAACCTCTTAACCGTTAAACCTTTTTTTAATCCTTTTATCCTCTTCCTCCCCTTATAACGGCTACGTTTCTATTATAATTTATATTAACGTAAAGATTTCCTTCTTCTAAATATAAAAACCCCCTATCCTTTAAGCCTTTTTAGGTTTTTCTTTCTTTTAATAATAATAATAATTAATTTAAAATAATTACTTTCCGTTAAAAACGTATTAAGGCGTTTTATAAAATAATAGAAACCTTTAACGAAAATAAGGGCGAAAATTCATTTCCCCTTTACCTTCCTTCGCCGACCTTTATATTTAATATAATTAATACCGATATTAAAATTAATTTTAAATATATTATTAAACGCTTTATTAATAATAAATTTTTTTATATACCGGAAAAAGGGTAAATCCTCCCTCCGCTATATTTTATCCTTATATTAATTTCTCTAAAATTATATTTATACTCCTCTATATTTCGTTTATACCCTTTAATTAATTAAAACCCTTCTTTCCTTCCTAATTATCCTTAATTACGATATTTATATAAAGGCCGTCGTTAAATCGATTTACTATATTTCTAATTATTCGAATAAATTGCTATTTTTTATATTATTAATATTTTTTATTCTAATTCGTCTTTAAATAAATTTAATTAAGCTATTTAATATATTTTAACGGTCTTATATTATATAATCGATATATTTTACGGCTTTTATAATCTCTATAATATTTTTTAAGAGAAGGTTATTAATAAAAATTTAATTAATAGCGAATTCTACGACTATTTTATCCGCCTCCGTATCGTTATTAAAGAATTTACCGGCGTAATTCGCTTTTACCTTATTAATAACGGCTTTACCGGCACTTTAAAGTAATTTATTCGCTATAGAAAGTAATCGGTTAACGATTACCTCTAAAAAGGCTATTACGAATTCTTCCTTTCCGATAAAAATAGTTTAATTAATAATTATATTCCTTTAAATAATATCCCCTATAATAGTAATAATAATTTACCTTATAATAGTAACGGTAATTTATTTCGTAGTAGTAGTAATAGAATTCCCCCGAATAATAATAATATTCGTATACCTTCCTATAATAACTCCTTAATAAAAATTAATTCGCCGGCTATTCGTCCTACCAATCCTATTCCTACTAATAATAATTAATTCGCTTAATATTAATTCGTAATTAATATTATACGCTAATATATTTATTAATTTAATAAATAAAACCGTCTATTCGCTAATAATAATAAAATATTAAAAGCTTTAATTAATTATAAAAAGAAATAATAATTAAATAAGTCGTTACTTTCGTAGCCCGATAAATTTTTAACTAAATAGAAATCTTCCCCTATCTTCGTTCTAATATATTAATAAATAAAAGTAAAAGAAAAGGAAGAAAAGAAAATTAAAAATAGTGAGCGAATTCATTTCGCCGCTCCTCTTTTAATTCGATTATTAAATAGTATTTATTTAATCGTCTTAACCGAAATGCTTATAATAAAATCCTTTTAACCTTAATTTTATCGTTTAAATAAATTTAGAATTATTTTTACGTTTATAACTAATCGGTTATTACGAATTATATATTTACTATCCGGAAATATTCGAATATAATATAATAAAACGTTTCCCGTTTTAATCCGTACGAATAAATAGGGGTATTAATATCGGGGATTCTCCTTTAAAAAAAAAAGGCCTTAAAGCTAATTACCTCCGTTCTCGTTTAAACGAAGAGGGAACTCTTTACTTTTATTAATAAATAATAATCTTTATCATCCTCCGAAAATTAGGTTCTCTTCCACTTTTTCTTTTTTTAACCGATTATATACTATTTTATTATAATATTATTAAACTTCGGGTCGAAATTAATAATTATAAATTTATACCGCCGACCTAATTTAATTATTATTATTATTAATTAATAATTATAGTACAATATTTATTTTCTTTTTATAATATTTTTTAATTATATTTTTCGATCGAAGGTTAAAAATTTTAATAATTATAACGGTTAAGCGGGTATACCCATTATTAAGGGTAATCCCGTTATAATTACTATAAAATTCTCTATTAATACCTATTCTTCTATTTATTTAATTTTAGCGGTATTATTTTCCGGTCTATTAATAAATAATCGACCTTTTACTCGTTTTATTTAAATATAATTAATTATTTAAATTACTATTCCTCGGACGAATTTAACCTAATCCGTATAGGCGAATCTCTTTTCGAAAACCTTTATTTATTTATTAAAATAGAAATCGAATAATAGGCAAAAAATTTCCGTTTTAAGGTTTTGTATTAGCGTAATTTTATACGCCCCGGCGACGATTTTTAAATATTTAATTTAGTATTTAACTAATCCGATTACTATTTTTCGGGGTTTATTATATATTTTTATTGGTTAATAGAAGGCTAAAATTCTATATATAATTGTACTTCGAATATATTTAGTATAAATCTCCTTCGTACGAACGAAGGAATAACCCTAAATCTTTACGGTTAATTAAATTAATATATTCATTTAAATTTTTATTTTCTTCTTAATAGCCTCTACGTAGGTTCGATAATTAAATTTATAATCTAATTAAACGCTTAGGAATTTTATTAATTTTATTAATCGAAGTATAATATCCCCGAATTAGAGAATTTCTATTCTTAATACCTTTATTTATATAAAATATATTAATTCCGTTTTATTCGTTTCGAATTTTATATTTTTCTCCCTTACCTATTCGGAATAAATTTCCTATACTGTTTAAAATATCCTATAATTCTCTTTAATAATTTTTACTATAATAATAATATTAATATTATTAGCGAAGCCGATTATAATTATATTTTTAATTATAATTAATTTATAATATAATAGGGTAATAAAAAGGATAAAAAGAATTAAAAAAAGGGGAGAGCTTTAGGGTATTCTAGCTTCTATAATATAGGGAGCGGATATTTTATCGTCGAAGAAGAAGGAACCTCTTTATCTATTAACGAAATTCGTTACCTATTCGAAAATTTATTATAAGAATTATATTTCTTATAAAGTATATAGTAGCTATTTATAATTAATTTTATCGAATATACTATTAAAATTAAAGAATATTAACGATATAATAATTCCGAATTTTTAAACCGTATATATAATATTTATAATAATACGGATAATAAATTTAATTAAACGGCTTACCCAATTATTTATTTAGCCCTCTAATAAGAGATTAAATTCTTCCGCGGTTTAAATGAATTTTTTAATAACGAACGTTTCGAAGATTTTCCCAACGTTATTTAATAATAAAATTAACCTCTACACGCCGGTTAATTTTTATTATACGGCGGTTTTTCCTAATTTTTTAAAAACGATTACTTTCGCGTTTTTAAATTATTATAAGAAATACCTAAAATAAAAGCTCGTAATTGCGAAAATAATTATAATTTTTCGGAATAATTTTTTACAAATTTTTAAAAATCTATTCGAATATTAATCGACGTTTAATACTTTATTCGGAATTATCCGAAATAAAACCTTCTAAATATCCTCTTCGGTAATTAATTCGTTAATAAATAACGAATCGCTAATATTTAATAAAAGGGTCCAATTAAATAAATAATTTATAAAAATATTTACTTTCGGGAAAAAACGTTTAATAAAAATATTCGCTTTACCGTTATAATCTTCGATTTCTTTTATTCCCTTATATTATTTAAAAATTAGGAATTTAAGCGGGTCTATTAATAAATAGCTTCGGGTACGGGCTTATTTTTCGAGGGTTTAAAATTTATTTAAATTCTTCGACGCTTTTTCGACGCTTTTTCGCTATATTATTTATTAAACTTTCGCGTTAATTTTTCTTTTCTTTATTAATACCTTTACGAATTTTATTTAATTCGAAGATATCCTTTCCCTATATTATTTTTACTATTTCCGCTTCGTATTTTTCGTTACTATTTTATATTTTAACGTTTATTACCTTATCCTTCTCCTTCGATTTTTCTTTTAATATAGGACGAATTCCTCCGCTATATTTATAAATTTTTTATCGAATTTATCGAATATAAATTCTAATTTTTCTTTCGTATCGATTTTTGCCGGGATTAAAATCCGTTATAATACCGCTTCTTATACCTTTTCCGTATTTATTAAATTTTAATTATAACCTTTTTTTATTTCTACTTTTTTAACCTTTTTTTTAATATAAATTTAAATTTCTTAAAGATAATAATCCGAACCGGTTTATTCGTACCGTTACGCCCCTTAATATTCGGTTTCGATTTTTAATATTATTTATATATAATCGATTATCCTATTTTTTTTTTCCTATATTATATTATTTATATAAGTCGGTTCCCTTCTAAGGGTAATAAACCGTATACGTTATTATTATATTTATATAAGGAATTTCTCGGCTCTTAAATTGGTCCTATTCTTTAAATCCTAATTAGGATAATAGAAATTAAAATTTCCGATAATTATAATTTAATATTTTACTAAGGGTTTCTCTTCGAAGAATTTAAAAAGGGGAAACCCTTATTCGTATTCTAATATTTTATACATTTTAATAAGGGAATAAATCGAATAAACGGTTAATAATTCTTTTAAATTCTTAAACGTTATAAAGGCTTAATTTCTTTTAATATAAAAATTTAAGTCTTTAAAATTCTATTTTTTATTTATATAAATAACCGCCTTTCCTTTTTTTAAATAATTTACTCCGATATATTTATTACCCTATAAATAATAAATATCTTCGTTTAAATTCTTATTTAATTTTTAAATCGCTATAATATTATAAATCTCCTCTTATTCGAATAATAATTTCCCTTTTTCGTATAATTTCCCTATATTCTAATAGAGTATTTTTAATCGGATTATTAATTACTTTATAAAGGAATATTTTTTAGCCCTACGGGTAAAATAGGAATAGGAGTCTTTTCCTTCTAAATAGCCGGTTTAACGGCGGCGATTAAATTGGCGCCGTTTCGAGTACCCGAATTTTAAAAATTCGTAAATACATTTATTAAGCTTTTAATTATTAATTTCGGTCTAATAGAGGGCCTATTAATCCGTTTATAAGTACGGCCTTTATTTCTACTTTTAAATTCCCTTTTACGAATAATAATAGTATAAACGGTAAGGGGGGCGTTAAAGAAATTAATATCCTTATCGTCCTTTACTATTACCGGCTCTAATATAATATTTCTTTCGGGGTCTTTCCGGTATATAAATAAATATAGCTTTTTAACGTATTTTATAATAGCCTTCGCGATAATTTTTTTAAGAATAGGGTATACCTTTTTTTTAAAAACGTAATACCTATATTTTCTATATAGAGCGTAAAAAATTAGCAATTTATCTTTATTAAACGGGTAATTTACTTCTCTAAAGCGGTTTTTATTATATTTATCCTTATTATAGTATTTATAAACGTTAATATTATAATAGAACTTCTTTAAATATTTTACGCCTTAATAAGTAAAATATTATTAAATATTAACCGAAGAGGTAAACGGTTTATAAATATACGTATTACCCTCTTAGAGGAGGAATCCTTTATAAAGAACTTCGGCTACCTTTATAATTACAATTTTTATTATAAAAAAACTTCTATCTTCGTTAATTTTCTTCTTCTATAAACGTATTTTAATAATAAAGGCGGTTAGGTTCGTTTATTACATTTTATAAGTAATATCCTCCATCCTTATATATTCGGCGATATTTATTTAAAGGAACCCTTTAATAATTAATATAATAATATTTAGAAATACGAACGCTTTTTTGCTAAAAATTTTCTTAACCCAAATTTAATATTACTAATATTATTCGCACGTAGCGTTATTAAATATAATTCTATAATTTCTAATTATAAATAATTTTATAGTGGTTTATATAATATTAAGGGTACCGGTCTTTAAGTCGCGAAGTATTTTTTCGATTTGAATTTTAATTTTTTTATTCATCCACTTCGAATATTAAATATTAATTATAATATTTCGAATAAAGAGGGTACGGTCGTAATTAACGGGGAGTATTTTTAAAGGGGGGTAATAATTATAATATATTAAGGGATAGATCCGGTTTTAAGAAGAGCGTTTTTTATAATTCTAACCTATATTTTTAATACTTCTTTAGCGTTTTTCTATAATTTTTATAGGATTATTTTCTTTAAATCGTTAAAATCCTTCCTAATAATAATTTAATCGTTATTAGCCTTACTAATTTTAAAATATATTACCTTATTTTTTTTCGCAAGGATTTTCGTATATTCGTTAAATAATTTACGAATTTAATTACAATCTTCGAGCGAAATAGCGTTATAGTCCGAAAATTTATTCATTTTAGTAATAAATTTCTTTATAATTTCGTCGTCTTTTTACGTTTTTTCTAAAGTCTTCGTAGCGCGCATTGCGTTAAAGTCGTTATAAATTAAAAGTCCTACGAGCGGATTATAAACGTTATTTTTAAATCTATAATTACCGCTATTAATCGTTATTAGTAATAACGATATATCGTCGTCGTTATACTCGTCGCGGGATATTATAAGGGACGTAAAAAACCCTTTTAAATCGATTCCCGTTATCGGTTTTCGTTTTAGAGCGCTCTTCGATTAGAAATTAGCGTTTCCGGTTCTAAAGCAGTTTTTCCCTTTTTTATTCGAAAGTTTTTAAATATTTACTATTATTATTACGGGGCAAATTACTATTATTATTATAGGGGATGCTATTTAAAAGAATATAACCGTTAATTAAATTATCTTTATTAAAAAGGAAGAATTTGTAATAACCTTTTTGGAAATAATCGTTAACCGATTACTTTCTATAGCGAGTAAATTACTTTAAGGTATTAGTAAAGCCGTTGCTAATAAGGCGAAGGCGAATCGCGCCGGTAAACTCTTTAATAATAATATAGAAGTAAATAAAATAATCGCGGAATTCGCTACTAATTAGGTTTTTATTAACGACCTTTTTTTAAAAAGTATTATAGAAATCGTAGAAATTACGAAATATATCGATTATATAATGCGAAATTATTAAAATATATTAAATAATTTAATTAAATTTATTTAAAGACGAATTAAAATAAAAGATATTAACGATATAGAAAATAGTAATTTATTCGGGTAATTAAGGATATAATAAATCAATTTAATAATAGCTTTTATATAAATATTATAATTTAAGATAACCGGGAAGGAGAGAAAGGCTTTAATTAATTGGAAGGTATAAACGAAATATAAAAGAGTATAGATATAGTTTTAAAGAAATTAACGTAAGGATAAAATGTAATAGAGGGAAAATTTACCTTTTCTCTAATATATAAAAGAATTTATTATTAATAAAGCGTTTAGTAATATATTCGAAATTAATTTTAATATTGGTATTAACCGTACTAAATATAAGGGTTAACGAAGGAAAATAAAAGGGAAACGAATTTTCGCCCTTATTTTCGTTAAAAATTTTTATTATTTTACGGAGCGTTTTAGTATATTTTTAATAGAGAGTAGCTATTTCGAATCGATTATTATTATTAAAGGAAAAAAAAACTTAAAAAAATCTAAAGGATAAGGGGTTTTTATATTTAAAAGAGGGAAATCCTTACGCTAATATAAATTATAATAGAAATATAACCGTAATAGGGGGAAGAAAAAGATAGAAAAAGTAAAAGAAGGTTTAACGGTTAAGAAATTTAATAGCGGTTAAAAAAGTAAATAAGTAAAAGAATAGAAGGCGGAAGGCGATAGTAAATAGGGGACGGGATAGCGGATTAAAAAAATAAAACGGTTTAATATTCTAACGTAACGGTAAATAAAAGGGATAAAATAAATATTAATTATATTAGTAGTAGGTATATACCGCGATTATAGAACGCCGAAAAAGCGGCGCAAATAGGTCCGCGCCAGGAAATATAGCCGGGGTTTTTATCCGGGGCGCTTAACGCCTATAGTTTTATCCTACGGGGAATCGGAAATAGACCCTATGCTATATTGGCGCTATAGATTTAGCTAGGGAATAAGACTCTTATTTAATATTAAATTTAAATTAAGAAAGTTTTTGACGATAAAGTATTTATATTATTAAATATTAGTACGTTAATCGTAAAAAGTTTCCCCTAAGCGAATATTATTAAATATATTAAAATAGAGGAAATTACCCGTTTAATATAATAAAAGAATTTTAAAACCTTTATTATTAAAATCCGTCCGTAAAAAAAACGAAATAACGAAAAATAGGGATTTTTTATAATAGAGGTTACGATTATTAAAGTAACCGAAATTTTCTATAAAAGCTTCTTCTTATAAAAAAGGGGTATGTATATTTACGAACCTTTTTCCTCTTCGGTTAACGTTTAATAATATTATATTTATTAAAATATAAAATATTTAAGGAAATTTTACTATAATATTAATATTTACGGACGATATAATAAAATTAAATATAAAAGGGATCGTTTTAATACTGTAAAGCGAATTATTTATTTAATAAAAATAAATCGTTAATTTTCTACATTCCGTATAAAAAGTATAAATATTACGCTTTCTCTAAAAAAAATACCTTATTTTTAAGAAGGAAATTATAAAGGTTATTAAAGCGTAAGCGGAAAAGCCGCGCTTATTCGCGTATAAGAAAGACCTTATGAAAAATATTATATTAAAACCGGTAATAGTAGTTAAGGACGATGGAAATATCAAAATTCCGAACGTTCTTCCCCCCGCCTATACTTTTATTATTTACGAAAGGGAATTTAAAAGCGGAATTAAAGGCTACCTTTATAAAAAGGTTAAATTATTTACTAAATTAAAATTAGTGGTTAAAAGCTTAATAAACGCGTTTATAAACTTTTAAAGCTTTAGTAAACGGAATAGTATTAATATAATTACCGTTATTAAACCGACCGTTTAAAAGAAAATAATATTTACTCTTATTTTTATTATAGGATTTAAAAATTATTCTATTTTAAAGTAATTAATAATTTATTTAAAAATATTATATTAAAATATGAAGAAATTATACGAAAGAAGGAAATTATTATTCGAATAAGAAGAAATTTACAACGTTATAATAATTTAAGAAGCGGGTAAAAATTTAAACGAAAATATTCATCGCCTAAAGGGCGGTAAATATATTAGGGTAAATTATTTAAAGAAGGGTAGGGCGGTAATATACGTAAATAAGAAATAAAGTTTTAAGGACTTAAATTCCTATATTACAAGGGATTAGGCTATAATAACGTTTAAATAATTAAAAGAATTTTTAACCGTTTATTGAATTTATTCCCTTATTAAAATATATAAAATATTAGAATACGAATAAAGGTTTCCCCTTTTTAAATTCTTCGAAGAAAAACCTTTAATAAAATATTAAATTATAATTATAAGGGACTTTAATTTTTATTATCCTAATTAAAATATAAAGAATAAAATTAACCTAAAAATCGAAAAACTCTTTATATAAGTATAATAATAGCGTATATAATTTATTACCCTTCGCGGGGAATTAAAATACTTAAATGATATAATATAAAATAAAAGGGATAAAATAATTAATTACGTATAAATATTACCGGAAATTAAAGCCGAATATTGAGGGGCGTAAAGGTACGAATAAAATAATTTTGATTATTACCCCTAAGAAGTTTAAATTTATATTAGAAAAATAAATAAGCAAATAGAAATTAAAGGAAATTATAATTAAAATCTAATAAATATAAAGAAAGTACGAAAGGCGGTATTATAATAAATATCGATCCTAAAATAAATTAGAATAATAGAAAATTTAGAATTTATATTCAATAAATTCAATAGGGAATTTATAAATATAATTATAGAATTCGTCCTATATTAGAAGAAGAATCGAAGGAAATAAATAAAATAATAAATATTAAAATATAAAAAAGTAACGAAAAAAGCGACATAGAAATAATAGAAGAAATATAGGCAAAAAACGCTTTCGAATTGGTTAAAATTCGTAAAAATATTTATAAAGAAAAAGAAGGTTAATACGAAAGTTTAACGAATAATATAGAAAAAAGGCGTTGAAAAAGCGTCGAAAAATATAAACGAATTTCAATTTTTTGAATAATAAGCCCGGATTTGGAATTATTTATTAATAAACCCGCCCAAATTATTAACCTTTAAAATATATAAAGGTATAATAAAAACTAATAATTATAATAATAAAGCGAATATTTTTATGAATTATATTTTCTTAAAAAATTACTTTAGAACCGGAAACGCCAATTTCTGGTCGAGGAACGCTTTAAAACGAAAACCGATAATAGGAATCGATTTAAAAGGGTCTTTTACGTCCCTTACAATATCCCGCGATAATTATAATAACGACGATATATTATTATTACCGATAATAATTAATAGCGGCGATTATAGATCCGAAAATAGCGTTTATAATCCATTCGTAGGATTTTTAATATATAACGACCCTAACGTAGCGTACGCCGCAAAAATTTCGGAAAAAATGTAAAAGGACGACGAAACTATAAAAAAATTTATCGCTAAAGCGAATAAATTTTCGGACTATAACGCCGTTTCGTTCGAAAATTACAATTAAATTCGTAAATTATTTAACGAATATACGAAAATCCTTATAAAAAAAAGTAAAGTAACGTGCCCCGAAATTAATAAGGTTAATAATAATTAAATTATTATTAAAAAAAATTTTAACGACTTAAAGAAAACGATCCTATAAAAATTATTAAAAAACGCTAAAAAAGCGTTAAAAATATAAGCCGGAATTATAAAGGATATTTTTCCTAAAATTAAATCTATCCTTTAATATACTATAATTATTACCCCCCTTCTAAAAATACTCCCTATTAATTATAACCGTACCCTTTTTATTCGAAATATTATAATCGATATTTAATATTCGAAACGAACGAACGAAGAAATTAAAATTTAAATTAAAAAAATACTTCGCGACCTAAAAATTAATACCCTTAATATCGTACGAACTATTACGAAACTATTTATAACCGGAAATTATAGGATTATATTTAATAACGCTATATATAAATAATATTAATAATATTAAATTTAAATTAAAAAAATCTTTAACGAAAAAACGTTCGTATTTTTAAATATTATTATATTAATCGCTAAAGGGTTCGCTTAAATAAATATCGCCGAATATATAAAGATAGAGGATATTATTTATAAAATATAATAAACGAATTTAAACGTTTTTATTATTAAAATACACCCGTAGAAAAAAGGAATTAGCGAAGGGACTTACTCGGGGGGCAGTGTCACTTTTCTCCGGGGGCAGTGTCACTGCTTATAGAGTAATTTTGCTAGGTTTTTACTCCGGGGGCAGTGTCACGTTACTTATCACGTGGGTACCCCAATCTCGTACGTGAAGTTCCCAAAGCCATTTACTTTATTTCTTATACTTTACCCTATTATCATTATTATTATTATTATTATTGAAAATATTCGAAAACGCTCGTATTATTATCGTGATCGTTGTCGTTGTCGTTATCGTTATCGCTATCGTTATCGTAACTACATCGCGATAGCTGCATTTGGACTAAACCAAGGTAACGTGACACTGCCCCTGGAGTAATTTTGCTAGGTTTTTACTATGCGGGCAGTGACACTGCCCCCGGAGAAAAGTGACACTGCCCCCCGAGTAAGTCCCTTAGCGAAAATAAGGGATTCTTTATAATATAAATTATAATTATAAAAATAACCGAAATTCTTTATAAAGGATTCTTCTTCTAAGAGGGTAATACGTATATTTATAAACCGTTTACTTCCTTAGTTAATATCCAATAATATTTTATTTATTAAAATATAAAATATTTAAAGAAATTCTATTATAATATTAACGTTTATAAACGCTATAATAAGGATAAATATAATAAAAATTATTTTAAAGAAATAAATTACCTATTTAACGAAAATAAATCGCTAATTTTCTATATTTTATATAAAAAGTACGAATATTATATTTTCGAAAAGAAGGTATACCCCCTTCTTCAAAAAAATTATTACGAAAGCCACCGTAACGTACGTTAAAAGGCTATATTTTTTTATATATTAAAAGGACTTTAAAAGAAATATTATATTAAAACCGGCGGCGGTAAAAAATAATAGGGATATTAATCTTTTTAAAACCCCCCCTACTACTTATACTATTATTATTTGTAAAAGAGAGTTTAAAAGCGGAAATAAAGGCTATACCTACAAATAAATTAATAAGCCCTTTATTAAATTAAAATTAACGGTTAAAAATTTAATAAACGTATTTATAAACTTTTAAAATTCGGGTATTTAAAATAGCGCCGGTTTAATTACCGCCGCCAAACCGGCTATTTAAAAAAAAAAAATTCCTATTCCTATTCCGCCCGCAAGGCTAAAAAATATTCCCTTATAAAATAATTAATAATTTATTTAAAAATATTTTATTAAAATATAAGGAAATTATACGAAAGAAGGAAATTATTATTCGAATAAAAGGAGATTTATAATATTAGAGCGATTTAAAAACTAAATAAGAATTTAAACGAAGATATTTATTATTTATAAAATAATAAATATATTAGGGTAAATTATTTAAAAAAGGGGAAGGCGGTTATTTACGTAAATAAAAAATAGAATTTTAAAGATTTAAATTTCTATATTAAAAAGAATTAAACTTCTATAACGTTTAAAAATTTAAAGGAATTATTAATTATTTATTTAATTTATTCCCCTATTAAAATATATAAAATACTAAAATACGAATAAAAGTTTCCCCTCTTTAAATTCTTTAAAGAAAAACCCCCAATAAGATATTAAATTATAGCCGTCGGAGATTTTAACCTTTATTATCTTAATTAGAATTTAAAGAATAAAATTAACCCGAAAGCCGAAAAACTCTTTATATAAATATAACGGTAATATATATAGCTTATCACCTTTAAGGGGGAATTAACCTATATAAATAATATAATATAGGAAGAGAAAAATAAGATAATCAATTACGTATAAATGATATTAAAAATTAAAATTAAATATTAAAAGGCGTAATAATATAAATAAACCGGTTCGGATTATTATTTTTAAAAAATTTAAATTTATATTCAAAAAAAGGTTAAAAAAGCGGAAATAGAAGAAAATTATAATTAGAATTTAATAAATATAGAAAAAATACGAAAAGTAATATTATAACGGATTTCGGTCCTAACGAAAATTAATACGAAAAAGGAATTAGAATTTACATTCGATAAATTTAATAAAGAATTTATAAATATAACGGAAAAATTTATCCTATATTAAAAGAAAAGTCGAAAGAGAAAAACGAAATAATAAACGCTAAAATATAAAATAGTAATAAAAAATATAAAATAAAAATAATAGAAATAATATAAGGAAAGGATATCTTCGAATAAAATAAAATTCGTAGAAGTATTAATAAAAAAAAAGGACTAATACGAAAATTTAATAAGCGATATAGCAAAAAGGTATCGAAAAAGCGTCGAAAAATTCAAATAAATTTTAAACCTTCGAAAAATAAACCCGTACCCGAAACTATTTATTAATAGACCCGCTTAAATTCCTAATTCTTAAATAATACGAAGGAATAGAAGAAATTAAAGATTATAATAATAAAGCGAATATTTTTACCGAATATTTCTTTTTAAAAATAAACGTCCCTATAAACTATTTACCCAATTAAATCCTTCCCTTAAATATTAGCGATTCGTTATTTATTAACGAATTAATTACCGAAGAGGATATTTAAAATATTTTATTTTAGATAATTTTAAATAAAGTATTAGGTATCGATTAATATTCGAATAGATTTTTAAAAATTTATAAAGAATTATTTTAAAAGGTTATAACCATTTTCGTAATTACGAACTTTCGTTTTAAATACTTTTTATAACGGTTTAAAAATATAAAAATAATTATTTTTAAAAAGCTAAGAAAAATTATTATATAATAAAAGTTAATCGGCGTATAAAGGTTAATTTTATTATTAAATAACGTTAGGAAAATTTTCGAAGCGTTTATTATTAAAAACTTTATTTAAATTATAAAACAATTTAATTTCCTATTAAAAAATTAAATAAGTAATTAGGTAAACCGTTCGATTAAATTTACTATCCGTATCGTTACGGATATTATATATATAATTTAAAAACTCAAAATTATTATATCGCTAATATTCTTTAATTTTAAAAATATATTTAATAGAATTAATTATAAATAATTATTATATACTTTATAAGAAATACAATTCCTATAATAAATTTTTAAATAGGTAGCGAATTTTATTAATGGATAAAAAAGTTCCTTCTTCTTTAACAACGAAATATCCGCTCCTTATATTATAAAAACCGGAATACCCTAAAATTCCCCCCTCTCCTTAATTCTTTTTATCCTTTTTATTATTTTATTATACTATAAATTAATTATAATTAAAAATATAATTATAATTAGCTTTACCGATAAGATTAATATCGTCGCTATAACGAAGACTACCGAAGAGAATTATAAAATACTTTAAATAATATAAGAAATTTATTCCGAATAAGTAAGGGAAAGAAATATAGAATTCGAAGCGAATAAAATAAAATTAATATATTTTATATAAACGAAGGTATTAAAAACGGAAATTCTCTAATTCGGAGATATTATATTTCGATTAATAAAATCGATAAAATTTTTAAGTATTTAATTAAATTATAAATTTAATTATCGAACTTACGCGGAGGTTATTAAAAAAAAAAAAAAAATTTAAACGAATATATTAACCCGGTTAATTGCAAAAATTTAGGATTACTCTTTCGTTCGTACGAAGGAAATTTATACTAAATATATTCGAAATATAATTATATATAAAGCTTCAACCTTCTATTAACCGATAAAAATATATAATAAACCCCGAAGGATAATAATTAAATTAATTAAATATTAAATTAAATATTTAAAAATCGTTACTAGGGCGTATAAAGCTACGCCGGTATAAAATTTTAAAACGGAAATTTTTTACCCGCTATTCGACCTCTATTTTAATAAACGGGTAAAAACTTTTAAAAAGAAATTTACCTATATAGATTAAATTAGGTTCGTCCGAAGAATAATAATTTAAATAATTAATTATATTTAAATAAAACGAATAAAAAGTTAATTATTTATTAATAAATTAGAAAATAATACCGTTAAGTAAGATTCTTATTCCCTAACTAAATTTATAGCGCTAATATAATATAGGGTCTATCTTCGATTCTCCGTAGGATAAAACCGTAGGCGTTAAATGCCCCGGATAAAAACCCCGGCTATAATTCCCGGCGTAGACTTATTTGCGCCGCTTCTTCGGCGTTTTATAATTGTAATATATATTTACTACTAATACGATTAATATCCGTCTTATCCCTTTTATTTATTATTATATAAAAATATTAAACCGTTCTACTTTCCTAATCCGCCGTCCTATCCTCTATTTATTACCGCTTTCTACCTTTTATTCCCCCGCCCGTTTACCTTTTTAACCGTTATTAAATTTCCTAATTATTAAACCTTCCTTTATTTTTTTTATCTTCTTCTTCCCTTTATAATAATTATATTTTTATTATAATTTATATTAATATAAGGATTTCCCTCCTTCAAATATAAAAACCTTTTATCCTTTGGGCTTTTTTAAGCTTTTCCTTCCTTTAATAATAATAATAATCGATTCGAAATAGTTATTCCCCGTTAAAAACGTATTAAAGTATTCTATAAAATAATAAAAACTTCTAATAAGGATAAGGGCAAATATTTATTTCCCCTTTACTCTCTTTCATTAACCTTTATATTTAATATAATTAATATTAATATTAAAATTAATTTCGAATATATTATTAAATTCCTTACTAATAATAAATTCCTTTATATATTAGAAAAAGGGTAAATTTTCCCTTTATTACGTTTTATCTTTACGTTAATTTTTCCGAAGCTATATTTATACTCCTCCGTATTTTATTTATATTTTTTAATTAATTAAGGCCTTTTTTACTTTCCCGGCCGTCTTAGGTTATAATATTTATATAAAGGCCGTCGTTAAATCGATTTACTATATCCTTAATTACCCGAATAAATTATTATCCTTTATATTATTAACGTTTTTTATTCTAATTCGTTTTTAAATAAATTTAATTAAATTATTTAATATACTTTAATAATTTTATTGAGGCGAGGGCGAATCGCGCCGGTAAACTCCTTAGCGACGATGCGGAAGCGGACAAAATAGTCGCGGAACTCGCTACTAGTCGGGTCTTTATTAACGACCTTCTCCTAAAAGGTATTGCAGAAATCGCAAAAGCCGCGAAGTATATCGACTATATAATACGAAACCGCCAAGGTACACTAAATAGCCTAATTGAATTTATTTAAAGACGAATTAAAATAGGAAACGTTAATAATGTAAAAGATAGTAATTTATTCGGATAATTAAGGATATAATAAATCGATTTAACGATAACCTTTATATAAATATTATAACCCGGGACGGCTAAAAAGGAGAAAAGGGCTTCAATTAATTAAAGGGTATAAGCGAAATACGGGAGAATATAAATATAATTTCGGAGAAATTAATATAAGGATAGAATATAACGAAGGGAGGATTTACCCTTTTTTTAATATATAAAAGAATTTATTATTAATAAAATATTTAATAATACGTTCGAAATTAATCTTAATATCGGTATTAATTATATTAAATATAAAGGTTAATAAAAGAAAATAAAAAGGAAACGAATTCTCACCCTTATTTTTATTAAAAATCTTTATTATTTTACAGAACGCTTCAACGTATTTTTAACGGAGAGTAGCCATTTCGAATCGATTATTATTATTAAAGGAAGGAAAAACCTAAAAAAACCCGGGGGATAAGGGGTTTTTATATTTAAAAGAGGGAAATCTTTACGTTAATATAAACTATAATAGAAATATAATTATAATAGGAAGAGGAAGAAGATAAAAAGAATAAAAGAAAATTTAATAATTAAAAAATTTAATAGCGGTTAAAAAAATAAATAAGCGGGGGAATAAAAAGCGGAAGGCGGTAATAAATAAAGGACGGGATAGCGAATTAAAGAGGTAGAACGGTCTAATATTTTAATATAATAATAAATAGAAGGGATAAGACGGATATTAATCGCATTGGCGGTAAATATATATTATAATTATAAAATGCCGAAGAAGCGGCGTAGATAGGTCCGCGCCGGGAAATATAGTTGGGGTTTTTATCCGGGGCGCTTAACGCCTATGGTTTCATCCTACGGGGAATCGGAAATAGACTCTATACTATATTGGCGCTATAGATTTAGCTAGGGAATAAAATTCTTACTTACTTTAATAATTTTATATTATATAATCGATACGCTTCGCGGTTTCTACGATTTTTATAATACTTTTTAAAAGAAGGTCGTTGCCCGAAACCCGGTTAATAGCGAATTTTACGATTATTTTATCTATTTTTATATTATTATTAAAGAATTTACCGGCGCAATTCGCTTTCGCTTTATTAATAACGGTTTTATTAATACCTTTAAGTAATTTATTCGCTATAGAAAGTAATTAATTAATAATTATTTTTAGAAAGGCTATTACGAATTTTTTTTTTTAATAAGGATAGTTTAATCGGTAATTATATTCCTTTAAATAGTATCCCTTATAATAATAATAATAATTTGCCCTATAATAATAGTAGTAATTTATTTCGTAGTAATAGTAGTAGAATTCTTTAGAGTAGTAACGGTATTTATATACTTTTTTATAATAATTTTCCGATGGAAATTAATTCGCTAATTATTCGTTTTATTAATTCCATTCCTATCAATAATAATTAGTTCGTTTAGCGTTAATTCGTAATTAATATTATACGCTAATATATTCGTTAGTTCGATAAATAAAATTATTTATTCGCCGATAATAATAAAATATTGAAGGCTTTAATTAATTATAAAAAGAAGTAATAATTAAATAAATCGTCGTTTTTGCGGCCCGATAGATTTTTAATTAAATAAAAATCTTCTCCCCGTCTTCGTTTTAACGTATTAGTAAATAAAAGTGAAAGAAAAGGAAGAAAAGAAAAATTAAAAATAGCGAGCGAATTTATTTCGCCGCTCCTTTTCTAATTCGATTATTAAGCGGTATTTATTTAATCGTTTTAACCGAAATATTTATAATAAGATTCTTTTAGCCTTAATTTTATTATTTAAATGAATTTAGAATTATTTTTACGTTTACGGATAATTAATTATTATAAATTATATATTTATTATTTAGAAATATTCGAATATAATATAGTAAAATGTTTTTCGTTTTAATTTATATAAATAAATAGGGGTATTAATATTAGGGATTCTCTTTTAGAAAAAGAAGGCCCTAAGGCCGATTACCTCTATTTTTATTTAAATGAGGAGGGAGTTTTTCGTTTTCGTTAATAGATAATAATCTTTATTATTTTCCGAGGGTTGGGTTTTTTTCTACTTTTTCTTTTTCTAATCGATTATATACTATTTTATTATAGTATTATTAAATTTCGGGTCGAAGTTAGTAATTATAAATTTATATTACCGATTTAATTTAGTTGTTGTTATTATTAATTAATAATTATAGTACGATTTTTATTTTTTTTTTCGTAGTATTTTCTAATTATATTTTTCGATCGAGGGTTAAAGGTTCTGGCGGTTATAACGGTTGAGCGGGTATGCTTATTATTAGGGGCGGTCTTATTATAATTATTATAAGGTTTTTTATTAGTATTTATTCCTCCGCTTATTTAATTTTAGCGGTACCGTTTTCCGGTTTATTAATAAATAGTCGACTTTTTATTCGTTTTATTTAAATATAGTTAATTATTTAAATTATTATTCTTCGGACGAATTTAATTTAATTTATATAGGCGAATTTCTCTTCGAAAGCCTTTACCCTTTTATTAAAATAGAGGTCGAATAGTAGGTAAAAAATTTCTATTTTAAAGTTCTATACCGGCGTAGCCTTATATACCCCGGCGACGATTTTTAAATATTTAATTTAATATTTAATTAATCCGATTATTATCCTTCGGGGTTTATTATATATTTTTATTAGTTAATAGAAAGTTAAAGCTCTATATATAATCGCGTTTCGAATATATTTAATATAAATTTCCTTTATACGAATGAAGGAATAACTCTAAATTTTTACGGCTAATTGGGTTAATATATTTATTTAAATTTTTATTTTTTTTTAATAACCTCTACGTAAATTCGATAATTAAATTTATAATTTAATTAAAGGTTTAGGAATTTTATTAATTTTATTAATCGAAATATAATATCTCTAAATTAAAGAATTTCCGTTCTTAATACCTTTATCCGTATAAAATATATTAATTCCGTTTTATTCGTTTCGAATTCTATATTTCTCTCTTTTATTTATTCGGAATAAATTTTTTATATTATTTAAAATATTTTATAATTCTCTTTAATAATTTTCGTTATAATAATAATATTAATATTATTAGCGAAGCCGATTATAATTATATTTTTATTTATAAATAATTTATAATATAATAGGGTAATAAAAAGGATAAAAAGAATTAAGGAGAGGGGGGAGCCTTAGGGTATTCCGGTTTTTATAGTATAAGGAATGGATATTTCGTTATCGAAGAAAAGGGAACTTTTTTATCCGTAAACGAAATTCGTTATTTATTCGAAAATTTATTATAAAAATTATATTTCTTATAAAATATATAATAATTATTTATAATTAATTTTATTAAATACGTTTTTAAAATTAAAGAGTATTAGCGATATAACGGCTCCGAATTTTTAGGCCGTATATATAATATCTATAACGATACGGATAGTAAATTCGGTCGAACGGTTTGCCCGATTATTTATTTAACCCTTTAATAGGAAGTTGAATTCTTCCGCGGCTTAAATAAATTTTTTAACAACGAGCGTTTTAAAGATTTTTTTAACGTTATTTAATAATAAAATTAGCCTTTATACGCCAATTAATTTTTATTATACGGCGGTTTTTCTTAATTTTTTAAAAACGATTACTTTTACGTTTTTAAACCGTTATAGGAAATATTTAAAACGAAAATTCGTAATTACGAAAGCGGTTATAGCCTTTTGGAATAATTCTTTATAAATTTTTAAAAATTTATTCGAATATTAATTAATATTTAATACTTTATTCGGAACTATTCGAAATAAAATATTTTAAATATCTTTTTTAATAATTAATTCGTTAATAAATAATAAATTACCGGTATTTAAAAGAAGGGTTTAATTAAATAAATAATTTATAAAAACGTTTATTTTTAGGAAGAAACGTTCGGCGAAAATATTCGCTTTATTATTATAGTCTTTAATTTTTTTTATTCCTTCGTATTATTTAAAAATTGGGAATTTAAGCGGATTTATTAATAATTAATTTTAAATACGGGCCTATTTTTTAAGGGTCTAAAATTTATTTAAATTCTTCGACGCCTTTTTAATACTTTTTCGCTATATTATTTACTAAATTTTTATATTAATCCTTCTTTTCTTTATCAATACCTCTACAAATTCTATTTAATTCGAAAATATCCTTTCCTTATACTATTTTTACTACTTCCGCCTTATATTCTTCATCGCTATTTTACATTTTAGCATCTATTACTTCGTTCTTCTCCTTCGACCTTTCTTCCAATACGGGACGAATTCCTCCGTTATATTTATAAATTCTCTATCAAATTTATCGAATATAAATTCCAATTCCTCTTTTATATTAATCTTCGCTAGGATTAAAATCCGTTATAATGCCGCTTCTCGTACCTTTTCTATATTTATTAAATTTTAATTATAACCTTCTTTTACCTCCGTTTTCTTAACTTTTCCTCCGGTATAGACCTAAACTTCTTAAGGATAATAGTCCGAACCGGTTTGCTCGCACCGTTACGCCCCTTAGTATTCGGTTTCGACTCCTGGTATTACCTATATGTAATCGATTATCCTATCTCTCTCTTCCCGTATTACATTACCTATACGGGTCGGCTCCCCTCTAGGGGTAACGAGCTGTATACGCCACCGTCGTACTTATATAAAGAATCAAAATAATACCGTTAAAATTAAATAAATAAAGGAATAAATACCAATAGAGAACCTTATAACGATTATAACGGGACTACCCTTAATAATAAATATACCCGTTCAATTATTATAACCGCCGGAACCCTTAACCCTCGATCGAAAAATATAATTAAAAAACGCTACGAAAAAAGAATAAATATTATATTATAACTATTAATTAATAATAATAATAACCAAATTAAATTAGTAATATAAATTTACAATTACTAACCTCGACCCGAAATTTAATAATACCGTAATAAAATACTATATAATCGGTTAAAAAAAAAAAAAAGCGGAAAAGAACCCAACCTTCGGAAAATAATAAAAATTATTATCTATTAATAAAAGCCGACGAAGATACGAGGCGGAAGTAGTAGAGGTAGTATAAGGAAAGGATATCCTCGAATTAAGTAGAGTTCGTAGAGGTATCGATAAAGAAAAAAAGGATTAATACGAAAATTTAATATACGATATAGCGAAAAGGCGTCGAAAAGGCGTCGAAGAATTTAAATAAACTTTAAACCCTCGAAAAATAGGCCCGTACCCGAAGCTATTTATTAATAAACCCGCCTAAATTCCTAATTTTCAAATAATATAAGGGAATAAAAGAAATTGAAGACTATAGTAATAAAGCGAATATTTTCGCCGAACGTTTCTTCCCGAAAGTTAACGTCCCTACGAATTATTTATTTAATTAAACCCTTCCCCTAAATACCGGCAATTTATTATTTATTAACGAATTACTTCGGGCGGGGGAGCGGAAGGCGGAAGGCGGTGGCAAATAGGGGACGGGATGGCGGATTGGGAAGGCGGAGCGGTCTAATGTTCTTGCGTAACGGTGAATGGAAGGGATAAGACGGATGTTAATCGCGTTGGCGGTGGGTGTGTATTGCGATTGTAGAACGCCGAAGAAGCGGCGCGGATAGGTCCGCGCCGAGAAATATAGCCGGGGTTTTTATCCGGGGCGCTTAACGCCTACGGTTTTATCCTACGGGGAATTAGAGATGGACCCTATACTATATTGGCGCTATAGATTTAGTTAGGGAATAAGAATCTTACTTACTTACTCCTCCGCCCGTTTACCCTTCTAACCGTTATTAAACTTCCTAACCGTTAAACTTTCTTTTATTCCTTTTATTTTCTTCCTCCCTTTATAATAATTACGTTTCTACTATAATTTATATTAGCGTAAAAATTTCCCTCCTTTAAATATAAAAACCCTTTATCCCTTAGGCTTTTTTAAATTTTTCTTTCCTTTAATAATAATAATAATCGATTTAAAATAGCTATTCCTTATTAAAAATATATTAAAGCGCTTTATAAAATAATAGAAACTTCTAACGAAAATAAAGGCGAATATTCGTTTCCCTTTCGCCTTCTTTCGTCGACCCCTATATTTAATATAGCTAATACCGATATTAAAATTAGCTTCGAACGTATTATTAAATTCTTTACTAATAATAAATTCCTCTAAATAAGATTCTTATTCCCTAGCTAAATTAAATTCCTCTATATATTAGAAAAAGGGTAAATCCTCCCTCCGCTACGTTCTATCCTTACGTTAACCTTTCTAAAGCTATATTTACATTCTTTTATATTTCGCTTATACCTTTTAATTAATTAAAGCCCTTTTCGCCTTCCCGGCCGTCCTAAATTATAATATTTATATAAAGGCCGTCGCTAAATCGATTTATTATATCCCTAATTATCTAAATAAATTATTATCCTTTATATTATTAACGTTTCTTATTTTAATTCGTTTTTAAATAAATTTAATTAAATTATTTAATATATTTTAACGGTTTTATATTATATAATCGATACGCTTCGCGGTTTTTACGATTTTTATAATACTTTTTAGGAAAAGGTCGTTGCCCGAAACCCGGTTAGTAGCGAATTCCGCGACTATTTTATCCGCCTCCGTATTATTATTAAGGAATTTACCCGCGCGATTCGCCCTTACTTTATTAGTAATAGTTTTACCGGTACCTTTAAGTAATTTATTCGCTATAGAAAGTAATTGGTTAACGATTACCTTTAAAAAGGCTATTGCGAACTCCTCCTTTCCAATAAGGATAGTTTAATCGGCGGTCGTATTCCTTCGGGTGGTATCCCCTATAGTGGTAGTAGTAGTTTACCCCGTAGTAGTAGCGGTGGTTTACTTCGTAGCGGTAGCGGTGGAATTCCCCCGAGTGGCAGCGGTATTCGCATGCCTTCCCGTGGTAGCTCCCCGATGGTAACGGTAAATAGAAGGGATGAGACGGATATTAATTAAATTAGTAATAAATATATATTGTAATTATAGAACGCCGAAGAAGCGGCGCGAATAGGTCCGCGCCGGGAATTATAGCCGGGGTTTTTATCCGGGGCGTTTAACGCCTACAGTTTCATCCTACGGGGAATCGGAGATAGACCCCATACCATATTAGCGCTATAAATTTAACTTGGGAATAAGAATCTTACTTATTAATAAAAGCGAAAAACTCCTTCCTGATTTAAGTAAGAACGGAAATAATCGGTTTTAAGGCCTTCCTTTTCTAAAAAAGAATCCCTAATATTAATACCCCTATCTATTTATACGGATTAAAATAAAAAACGTTCTATTATATTATATTCAAATATTTCCGGATAATAAATACGTAATTCGTAATAATTAATTAGCTGTAAACGTAAAAATAATTCCAAATTTATTTAAATAATAAAATTAAGGCCGAAAAAATCTTATTATAAACATTTTAATTAGGACGATTAAATAAATACCATTTAATAATCGAATTAAAAGAGGAATAGTAAAACGAATTCGCTTACTACTCTTAATTTTTCTTTTCTTCCTTTTCTTTTACTTTTATTTACTAATACGCTAGAACGAAAATAGAAGGAGGATTTCCATTTAGTTAAAATTCTATTAAATTACGAAGGTAACGACCTATTTAATTATTACTTCTTTTCATAATTAACTAAAACCTTTAATATTTTATTATTATTAATAAATAAACGGTTCTATTCGTCGAATTAACGAATATATTAACGTATAATATTAATTATAAACTAACGTTAAATAAATTAATTACTATTAATAAGAATAAAATTAGTAGGACGAATAGCCGGCGAATTAATCTCTATTGGGGAATTACTACGGGAAGGTATATAATTACTATTATTACTTTAAAAAATTCCACTACTACCGCTACGAAATAAACCACTGCTACTATTACGGAATAAACTATTATTATTATTATAGGGGATATTACCCGAAAGAATATAACCACTAATTAAACTATCCTTATTGGAAAAGAAAAATTCGTAATAACCTTTTTAAAAATAATTATTAACCGATTATTTTCTATAATAAATAAATTATTTAAAAGTACTGGTAAAATTATTATTAATAAAACGAAGGTAAATTGCGCTAATAAATTCCTTAATAATAATATAAAAATAAATAAAATAATCGTAGAATTCGTTATTAATTGGGTTTTAAATAATAACTTTCTCTTAAAAAATATTATAAAAATTATAAAAGCTACGAAGCGTATCGATTATATAACGCAAAACCGCTAAAATATATTAAATAACCTAATTAAATTTATTTAAAAATAAATTAAAATAAAAGATATTAACGATATAAAAGATAGCAATTTATTTAAATAATTAAAAATATAATAAATCGATTCAATAATAGCCTTTATATAAATATCGCTACCAGAAACGGTTATAAAAGTAAAAAAGGCCTCGGCTAATTAAAAGGTATAAGCGAAATATAAAGGAATATAAATACAATTTCGAAGAAATTAGTATAAAAATAAAATGTAACGGAAAGAAAATTTACCCTTTCTCTAATATATAAAGGAATTTATTATTAATAAAGAATTTAATAATACGTTCGAAATTAATTTTAATATTAATATTAATTATATTAAATAAAGGGGTAAACGAAAAAGGGTAAAAGGGAAACGAATATTCGCCTTTATTTTCGTTAAAAGTTTCTATTATTTTATAAAACGCTTTAATATATTTTTAATAAGGAATAATTATTTCGAATTAATTATTATTATTAATAAAGGAAAGAAAAATTTAAAAAAGCCCGGAAAATAAGGGGTTTTTATATTTAAAAGAAGGAAATCTTTACGCTAATATAAACTATAATAGAAATATAACCGCTATAAAGGGAAGAAGAAGATAAAAAAAATAAAGGATAATTTAATAATTAAAAAATTTAATAATAATTAAAAAAGTAAATGGATAGGAGAATAAAAAGCGGAAAGTAGTAATAAATAAAGGACGGGACAACGGATTAAAAAAGCGGAACGGTTAAATATTTTAATATAATAATAAATAAAAAGGATAAGATAGATATTAATTGCGTTAGCGGTAAGTATGTACCGCAATCGTAAAACGCCGAAAAAGTAGCGCGGATAAATCCACGCCGGGAATTATAGCCGGGGTTTTTATCCGGGGCGCTTAACGCCTACGGTTTTATCCTATAGGGAATCGGAAATAGACCCTATATTATATTAGCATTATAAATTTAATTAGGGAATAAGAATCTTACTTATATTTTCTTAAAAATAAACGTTTTAACGGATTATTTACTTAATTAAATTCTTCCCTTTAAAAATAATAATTTATTACCTATTAATAATTTAATTATTAAAAAGGATATTGAAACCGTTTTATTTCGGATAATTCCGAATAAAGCGCCGGGTATCGATTAATATTTAAACAAATTCTTAAAAATAGATGGAAAACTATTGTAAAAAGCGATAATTATATTTATAGTTATTCATTTCCGGTTAAAATACTTCTTACAACGGTTCAAAAGCACGAAAATAATTATTTTTAAAAAATTAAAGAAAATTACCGCGTAATAATAATTTATAAACGTATAAAGGCTAATATTATTATTAAATAATATTAAAAAATCTTCGAAATATTTATCGTTAGGAAATTTATTTAAACTATAAAAAAATTTAACTTCCTACCCAAAGGTTAAATAAATAATTAAATAAATTATTCTACCGAATTCGCCATTTATATTATTATAAACGCTATTTATATAATATAAAAATTCGGAACCGTTATATTATTAATACTCTTTAATTTAAAAAGCGTATTTAATAAAATTAATTATAAATAATTTTTATATATTTATAGGAAATATAATTTTTATAATAAATTTCAATATAAATAGCGAATTTCGTCGGCGAAAAAAGAAGTTCCCTCTTCTTCGATAATAAAACGTTTACCCTTTATATAAGCGAAATTAAAATACCCTAAAACTCTTCCCTCTTTCTAATTCTTTTTATCCTTTTTATTACCCTATTATATTATAAAGTAATTATAATTAAAAATATAATTATAATCGGTTTTACCGATAATATTAATATTATCGCTATAATTAAAATTATTAAAGAGAATTATAAAATATTTTAAATAATATAGGGGATTTATTCCGAATAAATAAAGGAAAGGGGTATAAAATTCGAAATAAATAAAACGGATTTAAAATATTTTATATAAATAAAAATACCGAAAACGGATACTCTTTAATTCGGAAACCTTATATTTTGGCTAATAAAATAAATAAAATTTTTAAATATTTAATTAAATTGTAAATTTAATTTTAAAGCGTACGCGGAGGCTATTAAAAAAAATAAGGATTTAAACGAATATATTAATTTAATTCATTATGAAAATTTGAAATTATTTATTTATCCGTATAAAGGAAATATATATTAAATATATTTAAAATATAATTACGTATAAAGCTTTAATTTTTTATTATTTAATAAAAATAAATAATAAATTAAAGGGAATAGTAATTAATTTAATTAAATATTAAATTAAATATTTAAAAATTGTCGCTAGGGCGTATAAAATTATATTGGTTAAAAATTTTAAAATAGAAATTTTTTACCCGCTATTTAACCTTTCTTTTAATAAACAAATATATATTTTTAAAGGAAAACTCCCTCGTACGGATTAAATTAAATTCGTTAAAAGGACGGCAATTTAAATAATTAATTATATTTAAATAAAAAGAACGAAAAGTCGATTATTTATTAATAAACCGGAAAATAATGATATTAAAACGAAATAAGCGGAGGAATAAATACTTATAAAAAAACTTTTAATAATTATAATAAAATCGACCTTAATAAGTATCTTTACTTAATCGCTATAATTATAAAAACTTTTGGCGTTTAATTAAAAATAATAATTAAAGGACGTAATAAAAAGGAAATAAATATTATATTATAATTATTAATTAATAATAATAATAGCTAAATTAAAACGGCGGTATAAATTTATTATAATTAATTTTAACCCTAAATTTAACGATATTATAATTTAATAGTATATAATCGGTTAAAAAAAGAAGAAATAAAAGAAATACTAATTTTTAAAAAAAGCGGACGAATACTATTTATTATTAAAAATAAAAAATTTACTCCTCATTTAAATTAAAATAGAAATAATTAATTTACGAAGCTTCTTTTTTTAAAAAAAAGTTCCTAAAATTAATACCCTTATTTATTTTTATAAAATAAGGAGGGAAACGTTCGCCTATATTACGTTTAATTATTTTTGGATAATAAATATATAATTTATAAAAACCGGCTAATTATAAATAAAAGAATAATTTTAAACTTATTTAAATAATAGAATTAAAACCGAAAAAATCTTATTATAAATTTCTTCATTAAATAAATTAAACGAATATTATTTAGTAATTGAATTAAAAAAAGAGTAGCGAACGGAATTCGCTTACTATTTTTAATTACTTTTCTTTCCTTTTCTTTTATATTTTATTTATTTTTTATTAGGGTATTAGAAAGGAGAGCGATTTTATTAATATTGGCCGGAAACGATATATAACGATTTAATTAATTAATTACGTTACTTTTTATAAATTATTAACTTTTTAAATAATTCGGTCTATTCGGCCAATATATTATTCTAGTAGTCGAATTTACGAAAATACTTTTAAAAATATTAAATATAATACGGTATTAACCGTTTTAATTATTTTTAAAAGGGAAGCGAGCAAAATTAATTAGAGTATTAAAATTTATTAGGGAATTACTATAACCCAGGATAAAGAAGCGTTTATTATTATAATTTATAGGGAGTTTATTATTATAATTAGTAAGAATATTATTGTTATTATTAGCGGGAAAATTACCGCTATTATTAATAAGGAAATTATTATTATAGAACGGGATATTATTATCGGTATATAATATTTTATAATAACTTTTCTATACGTAATTAATTATTAATTAATTTCCGATTTTTAATAATTAGGAAGAAAGGCCGGTAAAATTATTACATTAAAAATGGAAACGGACGGTATTACGGAAGGAATTAGCGGCGTTTATAAAGAGATAGAAGTCGGTATAAAATTAATCGCTATATAAATTATATTTAATAACTTTAATTTATAGAATATTATAGGAATTATAATAATTATATAAAATATTAATTATATATATCCTAACCGAAAAGGAGTATTAAATAAATTAATTAAAACGAATTGCGAAGGTTAATAAAGGTTCGTTAATAACGGAAGAGAAGTGGTTTATTAAATAGTTTTAAAAAAATATAAATAATACCGGCTAAATTTTCAAAATATTTTTAAATAGCCGGAGGTCTATAATAATTAAAAATAAGGTCGGTTAATATTAAGGAATAAATAAAGTAGGGGGGAATATAGGCGATATTATAAAATCGTTAATATAAGGGCATAATAAAAGGAAAAAAGTGGATTTACGTATCGGTAAAAATTTAAAGGAAATTATTACGTTTAAATTTTTCGGCGATTATAGTAATTTTAAGAGGGATAGAAAGAATATTGGGTTTAGCGGGCGTACCTTTATAAAAAGAAGAGAACAATTCTTCGATTTCTATTATTTTTATAGCGAAGAGGTTTTTATAGCGTTTATTATAAGCGGGGGTTAATATAATAGAAAATTTATATTATTATTATTAAAAGAAAAAAAGGTTTAAAGGATTATAGGAGGAGGGGGTTTTATATTTAAGAAGGAAAGCCTTTATATTAATAAAATTTAAATAGAACCGTAATTATAATAAAGCGGGGGAATTTAATAAAGGGGAGTAAATACGATAGGGGTTTAATAATAAACGGAAATAAACGTTAGGAAGGATAAAAGAAATAAATAGGGGCGGGGAAATTATTAAACGGGGAGGAAAGAAGGAATAGAATAATTTAATATTTTAATACGGGAGGGAATAAAAATAATAGGACGGATATTAATTATAATAGTAGTAAATATATATCGCTATTATAGAACGTTGGAGAAGTGGCGTAAATATATCCGCGCCGGGAAATATAGCCGGGGTTTTTATCTAGGGCGCTTAATACCTACGGTTTTATCCTACGGGGAACGGTGATAGACCCCATGCCAAATTGGCGCTATAAATAGGTATAGCTAGGGAAAATGACTATTATTACTACGATTAATATTACGACCGCTATAATTAGTATTATAATTGCCGCTATAATTACTTTTAAGGGTTAAAGGAAGAGGGGGATAGTAATTAAAAGGAAGTATATCCTATCTTTAATTACGATCACGATTGCTATAATTATTATTATAATTACATTTAGGGATTAAAGGGGGCGGGGTATAATAATTAAATTTAGAAGATTATTAACTTTATCCGAATAATAAAAATTAATATTAACTACTAAGAATATTGATAATTTACAATCATTATTAAAATAGGAATATTTTTTTATTTAACAATTAAATATTGAATTTTAATAATAAATTATCATTTGAATTTCATTAATATTAATATCATTAATTATAATTACCTTAAAATATTATTTTAACGGTAATAAATTTAGGCGTAAAAGGTTTAAGGGTAATAGTTTTAGGCGTAATAGTTTTAAGGTTAATAATTTCAAGGGTTGTAATTTTAATTATAATAAATTTAAGCGTAATAATTTTAGGTATAACCTTAGTCTTAAGCGTAATAATAAATTTAAAACGGGACGCCGCTTAAGAATTTTTAATAAAGGGGTCGGTCGAAATTATTCTACTAAATTCGGAATATATAGTTTCTTTAAAGTTTTTTTCAATTATAATACGTAAATTTAGAGTAAGTTCGGCCGACGACGAAAAATTAAATTATTTTTAAAATATTAATTAATATATATTTAAAATAATTAAAGAACATAATAATAAGAATCATTTTCCCTAATTATATTAATTTATAGCGCTAATTTAGTATAGGGTTTATCTTCGCTCCCCGTAGGATGAAACCGTAAACGTTAAACGCCCCGGATAAAAACCCCGACTATATTTCCCAATATAAATATATCCGCGCCACTTATTTAACGTTTTACGATAACGATATATATTTACCGCTATTACAATTAATACGCGGAGGCTATCAAGAAGAAAATGAAAACTTAGACGAATGCGCTAACCCGGTTAGCCGTAAAGACTTGGGGTTACTCCTTCGCTCACGCGAGGGAGATCTACACTAAGTATATTCGAAGCGCGATTATATATGGAGCCTCAGCCTTCCACCAACCGATAAAAATATACAGCAAACCCCGAGGGATAATAATCGGATTGGCTAAATATTAGACTAAATATTTAAGAATCGTTATTAGGGCGTATAAAGCTACGCTAGTACGGAACCTTAAAACGGAAATTTTTTACCCGCTATTCGACCTCTATTTTAATAAATAGGTAAAGGCTTTCGAAAAGAAATTCGCCCGTATAAATTAAATTAGATTCGTCCGAAGAATAATAACCTAAATAATTAATTATATTTAAATAAAACGAATAAAAAGTCGATTATTTATTAATAAACCGGAAAGTAATATTATTAAAATTAAATAAGCGGAGGAATAAATACCGACGGAGAATTTTATAACGATTATAGTAGGACCGCCCCCGATAACGGGCGTACTTATTTAACCGTTATAGCCGCCGGAATTTTTAACCTTCGATTAAAAAATATAATTAAAAGATATTACGAAGAAAGAATAAGTATTACGCTATAATTATTAATTAATAATAATAGTAATTAAATTAAATCGGCGGTATAAATTTACGATTATTAATTTCGACCCGAAATTTAATAATATTATAATAAAACGGTATATAATTAATTAAAAAAAGAAGAAGTAGAAGAGAATTTAACTTTCGGAGGACGATAAAGATTATTATTTATTAATGAAAGCGAAAAGCTCCCTCTTTATTTAAGCGAAAACGGAAATAATCGGCCTTAAGGCTTTCTTTTTCTAAAAAAGAATCTCCGATATTAATACCCCTATTTATTTATATAAATTAAAATAGGAAACGTTCTATTATATTATATTCGAATATTTCCGGATAATAAATATATAATTTATAATAACTAATTAATTATAGACGTAGGAATAATTTTAAATTTACTTAAATAATAGAATTAAAGCCGAAAAAATCCTATTATAAGTATTTCGGTTAAAATAATTAAATAAATACCGCCTAATAATCGAATTAAAAGAGGAGCGGCGAAACGAATTCGTTCGCTACTTTTAATTTTCTTTTTTTCTTTTTCTTTTACTTTTATTTACTAATATACTAAAATAAAAATAAGGGAAGATTTCTATTTAATTAAGGGTTTATCGGGCTACGAAAGTAATAATTTATTTAATTATTATTTCTTTTTATAATTAATTAAAGCCTTTAATATTTTATTATTATTAGCGAATAAACGGTTTTATTCGTTGAATTAACGAATATATTAATATATAATATTAATTATAAATTAACGCTAAGCGAATTAATTATTATTAATAAGAACGGGATTAGTGGGACGAATAATCGGCGAATTAATTTCTATTAGGGAATTATTACGGGAAGGTATACGAATACTGCTATTATTTAGGGGAATTTTACCGTTATTACTACGAAGTAAATTACCGTTATTATTACAGGGCAAATTACTATTATTATTATAGGGGATATTACTTAAAGGAATACGACTACCGATTAAATTATTTTTATTAAAAAAGAGGAATTCGTAATAGTTTTTTTAGAGGTAATCGTTAACCGATTACTTTCTATAGCGAATAAATTACTTTAGGGTATTAATAAAGTTATTATTAATAAGGCGAAGGCGAATCGCGCCGGTAAATTCTTTAACGACGATACGGAGGCGGATAAAATAATCGCGGAATTTATTACTAATTGGGTCTTTATTAACGACCTTCTCTTAAAAGGTATTACGGAAATCGCGGTACACTAGGTAATTTAATTGAATTTATCTAAGGACGAATTAAAATAGGAGACGTTAATAATATAAAAAATAGTAATTTATTCGGGTAGTTGGGGATATAGTAGGTCGATTTAGCAATAGCCTTTATATAAATATCGTAACCCGGGACGGCCGGGAAGGAAAGAAGGGCCTTAATTAATTAAAGGGTATAAGCGAAATACAGAGGAATATAAATATAGTTTTAAAGAGGTTAATATAAAAATAAAATATAGCGGAGGGAAGATTTACCTTTTCTCCGGTATATAAAAAAATTTATTATTAATAAAGCGTTTAATAATATATTCGAAATTAATTTTAATATCGGTATTAACCGTATTAAATATAAAGGTCGGCGAAGGAAAGTAAAAGGGAGACGAATTCTCGCCCTTATCCTTATTAGAAATTTTTATTATTTTACGGAGCGTTTTAATGCGTTTTTAACGGGGAATAATTATTTTAAATTAATTATTATTATTATTAAAGGAAAGAAAAGTTTAAAAAGGCCTAAGGGATAGGGGGTTTTTATATTTAAAGGAAAGAGGTCTTTATACTAATATAAACCGTAATAAAGATATAATTATTATAAAGGAAAGAAGAAGATAGAAAGAATAAAAGAAGGTTTAACGGTTAAGAAATTTAATAGCGGTTAAAAAAGTAAACGGGCAAGGGAGCGGAAAATAGAAGGCGGTAATAAATAAGGGAACGGGACGGCGGATTAAGAAGGCGGAACAATTTAATATTCTTATATAACGGTAAATAGAAGGGATAAGACGGATATTAATCGCGTTAGCGGTAGATATATACCGCGATCGTAGAACGCCGAAAAAGCGGCGCGGATAGGTCTACGCTGGGAATTATAGCCGGGGTTTTTATCCGGGGCGCTTAACGCTTACAATTTCATCTTACGGAAAATCGGAGATAGACCCCATACTATATTAGCGCTATAAATTTAACTAGGGAATAAGAATCTTTATTACAATTAATATCCATTTTATTATTTTTATTCTTTCCTATATTAAAATATTAAACCGTTTTATCCCTTCTTTCCTCCCTATTTAATAATTTCCCTACCCTTATTTATTTCTTTTATCCTCCCCGACGTTTATCCCCCGTTTATTATTAAACCCCTATTATATTTATTCCCCTTTATTAAATTCCTCCGCCCTATTATAATTATAGTTCTATTTTAAATTTTATTAATATAAAAGCCTTTTTCCCTAAATATAAAAACCCCTTCTTCTTATAATTTTTAAACTTTTCCTTCTTTTAATAATAATAATGTAAACTTTCCGTTATATCGATTCCCGCCTATAATAAACGCTATAAAAACTTTTTTACTATAAAAATAATTAAAAACGAAAATTCGTTCTCTACTTTTTGTAAAAGTACGCTTACCGAATTTAATATTCCCCCTATCCCTTCTAGAATTATTATAACCGCTAAAAAGTTTAAGCGTAACGATTTCCTTTAAATTCTTACTAATATATATATCTTCTTCCTCCCTTTTATTACGCTTTTATATTAACGATTTTATAATATTATTTATACTCCTCCCTATTTTATTTATTTTCTAATATTAACCGACTTTATTTTTTAATTAATAATAATAATTATTTTCCCTAGTTATATTTATTTATAGCGCTAATTTAATATAGGGTCTATTTTTATTCCCCGTAGGATAAAACCGTAGGCGTTAAGCGCCCCGGATAAAAACCCTAATTATATTTCCCAGCGTAAATATATCCGCGCCGCTTTTCTAGCGTTCTACGATAACGATATATATTTACTATTATTACGATTAATATTTGTCCTATTACCTCTATTCCTTTCCGTATTAAAATATCGGACCGCTTCGTCCCTTCCTTCTTCCTTATTTAACGGCCTCCCCGCCCCTATTTATTTCCTTTATCCTTCCTAACGTTTATTTTTATTTATTATTAAACCCCTATTATATTTATTCCCTCTTATTAAAGTCTTCTACCTTATTACGATTATAATTCTACTTTAAATTTTATTAATGTAAAAGCCCTCTTTTTTAAATATAAAAACCCCTTCTTCCTATAATTTTTTAAACCCTTTCTTCTTTTAATAATAATAATATAAACCTTCTATTATATCGACCACCGTTTATAATAAACGTTACGAAAACCTTTTCGCTATAAAAATAATAGAGGACGAAGAATTATTTTTTTCCTTTTATAAAAGTATACCCGCCGAACTTAATATTCCCCCTATCCCTTCTAAAATTACTATAACCGCCGAAAAATTTAAACGTAACGATTTCCTTTAAATTTTTATTAATATATAAATCCTCTTCCTTTTTTCTATTACGCCTTTACATTAATAATTTTATAATATTATTAATATTCCCCCTTACTTTATTTATTTTTCAATATTAACCGACTTTATTTTTAATTATTATAAACCCCCAGCCGTTCAAAAATATTTTGAAGATTTAATTAATATTATTTATATTTTCTTAAAACCGCTTAATAAACCGCTTCTCCTCCGTTATTAATAAACCTTTATTAACTTTCGTAATTTATGTTGATTAATTTATTTAATATTCTTTTTCGGTTAGAAAATATATAATCGATATTTCATATGGGACGGACTGGGCGGGCAGTGTCACTTTTCTCCGCGGGCAATACTATACAAATCACTAACCTTAAAAAATCTATAACCAATATAATTAGTTATAGTTCATATAATTAACGTAAGGACTTTGTAGTTAGCGAGTTTGAAGCCCGCTACGCTACGCTACCTTAAAGGCATAGCCAAATATAGTACGCGATTTTTGTAACGTATTTAAATTTATATAAATTATAAATCTAAAATATTATTCTACGAAAACGTATCGGATTAGTATTATTTTAACGTTAGTACAATTCTTGTATTATAGCGAATTATTAGTTAATTTCCATTTTTTTATAGTATGTCCGCTATCGAATTTAGTAGTAATCTTAATATTTATTACATTAATAATAAGGAGCTTTGTACCCCTAGCCCTATTTTTAGTTAGTATTAATAAATTTACAATACCGATACCGACGACGAAAAGGAGTTAGGGAAGTAAATTCTAAACTTTACGACCGAAGATATTATATTAAAGCCTCTAGGATTTGCGATGGCTGTATAAAATGCTTTAAATAATTAGGGTAAACGGTATAGTATAGTTTTTAATTGTACGAATGTAGTAAATTATTGTAAAGGCGAGTTTATTTATTACCGATTTAAATGCGACCGTTTTGGCCAATTTCGCCTATTTATAGTTAATCTTAGAAAAATAAGAAGTTATAAATGTAGTTATGAATAGATGGGGGTAATTATTATATTAAAGGAGTTAAATTAGCGGTAGATGTATAAATTAGATATAAATTTTTAATATTAAATATATAATTACTTTATTTCGTTATATAATTCCGCCTATTTATAATATTGTAAAGGTATTAAAGAAGTATTTAATATAATAGTTAGTTTATTTTACTAGCCGGGTATTAAATTACGGGATATTTTAATTATTATTTATTGTAAATTCGGGATAATAGTATATATGTAGAAGGACGTTAATAATTAGCGCTATATTATTAAAAAACGGTAGTAGTATTAATAATATAAGGTTACTGTTATTTTAATTAAAATATTTAATAGTATTGAATATCCTTACGTTATTGAGTAGTATAAGGATAATTTATACCGTCTTTTTAATATTATATAAATTTAGGAGTATAATATATAAATAAATAAGATTCTTATTCCCTAGCTAAATTTATAGCGCTAATATAGTATAGGGTCTATTTCCGATTCCCCGTAGGATAAAACCGTAAGCGTTAAACGCCCCGGATAAAAACCCCGGCTATATTTTTCGGCGCGGACTTATCCGCGCCCCTTCTTCGGCGTTCTACGATTGCGGTATATACTTACCGTTAACGCGATTAATATCCGTCTTATCCCTTCTATTTACTATTGCGCTAAAATATTAAACCGTTCCGCTTTCCTAATTTACTATCCCGTCTTTTATTTATTATTATTTTCCGCTTTTTATTCCCCCGCCCGTTTATTTTTCTAACCGCCTTTAAATTTCCTAATTATTAAACTTTCCTTTATTCTTTCTATCCTCTTCTTCCCTTTATTACGGTTATATTTCTACTACAATTTATATTAATATAAGGATTTCCTTCCTTTAAATATAAAAACCCCTTATCCCTTTAAATTTTTTTAGGCTTTTCCTTCCTTTAATAATAATAATCGATTTGAAATAATTATTCTCCGTTAAAAATGCGTTAAAATGCTCTGTAAAATAATAAAAACCTTTAATGAGGATAAGGGCGAAAATTCGTCTCCCTTTCGCCTTCTTTCGCTAACCCCTATATTTAATATAATTAATACCGATATTAAAATTAATTTCGAATATATTATTAAACGTTTTATTAGTAATAAATTTTTTTATATATTAGAAAAAGGGTAAATTTTCCCTCTATTATATTTTATCCTTACGTTAATTTCTCCGAAACCGTATTTATATTCCCTTATATTTTATTTATATTCTTTAATTAATTAAAGCTTTTCTTTCTTTCTTAGCTGTCCCGGGTTATAATATTTATATAAAAGCCGTTATTAAATCGATTTATTATATTCCTAATTACCCGAATAAATTATTATTTTTTATATTATTAATATTTTTTATTTTAATTTATCCTTAAATAAATTTAATTAAATTACCCAATATATTTTAATAGTTTTGTATTATATAATTGATATACTTCGCGGCTTCTATAATCTCTATAATATTTTTTAAAAGAAGGTTATTAATAAAAACCCAATTAATAGCGAATTCCGCGATTATTTTATCCGCTTCTATATTATTATTAAAAAATTCACTGGCGTAATTCGCCTTCGCCTTATTAATAATAGTTTTATTAATACCCTAAAATAATTTATTCGCTATAAAATGTAATTAATTAACGATTATTTTTAAAAAAGTTATTACAAATTCCTCCTTTCTAATAAAGATAATTTAATTAACGGTTATATTCTTTTAAATAATATCCCCTATAATAGTAATAATAATTTACCCTATAGCGGTAATAGTAATTTATTTTGCAATAGTAATAATAGAATTCCCCCGAATAATAACGGTATTCGTATACTTTCCTATAGTAATTTTCCGATAAAAATTAATTCGCCGGCTATTCGTCCTTCTAATCCTATTCTTATTAATAATAATTAATTTACTTAACGTCAATTTGTAATTAATACTATATATTAATATATTCGTTAATTCGACGAATAGAACCGTCTATTCGCTAATAATAATAAAATATTAAAAATTTTAATTAATTATAAAAAGAAATAATAATTAAATAAATCGTCGCTTTCGTAGCCCGATAAATTCTTAATTAAATAGAAATTCTCTTTTATTTTTATTCCAACGTATTAGTAAATAAAAGTAAAAGAAAAGGAAAAAAAGAAAATTAAAAATAGCGAACGAATTCGTTTCGCTACTCTTCTTTTAATTTAATTATTAAACGGTATTTATTTAATTATCCTAACCGAAATACCTATAATAGGATTTTTTCGGCCTTAATTCTATTATTTAAATAAATTTAGAATTATTTTTATATTTACGGTTAATTGGTTATTACGAATTATATATTTATAATCCGGAAATATTCGAATGTAATATAGTAAAACGTTTCCTATTTTAATCCGTATAAATAAATAAGGGTATTAATATTAAGGATTCTCCTTTAAAAAAAGAAAACCCTAAAGTTAATTACCTCTATTCTTATTTAAACGAAGAAAGAGCTCTTCGCTTTCGTTAATAAATAATAATCTTTATCGTCCTCCGAAAATTAAATTCTCTTCTATTTCTTCTTTTTTTAATTAATTATATACCGTTTTATTATAATATTATTAAATTTCGGGTCGAAATTAATAATCGTAAATTTATATTACCGATTTAATTTAATTACCGCTATTACTAATTAATAATTATAATGCAATACCTATTCTTTCTTTATAATATTTTTTAATTATATTTTTCAATCGAAAGCTAAAGGTTCCGGCGGTTATAACGATTAAATAAATACGCCCATTACTAAGGGTAATCCTATTATAATTATTATAAAATTCTTTATTAATATTTATTCCTCTACTTATTTAATTTTAATAGTATTACTTTCCGGTTTATTAATAAATAATCGACTTTTTATTCGTTTTATTTAAATATAATTAATTACTTAAATTACTATTCCTTAAACGAATTTAACCTAATTTATATGGGCGAATTTCTCTTCGAAAGCCCTTACCTATTTATTAAAATAGAAATCGAATAATAAATAAAAAATTTCCGTTTTAAAATTCCGTATTGGCGTAGCTTTATATACCTTAGCGACGATTCTTAAATATTTAATTTAATATTTAATTAATCCGATTATTATCCTTCGGGGTTTATTATATATTTTTATTAATTAATAGAAGGTTAAAGCTCTATATATAATTGCGTTTCGAATATATTTAATATAAATTTCCTTCGTACGAACGAAGGAATAATTTTAAATTTTTATAGCTAATTAGGTTAATATATTCGTTTAAATTTTTATTTTCTTTTTAATAACTTCCGTATAAATTTAATAATTGAATTTATAATCCAATTAAACGCTTAAAAATTTTATTAATTCTATCGGTCGAAATATAATATCCCCAAATTAGAAAATCTCCATTCTTAATACCCTCGTTTATATAAAATATATTAATTCTATTTTATTTACTTCGAATTCTATACCTTTCTCCCTTACCTATTCGGAATAAATTTCTTATACCGCTTAAAGTATTTTATAATTCTCTTCAATAATTTTTACTACGGCGACGATATTAATATTATTAACGAAGCCAATTATAATTATATTTTTAATTATAATTAATTTATAATATAATAAAATAATAAAAAGGATAAAAAGAATTGAAGAAAAGGGGGAGTTTTAAGGTATTCCGGCTTCTATAGTATAAGGAGCGGATATTTCGTCGTTAAAAAAAAAGGAACTTTTTCGTCCGTTAACGAAATTCGCTATTTATTCGAAAATTTATCGTAAGAATCGTATTTCCTATAAAATATATAATAATTACTTATAATTAATTTTATTAAATACGCTTTTAAAATTAAAGAATATTAGTAATATAATAACTCCGAATTTTTAAATTATATATATAATATTTATAATAATATAGATTGCAAATTCGGTTAAATAATTTACCTAATTACTTATTTAACCCTTTAATAGGAAATTAAATTCTTCCGCGGTTTAAATAAATTTTTTAGTAATAAACGTTTCGAAGATTTTCCTAACGTTATTTAATAATAAAATTAGCCTTTATATACCGGTTAATTTTTATTATACGGCGGTTTTTCTTAGCTTTTTAAAAATAATTACTTTTACGTTTTTAAATTATTATAGGAAATATTTAAAACGAAAATTCGTAATTACGAAAGCGGTTATAATTTTTCGGAATAATTCTCTATAAATCTTTAAAAATCTATTCGAATATTAATCAACGCCTAATACCTTATTCGGAATTATCCGAAATAAAATTTCTTAAATATTTTCTTCGGTAATTAATTCGTTAATAAATAATAAATCGCCGGTATTTAAGGGAAGGGTCTAATCGGGTAAATAATTTATAAGGATATTTATTTTCAAGAAGAAACGCTCGGCGAAAATATTTACTTTATTATTATAATTTTCGATTTTTTCTATTCCTTTATATTATTTAAAAATTAAGAATTTAAACGGGTTTATTAATAAATAACTTCGGGTATGGGCTTATTTTTCGAGGGTCCAAAATTCATTTAAATTTTTCAACGCCTTTTTAACGCCTTTTCGCTATATTGTTTACTAAATTTTCGCGTTAATCTTTCTTTTCTTTATCGATACTTTTACGAATTTTACCCAATTCGAAAATATCTTTTCCTTATATTATTTTTACTATTTCCGTTTTATATTTTTTATTACTATTTTATATTTTAACGTTTATTACTTCGTTTTTCTCCTTCGATTTTTTTTCTAATATAGGACGAATTCTTCTATTATATTTATAAATTCTTTATCGAATTTATTAAATATAAATTCTAATTCCTCTTTCGTATTAATTTTTATTAAAATTAAAATTTATTATAATACCGCCTTTCGTACCTTTTTTATATTTATTAAATTTTAATTATAATTTTCTTCTATTTCTACTTTCCTAACCTTTCTTTTAATATAAACCTAAATTTCCTAAAGATAATAATCCGAACCGGTTTATTCGTATTATTATACCCTCTAATATTCAATTTCGATTTTTAATATTATTTATATATAATTAATTATCCTATTTCTTTTTTCCTATATTATATTATTTATATAGGTCGGCTCCCTTTTAAGGGTAATAAATGGTATATATTACTATCGTATTTATATAAGGAATTTTTCGGCTCTTGGGCTAATTTTATTTTCTAAATCCTAATTAAGATAATAGAGGTTAAAATTTCCAACGATTATAATTTAATATTTTACCGGGGGTTTTTCTTCGAAGAGTTCGAAGAGGGGAAACCCCTATTCGTATTTTAATATTTTATATATTTTAATAGGGGAATAAATTAAATAGATAGTTAATAATTCCTTTAAATTTTTAAACGTTATAGAGGCCCAATTTCTTTTGACGTAAAAGTCTAAATCCTTAAAATTTTATTTTTTATTTATATAAATAACCGCCCTCCCCTTTTCTAAATAATTTACCCTAATATATTTATTGCCCTATAAATAATAAATATCCTCGTTTAAATTCCTACCCGGCTTTTAAATCGTTATAATATTGTAGGTCTCCTTTTATTCGAATAATAATTTCCTTCTTTCGTACAATTTCCTTACATTTTAATAAAATATTTTTAATTAAATTATTAATTACTTTATAAGGGAATATTTTTTAACCCTACGGACGGAATAGGAATAGGAATTTTTTCTTTTTAAATAGCCGGTTTAACGGCGGTAATTAAATTAATACCGCTCCGAATACCCAAGCTTTAAAAATTCGTAAATGCGTTTATCGGGCTTTTAATTATTAATTTCGGTCTAATAAAAGGCCTATTAATCCGTTTATGGATATAACCTTTATTTCCGCTTTTAAACTCTTTTTTACGAATAATAATAATATAAATAATAAAGGGGGTATTAAGGAAATCGATATTCTTATTATCCTTTACCGCTATTAGTTCTAATATAATATTTCTTTCGGGGTCCTTTTAGTATATAAATAAACGTAGCCTTTCGGCGTATTTTATAATAACCTTCGTAATAATTTTCTTAAAAATAGAATATACCTTTTTTTTAAAAGCGTAATACCTATATTTTCTATACGGAATATAAAAAATTAGTAATTTATTTTCGTTAAATAGGTAATTCGTTTCTCTAAAGTAATTTTTATTATATTTATCCTTACTATAATATTTATAAACGTTAACGTTATAATAGAATTTCCCTAAATAGTTTATACCCTAATAAATAAAATATTATTAAATATTAACCGAAGAGGTAAACGGTTCGCAAATATATATGCCGCCTTTTTAAAAAAAGAATTTATAGAAAATTTCGGTTACCTTTATAATTGCAATTTCTATTATAAGGAATCCCTTATTTTTATTAATTTTCTTCTTCTACGGGTATATTTTAATAATAGAAGCGGTCGGGTTCGCTTATTATATTTTATAAATAATATCCTCTATCTTTATATATTCGGTAATATTCGCTTAAAGGAACCCTTTAGTAATTAATATAATAATCTTTAAAAATACGAACGCTTTTTCGCCAAAGACCTTTTTAATCTAAATTTAATATTATTAATACTATTTGCGTATAGCGTTATTAAATATAATTTTATAATTTCTAATTATAAATAATTTCGTAGCGGTTTATATAATATTAGGGGTACCGGTCCTCAAATTGCGAAATATCTTTTGAATTTAAATTTTAATTTCTTTATTTATCCGCTTCGAATATTAAATATTAATTATAATACTTCGAATAAAGAGGGTATAATCGTAATTAATAAGGAATATCTTCGGAGGGGGGGTAGTAATTATAATATATTAAAGGATAGACCCGGTTTTAAGAAAAATATTTTTTATAATTCTAATTTATATTTTTAGCGCCTCTTTAACGTTCTTCTATAATTTTTATAGGATTATTTTCTTTAAATTATCGAAATCCTTCCTAATAATAATTTAATTATTATTAGCTTTATTAACTTTAGGGCGCGTTGCTCTACTTTTTTTCGTAAGGATTTTCGTATATTCGTTAAATAATTTACGAATTTAATTGTAATCCTCGAACGAAACGGCGTTATAATCCGAAAATTTATTCGCTTTAGCGATAAATTTCTTTATAATTTTATCGTCCTCTTATATTCTTTCCGAAATTTTCGCAACGCGCGTTATATTAGGGTTATTATAAGATAAAAATCCTACGAACGGGTTATAGACGCTATTTTCGAATTTATAATTGCCGTTATTAATCGTTATTAATAATAACGATATATCGTCGTTGTTATATTCGTTGTAAGATATTGTAAGGGACGTAAAAGACCCTTTTGAGTCGATTCCCGTTGTCGGTTTTCGTTTTAGAGCGCTCTTCGACTAGAAATCGGCGTTTCCAATTCCAAAGCAGTTTTTGAGTATAATATATAATAATAGAGGAAATAGTTAGAATATATAAATATAAATAATACGTATAAAATTAACCAGTATAATTTACTTTTTCCCTTCCTCTTATCCCTTTTTATAAATAGAATATATTACTTATAATGATTAAATATAGTTACCCGTTTACTATTTTTACAAGTATAATGAATATTAATTTTATTTATTCTATTATATTTAATTTAATTAATAACGAGCGAGTTGAAGGTTTTATATAGTTGGCGGGCGCGTTTGAGAAGTTGCGCCTTCGTATAAGGGTAAATAAATTAGAGGTTATTTTTATAAATTTCGATAAGTAATTAAAGTTAGCCTTAGTAAATGAATACCTTAATATTTAATAATAGATTTATATATTCTATATTAATTATAACATCCTTTTTTAAATAAAGAAGAAGTGGAAGCGTAACGAAGATAATAGCTCTAATACTAGCGAAAATGATAATAACTAGCTAATTAGTTTTAGTAAGTCCGATAAGGAAATTATTTAATAAACGGGCTTAATAAATATAACGGATTAAAGGGTTATTTACTATATATATAAAGGTTTTTTTAACCTTTAGAAATCTATAATCTTTACCCTTAATTAGTTAACCTTTATTAAACGTTAGGGTAGGATAATTAGCGAACTTTTTAATTAATTTAGGATTTTAACGTATTTAAACGATATATATATATATATTATACCGGTATTAATAGGTACGTTATTATACTTCTCGCTATTATAATTTTGGTATATCGGTTACATTTTCGAACGAATCGATTAATTATTATATTAAAGGGCTTTGGAACCGGAAACGCCGATTTTTGGTCGAGGAGCGCTCTAAAACGAAAACCGACAACGGGAATCGATTCAAGAGGGTCTTTTACGTCCCTCACGATGTCCCACAACGATTATAACGACGACGATATATCGTTATTACTAATAGTAATTAATAGCGGCAACCGTAGATTCGAAAATAGCGTTTATAACCCGTTTGTAAGATTTTTAGTATATAACGACCTTAACGTAACGCGCGCCACGAAAATTTCGGAAAAAACGTAGGAAGACGACGAAATTATAAAGAAATTTATTATTAAAGCGAATAAATCTTCGGACTATAACGCCGTTTCGTTCGAGGATTATAATTAGGTTTATAAATTATTTAACGAATATACGAAAATCTTCGCGAAGAAAAATAAAATAATACGCCCTAAGGTTAATAAAATTAATAACGATTAAATTATTATTAAGAAGGATTTTAACGATTTAAAGAAAACGATTTTATAAAAATTATAAAAAAACGTTAAAAAAGCGTTAAAAATATAAGCCGGAATTATAAAGGACGCTCTTCTTAAAACCGGGTTTATTTTTTAATATATTATGATTATTACCCCCCCCCCCCCCGAAAATATTCCCCGTTAATTACGACCGTACCTTCTTTATTCGAAATATTATAATCGATATTTAATATTCGAAGCGAATAAATAAAGAAATTAAAATTCAAATTAAAAAGATATTTCGCGACCTAAGGACTAATACCCCTAATATCGTACGAATTACTATAAAATTATTTATAACCGGAGATTATAAAATTATATTTAATAATACTATATACGAATAATATTAATAATATTAAATTTAGGCTAAGAAAATTTTTAACGAAAAAGCGTTCGTATTTTTAAATATTATTATATTAATCGTTAAAGGGTTCCCCTAAACGAATATCGTCGAATATATAAAAATAAAGGATATTATTTATAAAATATAATAAACGAACCCGATTATTTCTATTATTAAAGTACGCCCGTAGAAAAAAAGAATTAGCGAAAAAAAAGGACTTTTTATAATAAAAATTATAATTATAAAAATAACCGAAACTTTCTATTAAAAATTCCTCCTTTAAGAAAATAGCATATATATTTATAAACCGTTTATTTTATCGGTTAATATTTAATAATATTTTATTTATTAGGGCGTAAAATATTTAAAGAAATTCTATTATAACGTTAACGTTTATAAACGCTATAATAAAGATAAACATAATAAAAACCGTTTTAAAAAAGCGAATTACCCGTTTAACGAAAATAAATCGCTAATCTTCTATATTCCGTATAAAAAGTATAAATATTATACCTTCGAAAAAAAAACGTACCCTATTCTTAAAAAAATTATTACGAAAATTATTATAAAATACGCCAAAAGGCTACGCTCTTTTATATATTAGAAGGACCCTAAAAAAAATATTATATTAAAATTAACGGCGGTAAAGGACGATAAGGATATTAATTTCCTTAATACCCCCCTTACCGTTTATATTATTATTATTCGTAAAAGGGAATTTAAAAGCGGAAATAAAAATTATACCCGTAAACGGATTAATAGGCCCTCTATTAAATTTAAATTAATAACTAAAGGTCTAATAAACGTATTTACGAATTTTTAAAATTCGGGTATTCGAAACGGCGTTAATTTAATTATTATTATTAAACCGATTACCTAAAAGGAAAAAACTCCCGCTCCTATTCCGCTTACAAGGCTAAAAAATATTCTTTTATAAAATAATTAATAATTTAATTAAAAATACTCTATTAAAATATAAAAAAATCGTACGAAAGAGGGAAATTACTATTCGAATAAGAGGAAATTTATAATATTATGATAATTTAAAAGCCGGGTAGGAATTTAAATAAGGATATTTATCGTCTACGGGGCGGTAAATATGTTAAGGTAAATTATTTAGAAAAAGGGAGGGTAATTATTTATATAAATAAGAAATAGAATTTTAAGGACTTAAATTTCCGTATTAAAAAAAATTAGGCCTCTATAATATTTAAAAATTTAAAGGAATTATTAACCGTTTATTCGATTTATTCCCCTATTAAAACGTATAAAATACCGGAATATAAATAAAGGTTTCCCTTTTTTAAATTCTTCGAAGAAAAACCCCCGGTAAAATATTAAATCGTAATTATCGGGGATTTTAATTTCTATTATCCTAATTAGGATTTAAAAAATAAAATTAATTTAAAAGCCGAAAAACTCTTTATATAAATATAATAATAACGTATATAATTCGTTACCCTTAGAAGGGAATTGATTTGTATAAATAACGTAATACGAGAAGAGAAAAATAGGATAATTAATTACGTATTAATAATATTAAAAGTCGAAACCGAATATTAAAGGGCGTAACGGTACGAATAAACTAATTCGGATTATTATTTTCAAAAAATTTAAATCTATACCGGAAAAAAGGTTAAGAAAACGGAAGTAAAAGAAAATTATAATTAAAATTTTATAAATACGGAAAAAGTACGAAAGGTAATATTATAATAAATTTCGGTTTTAGCGAAAATCGATACGAAAGAGGAATTGGAATTTATATTCGATAAATTCGATAAAGAATTTATAAATATAATAGAGGAATTCGTCCTATATTAAAAAAAAAATCGAAGGAGAAGAGCGAAGTAATAAATATTAAAATATAAAATAGCGATGAAAAATATAAGGTAGAAATAGTAGAAATAATATAAAGAAAGGATATCCTCGAATTAAATAAAATTCGTAAAAATATTAATAAAAAAAAAAAATTTAATATAAAAATTTAATAAACAATATAGTAAAAAGGCGTCGAAAGGGTATCGAAAAATTCAAATAAATTTTAAACCTTCGAAAAATAAACCCATACCCAAAACTATTTACTAATAAACCCGTCTAAACTCTTAATTTTCAAATAATATAAAGGAATAAAAGAAATTAAAGACTATAATAATAAAATAAATATTTTTATTAAACGTTTCTTCCCGAAAATAAATATCCTTATAAATTATTTACCTAATTAAACCTTTCCCTTAAATATTAATAATTCGTTATTTATTAACGAATTAATTACCGAGGAAAATATTTAAAATATTTTATTTTAAATAATTTTGAATAAAATACCGGGCGTCGATTAATATTCGAATAAATTTTTAAAAATTTATAAAGAATTATTCTAAAAAGCTATAACCGCTTTTGTAATTACAAATTTTCGTTTTAAATATTTCCTATAACAGTTTAAGAACGCGAAAATAATTATTCTTAAAAAATTAAAAAAAATTACTATATAGTAAAAATTAACTAGCGCGTAGAAATTAATTTTACTATTAAATAACGTTAAGAAAATCTTCGAAGTATTCGTCGCTAAGAAATTTATTTAAATTACAAAAGAATTTAACCTTTTATTAGAGGGTTAAATAAATAATCGGGTAAACCGTTCGACCGAATTTACTATCTATATCGTTATAAATATTATATATACGGTTTAAAAATTTAAAGCCGTTATATCGCTAATACTCCTTAATTTTAAAGGTATATTTAATAAAATTATTTATAAATAATTATTATATACTTTATAGGAAATATAACTCCTATAATAAATTCTCGAATAAGTAGCGAATTTTATTAATAGACGAAGAGGTTCCCTTTTCTTCGATAACGAAATATCCGCTCCCTATATTATAAAAACCGGAATACCCTAAAACTCCCCCTTTTCTATAATTCTTTTTATTCTTTTTATTACCTTATTATATTATAAATTAATTACGGTTAAAAATATAAACATAATTAACTTCGCCGACGATATTAATATTATTATTATAATAAGGATTACCGAAGAGAATTATAAAATATTTTAAATAGTATAGGAAATTTATTCCGAATAAGTAAAGGAGAAAAATATAAAATTCGAAGCGAATAAAATAAAATTAATATATTTTATACGAACGAAAGTATTAAGAACGGAAATTCTCTAATTCGGGAATATTATATTTCAACCGATAGAATTGATAAAATTCCTAAACGTTTAATTAAATTATAAATTTAATTATCGAACCTATATAAAAATTATTAAAAAGAAAATAAAAATTTAAACGAATATATTAACCCGATTAATTATAAAAATTTAAAATTACTCCTTCGTTTATACGAGGGAGATTTATATTAAATATATTCAAAGCGCGATTATATATAAAATTTTAACCTTTTATTAATTAATAAAAATATATAATAAACCCCGAAGGATAATAATTAAATTAATTAAATACTAAATTAAATATTTAAAAATCGTCGCCGAAGTATATAAAATTATATTAATACAAAACTTTAAAACGGAAATTTTTTGCCCGCTATTCGATTTTTACTTTAATAAAAAGGTAAAAGCTTTCGAAGAGAAATTCGCTTATATAAATTAAATTAAATTCGTCCAAAGAATAAGTAAGTAAGATTCTTATTCCTTAGTTAAATTTATAGCGCTAATATAATATAGGGTTTATTTCCGATTCTCCGTAGGATGAAATTATAAGCGTTAAGCGCCCCGGACAAAAACCCCGGCTACAATTCCCGGCGCGGACCTATCCGCGCCGCTTCTTCGGCATTCTACGATCGCGGTACATATTTACCGCTAACGCGATTAATATCCGTCTTATCCCTTCTATTTACCGTTGCGTAAGAATATTAAATCGCTCTGCCTTTTTAATCCGCCGTCCCGTCCCTTGTTTACTACCGCCTTCTACCTTCCGTTCCCTTACCCGTTTACCTTTTTAACCGTTATTAAACCTCCTAACCGTTAAACCTTCCTTTATTCCTTCCATCCTCTTCTTCCCCCTATAATGGCTACGTTTCCACTACGGTTTGTATTAGCGCTCGTTTAAAGAATAGTAACCTAAATAATTAATTATATTTAAATAAAATAAATAAAAGGTTAACTATTTATTAATAGACCGGAAAATAATACCGCCAAAATTAAATAAGTAAAAGAATGAATAATAACGGAAAACTTTATAGCGATTATAATAAGACTACCCCCGGTAATAAGCGTACTTATTTAACCGTTATAGCCGCTAAAACTTTCAACCCTTAATTGAAAAGTATAATTAAAGGACGCTATAAAGAAAAAATAAATATCGCGCTATAATTATTAATTAATAATAATAATAATTAAATTAAATCGGTAGTATAAATTTATAATTATTAATTTCAACCCGAAATTTAATAATACCGTAATAAAATAATATATAATTAATTAAAAAAAGAAAAAGCGAAAAAGAACTTAACCTTTAAAAGTAAATAAGATTCTTATTCCTTAATTAAATTTATAGCGTTAATATAATATAGGGTCTATTTTCGATTTTCCGTAGGATGAAACCGTAAGTATTAAGCGCCCCGGATAAAAACCCCGGCTATAATTCCCGGCGTAAACCTATCCGCGCCGCTTCTTCGGTATTTTACGATTACGGTATATATTTACTATTAATACGATTAATATCCGTTTTATCCCTTTTATTTATTATTACGTAAGAATATTAAACCGTTCCGCTTTTTTAATCCGCCGTCCTATTCCTTTATTTATTACCGCCTTCCGCCTTTCGCTCCCTTATTTATTTACCTTTTTAACCGTTATTAAACCTCTTAATTATTAAACTTTCCTTTATTCCTTCTATTTTTTTCCTCCCTTTATAATAGTTACGTTTTTATTATAATTTATATTAATATAAAGATTTCTTTCCCTTAAATATAAAAACCCTTTATTCCCCGGGCTTTTTTAAATTTTTCTTTCTTTTAATAATAATAATAATCGATTCGAAATAGTTATTCTTTATTAAAAACGTATTAAAGCGTTCCGTAAAATAATAAAAATTTCCGATAAGGATAAAAGCGAAAATTCGTTTCCCTTTCGCCTTCTTTCGCCGACCTTTATATTTAGTATAATTAATACCGATATTAAAATTAGCTTCGAATATATTACTAAACGCTTTGCTAGTAATAAATTCTTCTATATACCGGAAAAAGGGTGAGTCTTCCCTTTATTATATTCTATCCTTGCGCTAACCTCTCCGAAATTGTATCCGTACTCCCCTATATTTCGCTTATACCCTCCAGTTGGCTGAGGCCCTTCTCTCCTTCCCGGCCGTCCCTGGTTACGATGCCTACGAACCTAACCTTTAGAAAATAATAAAAATTATTATCTATTAACGAAAACGAAAAGCTCCCTCTTCGTTTAAACGAAAACGGAAATAATTAACTTTAAGGCCTTCCTTTTCTAAAAAAGAATCTCTAATATTAATACCCTTATTTATTTATATAGATTAAAACGAAAAACGTTCTACTATATTACATTCGAATATTTCCGGATAGTAAATACGTAATTCGTAATAACCGATTAACTATAAACGTAAAAATAATTCCAAATTTATTTAAAATATATTAATCTTTAACGAACCCTCTACATATTGCTACGCTGCGCCCGTGATTCTACGCATTAATAGTAGCTGCAACTCGTTCCATTTGAATTTATCCTAAATTCCAATCGATATTATACGAACGTTAACGCCGCGTACTAATCGTACGCGTCAAAGGTACGCGTCGTATTAACGGCTATCCAATTACTATTATCCCCGCTTCGACTTACGTTGGAAGTATAATTACGTTATCGATAATACGAATAAAACGGCTATTAAAAGTATTTATCGTACGCTACCGGCCTTAAAGCCTTTATTAACTACCTAAATACTTATAAAATAATAATAAAGTCGATTAAACTCTTTATTAATAAAAAGTATCGTATTTTCCCCCTAAATTAATAATAAATATTAAGCGATTAAATTCTTTATTAGTAGGAGGTATTATACTTTTTTTAATTAATAACGTCCCTAATTTATTTACTTTTTTCGTCCTTTATTAACCTATTAAACGGTTCGGTCGGGCGATTTTATTACCCCGCTAATCCCCTTCTCCCGTTCTATTAAACTTTTTTTCTTTTATTAACCAATTTTAATATTCTTTTTTAATTATTAATAATATTGTATATTTTAAAAATATATATCCTTATACGCCGTTTCGCTTAATATTATAATTATTATATTTAATATTTTATTAATATCGATTTATTATTTATCCCTCCTTTTAATATTTATATAAAATTTATTTTAAATTTCTCCGTTAATAATTAAATACGTTTAATTATGGTAATAAAACGGTAAAGCCCCGATTAATAATTCGATACCCGTTAAATAACCGATTTTAATTAATTAGCGGTAAACTTTCAATAAGTAGTAGTATTTATCGAAAAGAGGCGTCTTCGATAATTCGCCGGCCTATTCTAAATTCCTTTATAGTAAATAATTAACCGAAAAATCGAAGTCTTTAATGCCCCGAATAAGTAACGCTTTATATTCCGCTCTAATTAACCTATAATTAATAATTTTCTATAAAATAATTCTAAATTAAAATAAATCCCCCGTAGTTAACGACTTATTACCTACAATATTTTATAGTAATTTACAATCTCTTTATAAATATTAAATAATTAAGTACCCTAATTATTCCCCGGTTTATTTCCTAAAGATTATTTACTTTCTTCTATTAAATAGCTTAAAATTATTACCCTTCGTTAATTAATGGATTCTATTTAATAATCGTTAAATTAAACCGAGCCGTAAAGCGACCTAGCCCAATTCCTATTTACTAGCGCCACCTTTAAAAGAAGATTACGGTTAATACCGCCCGGGGCATTTATAAGTAATCGTCTATTAGCTCCCCTAAAGGAACCGAATACTAGCCCGCCGATAAATTAACCGTTAATAACTTAGCTATTAACCACCCCGATAGATTAACCATTAATAATTTAGTTATTAATTATCTTAGTAAATTAACCGTTAATAATTTAATTATCAATTATCCAATTGTTAAATATATAATAATAATTTATAATAGGCACCTTTTAATAATCTAGTATAGGCTTTAAAGAGTTTTTGTCCAAAATTCAAGGACCGTCGGTAGATTTTATAACGGCTATAACGGATATAATAAGGAATTTTTCTAATGCTAATAATCCTATCTCAATATTTAAAATTACCTAAATCGGTTACTTTAACCCCGAAGTCGAAGTTTAAAATTACAATTCGACGGCTATAATCGGCAACGATATTTACTATAAAAATATAACTGTTTTTTAAGACGCTGTAATAATTAATATTAATAATAATAATAAAAAAGATTTTATTAAGAAGAACCTATATTAATTCCTCCGCGGCATAGCCTAGTAATAATATATTGCCCAAATTTCCGAAGAGGAGCGTTAAAAGCTCCGTAAAGATTTTAATAATTAGAAGACTATTTTATTCTAATTATTTAATATAAGTTCGATAAAAGTAGTAATTAAATTAATAGTATATATTTTCTCGCGCGACGATTTTATTAACGGGAAATTATTCCGAATTTACGTTACGGCTCGTATACGATATATAAAAGCGTTCGGTATAATTTTTAACGAATAATTTAAAACCTAAGTATTTATCGGTATATACCCCGGCCTTTAATAAATATACCCCTAACCGGCCGACGTTTGTAAATTTTATAAATTAATTAACGCGGCCGAATTAATAATTAAAATATATATTAATCTACTAAATTATAAACTTTATACGATTATACTAAATATATTTACCGTAATAATTATTAATATAATTAAAATTATCGAGGTTAATTACGCGGCCGTTAACGACGGCTTTAACGCCTTCGCAAATTATAATTTTAATCGCTCGAAGAATAAGGATAAAGATTAACGAAAAAAAATAAATAGAGATAGAAATAGGGATAAAAATAGAGATAAAGATAGAGGTAAAAATAAGAATAGAGGTAGAGAAAGGTATAAAAAGGGTTTTAGTAGTAGAAGTAAAAATAATTAGGAGAAGAATAAATATCGTTATAGAGGTATAATTTAGAAGTTGGGGCGCCTATTAAAAAAGTATATAAAGTCTTATAAGAAGAATTATCGTAAGTGGGTAAAATTGTATAAAGGAGTAAATAATTATATAATAATAGAGTTTATTAAGGAGGATAATAATAATAGAGAAGAATTAGAAGATTATTTAAAGGAGTAGGGTTATATTTTTAATAGAAAAATATTAAAAGAAAAGGAAGAATTTATTTATAACCCCGAAGAGGTCGGTAATATATTTATATTTATTTATTCGTTGGCTATAACGGTTAAATTTTTATATATTTATTAGAAATATAATAACGCCTTTATAAACCGTAAATCTTTAATGGCCTATATTTTCTTAAATATTTATAACCCGTTACTATTAAAGAAGACGGCGCTAAATAAAAATTCTATACCGGCCTTATTAAAATTAAAGATAAGTGATATTATTTATATACGACCGATTCCCCCGTTAAATAACGGTTACGTTAAGAAAAATTTATATTGTAAAATTAAAATTAAAATCGGTATAGAAATAGATTCAATCTATATTGATTTAAATTATTCTATAATAATAATCGATAGATATTTTCTTAAAAAATATTAGCCGGAAGCAAAAATCGTTAAAACCCCCTTATAACTAATAAATAAGTAAGTAAGATTCTTATTCCCTAGCTAAATCTATAGCGCTAATATAGTATGGGGTCTATCTCCGATTCTCTATAGGATGAAACCGTAAGCGTTAAGCGCCCCGGACAAAAACCCCAGCTACAATTCCCGGTACGGACTTATTTGCGCCGCTTTTTCGGCGTTTTATAATTGCGGTATATATTTACTATTAATACGATTAATATCCGTCTTATTTTTTTTATTTACTATTATATAAGAATATTAAACCGCTTTACCTTTTTAATCCGCCGTCCTGTCCCTTTATTTATTACCGCCTTTTATTTTCCGCTCTTCCGTTTATTTACTTTTTTAATTATTATTAAACTTTTTAACCGTTAAATTTTCCTTTATTCTTTTTATTTTCTTCCTCCTTTTATAATAATTACGTTTTTACTATAATTTATATTAATATAAGGATTTCCCTCCCTTAAATATAAAAACCCCTTATCCCTTAAACTTTTTTAAGTTTTTCCTTCTTTTAATAATAATAATAATCGATTCGAAATAATTATTCCCCGTTAAAAATACGTTAAAACGTTCTATAAAATAATAGAAACTTCTAATAAAGATAAAGGCGAAAATTCGTTTCCTTTTCGCCCTCTTTCGCCGACCCTTATATTTAATATAATTAATACCGATATTAAAATTAATTTCGAACGTATTATTAAACGCTTTATTAATAATAAATTCTTTTATATATTAGAAAAAGGGTAAGTCTTCCTTCCGTTACGTTTTATCCTTATATTAATTTTTCTGAAATTATATTTATATTCCCTTATATTTTACTTATACCTTTTAATTAATTAAAGCCCTTTTTTCCTTCCCAATTATCCTTAATTATAATATTTATATAAAGGCCGTCGTTAAATCGATTTATTATATCTTTAATTATTTAAATAAATTACTATTTTCTATATTATTAATATTTTTTATTTTAATTCGTTTTTAAATAAATTTAATTAAGTTATTTAATATACTTTAGCGGTTTTACGTTATATAATCGATATATTTCGCGGTTTCTACGATTTTTGTAATATTTTTTAGGAGAAGGTCGTTAATAAAAATTTAATTAATAGCGAATTTTGCGATTATTTTATTTACTTCTATATCGTTATTAAGGAATTTATTAGCGTAATTCGCCTTCGCTTTATTAATAATAATTTTATTAATACTTTAAAGTAGTTTATTCGCTATAGAAAATAATCGGTTAATAATTACTTTTAGAAAAATTATTACGAATTCTTCCTTTTTAATAAGGATAATTTAATTAATAATTATATTCTTTTAAATAATATCCCTTATAATAATAATAGTAATTTACTTTATAGTAGTAATAATAGTTTATTTCGTAGCGGTAGTAGTAGAATTCCTCCGAATAATAGTAATATTTATATATTTTCTTATAATAATTCCCCGATAAAGATTAATTCGCTAATTATTTATTTTACTAATCCCGTTCTTATTAATAATAATTAATTCGCTTAACGTTAATTCGTAATTAACATTATACGTTAATATATTCGTTAATTTAATAAATAAAATTATTTATTCGCTAATAATAATAAAATACTAAAGGTTTTAATTAATTATAAGAAGAAATAATAATTAAATAGGTTATTATTTTCGCGGCCCGATAAATTTTTAATTAAATAAAAATCCTCCTCCGTCTTTATTTTAACGTATTAGTAAATAAAAATAAAAGAAAAAGAAAAAAAGAAAATTAAAAATAGTGAGCGAATTCGTCTCGCCATTCCTTTTTTAATTTAATTGTTAAGCGGTATTTATTTAATCGTTTTAGTTAAAATATTTATAATAGGATCCTTTCGGCTTTAATTCTATCGTTTAAATAAATTTGGAATTATTCTTATATTTGCGGCCAATTAATTATTACGAATTATATATTTATTATCCGGAAATATTCGAATATAATATAGTAGAACGTTTCCTATTTTAATTTATACGAATAAATAGGGGTATCGACGTTAGGGATTCTCTTTTAAAAAAAGAAAACTTTAAGGCCGATTACCTCTATTTTTATTTAAACGAGGAAGGAGTTTTTCGCTTTCGTTAATAAATAATAATCTTTATTATCCTCCAAAAGTTGGGTTCTTTTCCGTTTTTTCTTTTTTTAATTAATTATATACCGTTTTATTACGGTATTATTAAATTTCGGGTCGAAATTAATAATTATAAATTTATACTACCGATTTAATTTAACTACTATTATTATTAATTAATAATTATAATATAATATTTACTTTCTCTTTATAGCGTCTTTTAATTATACTTTTCGATTAAAGGTTAAAAATTCCGGCGGTTATAATAATTAAGTAAGTACGCTTATTATTAGGGGCGGTCCTATTATAATCGTTATAAAGTTTTCTATTAGTATTTATTTTTCCGCCTATTTAATTTTAGCGGTATTATTTTCCGGTTTATTAATAAATAATCGATTTCTTATTCGTTTTATTTAAATATAATTAATTATTTAAATTACTATTCTTTGGACGAATTTAATTTAGTTTATACGGGCGAATTTTTTTTCGAAAGTTTTTATTTATTTATTAAAGTAGAAGTCGAATAGTAAATAAAAAATTTCCGTTTTAAGGTTCTATATTAGCGTAATTTTATACGCCCCGGTAACGATTTTTAAATATTTAATTTAATATTTAACTAATTTAATTATTATCCTTCGGGGTTTATTATATATTTCTATCGGTTAGTAAAAAATTAAAGCTTTATATATAATTACATTTCGAATATATTTAGTATAAATTTCCTTCGTACGAGCGAAGGAATAACCCTAAATTTTTATAGCTAATCGAATTAATATATTTATTTAAATTTTTTTTTTTTTTTTAATAACTTCTACGTAAATTCGATAATTAAATTTACAGTTTAATTAAATACTTAGGAATTTTATCGATTCTATCGGTTGAAGTATAATATCCCCAAATTAGAAAATTTCTATTTTTAATACCTTCGTTCGTATAAAATATATTAATTCCGTTTTATTCGCTTCGAATTCTATACTTCTTTCCTTTACCTATTCGGAATAAATTTCTTATACCGTTTAAAATATCCTATAATTCTCTTTAATAATTTTCATTATAATAATAATATTAATATCGTCGACGAAGCCGATTATAATTATATTTTTAACCGTAATTAATTTATAATATAATAGGGTAATAAAGAGGATAAAAAAAATTAGGGAGAGGGGGGAGCCTTAGGGTATTCCGGCTTTTATAATATAAGGAACGGATATTTCGTCGTTAAAGAAAAGGGAATTTCTTTATCTATTAATAAAATTCATTACTTATTCGAGAATTTATTATAAAAATTATATTTCCTATAGGGTATATAATAATTATTTATAATTAATTTTATTAAATACGCCTTTAAAATTAAGGAGTATTAGCGACGTAACGGCTTTGAGTTTTTAAACCGTATATATAGCATCCGTAACGATATGGATAATAAATTCGGTCGAATAATTTACCTAATTGCTTATTTAACCTTTTAATAAGAGGTTAAATTCTTCCGCAATTTAAGTAAACCTTTTAGCGATAAATACTTCGAGGATTTTCCTTACGTTATTTAATAATGAAATTAGCTTCTACGCGCCGGCTAATTTTTATTATATAATAATTTTTCCTAGCTTTTTAAGAACGATTATTTTTATATTCTTAAACTATTATAGGAAATATTTAAAACGAAAATTCGTAATTACGAAAATAATTATAATTTTTCGGAATAATTCCCTATAAATTTTTAAAAATTTATTCGAATATTAATCGACGCCTAATATTTTATTTAAAACTATTTAAAATAAAATTTCCTAAATATCCTTTTCGGTAATTAATTTATTAATAAATAACGAATCGTTAATATTTAGAGGAAAGGTCTAATCGGGTAAATAGTCCGTAAAAACGTTTATTTTCGGGAAGAAACGTTCGGCGAAAATATTTACCTTACCGTTATAATCTTCGATTTCTTTTATTCCCTTATATTATTTAAAACTTAGGAATTTAGGCGGGTTTATTAATAAATAATTTTAAGTATAGGCTTATTTTTCGAAGGTTTAAAGTTTATTTAAATTCTTTAACGCCCTTTCGACGCCTTTTTATTATATTATTTATTAAATTTTCGTATTAATCCTTCTTTTCTTTATTAATACTTCTACGAATTTTATTTAATTCGAGGATATCTTTTCCTTATATTACTTTTATTATTTCCGCTTCGTATTTTTTATCGTTATTTTATATTTTAACGTTTATTATTTTACTCTTTTCTTTCGATTTTTCTTCTAATATAGGACGAATTCCTCCGCTATATTTATAAATTCTCTATCGAACTTATCGAATATAAATTCTAATTCCTCTTTCGTATCGATCTTCGTCGGGATTAAAATCCGTTATAACGTTACTTTTCGTACCTTTTCTATATTTATTAAATTCTAATTATAATTTTCCTTTACTTCTACTTTTTTAACTTTTTTTTTGGTATAAATTTAAATTTCTTAAAAATAATAATCCGAACCGGTTTATTCGTACCATTATACCTCTTAATATTTAATTTCGATTTTTAATATTATTTATACGTAATTAATTATCCTATTTCTTTTTTCCCGTATCGCGTTATTTATATAAATTAATTCCCCTTTAAAGGTAACGAACTATATACGTTACCGTCGTACTTATATAAGGAATTTTTCGGCTTTTAAACTAATTTTATTTTTTAAATCCTAATTAGGATAATAGAAGTTAAAATTTTCGACGATTATAATTTAATATTTTATTAAGGGTTTTTCTTTAATAAATTCGAAGAGGGGAAACCCTTATTCGTATTTTAATATTTTATACGTTTTAATAAAGGAATAAATTGAATAAATAATTAATAATTCCTTTAAATTTTTAAACGTTATAAAAGCTTAATCTTTTCTAATATAGAAATTTAAATTTTTAAAATTTTATTTTTTATTTACGTAAATAACCGCCTTCTTTTTTTTTAAATAATTTACTTTAATATATTTACCGCCCTATAAACGATAAATATCTTCGTTTAAATTCCTACCCGGTTTTTAAATTGCTATAATATTGTAAATTTCCTTCTATTTAAATAGCAATTTCCTTCTTTTATATAATTTCCTTATATTTTAATAGAATATTTTTAATCGGATTATTAATTACTCTATAAGGGAATATTTTTTAATTTCGCGGGTAGAGTAGGAATAAGAGTTTTTTCCTTCTAAGTAGTTGGTCTAACGGCGGCGATTAAACCGGCGCCGCTCCGAATATCCAAACCCTAAAAATTTGTAAATATATTTATCGGGCCTTTAATTATTAATTTTAATTTAATAAAAGGCCCGTTAATCCGTTTACGGGTATAGCTTTTATTTCTACTTTTAAATTCCCTCTTACGAATAATAATAATACGGACGGTAGAGGGGGCGTTAGGGAAATTAATATCCTTATTATCCTTTACCGCTATTAATTTTAATATAATATTTTTTTTAAAGTCCTTCCGGTATATAAATAAACGTAACCTCTCGGTATATTTTACGGTAATTTTCGTAATAATTTTCTTAAAAATAGGGTATACCTTCTTTTTAAAGGCGTAATACCCGTATTTTTTATACAGAATATAGAAAATTAATAATTTATTTTCGTTAAATAAGTAATTCGCTTCTCTAAAGCGGTCTTTATTATATTTATTCTTATTATAATATTTATAAACGTTAGCGTTATAATAGAATTTCTTTAAATATTTTACGCCTTAATAAATAAAATATTATTAAATATTAACCGAAGAGGTAAATAATTTATAAATATACACGCCGCCCTCCTATAGAAAGAATCTTTTATAAAGAATTTCGGTTATTTTTATAATTATAATTTCTATTATAAGAAAACCCCTATCTTCGCTAATTTTTTTCTTCTACGGGCGTATTTTAATAATAAAGGCGGTTAGGTTCGCCTATTATATTTTATAAATAATATCCTTTATCCTTATATATTTAACGATATTCGTTTAAAAGAACCCTTTAATAATTAATATAATAATATTTAAAAATATAAACGCTTTTTCGCTAAAGATTTTTTTAATTTAAATTTAATATTACTAATATTATTTATATATAATATTATTAAATATAATTTTATAATTTCCAGTTATAAATAATTTCGTAGCGGTTTATATAATATTAGAAATACCAGTCCTTAAATCGCGAAGTATTTTTTCGATTTGAATTTTAATTTCTTCGTTCGTCCGTTTCGAATATTAAATATTAATTATAATACTTCGAATAAAGAGGGTACAATCGTAATTAATAGGGAATATTTTTAAAAGGGGGGTAATAATTATAATATATTAGGGGATAGACCTAATTTTAGGAAAAGCGTCCTTTATAATTCCGGTTTATATTTTTAACGCTTCTTTAATATTCTTTTATAATTCCTATAGGATTATTTTCTTTAAATCGTCGAAATTTTTTTTAATAATAATTTAATCGTTATTAACCTTATTAATTTCGGGGTACGTTATTTTATTTTTCTTCGTAAGGATTTTTATATATTTATTAAATAATTTACGAACTTAATTATAATCTTTAAGCGAAATGGCGTTGTAGTCCGAAGATTTATTCGCTTTAATAATAAGTTTCTTTATAATTTTATTATCCTTTTGCATTTTTTCCGAAATTTTCGCGGTACGTACTACGTTAAGGTCGTTATAAATTAAAAATTTTGCGAACGGGTTGTAGACGCTATTTTCGAATTTATAATTGCCGCTATTAATCATTATCGGTAATAACGATATATCGTCATCGTTATATTCGTTGTAGGATATCGTAAAGGACGTAAAAGACCCTTTTGAATCGATTCCCGTTATCGGTTTTCGTTTTAGAGCGCTCTTCGACTAGAAATCGGCATTTCCGGTTCCAAAGCAGTTTTTATAATTAATAAATAGAATCGGTAAAAGTAAAATTATAATTAATAAATAAATTAATATTACGTTCTATATCCCGGGAATAGTAAACGGATTTAAAGTCTTAGGGCAATTTATAATTATAACGTAATTAACGGTTAATTTAAGTCCGAATATACTTTTAAATATAGAATTTTTAAATCCTAACCGTATAATTATTAATTACCTTTAGTAAATTATTACTTTAGAATTATATAAAAATCTAACTTTTTTATTCGAATATATACTAAAATTAATCCCTATCCGCTAGCGCGTAATAATTATAATTAAAACCGTTATCTTGCCGCGTTCGATAATATAAATCCTAATTAATTACTATAACCTACCCTAAACCGACGTTAATAAATCCCCCCGAAAATATATATTTTATAGAACTATTAATAGCGTTATTAATTAATTAATATATATTAAATCCGTTAAAATAATTATAATTTTAAATATATCCGATATATATAAGATTATCAATCGTAAAAAGAAAGTCGGCGTTATTAAAGATTTCGAAGATAATAGGTATATATTTACGAATTAGGAGAAAATAGCCTTTATTAATTTAATTATTAAAATAATAATTGTAGAAAGTTTTATTTTTAACGAAATTATTAATAAATTAATAGAAGCCGATAAAAATAACGTTTATATTATATTTAACGAAATATTTAAAGCGGATAACCTTAGAATCGAAAATTTAATACTAAAGCCGGAAGAAAAAGAATTAAAACGTATTAAATTAATAGCTAAATTAATAAAATTGAAAGTATATTAGGAAATAAAAATTAAGTTATCCCCGTTAAAATAATTTAAACCTAATAAATCCGTAATTAAATTAGTAGAAGTAAAAAAAGCGGCCAAATCGGAAATATTCCCTATCCTTAGAAATATTATTAATAGTAACCTAAAAGCGGACTTAAAGCCTATTAACCTAAACGATTTACCCGGTAAATTATTACCTAAAATATTTAATAAATATAAAGAATTTAGTATTAGCCGTCTAAATGGCATTCTTATTATTATAACTAAAATTAAGGTTTATATTATAAATATTAACCGTAAATTAACGAAATAATTAAAGAAGATTATTAATAGGTTTAAATATTAGAGTAGAGAAAATACGGTGAAAATAAATAAAAATGAGTATTTAAGGATTAATTTAATTAAAGGTTAGTAAAAGGAAAAAGTAGGAATAAGGTTATATAAATTGGGATTAGAGGAGTAGAAAGTAATCGATAAAATATTTAATAAATTAAAGGACTAAAGAAAATTATTATTTATAAAGTACCCCACTCCTTTCGGCCATTTAATATTTATTATTTAGAGGATAATTAATAGAATAAGGAAGGGCCGAATAGTGGTCGATTTATACGCGTTAAATAGAATAACGATTTTTAATACTTACCCCTTCCCTAATTATGACGAGATTATTAATACCCTAATCGGGTATATATTTTTTACGGCTCTTAACGCTTCGTCGTTTTTTTATTAATTCCTAGTTTAATTTCGGTATTAAAATCGTATAATTTTAATAACGTATTGAAGTTTAGAAATTAATTTAATCGTTCTTATAAGTTTTAAAAATTCCCCCTCGTATATTTAGAAACTTATAAATAAACGTTTAATAAAATTTCGCTACTTTTACCGTATATATATTAATAATATTATTATTCTTAGTAAAACGGTAAAGGAGTATATTAAGTACGTACGTAAGGTTTTAGCCGTATTTTAAATAATAAATTTAGGTATTAACCTATAAAAATCCTTCTTCGGTTTCCTATCCGTAAAATTTTTAAATTTCTATATTAATAGGTTAAGTCTTTTAATAATTATAAATAAAGTAGAAGTATTAATAAAGTTTAAAATATTAACTACCCTTAATAATTTCGAAATATACTTAAATTTAACGGGCTTTTTACGCTACTTCGTCCCTTTTTATAAGTAGAAAGTAAAATTTTTTAAAAATTGTAAAATAATTATATTAAAAACTAGGTACGAAGACGGGACGTTACCCTAGGGTAAATTAAAAGTAATAAAAAAGAATTATACTTTTAAAGTTAAATTTATCCCGACGAACTGTAAAAAAGAAGTATTTACTATCCTATAAAATTATTTAATTAAAATAGTATTTTTAATTTATTAGAATTTAAATTGTATAGCCTTCGTTAAAATTAATGCGTTAAAGAGAAGTATAAGCGTTATCGCTTTTTATATTAAAAGTATTACGTTTAATTAAAATTAAAAAATTATTTCTATTAATAAAATTTAATTAATCTTATATATTAACCGGAAATTCACTAAAATTGAGTAAATATATTAGTTAACCGAAATAGAAATAGCCGGTTTAATTTAAACGGTAAAGAAATTAAAGTTATAGTTCTAATCGTTAAAATTTCCAATTATAATTTTTATTAATTATAAGGCTACCCCGAATATTGTACGCTAAATTTCTTTCGAAATAATTAATATTAATAAATTTAACCCGCGTTTTATAATAGTATTAATTATATTCGCCCAATTTAAGTTAAACGTGCGCTATATCCCCGGTAAAATAAATTATATCCCTAATACGCTTTTATGCCTTCCGACTATTAATAATAACGAGGAATAAGAAAAAGATTAAATTAAAAGCGAATTTAATAATATTTAGGAAGAGGGATATACCGTTTTTATAGCCGAGATAGATTTAAAATTTAAGTAAAAAATTATTAACGGGTATAGAAAAAATACTAAGCTAACGAAAATTATTAAATTCGTAAAAAATAGGAAAGCGCTATATAAAATTAACCCTACTAAATTACTAATAATTAAAAGAATATCCTTTTATTTAAATAATAATCTCCTTTTTTATTAAATATCGAAGTAATAATAAAAGTTATATATCCTAAATAAATACGTTAAAAAAATATTAAAAATAATTTATAATTCTAAATATTATTTTAATATTAATTATATAATTAAAGACTTAATATCGTATTCCTTTTTAAAAATAATGCGTAAAATTAAAAATTATATTAATTATTGCCCGGAATATTTAAAGAACGTTACGTTGAGGAAAAAGCTTTTAAGAGAGATAAACCCGATTAATACCCTACCTATCCTTAACTATATTATTACGATTAATTTCGTTATTACCCTTCCTATTTATTTAAAAAGCCATATATTTAAAATTTTAAACGGAGGTTTTAATATTATTCTTATAATTAATAGTAAATATAATAAATATACCCTTTATATCCCTAATTAAATTACTTTTAACGTAAAGTAATAGGGAAAGTAGTTAGTAATATATTTAATACTCTATAATTAGAGTTTACCCTTTATAATTATATCCGATTAGGACCCTAAATTTATATTAAATTTTTAGTAGGGAGTATTTAAAATTATAGGAATTAAATTTTTAATATCTTCGGCGTATTATCTTTAAATTAATAGGCTTTCGGAGAGAAAAAATGAAATTATCGAAATCGTTATCCGATATTATATTATTGTAAGCGAAATCCTATAAATAAATATATTCCCCGCTTTATAGTTTAATTTTAATATAATGTATACCGACGCGATTGGCTAATTCCTTATTAAATTTTTAATGGGGTTTAAGCTTCGTACCTTTTTTAATCTAATTTTTAATTTAAAAGACGATTTTAACGTTAAAACCGTACGTATATTAAATTATTTTGAAGCGGAATTAATAATTGCCTATATAGTAATTTTCGCGAAAATAAAGTATAATAAAGATAAAACGCTAATAAAGTTCAAAATCGGAAATTAAATTTATTTATATTTATATTATAATTATTATTTACTAGGAAAACCCCCTAAGAAATAATTTCAATAGAAAATCGGCCCTTTTAAAATAATCGGCGTTAAAAGATTATTAATAATCGAAATTAATTTCCTAAAAATATAAAAGAATTACCGTATTATATTTATTATTTAATTAACGCTAACCCCGGCGGGAAACGATCTTTTTAATCGAAGACCCCCTAATCCGGCCCGAATTATAGAAAAGGACGTTAATAATAATAAAGAATACGAAATTAATAAAATCCTAGGGCGTAAAATTAATTTTAAGAAAAGCCGTCCTATTTTTAAATATTTTATTAAATAAAAAATTATAAAAATTAATAGAATTTATATATTTTACGCCTAATTTTATTATAAAACGCTTTAAATTTCGTTTATATTTATAATAATGCGTATTCCGTTAACGTTAAAAAATTTAAACTTAAGAAGCCGAAAAAGGTAAAGAAGAATTAAAAAGAATAATCCGAAGAGGAATAGGGAAAAGAAATTATTAAAATCCTTAAAATAAATTTCGAAGTAAAATTATTTGTGCGTTGCGTTTAGTTACCCCTCCTTTAATTATATAAATTGCGTTTTATCCTATTTTAAATTAAGAAAAGTAGAAATTTACATATAATTCGATTAACCTACGATTTTTATATAAATATTATATTTATCTTTCGTAAAATTAATTAATATATTACAATTTAGTATAAATAAATAGAATAAATTTATTAAATTTATTTATATTATACTTCTATTCCTATTATTAAATCCTTTTTTAATTTTAAAAACTTTCTCCTCTTTATAATTATAATCGCGATATAATAAACCTCCTTTACGAAAGTAAAGTAAATAAGTAAAATTCTTATTCCCTAGTTAAATCTATAGCGCTAATATAGTATAAGGTCTATTTCCGATTCCCTATAGGATAAAACCGTAAGCGTTAAGCGCCCCGGATAAAAACCCCGGCTATATTTCCTATAATTATAGTATATACCCACCGCCAACGCGATTAATATCCGTCTTATCCCTTCTATTTACTATTATACTAAAATATTAAACCGTTCCGCCTTCCTAATTTACTATCCTATCCTTTATTTACTATTATTTTTTACTTTTTATTCCCCTATCCGTTTACTCTTCCAACCGCTATTAAATTTCCTAACCGTTAAATTTTCCTTTATTCTTTCTATCCTCTTCCTCCTTTTACTATAATTACATTTTTACTACGGTTTATATTAGCGTAAAGACCTCCTTCCTTTAAATATAAAAACCCTTTATCCCCCAGGTCTTTTTAAATTTTTCCTTCCTTTAATAATAATAATCGATTCGAAATAATTATTCTCCGTTAAAAATGCGCTAAAGCGTTTTATAAAATAATAGAAACCTCCGATAAAAATAAAAGCGAAAATTCATTTCCCCCTTATTTTCCTTTATTAACCTTTATATTTAATACGGTTAATACCGATATTAAAATTAATTTCGAACGTATTACTAAATTCCTTATTAATAATAAATTCTTCTATATACCGGAGAAAAAGTAAATCCTCCCTCCGTTATATTTTATTTTTATATTAATTTCTCCGAAACTATATTTATACTCCCCCGTATTTCGTTTATATTTTTTAATTAATTAAAACCCTTTTTACTTTTATATCCGTCCTAAATTATAATATTTATATAAAGGCTATTATTAAATCGATTTATTATATCCCTAATTACCCGAATAAATTATTATCTTCTATATTATTAATATCTCCTACTTTAATTCGTTTTTAAATAAATTTAATTAGGTTATTTAATATATTTTAACGGTTTTGCGTTATATAATCGATACGTTTTGTAATTTTTATAATTTCTATAATACCTTTTAAAATAAAATCGTTATTAAAGACCCGGTTAGTAATAAATTTTATAACTATTTTATCCGCTTCTATATCGTTATTAAAGAATTTACCGGCGCAATTCGCCTTCGCTTTATTAGTAATAGCTTTATTAGTACTTTTAAATAATTTATTCGCTATAGAAAATAATTAATTAACGATTATTTCTAAAAAGGCTATTATAAATTCCTCCTTTCTAATAAAGATAATTTAATTAATAATCGTATTCCTTTAAATAATATCCCTTATAATAATAATAGTAATTTACCCCGTAACGGTAATAATAATTTACTTCGTAGCGGTAATAGTAGAATTCCCCTAAATAATAACGGTATTTATATACCTTCCCGTAGTAATTCTTTAATAGAAATTAATTCACTAATTATTCGTCCAATTAATCCTATTCCTATTAATAATAATTAATTCGCTTAACGTTAATTTATAATTAATATTATATACTAATATATTCGTTAATTCAATAAACAAAACCGTTTATTTATTAATAATAATAAGATATTAAAAACTTTGGTTAATTATAAGAAAAAGTAATAATTAAATAAATCGTCGCTTTTATAGCCCGATAGATTCTTAGCTAAATAGAAATCTTCCCTCGTCCTCGTTTTAATATATTAATAAATAAAAGTAAAAAAAAAGGAAGAAAAGAAAATTAAAAGTAGCGAGCGAATTCGTTTCGCTATTCTTCTTCTAATTCGATTATTAAGCGGTATTTATTTAATTATCCTAACCGAAATACCTATAATAGGATTCTTTCGGCCTTAATTCTATCGTTTAAATAAATTTAAAATTATTCCTACGTTTATAGCTAATTAATTATTATAAATTACGTATTTATTATCCGAAAATATTCGAACGTAATATAGTAAAACGTTTCCCGTCCTAATTTATATAAATAAATAAGGGTATTAATATTAAAAATTCTCCTTTAAAAAAAGAAAACCTTAAAACCGATTACCTTTATTTTCGTTTAAACGAAAAGGGAATTCTTCGTTTTTATTAATAAATAATAATCTTTATTATTTTCCGAAAATTAAATTCTCTTCTATTTCTTCTTTTTTTAACCGATTATATACCGTTTTATTATAATATTATTAAACTTCGGATCGAGGTTAATAATTATAAATTTATACCGCCGATTTAATTTAATTATTATTATTATTAATTAATAGTTATAATGTAATACTTATTCTCTCTTCGTAGCGTTTTTTAATTATATTTTTCGATCGAAGGTTAAAAATTCTAACGGTTATAATAATTAAACGGGTACGCCAATTATTAAGGGCGGTTTTATTATAATTATTATAAGGTTCTTTATTAGTATTTATTCTTCCGCTTATTTAATTTTAATAGTACCGCTTTCCGGTCTATTAATAAATAGTCGATTTTTTATTCGTTTTATTTAAATATAATTAATTATTTAAATTATTATTCTTCGGACGAATTTAATTTAATCCGTACGGGCAAATTTCTCTTCGAAAGCCCTTACCTATTTATTAAAATAGAAATCGAATAGCGGGCAAAAAATTTCCGTTTTAAAATTCCGTACCGGCGTAATTTTATATACCCCGGCGACGACTTTCAAATATTTAATTTAATATTTAATTAATCCGATTATTATCCTTCGAAATTTATTATATATTTTTATCGGTTAGTAAAAAATTAAAATTTTATATATAATTACACTTCGAATATATTTAGTATAAATTTCCTTCGCGCGAGCGAAGGAATAAGTAAGTAAGATTCTTATTCCCTAGCTAAATTTATAGCGCCAATATAGTATAGGGTTTATTTCCGATTCTCCGTAGGATAAAACCGTAAGCGTTAAGCGCCCCGGATAAAAACCCCGGCTATAATTCCCGGCGCGGATTTATCCGCGCCGCTTCTTCGGCATTTTATAATCGTAGTATATATTTACCGCTAACGCAATTAATATCCGTCTTATCCCTTCTATTTACCGTTACGTAAGAATATTAAACCGCTCCGCTTTTTTAATTCGCTATCCTATCCCCTTATTTACTACCGTTTTTTACTTTTTACTCCTTCATTTATTTACCTTTTTAACTACTATTAAATTTTTTAACCGTTAAACCTTCTTTTATTCTTTCTATTCTTTTCTTCCTTTTATAATAATTATATTTCTATTATAATTTATATTAATATAAAGATTTTTTTCCTTTAAATATAAAAACCCCTTATTCTTTAAGCCTTTTTAGGTTTTTCTTTCCTTTAATAATAATAATAATCGATTCGAAATGGCTATTCCCCGTTAGAAATACGTTAAAGCGTTTTGTAAAATAATAAAAACCTCCGACGAAAATAAAGGCGAAAATTCGTTTCCCCTTTATCCTCCTTCGCCGACCTTTATATTTAATATAATTAATACCGATATTAAAATTAATTTTAAATATATTATTAAACGCTTTATTAATAATAAATTCTTTTATATATTAGAAAAAGGGTAAATTTTCCTTCCGTTATATTCTATCTTTATATTAATTTTTCCGAAATTATATCCGTATTCCTTTATATTTTACTTATATTTTTTAATTAGTTAAGGCCCTTCTTTCTTTTTTAACCGTCTTTAATTATAATATTTATATAAAGGCCGTTATTAAATCGATTTATTATATTTCTAATTACCCGAATAAGTTGCTATTTTTTATATTATTAACGTTTTTTACTTTAATTCGTCTTTAAATAAATTTAATTAAATTATTTAATATATTTTAGCGGTTTCGCGTTATATAATCGATATACTTCGCGGTTTTTGCGATTTTTATAATACCTTTTAAGAGAAGGTCGTTAATAAAAACCCAATTAATAACGAATTCTACGATTATTTTATTTACTTTTATATTATTATTAAAGAATTTACCGGTATAATTCGCTTTCGCCTTATTAACAACGGTTTTATTAATACCCTAAAGTAATTTATTCGCTATAGAAAATAGTTAGTTAATAATTATTTTTAAAAAGGTTATTACGAATTCCTCCTTTCTAATAAAGATAATTTAATCGGCGGTTATATTCCTTTAAATAATATCCCTTATAATAATAGTAATAATTTATTTTATAGCGGTAGTAGTAATTTGCTTTATAACGGTAATAGTAGAATTCCCTTAAATAATAGTAGTATTCGTATATTTTCTTATAGTAATTCCCCGATAAAAATTAATTCGCTAATTATTTATCCTATTAGTTTTATTCCTATTAATAATAATTAATTCGCTTAGCGTTAATTTATAATTAATATTATACGTTAATATATTTATTAATTCGATAAATAAAATTATTTATTCGTTAATAATAATAAAATATTAAAAGCTTTAATTAATTATAAGAAGAAGTAATAATTAAATAGGTTATTGCTTTTGCGGCCCGATAAATTCTTAATTAAATAGAAATCCTCCCCCGTCTTCGTTCTAACGTATTAGTAAATAAAAGTAAAAGAAAAGGAAGAAAAGAAAATTCAAAATAGCGGGCGAATTCGTTTCGCCGCTCCTCTTCTAATTCGATTATTAGGCGGTATTTATTTAATTATTTTAATCGAAATATTTATAATAGGATCTTTTCGGCCTTAATTCTATCGTTTAAATAAATTTAGAATTATTTTTACGTTTACGGCTAATCGGTTATTACGAATTATATATTTACTATTTGGAATTATTCGAATATAATATAGTAAAACGTTTTCTATTTTAATTTATACGAATAAATAGGGGTATTAATATCGGGGATTCTCTTTTAAAAAAAGAAAGCCCTAAGGCCGATTATTTCCGTTCTCGTTTAAACGAGGAGGGAGCTTTTCGCTTTTATTAATAAATAATAATCCTTATTATCCTCCGAAAGTTAAATTTTCTTCCGTTTCTTTTTTTTTTAATTAATTATATACCGTTTTATTGTAGTATTATTAAATTTCGGGTCGAGGTTAATAATTGTAAATTTATACCGCCGATTGAATTTAATTATTATTATTATTAATTAATAATTATAGTACGATATTTATTCTCTCTTCGTAGCGTCTTTTAATTATACTTTTCGATTAAAGGTTAAAAGTTCCGGCGGTTATAACGGTTAAACGGATACGCTTATTACCGGGGGTAATTTTATTATAATCATTATAAAATTTTTTATTAATATTTACTCTTCCGCCTATTTAATTTTAACGGTACCACTTTTCGGTTTATTAATAAATAATCGACCTTTTATTCGTTTTATTTAAATATAATTAATTATTTAAATTACTATTCTTCGGATGAATTTAATTTAATCCGTATAAGTGAATTTCTCTTCGAAAGCCTTTACCCGTTTATTAAAATAGAAATTAAATAGTAGGTAAAAAATTTCCGTTTTAAAGTTTTATATTAGCGTAATTTTATACGCTTTAATAACGATTTTTAAATATTTAATTTAATATTTAATTAATCCGATTATTATCCTTCGGGGTTTATTATATATTTTTATTAATTAGTAGAAAATTAAAATTCTATATATAATTGCGTTTCGAATATATTTAGTATAAATTTCCTTTATACGAATAAAGGAATAATTTTAAATCTTTATAATTAATTAGATTAATATATTTATTTAAATTTTTATTTTTTTTTTAATAACCTCCGTATAAATTTAATAATTAAATTTACGGTTTAATTAAACGTTTAGGAATTTTATTAATTCCGTCGGTTGAAATATAATATTTTTAAATTAAAGAATTTCCGTTCTTAGTGCCTTTATTTGTATAAAATATATTAATTCCGTTTTATTCGCTTCGAATTCTATATTTCTTTCCTTTACCTATTCGGAATAAATTTTTTATATTATTTAAAATATTTTATAATTCTCTTTAGTAATTTTTATTATAGCGATAATATTAATATTATTAGCGAAGTCGATTATAATTATATTTTTAATTATAATTAATTTGCAGTATAATAAGGTAATAAAGAGGATAAAAAAAATTAGGGAAAGGGGGGAGCTTTAAGGTATTTTAACTTTTATAATATAAAGAGCGGATATTTCGTTATTAAAAAAGAGGGAACCTTTTCGTCCATTAACGAAATTTATTATTTATTCGAAAATTTATCGTAAAAATTATATTTCTTATAAAGTATATAATAATTATTTATAATTAATTTTATCGAATACGCTTTTAAAATTAAGGAGTATTAACGATATAACGGCTCCGAATTTTTAAATTATATATATAATATCCGTAACAATACGGATAATAAATTCGGTCGAATAATTTACTCAATTACTTATTTAGCTTTTTAATAGAAAGTTAAATTCTTCTACGGCTTAAATAAACTTTTTAACGACAAACGCTTCGAGGATTTTCTTTACGTTATTTAATAATAAAATTAACCTTTATACGTTAATTAACTTTTATTATACGGCGGTTTTTCTTAATTTTTTAAAAACGATTATTTTCGCGTTCTTAAACCGCTATAAAAAGTACTTAAAACGAAAATTCGTAACTATAAAAACGGTTATAGTTTTTTAAAATAATTCTTTATAAATTTTTAAAAATTTATTCGAATATTAATCGACGCCCGGTATTTTATTTAAAATTATTCGAAATAAAACCTCTTAAATATCCTCTTCGGTAATTAATTTATTAATAAATAATAAATTATTAATATTTAAGGGAAGGGTTTAATCGGGTAAATAATCTATAGGGACGTTTATTTTCGGGAAAAAATATTCGGCGAAAATATTTACTTTACTACTATAATTTTCGATTTTTTTTACTCCTTTATATTATTTAAAAATTAGGAGTTTAGGCGGGTTTATTAATAAATAATTTCGGGTATAAATTTATTTTTCGAGGGTTTAAAATTTATTTAAATTTTTCGACGCCTTTTCGACGCCTTTTTACTATATTATTTATTAAATTTTCGTATTAATCCTTTTCTTCTTTATCGATATTTTTATAAATTCTACTTAATTCGAAAATATTTTTTCTTTATATTATTTTTATTATTTTTATTTTATATTTTTCGTTACTATTTTATATTTTAACGTTTACTATTTCGTTTTTTTCCTTCGACTTTTCTTTCGGTACGGGACGAATTCTTCCGTTATATTTATAAATTCTTTATCGAGTTTATCGAATATAAATTCTAATTCCTTTTTTATATTAATTTTTGCCGGGACCGAAATCCGTTATAACGCCGCTTTTTATACCTTTTTTATATTTATTAAATTCTAATTATAATTTTCTTTTATTTCCGCTTTCCTAACTTTTCTTTTAGTATAGATTTAAATTTCTTAAGGATAATAGTCCGAACCGGTTTATTCGTACCGTTACGCCTTTTAATATTCGGTTTCGATTTTTAGTATTATTTATACGTAATTGATTATTCTATTTCTTTTTTCTTATATTACGTTATTTATACGGGTTAATTCCCTTTTAGGGGTAATAAATTATATACGTTACTATTATATTTATATAAAGAATTTTTCGGTTTTTAGGCTAATTTTATTCTCTAAATCCTAATTAGGATAATAGAGGTTAAAGTTTTTAATAATTACGATTTAATATTTTACTAAAGGTTTTTCTTCGAAGAATTCGAAGAGGGGAAACCTTTATTCATATTCCGGTATTTTATATATTTTAATAGGAGAATAAATCGAATAAACGGTTAATAATTCTTTTAAATTTTTAAACGTTATAGAGGTTTAATCTTTTCTGATATAGAAATTTAAGTCCTTAAAATTCTATTTCTTATTTACGTAAATAATTACCCTCCTTTTTTCTAAATAATTTATTCTAATATATTTATTACCCTATAAACGATAAATATCTTCGTTTAAATTCCTATTCGGCTCTTAGATCGTTATAATATTATAAATTTCCTTTTATTCGAATAGTAATTTCCTTTTTTTATACGATTTTTTTATATTTTAATAAAGTATTTTTAATCGGATTATTAATTATTTTATAAGGGAATATTTTTTAGCCCCGCGGGCGGAATAGGAGTAGGAGTCTTTTTTTTTTAAGTAATTAATTTAACGGTAGCGATTAAGCCGGTATTATTCCGAATACCCGAATTTTAAAAGTTTATAAACGCGTTTATTAGGCTTTTAACCGTTAATTTCGGTTTAATAGAGGGCCCGTTAATTCGTTTATAAATATAACCTCTATTTCCGCTTTTAAATTCCTTTTTATAAATAATAATAATATAAACGGTAAGGGGAGCGTTAAGGAAATTAATATCCTTATTATCCTTTATTACCGCCGGTTTTAATATAATATTTTTTTTAGGTTCTTTCCGGTATATAAATAAATATAGCCTCTTAATATATTTTATAGTAACTTTCGCGATAATTTTCTTAAGAATAGGGTATACTTTCTTTTTAAAGGTATAATATTCGTATTTTTTATACGGAGTATAGAAGATTAGCGATTTATTTTCGTTAAATAGGCAATTCGTTTTTCTAAAGCGGTTTTTATTATATTTATTTTTACCGTAGCGTTTATAAACGTTAGCGTTATAATAAAATTTCCCTAAATATTTTATACTTTAATAAATAAAATATTATTAAATATTAATTAAAGAGGTAAACGGTTTATAAATATACGTACCGCCCTCTTAAAGGAGGAATCCTTTATAAAAAATTTCGGTTACCTTTATAATTATAATTTTTATTATAAAAAAACCTTTATTTTCGTTAATTTTCTTCTTTTATAAGCGTATTTTAATAATAAAAACAATTAGGTTCGCTTACTATATTTTATAAATAATATCTTTTATCCTTATATATTCGACGATATTCGTTTAAAGGAACCCTTTAACGATTAATATAATAATATTTAAAAATACGAACGCTTTTTTATTAAAAATTTTCTTAATTTAAATTTAATATTATTAATATTATTTGCGCGTAACGTTATCGAATATAATTCTATAATTTCCGGTTGTAAATAATTTTATAATAATTTATACAATATTAAGAATACCGGTTTTTAAATCGCGAAATATTTTTTCGATTTAAATTTTAATTTCTTCGTTCGTCCGCTTCGAATATTAAATATCGATTATAATATTTCAAATAAAAAGGGTACGATTATAATTAATAAGGAGTATTTTCGGAAGGGGGGTAATAATTATAATATATTAAAGAATAAACTTAATTTTAGGAAGAGTATTTTTTATAATTCCGGTTTATATCTTCGGCGCCTTTTTAACGTTCTTCTATAATTTTTATAGGATTATTTTCTTTAAATCGTTAAAATCTTTTTTAATAATAATTTAATTATTATTAACTTTATTAGCTTTAAAATATATTGCCCTATTTTTCTTCGCAAAAATTTTCGTATATTCGTTAAATAATTTACGAACCTAATTACAATTTTCGAACGAAACGGTATTGTAGTCCGAAAATTTATTCACTTTAGCGATAAATTTCTTTATAATTTTATTATCCTCCTACGTTTTTTCCAAAATCTTTACGGCACGTACTATATTAGGGTTATTATAAATTAAGAATCTTATAAGCGGATTATAAACGCTATTTTCGAATTTACGGTTATTATTATTAATCGTTATTGGTAGTAATAATATATCGTTATTACTATATTCGTCGCGGGATATTATAAGGGACGTAAAAGACCTTTTTAAGTCGATTCCTATTATCGGTTTTCGTTTTAGAGCGCTCCCCGATTAGAAATCGGCGTTTCCGGTTTTAAAGCTATTTTTAGGACCCGAGCGAAGGAATAATTTTAAATCTTTATAATTAATTAGGTTAGTGTATTTATTTAAATTTTTATTTTTTTCTTAATAGCCTCCGCGTAAGTTCGATAATTAAATTTACAATTTAATTAAACGCCTAAGAATTTTATCGATTCCGTTAATCGAAATATAATATCCCCGAATTAAAGAATCTCTATTCTTAATATTCTCGTCCGTATAAAATATATTAATTCCGTTTTATTCGCTTTGAATTTTATATTTCTTTCCCTTATTTATTCGGAATAAATTTCCTATACCGTTTAAAATATCCTATAATTTTTTTTAATAATTTTTATTATAGTAATAATATTAATATTATCGGCGAAACTAATTATAATTATATTTTTAACCGTAATTAATTTATAATATAATAAGGTAATAAAGAGGATAAAAAAAATTAAAAAAAAGGGGGAGCCTTAAAGTATTCCGGCTTTTATAGCGTAGGGAATAAATATTTTATTATCGAAGAAGAGGGAACTTCTTTATCCGTTAACGAAATTCGCTACTTATTCGAAAATCCATCGTAAAAATCGCATTTCCTATAAAATATATAATAACTATTTATAATTAATTTTATCGAATACGCTTTTAAAATTAAAAAATATTAATAACGTAACGGCTCCGAATTTTTAAACCGTATATATAATATCCGTAACGATACGGATAATAAATTCGGTCGAACGATTTACCTAATTATTTATTTAGCCTTTTAATAAGAAGTTAAATTCTTCTACGGTTTAAATAAATTTTTTAATAACGAACGCTTCGAAAATTTTCCTAACGTTATTTAATAATAAAATTAGCTTCTACGCGCCGGTTAACTTTTATTATATAGCGGTTTTTCTTAACTTTTTAAAAACGATTATTTTTATATTCTTAAACCGCTATAAAAAATACTTAAAACGAAAATTCGTAACCGCGAAAGCGGTTATAACTTTTCGGAATAATTCCCTATAAATCTTTAAAAATTTATTCGAATATTAATTAATATTTAATATTTTATTCGGAATTATCCGAAATAAAACTTCTTAAATATCCTCTTCGGTAATTAATTCGTTAATAAATAATAAATTACTAATATTTAGGGGAAGGGTTTAATTAAATAAATAATTTATAAGGATATTTACCTTCGGGAAGAAACGTTCGGTAAAAATATTCGCTTTATTATTATAGTTTTCGATTTCTTTTATTCCTTCGTATTATTTAAAAGTTAGGAATTTGGGCGGGTTTATTAATAAATAACTTTGGGTATAGGTTTATCTTTCGAAGGTTTAAAATTTATTTAAATTCTTCGACGCTTTTTTAATATTTTTTTATTATATTATTTATTAAATTTTCGCGTTAATCCTTCTTTTTTTTATTAATACCTCTACGAATTTTACCTAATTCGAAAATATCCTTTCTTTATATTATTTCTACTATTTCCGCTTTATATTTTTTATCGCTATTTTATATTTTAATATTTATTATTTCGTTCTTTTCCTTCGACCTTTTTTTTAATATAGGACGAATTCCTCCGCTATATTTATAAATTTTCTATCGAATTTATTAAATATAAATTTTAATTCCTCTTTCGTATTAATCCTCGCCGGGATCGAAATTTATTATAATACCGCCTTTCGTACCTTTTCCGTATTTATTAAATTCTAATTATAATTTTCTTTTACCTCCGCTTTCCTAACCTTTCCTTTAATATAAATTTAAACTTTTTAAGGATAATAATCCAAACCGGTTTATTCGTACCGTTACGCCCCTTAATATTCGATTTCGATTTTTAATATTATTTATACGTAATCGATTATTCTATTTCTCTTTTCATTAATTAACTATAAAAATAAATTGCTTTGGAACCGGAAACGCCGATTTCTGGTCGAGGAGCGCTCCAAAACGAAAACCGATAACGGGAATCGACTTAAAAGGGTCTTTTACGTCCTTTACAATATTCCGCAACGAATATAACGACGACGATATATCGTTACTACCAATAGTAATTAATAACGGTAGTTATAAATTCGAAAATAGCGTCTACAACCCGCTCGTAGGATTCTTAATTTATAACGATCCTAACGTAGCGCGCGCTACGAAGATTTTGGAAAAAACGTAAAAAAACGACGAAATTATAAAGAAATTTATTATTAAAGCGAATAAATTTTCGGATTATAACGCTATTTTATTCGAGGATTATAATTAAATTCGTAAATTATTTAATAAATATACGAAAATCCTCGCGAAGAAAAATAAAATAATACGCCCTGAAATTAATAAAGTTAATAATAATTAAATTATTATTAAAAAGGATTTCGACGATTCAAAGAAGACAATTTTATAAAAATTATAAAAAAACGTTAAAAAAGCGCTAAAAATATAGGCCGGAATTATAAAAAACGTTCTTCCTAAAATTAGGTTTATCTTTTAATATATTATAATTACTACCTTCCCCCTAAAAATATTCCCTATTAATTATAATTATACTTTCCTTATTCGAAGTATTATAATCGATATTTAATATTCGAAGTAAACGAACGAAGAAATTAAAATTTAAATCGAAAAAATATTTCGCAATTTAAGGACTGGCACTTTTAATATTGTACGAACCGCTATAAAATTATTTACGACCGGAAATTATAGAATTATATTCGATAATATTATATACGAATAATATTCATAATATTAAATTTAAATTAAGAAAATCTTTAGCGAAAAAGCGTTCGTATTTTTAAATATTATTATATTAATCGCTAAAGGGTTCCTTTAAACAAATATCACCGAATATATAAAAATAGAAGATATTATTTATAAAATATAATAGGCAAACCCGACCGCTTTTATTATTAAAATATACCCGTAAAAGAAGAGAATTAGTAAAGATAGGGGATTCCTTATAATAAAGGTTACGATTATAAAAATAACCGAAACTTTTTTAAAAGGATTCTTCCTTTAAAAAAGCGGCGTATATATTTGCAAATTATTCACTTCTTCGATTAATATTTAATAGTATTTTATTTATTAGGGCGTAGGATATTTAAAGAAATTCTATTATAATATTAACGTTTATAAACGTTATAATAAAAATAAATATAATAAAGACCGCTTTAAAGAAATAAATTACCTATTTAATAAGGATAAATCGTTAAATTTCTACGCTTTATATAGAAAATACGGGTATTACGCCTTCGAAAAGAAAATATACCCTATTTTTAAGAAAATTATTACGAAGGTTATTATAAAATATATTAAAAGGCTATATTTATTTATATATTAAAAGGATTTTAAAAAAAATATTATATTAGAACCGGCGGCGGTAGAGGACGATAAGAATATTAATTTCCTTAACGCCCCCCTTACCGCCCGTACTATTATTATTTGTAAAAGGGAATTTAAAAATAGAAATAAAGGCTATACCCGTAAACAAATTAATAAACCCTTTATTAAATTAAAATTAACGGTTAAAAGCCTAATAGATACGTTTATAAATTTTTAGGGTTTAAGTATTCGGAATAGAGCCGGTTTAATCGCCGCCGCTAAATTAATTATTTAAAAAAAAAAAACTCCTACTCCTATTCCGCTTACGGGGTTAGAAGATATTCCTTTATAGAATAATTAATAATTTAATTGAAAATACTCTATTAAAATAAAAAAAACTACTTTAGAACCGGAAACGCCGATTTCTAGTCGAGGAACGCTCCAAAACGAAAACCGATAACGGGAATCGACTTAAGAAGGTCTTTTATATCCTTTATAATATCCCGCGACGAATATAGTAACGACGATATATCGTTATTACTAATAATAATTAATAACGATAATTGTAAATTCGAAAATAGTATTTATAATCCGTTTATAGGATTCTCAATTTATAATAACCCTAACGTAATATATACCGCGAAAATTTCGGAAAAAATATAAAAGGACGACGAAATTATAAAGAAATTTATTATTAAAACGAATAAATCTTCGGATTATAACGCCATTTCGTTCGAAAATTATAATTAAATTCGTAAATTATTTAACGAATATACGAAAATCCTTACGAAGAAAAGTAGGGTAATACGCCCCAAAATTAATAAAATTAATAATAATTAAATTATTATTAGGAAGGATTTCGATAATTTAAAGAAAATAATCCTATAAGAATTGTAAAAGAACGTTAAAGAGGCGTTAAAAATATAAACTAGAATTATAAAAAACGCTCTTTTTAAAATTAAATCTATCCTTTAATATACTATAATTATTACCCCCTCTCCGAAAATATTCCTTATTAATTACAACCGTACCCTCTTTATTCGAAGTATTACGATTAATATTTAATATTTAAAACGGACGAATAAAGAAATTAAAATTTAAATCGAAAAAATACTTCGCGATTTAAGGATTAATACCCTTAATATCGTACGAACTATTACGAAATTATTTATAACCGGAAATTATAGAATTATATTCAATAATATTATATATAAATAATATTAATAATATTAAATTTAAATTAAGAAGGTTTTTAGCGAAAAAGCGTTCGTATCTTTAAATACTATTATATTAATTATTAAAGGGTTCCTTTAAACGAATATCGCCGAATATATAAGGATAGAGGATATTATTTATAAAATATAATAAACGAACCCAATTACTTCTATTATTAAAGTACACTTATAAAAGAAAAGAATTAACAAAAATAGGGGTTTCTTTATAATAAAAATTACAATTATAAAAATAATTAAAACTCTTTATAAAAAATTCCTCCTTTAGGAGGGCAACGCGTATATTTATAAACTATTTACCTCTTTAATTAATATTTAATAATATTTTATTTATTAAGGCGTAAAATATTTAAAGAAGTTCTATTATAACGTTAACGTTTATAAACGCTATAATAAAAATAAATATAATAAAAATTATTTTAGAGAAGCGAATTACCTATTTAACGAAAATAAATCGCTAATCTTTTACGCTCCGTATAGAAAATACGGGCATTACGCCTTCGAAAAGAAGGTATACTTTATTTTTAAAAAAATTATCGTAAAAGTTACTATAGAATACGTTAAAAAATTATATTTATTTATATACTAAAAAGACCCTAAAAAAAATACTATATTAGAATTAACGGCGGTAAAGGACAATAAAGATATTAATCTCCTTAATACCCCCTTTACCGCCTATATTATTATTATTCGTAAGAAGGAGTTTAAAAGTAAAAATAGAGGTTATATTTATAAACGGATTAATAAGCCCTTTATTAAACCGAAATTAATAATTAAGGGCCCGATAAACGCGTTTACGAATTTTTAAAATTTAAGTATTTGGAGTAGTATTAATTTAATCGCCGCCGTTAAACCGGTTATTTAAAAGGAAAAAATTCCCGCTTTTATTCTACCCGCGGGGTTAGAAAATATTTTTTTATAAAATAATTAATAATCTAATTAAAAATATTTTATTAAAATATAGGGAAATTGTACGAAAAAAGGAAATTATTATTCGAATAGGAGGAAATTTATAATATTATAGCGATTTAAAAATTGGGTAAGAATTTAAACGAAGATATTTATTATTTATAGTATAATAAATATATTAGGGTAAATTATTTAAAAAAGGGGAAGGTAATTATTTACGTAAATAAAAAATAAAATTTTAAAAATTTAAATTTCTGCGTTAAAAAAGATTAAGCCTTTATAACGTTTAAAAATTTAAAGGAATTATTAACCGTTTACTCGATTTATTCCCCTATTAAAACGTATAAAATATTAGAATACGAATAAAGGTCTCTCCTCTTCGAATTTTTCGAAGAAAAACCCCCGGTAAAATATTAAATTACAACCATCGGAAATTTTAACCTCTATTATCCCAATTAGGATTTAGAAAATAAAATTAGCTTAAAAACTAAGAAATTCTTTATATAAATATAATAATAATATATATAATTTATTACCCTTAAAGGGGAACCGACCTATATAAATAATATAATATAGAAAAAGAGAAATAAAATAATCGATTACGTATAAATAATATTAAAAATCGAAATTAAATATTAAGGGGCGTAACGGTATGAATAAACCGGTTCGGACTATTATCCTTAAAAAGTTTAAATTTATACCGGAAGAAAAATTAAAAAAGCGGAAGTAGAAGAAAATTATAATTAAAATTTAATAAATATAGAAAAAATACGAAAAGCGGCGTTATAATAGATTTCGGTCCTAACGAAGATCGATACGAAAAAGGAATTAAAATTTATATTCGATAAGTTCAATAAAGAATTTATAAATATAATAAAAGAATTCGTCCCGTATTAAAAGAAAAATTAAAAGAAAAGAGCGAAATAATAAACGCTAAAATATAAAATAGCAACGAAAAATATAAAACGGAAATAGTAAAAATAATATAGGGAAAAAATATCTTCGAATTAAATAAAATTCGTAGAAATATCGATAAAGAAAAGAAAAATTAATACGAAAATTTAATAAATAATATAATAAAAAGGCGTCGAAAAAGTATTAAAAAATTTAAATAAATTTTAAACCCTCGAAAAATAGGCCCGTACCCGAAATTATTTACTAATAAACCCGCCTAAATTCTTAATTTTTAAATAATACGAAGGAATAAAAAAAATCGAAAATTATAATAATAAGGCGAATATTTTCGCCGAACGTTTCTTCCCGAAAGTAAACGTCCCTACGGATTATTTACCCAATTAAACCCTTCCCCTAAATATTAATAATTTATTATTTATTAACGAATTAATTACCGAAGAAGATATTTAAGAAATTTTATTTCGGATAATTCCGAATAAAATACCGGGCGTCGATTAATATTTAAATAAATTTCTAAAAATTTATAAAGAATTATTCCGAAAAATTATAATTACTTTCGTAATTACGAACTTTCGTCTTAAATATTTCCTATAATAATTTAAGAATGCGAAAATAATTATTCTTAAAAAACTAAGAAAAACCACTATATAATAAAAGTTAACCGGCGTATAGAGGTTAATTTTATTATTAAATAACGTAAGGAAAATTTTCGAAACGTTCGTCGCTAAAAAATTTATTTAAACCGCGGAAAAGTTTAACCTTTTATTAAAGGGCTAAATAAATAATTAGGTAAACCGTTCGACCGAATTTATTATCTATATCGTTACGGATATTATATATACGGCCTAGAAATTCGGAGCCGTTACGTCGTTAATACTCCTTAATTTTAAAAGCGTATTTAATAAAATTAATTATAAATAATTATTATATACCTTATAGGAAATACAATTCTTATAATAAATTTTCGAATAAATAGCGAATTTTATTAATAAACGAAGAAATTCCCTTTTCTTCGACGACGAAATATCCGTTCTTTATATTATAAAAGCTAGAATACCCTAAAGCTCTCCCCTTTCTTTAATTTTTTTTATCCTCTTTATTACCCTATTATATTATAAATTAATTATAATTAAAAATATAATTATAATCGGCTTCGCTAACGATATTAATATCGTCGATATAGCGAAAATTACTAAAGAGAATTATAGGATATTTTAAACGGTATAGGAAATTTATTCTAAATAAATAAAGGAGAAAAATATAGAATTCGAAGCGAATAAAACGGAATTAATATATTTTACACGGACGAAGGTATTAAAAATAAAGATTCTCTAATTTAAAAATATTATACTTCGACCGATAGAATCGATAAGGTTCTTAAACATTTAATTAAATTATAAATTTAATTATTAAACCTACGCGGAAATTATTAAAAAGAAAATAAAAATTTAAACGAATATATTAATTTAATTAACCGTAAAAATTTAGAATTATTCTTTTATTCGTACGAAAGAAATTTATATTAAATATATTCGAAGCGCAATTATATATAGAGTTTTAATTTTCTATTAACTAATAAAAGTATATAATAAATTTCGAATAATAATAATCGGATTAGCTAAATATTAAATTAAATATTTAAAAATCGTTACCGGGGCGTATAAGGCTATATTAATACGGAATTTTGAAACGGAAATTTTTTACTTACTATTCGACTTTTATTTTAATAAATAAATAAAGGCTTTCGAAAAGAAATTCGCCCGTACGGATTAAATTAAATTTATCCGAAGAATAATAATTTAAGTAATTAATTATATTTAAATAAAACGAATAAAAAATCGACTATTTATTAATAAATTAGAAAATAATATTATTAAAATTAAATAAACGGAGGAATAAATATTAATAGAGAATTTTATAACGATTATAGCGGGACTACCCCCGGTAACGGGCATACCCATTTAATTATTATAACCGCTAAAACCTTTAACCCTCGATTAAAAAGTATAATTAAAGGATATTACGAAGAGAAAATAGGTATTATACTATAATTATTAATTAATAATAACGGTAATTAAATAAGGTCGGCGGTATAAATTTACAATTATTAATTTCGATCCGAAATTTAACGATATTATAATAAAACGGTATATAATCGATTAAAAAAAGAAGAAATAGAAAAGAACCTAACTTTTAGAAAATAATAAAAATTATTATTTATTAACGAAAATAAAGAACTCCCTCTTTATTTAAACGAAAATAAAAATAATCGGCTTTAAAACTTTCTTTTTTTAAAAGAAAATCCCCAATATTAATACCTTTATTTACTCGTATAGATTAAAACGGAAAATATTTTACTATATTACGTTTAAATATTTCCGAATAATAAATACGTAATTCGTAATAACCAATTAGCCGTAAACGTAAAAACAATTCCAAATTTATTTAAACAATAAAATTAAAACCGAAAGGATCCTATTATAAATATTTTAATTAGGACGATTAAATAAATACCGTTTAATAATCGAATTAAAAGAGGAACGGCGAAACGAATTCGCTCGCTATTCCTAATTTTCTTTTCTTCTTTTTCTTTTACTTTTATTTACTAATACATTAAAACGAAGACGGAGGAGGATTTCTATTTAATTAAGAATTTATTAGGCCGCGAAAACGACGATTTATTTAATTATTACTTTTTTTTATAATTAATTAAAACTTTTAATATTTTATTATTATTAGCGAATAAATGGTTTTATTTATTAAATTAACGAATATATTAACGTATAATATTAATTACAAATTAATATTAAACGAATTAATTATTATTAATAAGAATAGGATTAATAAAACGAATAATTAGCGAATTAATTTTTATCGGGGAATTATTACAAGAAAGTATACGAATACCGCTACTATTTAAAGGAATTCCACTATTATTATTACGAAATAAACTATTATTACTATTATAGAATAAATTACTACTATTATTATAAAGGATATTATTTAAAGGAATACAACCGCTAATTAAATTATCTTTATCGGAAAGGAGGAATTTATAATAACCTTTTTAAAGGTAATTATTAACCAATTACTTTCTATAATAAATAAATTACTTTAGGGTACCGGTAAAATTATTATTAATAAAGCGAAGGTGAATCGTACTAGTAAATTCCTTAACGACGATATAAAAGCGGATAAAATAATCGCGGAATTCGCTATTAATCGGGTTTTTATTAATAACTTTTTTTTAAAAAGTATTATAGAAATTATAAAAGCCGCGAAATATATCGATTATATAATACGAAATTATTAAAATATATTAAATAATTTAATTAAATTTATTTAAAAACGAATTAAAATAAAAGATATTAATAATATAGAAGATAATAATTTATTCGGGTAATTAAAAATATAGTAAATTAATTTAATAATAGCCTTTATATAAATATTATAATTAAAAATAACCGGGAAGGAAAGAAAAGCCTTAATTAATTAAAAGGTATAAACGAAATACGGAAGAGTACAGATATAATTTCGGAGAGGTTAACGTAAAAATAAAATATAATAGAGGGAGGATTTACCCTTTTTCCAATATATAAAAGAATTTATTATTAATAAAATATTTAGTAATATATTCGAAACTAATTTTAATATCGGTTCTAATTATATTAAATATAAAGGTCGACGAAGGAAAGCAAAGGGGAAACGAATTTTCGCCTTTATTTTCGTCGGAAATTTCTATTATTTTACGGAGCGCTTTAATACGTTTTTAACGGGGAATAATTATTTCGAATCGATTATTATTATTATTAAAAGAAAGAAAAGTTTAAAAAAGCCTAAGGGATAAAGGGTTTTTATATTTAAAAGAGGGAAATCTTTATATTAATACAAATTATAATAAAAATATAACCGTTATAAAGGGAAGAAGAAAATAAAAAGAGTAAAGGAAAGTTTAACGGTTAAGAAATTTAATAGCGGTTAGAAAAATAAACGAATAAAAGAGCGGAAAGCGGAAAGCAATAATAAATAAGGGGACGGGATAGCGGATTAGGAAAGCGGAACGGTTTAATATTTTTACGTAATAATAAATAGAAGGGATAAAACGGATATTAATCGCGTTAACGGTAAGTATATATTATAATTGTAAAATGCCGAAGAAGCGGCGCGGATAAATCCGCGCTGGGAATTATAGCCGGGGTTTTTATCCGGGGCGCTTAACGCTTACGGTTTCATCCTACGGAGAATTAGAGATAAACCCTATACTATATTAGTACTATAGATTTAGCTAGGGAATAAGAATCTTACTTTACTCTATTAAAATATAAAGAAATCGTACGAGAGAGGGAAATTATTATTCGAATAAGAAGAAACTTATAATATTATAGCGATTTAAAAGCCGGGTAGGAATTTAAACGAAGATATTTATCGTTTACAGGGCAATAAATATATTAAGGTAAATTATTTAGAAAAAGGGAAGGTAGTTATTTATATAAATAAGAAATAGAATTTTAAAAATTTAGATTTTTATATCGGAAAAGATTAGATTTCCGTAACGTTTAAAAATTTAAAAGAATTATTAATTATTTATTCGATTTATTCCCCTATTAAAACGTATAGAATATTAAAATACGAATAGGGGTTTCTCCTCTTCGAATTCTTCGAGGAGAAACCCCCGGTAAAATATTAAATTATAGCCGTCGGGGATTTTAATTTTTATTATCCCAATTAGGATTTAAAGAATAGGATTAACCTAAAAACCGAAAAACTCTTTATATAAATATAATAATAGCGTATATAATTTATTATTTTTAAAAGGGAATTAACTTATATAAATAATACGATATAGGAAAAAAAAAATAGGATAATTAATTACGTATAAATAATATTAGGAATCGAAACTAAATATTAAAAGGTATAACGGTACGAATAAACCGGTTCGGACTATTATCTTTAAAAAATTTAGGTTTATACCAAAAAGAAGGTTAAGAAAGTAAAAATAGAAGAAAATTATAATTAGAATTTAATAAATATAGAAAAGGTATAAAAAGCGGCGTTATAACGGATTTCGGTTTTAACGAAAATCGATACGAAAAAAGAATTAAAATTTATATTCGATAAATTCAATAGAGAATTTATAAATATAGTAAAAGAATTCGTTTTATATTAGAAAAAAGGTCGAAGGAGAAAAGCGAAATAATAAATATTAAAATATAAAATAATAATAAAAAATACGAAGCGGAAATAATAAAAATAGTATAAGGAAAAGATATTTATAAATTGGGTAAAATTCGTAAAAGTATCGATAAAAAAAAGAAAAATTAATACGAAAATTTAATAAACAATATAGTAAAAAAGTATTAAAAGGGTATTAAAGAATTTAAATAAATTTTAAACCCTCGAAAAATAGGCCCGTACCTAAAGCTATTTATTAATAGACTTGTTCAAATTTTTAATTTTTAAATAATACGAAGGAATAAAAAAAATTGAAAATTATAATAATAAAACGAATATTTTCGCCGAACGTTTTTTCCCGAAGGTAAATATTTTTATAAATTATTTACCTAATTAAACCCTTCTATTAAATACCGGCAATTCGTTATTTATTAACGAATTAATTATTAAAGAGGATATTTAAGAAGTTTTATTTTAGATAACTCCGAATAAAATACCGGGCGTCGATTAATATTCGAATAAATTTTTAAAAATTTATAAAGAATTATTCCGAAAAATTATAACTATTTTCGTAATTGCGAATTTTCGTTTTGGGTATTTCCTATAACGGTTTAAAAACGCGAAAATAATCGTTTTTAAAAAATTAAAAAAAACTATTATATAATAAAAATTAACCGGCGTATAAAAGTTAATTTTATTATTAAATAACGTTAGGAAAATTTTCGAAACGTTCGTTACTAAGAGATTTATTTAAATCGCGGAAGAATTTAATTTCCTATTAGAGGGTTAAATAAATAATCGGGCAAATCGTTCGACCGAATTTATTATTTATATTATTATAAATATTATATATACGGTTTAGAAATTCGGAGCCGTTACGTCGCTAATACTTTTTAATTTCAAAAGCGTATTCGATAAAATTAATTATAAATAGCTATTATATATTTTATAGGAAATATAATTTTTATAATAAATTTTCGAATAAATAGCGAATTTCGTTAATAAATAAAGAAATTCCCTTTTTTTTAACGACGAAATATCCGCTCTTTACGTTATAGAAGTTAGAGTATTCTAAAATTCCCCCTTCTCTTTAATTCTTTTTATTTTTTTTATTATTTTATTATACTGTAAATTAATTATAATTAAGAATATAATTATAATCGGTTTCGCCAACGATATTAATATCGTCGCTATAGCGAAGATTATTAAAGAGAATTATAGGATATTTTAAATAGTATAAGAAATTTACTCTAAATAAGTAAGGGAGAGAAATATAGAATTCGAAGCGAATAAAACGGAATTAATATATTTTACGCGGACAAGGGTATTAAAAATAGAAATTCTTTAATTCGGGGATATTATATTTCGATCGACGAAATTAATAAAATTCCTAAACGTTTAATTAAATTATAAATTTAATTATCGAATTTATATAGAAATTATTAAGAAGAAAATAAAAATTTAAATGAATACGTTAATTTAATTAACTGTAAAGATTTAAGGTTATTCTTTCGTTTATATAAAGAAGATTTATATTAAATATATTCGAAATGCGATTATATATAAAGTTTTAACCTTTTATTAATCGATAAAAATATATAATAAACCCCGAAAGATAGTAATTAAATTAATTAAATATTAAATTAAATATTTAAAAGTCGTTATTAAGGCGTATAAAGTTATACTAATACGGAATTTTAAAATAGAAATTTTTTACTTATTATTCGATTTCTATTTTAATAAATAGGTAAGGGTTTTTAAAAAGAGATTCGCCCGTACGGATTAAATTAAATTTGTCCGAAAAATAGTAGTTTAAGTAATTAATTATATTTAAATAAAACGAATAAAAGGTCGATTATTTATTAATAAATTAGAAAGCGGTATTATTAAAATTAAATAAGCGGAGGAATAAATACCGATGGAGAATTTTATAACGATTATAGCGGGATTACCCCTAATAATAGGCGTATTCGCTTAATTATTATAACCGTTAGAATTTTTAACCTTCGATCGAAAAATATAATTAGAAGATACTATAAGGAGAAAATAAATATTATATTATAATTATTAATTAATAATAGCAATAATTAAATTAAATCGGTAATATAAATTTATAATTATTAATTTCGACCTAAAATTTAATAATATTACAATAAAATAATATATAATTAATTAAAAAAAGAAGAAATGGAAGAGAACCTAATTTTCGGAAAACGATAAAGATTATTATCTATTAACGAAAGTAAAGAATTCCCTCTTCGTTTAAACGAGAACGGAGGTAATTAGCCTTAAGGCTTTCCTTTTTTAAAGGAAAATCCCCGATATTAATACCCTTATTTATTCGTACGGATTAAAACGGGAAACGTTCTACTATATTACGTTCGAATATTTCCGGATAATAAATATATAATTCGTAATAATTAATTAACCATAAACGTAAGAACCCCCCCCCGAAGACACTCCCCGTTAACTACGACCGCACCCTCCTTATTCGAAGTATTACGATCGATATTTAATATTCGAAGCGGACGAACGAAGAAACCAAGACCCAAATCGAGAAAATATTTCGCGACCTAAGGACCGGCACCCCTAATATCGTACGAACCGCTACGAAATTACTTACGACCGGAGATTATAGAATTATATTTAATAACGCTACGTACGAATAATATTAATAATATTAAATTTAGGCTAAGAAAGTCTTTAGCGAAAAAGCGTTCGTATTTTTAAATACTATTACGTTAATCGCTAAAAGGTTCCTTTAAGCAAATATCGCCGAATATATAAAAATAGAGGATATTACTTATAAAATATAATAAACGAATTTAACCGCCTTTATTATTAAAATACGCCCGTAGAAGAAGAGAATTAGCGAGGATAAAGGTTTCTTTATAATAAAGGTTACAATTATAAAGGCGGCCGAAATTCTTTATAAAAAATTCCTCCTCTAGGAAGGTAGTACGTATATTTATAAACCGTTTACTTCTTCGGCTAATATTTAATAATATTTTATTTATTAAAGCGTAAAATATTTAAAGAAATTTTATTATAATATTAACATTTATAAACGCTATAATAAGGATAAATATAATAAAGACCGCTTTAAAGAAGCGAATTGCTTATTTAACGAAAATAAATCGCTAATCTTCTATATTCCGTATAAAAAGTATAAGTATTACGCCTTCGAAAAGAAGGTATACTCTATTTTTAAAAAAGTTATCGCGAAAGTTATTATAAAGTACGTTAAAAAATTACGCTTATTTACGTACTAAAAGGATTCCGAAAAAAATATTATATTAAAACCGGCGGCGGTAAAGGATAATAAAAATATCGATTTTTTTAACGCCCCCCCTACCGTCCGTACTATTATTATTTGTAAAAAGGAATTTAAAAGCGGAAATAAAGGCTATACCCGTAAACGGATTAGCGGGCCCTTTATTAAATTAAAATTAATAATTAAAAATTTAATAAATATATTTACGAATTTTTAAAATTTGGGTATTTAGAATAGCGCCGGTTTAATTATTACCGCTAAACCGGCTATTTAAAAAAAAAAAACTCCCGCTCCTATTCCGCCTATAGGGTTAAAAAATATTCCCTTATAGAGTAATTAATAATTTAATTGAAAATATTCTATTAAAATGTAGGGAAATTGTACGAAAGAAGGAAATTACTATTCGAATAGGAAGAGATTTATAATATCGTAGCGATTTAAAAATTGGGTAGGAATTTGAACGAGGATATTTATTATCCGTAAAGCAGTAAATATATCGGGGTAAATTATTTAAAAAAGGGGAAGGTAATTATTTATATAAATAAGAAATAGAATTTTAAAAATTTAAACTTTTACATCGAAAAAAATTAGGCCTCTATAATATTTAAGAATTTAAAGGAGTTATTAACCGTCTATTTAATTTATTCCCCTATTAAAATATATAGAATATTAAAATACGAATAAAGGTTTCCCCTCTTTAAATTCTTCGAAGAAAAACCCCCGGTAAAATATTAAATTATAACCGTCGGGGACTTTAACCTCTATTATCCCGATTAGGATTTAAAGAATAGGATTAATTTAAGAGCCGAAAAATTCCTTATATAAGTATAACGGTAATATATATAATTTATTACCTTTAAAAGGGAACCGACCTATATAAATAATATAATACGGGAAAAAAGAAATAAAATAATCGATTATATATAAATAATATTAAGAATCGAAATTAAATATTAGGGGGCGTAACGGTACGAATAAACCGGCTCGAATTATTATCCTTAAGAAATTTAGGTCTATATTAAAAAAAAAATTAAAAAAGCGGAAATAAAGGAAAATTATAATTAGAATTTAATAAATATAAAAAAAGTACGAAAAGTAGCGTTATAACGGATTTTAATCCCAGCGAAAATTAATACAAAAGAGGAATTAGAATTTATATTTAATAAATTCGATAAAGAATTTATAAATATAACGGAAGAGTTCGTTTTATATTGGAAGAAAAGTCGAAGGAGAAAAGCGAAGTAATAAACGTTAAAATATAAAATAATAATAAAAAATACGAAATAGAAGTAGTAAAAGTAATATAAGGAAAAGATATCCTTAAATTGGGTAAAATTCGTAGAAATATTAATAAAAAAAAGGAAAATTAACGTAAAAGCTTAGTAAGCGATATAATGAAAAGGCGTCGAAAGGGTATCGAAAAATTTAAATAAATTTTAAACCTTCGAAAAATAAACCTATACCTAAAATTATTTACTAATAAACCCGCCTAAATTCTTAATTCTTAAATAATATAAAGGAATAGAAGAAATCGAAAATTATAATAGTAAAGCGAATATTCTCGCCGAACGTTTCTTCCCGAAAATAAATATCCTTATAGATTATTTATTTAATTAAACCTTTCTTTTAAATATTAGCGACTCATTATTTATTAACGAATTAATTACCGAAGAAAATATTTAAAAAGTTTTATTTCGGATAATTTTAAATAAAATACCGGACGTCGATTAATATTCGAATAAATTTCTAAAAATTTATAAAGAATTATTCCAAAAAATTATAATTACTTTCGCAATTACGAACTTTTATTTTAAATACTTCCTATAATAATTTAAAAATGCGAAAATAATCGTTTTTAAAAAGTTAAAAAAAACCGCTATATAATAAAAGTTAACCGGCGCGTAGAGGCTAATTTTATTATTAAATAACATTAAGAAAATCTTCGAAGCGTTCGTTATTAAAAAATTTATTTAAACCGTAAAAGAATTTAACCTCTTATTAAAGGGTTAAATAAACAATTGGGTAAATTATTCGACCGAATTTATTATCCGTATTATTATAAATATTATATATACGGTTTAGAAATTTAAAACCGTTATATTACTAATATTCTTTAATTTTAAAAGCGTATTCAATAAAATTAATTATAAGTAGTTATTATATACTTTATAGGAAATATAATTTTTATAATAAATTTTCGAATAAATAGTAAATTTTATTAACGGATAAAGAAATTCCTTTTTTTTCAACGACGAAATATCTACTCTTTACGCTATAGAAATTAAAATATTTTAAAACTCCCCCTTTTCTTTAATTCTTTTTATTTTCTTTATTACTTTATTATATTATAAATTAATTATAATTAAAAATATAATTACAATCGGCTTTACCGACGATATTAATATTATTACCGTAGCGAAGATTATTAAAAAGAATTATAAAATACTTTAAGCGGTATAAGAAATTTACTCCGAATAAATAAAGGAGAGAAATATAGAATTCGAAGCGAATAAAACGGAATTAATATATTTTATACGAACGAGGGTACTAAAAACGGAAATTCTCTAATTTAAGGATATTATATTTCGATTAACGGAATCGATAAAATTCTTAAACGTTTAATTAAATTATAAACTTAATTATCGAACCTATATAGAAATTATTAAAAAAAAAATAAAAATTTAAATAAATATATTAACCCGGTTAATTATAAAGATTTAAAATTATTCTTTCGTTCGTACGAAGGAGATTTATATTAAATATATTCGAAGTGCAATTATATATAGAATTTTAGCCTTCTATTAATTAATAAAAATATATAATAAACCCCGAAAAATAACGATCGGATTAATTAAATATTAAATTAAATATTTAAAAATCGTCGCCGGGGCGTATAAAGTTATACTAATATAGAATTTTAAAACGGAAATTTTTTACCCACTATTCGACCTCTATTTTAATAAGCGGGTAAAGGCTTTCGAAGAAAAATTCGCTTATATAAATTAGGTTAAATTCGTCCGAAGAATAGTAATTTAAATAATTAATTATATTTAAATAAAATAAATAAAAGGTCGATTATTTATTAATAAATCGGAAAGTAATACCGTTAAAATTAAATAGGCGGAGGAATAAATACTAATAGAGAACTTTATAGTAATTATAGCGGGACCGCCCCCGGTAATAGGCGTACTTATTTAATTATTATAATTGCCGGAACTTTTAACCCTCGATCGAAAAATATAATTAAAGAACGTTATAAAAAGAAAATAAATATTGCGCTATAATTATTAATTAATAATAATAATAATTAAATTAGGTTAATAATATAAATTTATAATTATTAACTTCGACCCGAAATTTAACGATATTATAATAAAATAATATATAATCGGTTAAAAAAAAAAGAAGCGGAAAAGAACCTAATTTTCGAAGGATAATAAAGATTATTATCTATTAACGAAAGTAAAAAACTCCCTCCTCGTTTAAACGAGAATAGAGGTAATTAGCCTTAGGGCTTTCCTTTTCTAAAAGAGAATCCTTAACGTCGATACCCCTATTTATTTATACGGATTAAAACGGGAAACGTTTTACTATATTATATTCGAATATTTCTAAATAATAAATACGTAATTCGTAATAACTAATTAGCCGTAAACGTAAAAATAATTTTAAATTTATTTAAACGATAAAATTAAGGCCGAAAGAATTTTATTATAAATATTTCGGTTAGGACGATTAAATAAATACTATTTAATAATTGAATTAAAAAAAGAGTAATGAAACGAATTCGCTCGCTATTTTTAATTTTCTTTTTTTCCTTTTCTTTTACTTTTATTTATTAATACACTAGAACGAAAATAGGGGAGGATTTCTATTTAATTAAGAATTTATTAGACCGCGAAAACGATAACCTATTTAATTATTATTTTTTTTTACAATTAATTAAAGCCTTTAATATTTTATTATTATCGGCGAATAAACGGTTCTATTTATTAAATTAACGAATATACTAATATATAATATTAATTACGAATTAACGCTAAATGAATTAATTACTATTAATAGGAATAGGATTAGTAAAACGAATAATTAACGAATTAATTTCTATCGGGGAATTATTATAAGAAAGTATACAAATACTATTATTATTCGGGGGAATTCTACCGCTACTACTACAAAATAAATTATTACTATTATTATAGGGCAAATTATTATTATTATTATAAGGGATATTATTTAAAAGAATACGATTACCGATTAAATTATCTTTATTAGAAAGGAGGAATTCATAATAATTTTTTTAAAAATAATTATTAACCGATTATTTTCTATAGCGAATAAACTATTTTAAAATACTAATAAAATTATCGTTAATAAAGCGAAAGCGAATTATATTAGTAAATTCCTTAATAACGATATAAAGGCGGATAAAATAATTACGGAATTCGCTATTAATCGGGTTTTTATTAACGACCTTCTCTTAAAAAGTATTACGGAAATCGTAGAAGCCGCGAAGTATATTGATTATATAATGCGAAATTGTTAAAGTATATTAAGTAGCCTAATTGAATTTATTTAAAAACGAATTAAAATAAAAGATATTAATAATATAGAAGATAATAATTTATTCGGGTAATTAAAGATATAGTAAATCGATTCGGTAATAGCCTTTATATAAATATTATAATTAAAAACGGCTAAAAAAGAGAGAAAAGCCTTAATTAATTAGAAGGTATAAATAAAATATAGGGGAATATAAATATAGTTTCGGAAAGGTTAATATAAGGATAAAACGTAACGGAGGGAGGATTTACCCTTTTTCCGATATATAAAAGAATTTATTACTAATAAAACGTCTAATAATATATTCGAAATTAATTTTAATATCGGTATTAATTATATTAAATATAAGGGTTAATAAAAGAAAGCGAAAAGGAAACGAATTTTCGCCCTTATTTTTATTAGAAATTTCTATTATTTTATAAAGTATTTTAATACGTTTCTAATAGGGAATAGCTATTTCGAATCGATTATTATTATTATTAAAGGAAAGAAAAGCTTAAAAAAGCCTAGGGGATAGAGGGTTTTTATATTTAGAGGAAGGAAATCCTTACGCTAATATAAATTATAATAGAAATATAACCGTTATAGAAGGAGGAAAAAGATAAAAAAAATAAAGGAAAATTTAATAATTAGGAAGTTTAATAGTAATTAGAAAAGTAAACGGGTAAGGGAGCGGAAAGCGGAAAGCGGTAATAAATAAAGGGATAAGATAGCGAATTAAAAAGGCGGAACGGTTTAATATTTTTACGTAATAATAAATAAAAGGGATAAGACGGATATTAATCGCATTAGTAGTAAATATATACCGCGATCGTAGAACGCCGAAGAAGCGGCGCGGATAGGTCCGCGCCGGGAATTATAACCGGGGTTTTTATCCGGGGCGCTTAACGCTTATAATTTTATCCTACGGAGAATTGGAAATAGACCCCATACTATATTAGCGCTATAAATTTAATTAAGGAATAAGAATCTTACTTTTATAAACGTAAGAATAATTTTAAATTTATTTAAACGATAGAATTAAAGCCGAAAGAATCTTATTATAAATACTTCGGTTAAAACGATTAAATAAATACTATTTAACAATTAAATTAAAAGAGGAGCGGTAAAACGAATTTATTCGTTACTTTTAATTTTCTTTTTTTCCTTTTTTTTTACTTTTATTTATTAATATATTAGAATAAAAATGGGGGAGAATTTCTATTTAATTAAGAGTTTATCGGGCTATAAAGGCGATAATTTATTTAATTATTACTTTTTTTTACAATTAATTAAAACCTTTAATATTTTATTATTATTAGCGAATAAACGATTCTATTCGTCGAATTAACGAATATACTAACGTATAATATTAATTACGAATTAACGTTAAATAAATTAATTATTATTAATAAGAATAGGACCGGTAGGATGAATAATCGGCGAATTAATTTTTATTAAAGAACTACTACGGGAAGGTATACGAATATTATTATTATTTAGGGGAATTCTATTATTACCGTTATGAAATAAATTACTATTATTATTATAGGGTAAATTATTACTATTATTATAAAGGATATTATTTAAAGGAATATAACCGCCAATTAAATTATCTTTATTAAAAAGGAAAAATTCGTAATAGCCTTTTTAAAGGTAATTGTTAACCGATTATTTTTTATAGTGAATAAATTACTTTAAGGTACTAATAAAGCCGTCGTTAATAAAGCGAAGGCGAATCGTATTAATAAATTCCTTAATAATAATATAAAAGCGGATAAAATAATTATAGAATTCGCGGTTAATTAAATTTTTATTAATAACCTTTTTTTAAAAAATATTATAAAAATTGTAAAAATTATAAAATATATCGATTATATAACGCAAAACCGTTAAAATATATTAAATAATTTAATTAAATTTATTTAAAGACGAATTAAAATAAGAAACGTTAATAATATAGAAGATAATAATTTATTCGGGTAATTAAAAATATAGTAAATTAATTTAATAATAATTTTTATATAAATATTATAACCCGGGACGGTTAAAAAGGAGAGAAGGGTTTTAATTAATTAAAAAGTATAAATAAAATACGGGGGAATACGGATATAACTTTAAAGAAATTAATATAAGGATAGAACGTAATAAAGGGAGGATTTACCCTTTTTTTAATATATAGAAGAATTTATTATTAATAAAACGTTTAATAATACGTTCGAAATTAATTTTAATATTAATATTAACCGTATTAAATATAAAGGTCAGCGAAGAAGGGTAAAAGGGAAATAAATTTTCGCCTTTATCCTTATTAGAAATTTTTATTATTTTACGGAACGCTTTAATATATTTTTAATAGGGAGTAATTATTTCGAATCGATTATTATTATTAAAAGAAAGAAAAATTTAAAAAGACCCGGGGGGATAAAGGGTTTTTATATTTAGGGGAAGGAAATTTTTATATTAATATAAATTATAATAGAAATATAATTATAATAAAAGGAAGAAAAAAATAAAAAGAATAAAGGAAAATTTAACGGGTAGGAAATTTAAAAGCGGTTAAAAGGGTAAATAAGCGGGGGAATAGAAAGCGGAAAATAATAATAAATAAGAAATAAAACGGCGGATTAAGAAGGTAAAACGGTTTAATATTTTCACGCAACGGTAAATAGAAGGGATAAGACGGATATTAATTACGTTAATAGTAAATATATACCGCGATTATAGAACGCCGAAGAAACGGCGCGGATAAATCCGCGCCGAAAAATATAGCCGGGGTTTTTATCCGGGGCGTTTAACGCCTACGGTTTTATCCTACGGGGAATCGGAAATAAACCCTATACTATATTGGCGCTATAGATTTAATTAAGGAATAAGAATCTTACTTTATTTCTCTTTTCCCATATTATATTACTTATATAAGTTAACTCCCTTCTAAAAGTAACGAATTATATACGTTACTATTATATTTATATAAGGAATTTTTCGGCTTTTAGGCTAATCCTATTCTCTAAATCCTAATTAGGATAATAGAAGTTAAAATTTCCAACGGCTATAATTTAATATCTCGCCGGGGGTTTTTCTTCGAAGAATTCGAGGAAGGGAGACCCTTATTCGTATTTTAGTATTCTATACGTTTTAATAGGGGAATAAATCGAATAGACGGTTAATAGCTCCTTTAAATTCTTAAACGTTATAGAGGCCCAATCTTTTCCAACGCGGAAGTTTAAATCCTTAAGGTTCTATCTCTTATTTATATAAATAACCGCCCTCCCCTTTTCTAAATAATCCACTCCGATATACTTACCGCCCCGTAGATGATAAATATCCTCGTTCAAATTCCTACCCGGCTCTTAAATCGCCACGATATCGTAAGTCTCCTCCTACTCGAGTAGTAGTTTCCCTCTCTCGTACGATTTCCCCACATTCCAACCTCCTTTACGAAGAATATTTAAAATAACGAAATTTCCTTAATTAAATTATCCTTTTAATTCGTTTTAATATAATTCGTATTAAAAGAAGTATACTGGTTAGGAAGAATATAATATTATTAGGCGCTAGTAAAGTTAATTTCAATTTACCTCCCGAAACGAATAGGTATAAAATAAAAAAGGAGATCGCTATAATTAAATAATTCGCCGACGATATTAATAACTTATTTAAGAATTAAGATATTAAAATAATTATAACGGTTATATATCGTCGTTAAACCCTAGATAATAAATCTACCGACTTATTTTAATATTTAGTAATTAAAGCTCTTAAAAACGAATACTTTAATAAAATATACGAATATAAAATTATTAAGAAGGGCCCCTTATTAACCGGTGGCAAATTTCTATATATACCCGAACCTAATATATTAACGGCCGTAATTATTATATATTACGTTATTCGTAAAAATAAAAAGGACGACGATAAGGAGGTTTTCGTTCTTCCGGCCCTCTTTAACGATTATAAGGATTAAGAGATTTAGGATTTTATTATAAGTAATAAATTAAAAAAAACGTTAAAAATATATTATTATTGCATTTTTAATATTAATTAAAAGTAAGATTCTTATTCCCTAGCTAAATCTATAGCGCCAATAAAGTATAGGGTCTATCTCCAATTCTCCGTAGGATAAAACCGTAAATATTAAACGCCCCGGATAAAAACCCTAATTATAATTCCCAGCGCAGACTTATCCGCGCCGCTTCTTCGGCATTCTACGATCGCGGTATATATTTACCGTTAACGTAATTAATATCCGTCTTATCCCTTCTATTTATTATTATATAAGAATATTAAACCGCTCCGCCTTTTTAATTTATTATCCCGTCCTTTATTTATTACTATTTTCCGCCTTCTATTCCTTTATCTATTTACCCTTTTAACCGTTATTAAATTTCCTAATCGTTAAATTTTCTTTTATTCTTTTTATTTTCTTTTTCTTCTTATAATAATGACGTTTTTATTACGGTTTATATTAACGTAAAGATTTCTTTTTTTTAAATATAAAAACCCCTTATCCTTTAAGCCTTTTAAATTTTTTTTTCTTTTAATAATAATAATAATCGATTCGAAATAGTTATTCTTTATTAAAAACGTATTAAAGCGTTTTGTAAGATAATAAAAACCTCCGATAAAAATAAAGGCGAAAATTCGTTTCCCTTTCGCCTTTCTTCGTTAACCCTTATATTTAATACAATTAATATTAATATTAAAATTAATTTCGAATATATTATTAAACTTTTTATTAATAATAAATTTTTTTATATATTAGAGAAAGGGTAAATCTTCCCTCCGTTATATTCTATTTTTGCGTTAATTTTTCCGAAGCTGTATTTATACTCCTTTATATTTTATTTATACCCTCTAATTAATTAAGGCCCTTTTCGCCTTTTTAGCCGTCCTAAATTATAATATTTATATAAAGGCCGTTATTGAATCGATTTGCTATATTTTTAATTACCCGAATAAATTATTATTTTTTATATCGTTAATATTTTTTATTCTAATTCGTTTTTAAATAAATTTAATTAAATTATTTAATATATTTTGGCGGTTTTGCATTATATAATCGATACGTTTCGTGGTTTCTATAATTTTTATAATATTTTTTAAAAGAAGGTTATTATTAAAAACCCGGCTAATAACGAATTCTATAATTATTTTATCCGTCTTTATATCGTTATTAAAGAATTTATTAGTGCGATTCGCCTTCGCCTTATTAATAACGGCTTTATTAATACCTTTAAATAATTTATTCGCTATAGAAAGTGAAAAATAGCTTTAGAACCGGAAACGCCGATTTCTAGTCGAGGAGCGCTCCAAAACGAAAACCGATAACGGGAATCGACTTAAAAGGGTCTTTTACATCCTTTACGATATCCCGCGACGAATACAACAACAACAATATATCGTTACTACCGATAGCGATTAATAGCGGTAATTATAAATTCGAAAATAACGTTTATAACCCGTTTATAGGACTTTTAATTTATAACGACCCTAACGCAACGTACGCCGCGAAAATTTCGGAAAAAACGCAAAAGGACGATGAAATTATAAACAAACTTATTATTAAAGTAAATAAATCTTCGGACTACAACGCCGTTTCGTTTAAAGACCGTAATTAGATTCGTAAATTATTTAATAAATATATAAAAATCCTCGCGAAAAAAAGTAGGGCAATACGCTCCGAAATTAGTAAAATTAATAATAATTAAATTATTATTAAAAAGGATTTTAATAATTTAAAGAAAATAATTTTATAAGAATTGTAAAAAAACGCTAAAGAAATACCGAAAATATAAATTAAAATTATAAAGGATATTCTTCTTAAGATTAAATTTATCCCCTAATATATTATAATTATTACCCCCCCCCTTGAAAATATTCTTTATTAATTATAACCGTACCCTTTTTATTCGAAGTATTATAATCGATATTTAATATTCGAAATAGACGAACGAAGAAATTAAAATTTAAATTAAAAAGATATTTCGCGATTTAAAGATTAATACCTTTAATATTATATAAACCGCTATAAAATTACTTACGACTAGAAATTATAGAATTATATTTAATAATATTACGTATAAATAATATTAATAATATTAAATTTGGGTTAAAAAGGTCTTTAGCGAAAAAGCGTTCGTATTTTTAAATATTATTATATTAATTATTAAGGGGTTCCTTTAAGCGAATATTGCCGAATATATAAGGATAGAAAATATTATTTATAAAATATAGTAAACGAACCCGACCGCTTTTATTATTAAAATACGCCCGTAGAAGAAGAAAATTAATAAAAATAAAAGTCTCTTTATAATAGAGGTTATAATTATAAAAGTAACCGAAATTCTCTATAAAAAATTCCTCTTCTAAAAAGGCGGCGCATATATTTATAAATTATTTACCTCTTCGGCTAATATTTAATAATATTTTATTTATTAAGGTATAAAATATTTAAAGAAATTCTACTATAATATTAACGTTTATAAACGTTATAGTAAAGATAAATATAATAAAGACCGTTTTAAAGAAGCGAATTACTTATTTAACGAAAATAAATTGCTAATTTTTTACACTCTATATAGAAAATATAAATATTATATTTTCGAAAAAAAAATATACTTTATTTTCAAAAAAATTATTATAAAGGCTATTATAAAGTACGCCGAAAAGCTACGTTTATTTATATACCGGAAAAACCCCAAAAAAAATATTATATTAGAACCGGTAGCGGTAAAAGATAATAAGGATATTAATTTCCTTAACGCCCCCCTTACCGTTTATATTATTATTATTTATAAAAAGGAGTTTAAAAGTAGAAATAAAAGCTATACCCGTAAACGGATTAACGGGCCTTTTACTAAACCGAAATTAGTAATTAAAAGCTTAATAAACGCGTTTACGAATTTTTAAAACTTAAGTATTCGGAATAGCGTTAATTTAATCGCCGCCGCTAAATTAATTATTTAGAAGGAAAAGACTCCCGTTCCTACTCCGCCTACGGGGTTAAAAAATACTCCTTTATAGAATAATTAATAATTTAATTAAAAATATTCTATTAAAATATAGGGAAATTATACGAAAGAAGGAAATTACTATTCGAATAAAAAAAGATTTATAATATCGTAGCGACTTAAAAATTAGGTAGGAATTTGAATAAAGATATTTATTATTTACGGGGTAATAAATATATCGAAATAGATTATTTAAAAAAAAAAAAGGCGGTTATTTACGTAAATAAGAAATAGAATTTTAAGGACCTAAATTTCTATATCGGAAAAGATTAAGCCTCTATAATATTTAAAAATTTAAAAAAACTATTAATTATCTATTCGATTTATTCCCCTATTAAAATATATAAAATACTAAAATATAAATAAAGGTTTCCCCTCTTCGAATTCTTTAAGGAAAAACCCCTAATAAAATATTAAATCGTAGCCGTCGGGGATTTCAATTTCTATTATCCTAATTAGGATTTAGAAAATAAAATTAATTTAAAAGCCGAGAAATTCCTTATATAAATACGAAAGTAACGTATACGGTTCGTTATTCTTAAAAGGGAGCCGACTTATATAAATAATATAATATAAGAAGAGAGAAATAGAATAATCGATTACGTATAAATAATATTAGGAATTAAAACCGAATATTAGGGGGCGTAATAGTACGAATAAACCGGTTCGGATTATTATCTTTAGGAAATCTAGGTCTATATTAGAAGAAAAGTTAAGAAAGCGGAAATAAAAAAAGGTTATAATTAGAATTTAATAAATATAGAAAAGGTATAAAAAGCGGTATTATAACGGATTTTAATCCCGGTAAAAATTAATACGAAGGAGGAATTGGAATTTATATTCGATAAATTCGATAAAGAATTTATAAATATAATAGAGGAATTTATCCCGTATCGGAAGAAAAATCGAAGGAAAAGAGTAAAATAATAAACGTTAAAATATAAAATAATAATAAAAAATACAAAGCGGAAATAATAAAAATAATATAGGGAAAGGATATTTTCGAATTAAATAGAATTTATAGAAGTATCAATAAAAAAAAGAAGGATTAATATAAAAATTTAATAAACGATATAGCGAAAAGGCGTCGAAAGGGCGTCGAAGAATTTAAATAAACTTTAAACCCTCGAAAAATAGGCCCGTATTTAAAGTTATTTATTAATAAACCCGCCCAAATTCCTAACTTTTAAATAATATAAAGGAATAGAAAAAATTGAAAGTAAGTAAAATTCTTATTCCCTAGTTAAATTTATAGCGTTAATATAGTATAGGGTCTATTTCCGATTCCCCGTAGGATAAAACCGTAAGCGTTAAACGCCCCGGATAAAAACCCCGGCTATATTTTTCGGCGTAGACTTATTTACGCCGCTTTTTCGGCGTTCTATAATTGTAATATATATTTACCGCTAACGTAATTAATATTCGTTTTATCCCTTTTATTTATTATTATATTAAAATATTAAACTATTCCGCTTTTTTAATCCGCTATCCCGTCCCTTATTTATTACCGCCTTCCGCTTTTTATTCCCCCGCTTATTTACCCTTTTAACCGCCTTTAAACTTCCTATTCGTTAAATTTTCTTTTATTCCTTCTATTTTCTTCCTCCTTTTACTATAATTACGTTTTTATTATAATTTATATTAACGTAAAGATTTCTTTCCCCTAAATATAAAAACCTTTTATTTCCCTAGGTCTTTTTAGGTTTTTTTTTCCTTTAATAATAATAATCGATTCGAAATAATTATTCTTCGTTAGAAATATATTAAAGCGTTTTATAAGATAATAGAAACTTCCGACGAAAATAAGGGTAAGAATTCGTTTCCCCTTTACTTTCTTTCGCCGATTCCTATATTTAATACGGTTAATACCGATATTAAAATTAATTTCGAACGTATTATTAAACGCTTTATTAATAATAAATTCTTTTATATATTAAAAAAAAGGTAAATCCTCCTTCCGTTACGTTTTATTCTTACGTTAATTTTTCCGAAGCTATATTTATATTCCTTTATATTTCGCTTATACTTTTTAATTAATTAAAGCCTTTTTCTCTTTCCTAACCGTTTTAGGTTATAATATTTATTTAAAGGCTATCGTTAAATCGATTTATTATATCCTTAATTACCCGAATAAATTATTATTTTTTATATTATTAATATTTTTTATTCTAATTCGTCTTTAAATAAATTTAATTAGGTTATTTAATATATTTTAATAATTTTACGTTATATAATCGATATATTTTGCGGCTTTTACGATTTTTATAATACTTTTTAAGAAAAAGTCGTTAATAAAAATTTAATTAATTATAAATTCCGCGACTATTTTATTTACTTCTATATCGTCGTTAAGGGATTTATTAGCGCAATTTACCTTCGCTTTATTAACGATAGCTTTATTAATACCCTAAAGTAATTTATTCGCTATAGAAAGTAGTCGGTTAATAATTACCTTTAAAAAAGCTATTATAAATTCTTCCTTTTTAATAAGGATAATTTAATTAACGGTTATATTTTTTTAAATAATATCCCCTATAATAGTAGTAGTAATTTGCCCTATAGCGGTAGTAGTAATTTACTTCGTAATAGTAATGGTAAAATTCCCCCGAATAATAATAATATTCGTATATTTTTCTATAATAATTCTCCGATAAAAATTAATTCGCCGGTTATTTATCCTACCAATCCCGTTCTTATTAATAATAATTAGTTCGTTTAGCGTTAATTTGTAATTAATACTATACGCTAATATATTCGTTAATTCGACGAATAAAATCGTTTATTCACTAATAATAATAAAATATTAAAGGTTTTAATTAATCGTAAAAAGAAGTAATAATTAAATAAATCGTCGCTTTCGCAACCCGATAAATTTTTAACTAAATAAAAATCTTCCCCCGTTTTCGTTTTAACGTATTAATAAATAAAAGTAAAAGAAAAGGAAAAAAAGAAAATTAAAAATAGTAAGCGAATTCGTTTCGCCGTTCTTTTTCTAATTCGATTATTAAGCGGTATTTATTTAATTATTTTAACTAAAATATTTATAATAAAATTCTTTCGGCCTTAGTTTTATTATCCAAATAAATTTAGAATTATTTTTACGTTTACGGTTAATTAATTATTACGAATTATATATCTATTATTTAAAGATATTCGAATATAATATAGTAAAACGTTTCTTATCCTAATCTATATAAATAAATAAGGGTATTAATATTAGGGATTCTCTTTTAGAAAAGGAAGGCCTTAAAACTAATTACCTCCGTTTTCGCTTAAACGAAAAGGGAGCTTTTCGCTTTCGTTAATAAATAATAATCCTTATTATCTTCCGAAAGTTAAGTTCTCTTCCCTTTTTTCTTTTTTTAACCGATTATATACCATTTTATTATAGTATTATTAAATTTCGGGTTAAAATTAATAATTATAAATTTGTATTATTAATTTAATTTAATTACTATTATTATTAATTAATAATTATAATACGATATTTACTCTCTTTTCGTAGCGTTTTTTAATTATATTTTTCGATTAAAGGTTAAAGGTTCTAATAGTTATAATAATTAAATGGGTACGCCCGTTATTAGGAGTAGTTTTATTATAATCGTTATAAAGTTCTCCGTCGGTATTTATTCCTCCGCCTATTTAATTTTAGTGGTATTATTTTTTAATTTATTAATAAGTAGTCGATTTCTTATTCGTCTTATTTAAATATAATTAATTATTTAAATTACTATTCTTCGGACGAATTTAATTTAATCTATACGGGCGAATTTCTCTTCGAAAGCCCTTACCTATTTATTAAAATAGAAATTGAATAGTAAGTAAAAAATTTCTATTTTAAAATTCTATACCGGCGTAATTTTATACGCCTTAACGACAATTTTTAAATATTTAATTTAGTATTTAATTAATTTAATTATTATCCTTCGGGGTTTACTGTATATTTTTATTAATTGGTAGAAAATTAAAACTCTATATATAATTATACTTCGAATATATTTAATATAAATCTCCTTCGCGCGAATGAAAAAATAACCCTAAATCTTTACAATTAATTAAATTAATATATTCATTTAAATTTTTATTTTCTTCTTAATAGCCTCTACGTAAGTTCGATAATTAAATTTATAATTTAATTAAACGCTTAGGAATTTTATTAATTCCATCGGTCGAAATATAATATCCTTAAATTAAAGAGTTTCCGTTCTTAATACCCTCGTCTACGTAAAATATATTAATTCCATTTTATTCGTTTCGAATTCTATATTTTTTTCCTTTATTTATTTAGAATAAATTTCTTATATTATTTAAAATATTTTATAATTTTCTTCGGTAATCTTCGTTATAATAATAATATTAATATTATTAACGAAGCCGATTATAATTATATTTTTAATTATAATTAATTTACAATATAATAAGGTAATAAAGAGGATAAAAAAAATTAAAGAAAAGGGGGAGCCTTAAGGTATTTTAACTTTTATAATATAAGGAGCGGATATTTTATTATTAAAGAAGAAGGAACCTCTTCGTCCGTTAACGAAATTCGTTATTTATTTAAAAATTTATTATAAGAATTATATTTCTTATAGGGTATATAATAATTATTTATAATTAATTCTATTGAATACGCTTTTAAAATTAAAAAGTATTAGTAATGTAACGGTTCCGAGTTTTTAGGCTATATATATAATATTTATAATAATACGGATAGTAAATTTAATCGAATAATTTATTTAAATATTTATTTAACCCTTTAATAAGAAGTTAAATTCTTTTGCGGTTTAAGTAAATTTTTTAACGATAAACGTTTTAAAGATTTTCCCAACGTTATTTAATAATAAAATTAATTTCTATACGCCGGTTAACTTTTATTATACGGCGGTTTTTCTTAGCTTTTTAAAAACGATTATTTTTACGTTTTTAAACCGTTATAAGAAGTGCTTAAAACGAAAATTCGTAATTATAAAAGTAATTATAATTTTTTAAAATAATTTTTTATAAATTTTTAAAAATCTATTTAAATATTAATCGACGTTTAATACTTTATTCGGAATTATCCAAAATAAAACCTCTTAAATATTTTCCTCGGTAATTAATTTGTTAATAAATAACGAATCGCCGGTATTTAATAGAAAGGTTTAATTAGGTAAATAATCTATAAAAATATTTACTTTCGGGAAGAAACGTTCGGCGAAAATATTTACTTTACTGTTATAATCTTCGATTTCTTTTATTCCTTTATATTATTTAAAAATTAGGAATTTGGGCGGGTTTATTAGTAAATAACTTCGGGTACGGGCTTATTTTTCAAAGGTTTAAAATTTATTTAAATTCTTCGATACCCTTTCGACGCCTTTTTACTATATTATTTATTAAACTTTCGCGTTAATCCTTCTTTTTTTTATTAATATTTTTACGAATTTTATTTAATTCGAAGATATTTTTTCCCTATATTATTTTTATTATTTCCGTTTTATATCTTTTATTATTATTTTATATTTTAGCGTTTATTATTTCGCTTTTTTTTTTCGACCTTTCTTCTAATATAGGACGAATTCTTCTATTATATTTATAAATTCTCTATTAAATTTGTCGAATATAAATTTTAATTCCTTTTTCGTATCGATTTTCGCTGGGACCGAAATCCGTTATAACGCTATTTTTCGTACTTTTTTTACATTTATTAAATTTTAATTATAACCTTTTTTTATTTTTATTTTCTTAATTTTCTTTCTAATATAGATTTAAATTTTTTAAAAATAATAATTCGAACCGGTTTATTTATACTATTACGCCTTTTAGTATTCGGTTTCGATTTTTAATATTATTTATACGTAATCGATTATCCTATTTCTCTCTTCCTATATTATATTACTTATATAGGTCAATTCCCCTCTAAGAGTAACGAATTATATACGCTACTATTATATTTATATAAGGAGTTTTTCAATTCTTAGGCTAATTTTATTCTCCAAATCCTAATTGGGATAATAGAGGTTAAAATCCCCAACGGCTATAATTTAATATTTTATTAAAGGTTTTTCTTTAAAGAATTCGAAGAAGGGAGATTTTTATTCGTATTCTAATATTCTATACATTTTAATAAAGGAATAAATTAAATAAACGGTTAATAACTCTTTTAAATTTTTAAACGTTATAAAGGCCTAATTTCTTCCGATGCGGAAATTTAAATCTTTAAAATTTTATTTCTTATTTATATAAATAACCGCCTTTCCCTTTTCTAAATAATTTACCCCGATATATTTATTACTTTATAAACGATAAATATCTTCGTTTAAATTTTTACCCGGTTTTTAAATCGTTATAATATTATAGGTCTCCTCCTATTCGAATAATAATTTCCCTCTCTCGTACAATTTCCTTATATTTTAATAAAATATTTTTAATCGGACTATTAATTATTCTATAAGAGAATATCTTTTAACCCCGCGGGCGGAATAAGAATAGGAATTTTTTCTTTTTAAATAATTAATTTAGCGGTAGCGATTAAACCGGCTCCACTCCGAATACTTAAATTTTAAAAATTTATAAACGTATTTATTAGGCTTTTAATTATTAATTTCAATTTAATAGAGGGCCTATTAATTTATTTATAAATATAATTTTTATTTCCGCTTTTAAACTCCCTTTTACAAATAATAATAATATAAGTGGTAGAAAAGGCGTTAGGGAGATTAATATCCTTATTATCCTTTACCGCTATTAATTCTAATATAATATTTCTTTTAAGGTCCTTCTAATATATAAATAAACGTAGCTTTTTAGCGTATTTTATAATAACCTTCGCAATAATTTTCTTAAAAATAGGGTATACTTTCTTTTCGAAAACGTAATACCTATATTTTCTATACGGAGTATAAAAAATTAGCGATTTATCTTTATTAAACGGGTAATTCGCTTTTTTAAAGCGGTTTTTATTATATTTATTTTTATTATAGTATTTATAAACGTTAATATTATAATAGAATTTCTTTAAATATTTTATACCCTAATAAGTAAAATATTATTAAATATTAGCCGAAGAGGTAAATAATTTGTAAATATATACGCTACCTTCTTAAAGGAGGAATTTTTTATAAAGAGCTTCGGCTACTTTTATAATTATAATTTCTATTATAAGGAATCCCCTATTTTTATTAATTCTTTTTTTCTACGGGCGTATTTTAATAATAAAAGTAGTCGGGTTCGTTTACTATATTTTATAAGTAATATCTTCTATTTTTATATATTCGGCGATATTTATTTAAAGGAATTCTTTAGCGATTAATATAGAAATATTTAAAAATATAAATATTTTTTCGCTAAAGACCTTCTTAACCTAAATTTAATATTATTAATATTATTTATATATAATATTATTAAATATAATTCTATAATTTCCGGTCGTAAATAATTTCGTAGCGGTTCGTACGATATTAAAGGTACCGGTCCTTAAATCGTAAAATATTTTTTCGATTTGAATTTTAATTTCTTTATTCGTCCGCTTCGAATATTAAATATTAATTATAATATTTCGAATAAGGAGGGTATAATTATAATTAATAAAGAATATTTTTAGAGGGGGGGTAATAATTATAATATATTAAAGGATAAACCCAATTTTAGGAAGAGCGTCCTTTATAATTCCGGCCTATATTTTCGGCGCCTTTTTAACGTTTTTTTATAATTTTTATAAAATTATTTTCTTTAAATCGTCGAAATCCTTTTTAATAATAATTTAATCGTTATTAACTTTATTAATTTCGGGGTACGTTATTCTACTTTTCTTCGTAAGGATTTTCGTATATTCGTTAAATAATTTATAAATTTAATTACGGTCTTCGAATAAGACGGTATTATAATCCGAAGATTTATTTATTTTAACGATAAATTTCTTTATAATTTCGTCGTCCTCCTACATCTTTTCCGAAATTTTTATAGCGTACGCTACGTTAGGGTCGTTATAAATTGAAAGTCTTACGAACGGGTTATAGACGCTATTTTTAAATCTATAATTACCGTTATTAATTACTATCGGTAATAATAATATATCATCGTCGCTATATTCGTCGCGGGATATCGTAAGGGATGTAAAAGACCTTTCTAAATCGATTCCCGTTGTCGGTTTTCGTTTTAGAGCGCTCCTCGACCAGAAATCGGCGTTTCCGGTTCCAAAGCAATTTTCCAACGATTATAATAACGATGATATATCGTTACTATTAATAACGATTAATAATAATAACCGTGAAAAAATTGAAAACTATAATAATAAAACGAATATTCTCGCTAAATATTTCTTCCCGAAGGTAAATATCCCTACGGATTATCTATCCGACTAGACCCTTTTACTAAATATTGGCGATTTATTACTTATTAACGAATTAATTATTAAAGAAAATATTTAAAAGGTTTTATTTCGGATAATTCCGAATAAAATATTAGGCGTCGATTAATATTCGAATAAATTTTTAAAAATTTATAGGGAATTATTCCGAAAAATTATAACCGCTTTCGCAATTACGAATTTTCGTCTTAAATACTTCCTATAGCGGTTTAAAAACGCGAAAGTAATTATTTTTAAAAAATTAGGAAAAACTATTATATAATAAAAATTAACCGGCGTATAAAGGCTAATTTTACTATTAAATAACGTTAAGAAAATCTTCGAAGCGTTCGTTATTAAAAGATTTACCCAAATTATAAAAGAATTTAACCTCCTATTAAAGGGTTAAATAAATAATTGAGTAAACTATTCGACTAAGTTTATTATCCGTATTATTATAGATATTATATATACAATTTAGAAATTTAGAACCATTATATTATTAATACTCTTTAATTTTAAAAGCGTATTTAATAAAATTAATTATAAATAATTACTATATATTCTATAGGAAATATAATTCTTATAATAAATTTTCGAATAAGTAGCGAATTTTATTAACAAACGAAGAGGTTCCTTCTTTTTTAATAACGAAATATCTATTCCTTATATTATAAAAGCCGGAATACCCTAACACTCCCCCCTCTCCTTAATTCTTTTTATCCTTTTTATTACCCTATTATACTATAAATTAATTATAATTAAAAATACAATTATAATCGGCTTCGCCAATAATATTAATATCGTCACTATAATAAAAATTACCGAAGAGAATTATAAAATACTTTAAATAATATAGGAAATTTACTCCGAATAAATAGGGGAAAGAAATATAAAATTCGAAATAAATAAAACGGAATTAATATATTTTACGCGGACGAAAATATTAAGAATAGAAATTCTTTAATTTAAAGATATTATATTTCGACCGACGGAATCGATAAAATTCCTAAATATTTAATTAAATTATAAATTCAATTATCGAATTTACGCGAAAATTATTAAAAAGAAAATAAAAATTCAAATAAATATATTAACCCAATTAATTATAAAAATTTAAAGTTACTCCTTTATTCGTACGAAGGAAATTTATACTAAATATATTCGAAGTGTAATTATATATAAAACTTTAATTTTCTATTAACCGATAAAAATATATAATAAACCTTAAAGGATAGTAATTAAATTAATTAAATATTAAATTAAATATTTAAAAGTCGTCGCCGGAGCGTATAAAGTTACGCCAGTACGGAACTTTAAAATGGAAATTTTTTACCCGCTATTCGACTTTTATTTTAATAAACGGGTAAAGGCTTTCGAAGAGAAATTCGCCCGTACGGATTAAATTAAATTCGTCCGAAGAATAGTAATTTAAATAATTAATTATATTTAAATAAAACGAATAAAAAATCGACTATTTATTAATAAATTAAAAAGTAATACTATTAAAACTAAATAAGCGGAGGAATAAATATTAACGGAGAACCTTATAACGATTATAATAAGACCGCCCCCGGTAATAGGCATACTTATTTAACCGTTATAACCGCCGGAACTTTTAACCTTCGATTAAAAAATATAATTAAAGGACGTTATAAAAAGAGAATAAATATTATATTATAATTATTAATTAATAATAACAATAATTAAATTAAATCGGCGGTATAAATTTACAATTATTAATTTCGACCCGAAATTTAATAATATTATAATAAAACGGTATATAATTAATTAAAAAAAAAAAAAAAACGGAAAAGAATTTAATTTTCGGAAAACAATAAAGATTATTATTTATTAACGAAAATAAAGAATTCCTTCTTTATTTAAACAAAAAATAGAGGTAATTAATTTTAGGGCCTTCTTTTTTTAAAGGAGAATCCCCAATATCGATACTTTTATTTATTTATACGAATTAAAACGGGAAACGTTCTATTATATTACGTTCGAATATTTCCAAATAATAGATATATAATTCGTAATAACCGATTAACTATAGACGTAAAAATAATTCTAAATTTATTTAAATAATAGAATTAAAGCCGAAAGAATTTTATTATAAATATTTTAATTAAGATAATTAAATAAATATTACTTAGCAATCGAATTAAAAAAGGAATAGCGAAACGAATTCGCTCACTACTTTTAATTTTCTTTTCTTCCTTTTCTTTTATTTTTATTTATTAATATATTAAAACGAAGACGGGGGAGGATTTCTATTTAATTAAAAGTCTATCGGGCTACGAAAACGACGATTTATTTAATTATTACTTCTTTTTATAATTAATTAAAGCCTTTAATATTTTATTATTATTAGCGAATAAACGGTTCTATTTATCGAATTAACGAATATATTAATATATAATATTAATTATAAATTAACGTTAAACGAATTAATTATTATTAATAAAAATAGGACCGGTAAATCGAATAATTAATAAATTAATTTCTATTAAGGAGCTATTATAAGAAGGTATACGAATACCATTACTATTCGGGGGAATTCTACCGCTACCGCTATAAAATAAATTACCGCTACTATTATAGGGTAAATTACTATTATTATTATAAGGGATACTATTTAAAGGAATACGATTACCGATTAAATTATCCTTATTAAAAAGGAAGAATTCGCAATAACTTTTCTAAAGGTAATTATTAATTAACTATTTTCTATAGCGAATAAATTGCTTTAGGGTATTAATAAAACCGTCGTTAGTAAAGCGAAAGCGAATTGCGTTAATAAATTCTTTAATAATAATACGGAAGCGGATAAAATAATCGCGGAATTTACTATTAATTAGGTCTTTAATAATAACCTTCTCTTAGAAAATATTATAGAAATTATAAAAACCGCGAAGTATATCGACTATATAATATAAAACCGTTAAAGTATATTAAATAATTTAATTAAATTTATTTAAAAACGAATTAGAATAGAAAATATTAATAATATAAAAGATAGTAATTTATTAGGGTATTTAAAGATATAATAAATCGATTTAATAACGGCCTTTATATAAATATTATAATCCGGGACGGCCGGGAAAATAAAAAGGGCTTTAATTAATTAAAAAGTATAAGCGAAATATAAAAGAATATAAATATAACTTCGGAAAGGTTAATATAAAGATAAAATATAACGGAAGGAGGATTTACCCTTTTTCTAATATATAAAAGAATTTATTATTAATAAAGCGTTTAATAATATATTCGAAATTAATTTTAATATCGGTATTAATTATATTAAATATAAGGGTCGGCGAAGGAAGGCGAGGGGGAGACGAATTTTTACCTTTATTTTCGTCGGAAGTTTTTATTATTTTATAAAACGCTTTAACGCGTTTTTAACGGGGAATAATTATTTCGAATCGATTATTATTATTATTAAAGGAAGGAAAAGTTTAAAAAAGTTCGAAGGATAGGGGGTTTTTATATTTAGAAGAAGGAAATCTTTACGTTAATATAAATTATAATAGAAATATAACCGTTATAAAGGGAGGAAAAGGATAAAAAGAATAAAAGAGGGTTTAACGGTTAAAAAATTTAATAGCGGTTAAAAAAGTAAATAGGCGGAGGAATAAAAGGCGAAAGGTAATAATAAATAAAAGGACGGGATAGCGGATTAAAAAAGTAAAATAGTTTAATATTTTTATATAATAATAAATAAAAGGGATAAGACGGATATTAATTACGTTAACGGTAAATATATATTATAATTATAAAACGCCGAAGAAGTAGCGTAGATAGGTCTGCGCCGGGAATTATAATCGGGGTTTTTATCCGGGGCGTTTAACGCTTACGGTTTTATCCTACGGAGAATCGAAGATAGACTTTATACTATATTAACGCTATAAATTTAGCTAGGGAATAAGAATCTTACTTTTTTCTTACGTTTTTTCCAAAATCTTTATAGCGCGCGCTATATTAGGGTTATTATATATTAAAAATCCTACGAATGGGTTATAAACGCTATTTTCGAATTTATAATTACCGCTATTAATCGCTATCGGTAGTAATAATATATTATCGTCGCTATAATCGTCGCGGGATATTGTAAGGGACGTAAAAAACCCTCCTAAATTGATTCCCGTTGTCGGTTTTCGTTTTAGAGCGCTCTTCGATTAGAAATCGGCGTTTCCGGTTCTAAAACATTATATTAGGATTTTAATATTAATTAAGTAAAATTCTTATTCCCTAACTAAATCTATAGCGTTAATATAATATAGGGTCTATTTCCAATTCCCCGTAAAATAAAACCGTAAACGTTAAACGCCCCGGATAAAAACCCCGGCTATATTTCCTAATACGGATTTATCCGCGCCGCTTCTTTAATATTCTATAATTGTAATATATATTTACCGCTAATACGATTAATATTTATCTCATCCTTTCTATTTATTATTACACTAAAATATTAAACTATTCCGCTTTTTTAATCCGCCGTCCTATTCTTTATTTATTATTACCTTCCGTTTTCTATTCCCCCGCTTATTTACCCTTTTAACCGCTATTAAACCTTTTAATTATTAAACCTTCTTTTACTCCTTTTATCCTTTTCTTCCCCTTATTATAATTATATTTTTATTATAGTTTATATTAACGTAAAGATTTCCCTCCTATAAATATAAAAACCCCCTATCCCCTAAATCTTTTTAAGCTTTTTTTTCTTTTAATAATAATAATCGATTCGAAATAGCTACTCCCCGTTAAAAACGTATTAAGGCGCTCTATAAAATAATAAAAATTTTTGACGAAAATAAGGGCGAAAATTCGTTTCCCCTTCGCCCTCTTTTACCGACCCCTATATTTAATATAGTTAATATTAATATTAAAATTAATTTCAAACGTATTATTAAATTCCTTATTAATAATAAATTCCTCTATATACCGGAAAAAGGGTAAATCTTCCTTCTAGTATATTCTATCCTTATATTAATTTCTCCGAAATTATATTTATACTCCCTATATTTTACTTATATTTTTTAATTAATTAAAGCCCTTTTTACCTTTATATCCGTTTTAAATTATAATATTTATATAAAAGCTATTATTAAATCGATTTATTATATTCCTAATTACCCGAATAAATTATTATTTTTTATATTGTTAATATTTCCTATTTTAATTCGTTCTTAAATAAATTTAATTAGGCTACCTAATATACTTTAGCGGTTTCGTATTATATAATTAATATACTTCGTAGCTTCTATAATTTCTGCAATATTTTTCAAAATAAAGTCGTTATTAAAGACCCGGTTAATAGCGAATTCCACGACTATTTTATCCGCTTTTATATTATTACTAAGGAATTTACCGGCGTAATTCGCTTTCGCCTTATTAATAATAGCTTTATTAATACCTTTAAATAATTTATTCGCTATAGAAAGTAATTAATTAATAATTATTTTTAGAAAGGTTATTGCGAATTCCTCTTTTTTAATAAGGATAGTTTAATCGGCAATTGTATTCTTTTAAATAATATCCTCTATAATAATAGTAATAATTTACTCTATAGTAAGTAAATAAGATTCTTATTCCTTAGTTAAATCTATAACGCTAATATAATATGGGGTCTATTTCCGATTCTCTGTAGGATAAAACCGTAAGCGTTAAGCGCCCCGGATAAAAACCCCGGCTATAATTCCCGGCGCGGACTTATTTACACCGCTTTTTCGGCGTTCTATAATCGCAATATATACTTACTACTAACGCAATTAATATCCGTTTTATCTTTTTTATTTACTATTATATAAGAATATTAAACCGTTCCGCTTTCCTAATTTGCTATCCTATCCCTTTATTTATTACCGTTTTCCGCCTTCTATTCTTCCGTTTATTTACTTTTCTAATTATTATTAAATTTCTTAACCGTTAAATTTTCTTTTATTTTTTCTATTTTCTTCCTCTTTTTATAACGGTTATATTTCTATTATAATTTATATTAATATAAGGATTTCCTTCCTTTAAATATAAAAACCCTTTATCCCCTGGGCCTTTTTAAGTTTTTCTTTCCTTTAATAATAATAATAATCGATTTAAAATAATTATTCTCCATTAAAAATATATTAAAACGTTTTATAAAATAATAAAAACCTCCGACGAAAATAAAGGCGAAAATTCGTTTCCCCTTTACCTTCTTTTATTAACCTTTATATTTAATACGATTAATATTAATATTAAAATTAATTTCGAATATATTATTAAACGCTTTATTAATAATAAATTCTTCTATATACTAAAAAAAGGGTAAATCCTCCTTCTATTACGTTCTATCTTTATATTAATTTTTCCGAAATTATATTTATATTCCCCTATATTTCGCTTATACCCTTTAATTAATTAAAGCCCTTTTCGCTTTCCCGGCCGTCCCGGGTTATAATATTTATATAAAGGCCGTCGTTAAATCGATTTATTATATCCTTAATTACCCGAATAAATTACTATTTTTTATATTATTAACGTCTTTTATTTTAATTCGTTTTTAAATAAATTTAATTAGGCTATTTAATATATTTTAACGGTTTTATATTATATAGTCGATATATTTCGCGGCTTTTATAATTTCTATAATACCTTTTAAGAGAAGGTTATTATTAAAGACCTAATTAATAATAAATTCCGCGATTATTTTATCCGCCTTTATATTATTATTAAAAAATTTATTAGCGTAATTTACTTTCGCCTTACTAGCGACGGTTTTATTAATACTTTAAAATAATTTATTCGCTATAGAAAGTAGTTAATTAATAATTACTTTTAAAAAAATTATTACGAATTTTTCCTTTCTAATAAAAATAATTTAATCGGTAATTATATTCCTTTAAATAATATCCTTTATAATAGTAATAATAATTTACCCCGTAACGGTAATAGTAATTTATTTCGTAACGGTAATAATAGAATTCCCTTAAATAATAATGGTATTCGTATACCTTCCTATAATAATTCTCTAATAGAAATTAATTCGCTAATTATTCGTCCTACCGGTCCCGTTCCTATTAATAATAATTAATTCGCTTAATATTAATTCGTAATTAATATTATATATTAATATATTCGTTAATTCGATAAATAGAACCGTTTATTTACTAATAATAATAAAATATTAAAAGCTTTAATTAATTGCAAAAAGAAATAATAATTAAATAAATCGTCGCTTTCGCGGCCCAATAGATTTTTAATTAAATAAAAATCCTCCCCCGTCTTCGTTTTAATATATTAGTAAATAAAAGTAAAAGAAAAAGAAGAAAAGAAAATTAAAAATAGCGAACGAATTCGTTTCGCTACTCTTCTTTTAATTCGATTACTAAATAGTATTTATTTAATCGTTTTAATTAAAATATTTATAATAAAATTCTTTCGGCTTTAATTTTATTATTTAAATAAATTTAAAATTATTCCTACGTTTATAACTAATTAATTATTACAAATTATATATTTATTATTTAAAAATATTCGAATGTAATATAATAGAACGTTTCCTATCTTAATTTATACGAATAAATAAGGGTATTAATATCGGGGATTCTCTTTTAAAAAAAGAAGGCCCTAAGGCCGATTACTTCTATTCTTACTTAAACAAAGAGGGAACTCTTCGCTTTTATTAATAAATAATAATCTTTATTATCCTTTAAAAATTAGATTTTCTTCTACTTTTTTTTTTTTTAATTAATTATATACCGTTTTATTATAATATCGTTAAATTTCGGATTGAAATTAATAATTATATATTTATACCGCCGATTTAATTTAATTACCGCTATTATTAATTAATAATTATAATACAATACCTATTTTTTCTTTATAACGTCCTCTAATTATATTTTTCGATCGAGGGTTAAAAGTTCCGGCGGTTATAATAATTAAGCGGGTACGTCCATTATCGGGGGTAATCCTATTATAATCGCTATAAAATTCTCTATTAGTATTTATTCTTCTACTTATTTAATTTTAGTAATACCGCTTTCCGATTTATTAATAAATAATCGATTTTATATTCGTTTTATTTAAATATAATTAATTATTTAGGCTATTATTCTTCGGACGAATTTAATTTAATTCGTACGGGCGAATTTCTCTTCGAAAACCCTTACTTATTTATTAAAATAAAAGTCGAATAGCGGGTAAAAAATTTCCGTTTTAAAGTTCCGTATTAATATAACTTTATACGCCTTAATAACGACTTTTAAATATTTAATTTAATATTTAACTAATTTAATTATTATCCTTCGGGGTTTATTATATATTTTTATTAATTAATAGAAAATTAAAATTCTATATATAATCGCGCTTTGAATATATTTAATATAAATTTCCTTCGCGCGAATAAAGGAGTAACCCTAAATTTTTATAACTAATTAAATTAATATATTCGTTTAAATATTTTTTTTTTTTTTAATAACTTCTGCGTAAATTCGATAATTAAATTTATAATCTAATTAAATGCTTAAAGATTTTATCGATTCTATTAATCGAAATATAATATCCCCGAATTAAAGAATTTCCGTTCTTAATACCCTCGTCCGCGTAAAATATATTAATTCCGTTTTATTCGTTTCGAATTTTATATTTCTCTCCTTTATTTATTCGGAGTAAATTTTTTATACCGTTTAAAATATCTTATAATTCTCTTCGGTAATCTTTACTATAATAACGATATTAATATTATTAGCGAAACTAATTATAATTATATTTTTAATTATAATTAATTTATAATATAATAAAGTAATAAAAAAGATAAAAAAAATTAAAAAAAGGGGGGAGCTTTAAAATATTTTAATTTTTATAGCGTAAAGAATAAATATTTCGTCGTTAAAGAAAAAGGAACCTCTTCGTCCGTTAATAAAATTTATTACTTATTCGAAAATCTATTATAAGAATTATATTTCCTATAAAGTATATAATAATTATTTATAATTAATTTTATCGAATATATTTTTAAAATTAAAAAATATTAGTAACGTAACGGCTCTAAATTTCTAAACCGTATATATAATATTTATAATAATACGGATAATAAATTTAATCGAATAATTTATTTAATTACCTATTTAGCCCTCTAATAAGAGGTTAAATTCTTCTACAATTTAAGTAAATTTTTTAATAATAAACGTTTTAAAGATTTTCCCAACGTTATTTAATAGTAAAATTAATCTTTATACGCCGGCTAACTTTTATTATATAGCGGTTTTTCTTAATTTTTTAAAAACGATTACTTTCGCGTTTTTAAATTATTATAAGAAATACTTAAAACGAAAATTCGTAATTACGAAAACGGTTATAGCTTTTTAAAATAATTCTTTATAAATTTTTAAAAATTTATTCGAATATTAATCGATACCCGGTATTTTATTCGGAATTATCCGAAATAAAACCTCCTAAATATTTTCTTCGGTAATTAATTCGTTAATAAATAATAAATCGCCGGTATTTAATAAAAGGGTCTAATTGGGTAAATAATTCGTAAAGATATTTACTTTCGGAAAGAAATACTTAACGAGAATATTCGCCTTATTATTATAATCTTCGATTTTTTCTATTCCTTCGTATTATTTAAAAATTAAGAATTTAAGCGGGTTTATTAATAAATAATTTCGGGTATAAATTTATTTTTCGAAGGTTTAAAATTTATTTAAATTCTTCAACGCCTTTTTAACGCTTTTTTACTATATTATTTATTAAATTTTTACGTTAATCCTTCTTTTTTTTATTAATATTTCTACAAATTCTACCTAATTCGAAAATATCCTTTCTTTATATTATTTTTACTATTTCTACTTCGTATTTTTCGTCGCTATTTTATATTTTAACGTTTATTACTTCGTTCTTTTCCTTCGATTTTTCTTCTAATACGGGACGAACTCCTCTATTATATTTATAAATTCTCTATCGAATTTATTAAATATAAATTCTAATTCCTCCTTCGTATTAATTTTCGCTAAGATTGAAATCCGTTATAATACCACTTTTTATACCTTTTTTATGTTTATTAAATTCTAATTATAATTTTCTTCTATTTCTATTTTTTTAACCTTTCTTTTAATATAAACTTAAACTTTTTAAAAATAATAATTTAAACCGGTTTATTCGTACTATTACGCCCTTTAATATTCGGTTTCGATTTTTAATATTATTTATACGTAATCGACTATTTTATTTTTTTCTTCCTATATCGCGTTATTTATATAAATCGGTTCCCCCCTAAGAATAACGAATTATATACGTTACTTTTATATTTATATAAAAAATTTCTTAATTTTTAGGCTAATTTTATTCTCTAAATCCTAATTAGAATAATAAAAATTAAAATCTCCGACGATTATAATTTAATATTTTATTAAGGGTCTTTCTTTGAAGAATTCGAAGAGGGGAAACCCCTATTTATATTTTAATATTCTATACGTTTTAATAGGGGAATAAATCGAATAGATAATTAATAGCTCTTTTAAATTCTTAAACGTTACGGAGGCTTAATCTTTTCTAATATAGAAATTTAAATCTTTAAAATTCTATTTCTTATTTATATAAATAATTACCTTCCCTTTTTTTAAATAATTTACCCCAATATATTTACCGCCTTATAAACGATAAATATCCTTATTTAAATTCCTATCCATTTTTTAAATCGCTACGATATTATAAATCTCCTCTTATTCGAATAATAATTTCTTTTTCTCGTATAATTTCCCTATATTTTAATAGAGTATTTTTAATTAGATTATTAATTATTTTATAAGGGAATATTTTCTAACCCTACGAATAGAATAGGAATGGGAATTTTTTCTTTTTAAATAGCCGGTTTAACGGCGGCGATTAAACCGACGCCGTTCCGAATACCCGAACCTTAAAAATTCGTAAACGCGTTTATCGGGCTTTTGGCTGCTAATTTCAATCTAGTAGAAAGCCCGTTAATCCGTTTATAGGTATAGCCTCTATTTCTACTTTTAAATTCCCTTTTACGAATAATAATAATATAAGCGGTAGGGAAGGTATTAAAGAAATTAATATCTTTATTATCCTTTATTACTATTAATTTTAATATAATACTTCTTTTAGGGTCCTTTTAATATATAAATAAATATAATTTCTCGGCGTATTTTATAGTAACCTTCGTAATAATTTTCTTAAAAATAGGGTATACCTTTTTTTCGAAGGCGTAATACCTATATTTTCTATATAAAATATAAAAAATTAGCGATTTATCTTTATTAAATAGGTAATTCGTTTTTTTAAAACGGTCTTTATTATATTTATCCTTATTATAACGTTTATAAACGTTAATATTATAGTAGAATTTCTTTAAATATTTTATACCCTAATAAATAAAATACTATTAAATATTAGCCGAAAAAGTAAACGGTTCGTAAATATATACGCCGCCCTCTTAAAGGAGGAATCCTTTATAAAGAGTTTTAATTGCTTTTATAATTATAATTTCTATAATAAGGAAATTCCTATTTTTATTAATTCTCTTCTTTTATAAACGTATTTTAATAATAAAAGTAATTAAATTCGCCTATTATATTTTATAAGTAATATCCTCTATCTTTATATATTCGGCGATATTCGCCTAAAGGAACCTTTTAACGATTAATATAATAATATTTAAAAATACGAACGCTTTTTCGCTAAAAATTTTCTTAATCTAAATTTAATATTACTAATATTATTCGTATATAACGTTATCGAATATAATTTTATAATTTCTAATTGTAAATAATTTTATAATAGTTCGTATAATATTAAAAATATTAGTCTTTAAATTACGAAATATTTTCTCGATTTGAATTTTAATTTCTTTATTCGTCCGCTTCGAATATTAAATATTAATTATAATACTTCGAATAAAAAAGGTACGGTCGTAATTAACGGAGAATATTTTTAAGGGGGGGGGTAATAATTATAATATATTAAAAGATAAACCTAATTTTAAAAAAAGCGTCCTTTATAATTCCGGTTTATATTTTCGGCGCTTTTTTAACGTTCTTCTATAATTTTTATAAAATCGTTTTTTTTAAATCGTTAAAATTATTCTTAATAATAATTTAATTATTATTAACTTTATTAATTTCGGGGCGTATTACTTTACTTTTTTTCGTAAGGATTTTCGTATATTTATTAAATAATTTACGAACCTAATTACAATTTTTGAGCGAAATAGCGTTGTAATTTAAAGATTTATTCGTTTTAACGATAAATTTCTTTATAATTTTATTATCTTCTTATATTTTTTCCGAAATTTTCGCGGCGTACGCTACGTTAAGGTCGTTATAAATTAAGAATTTTACAAACGGGTTATAGACGCTATTTTCGAATTTACAATTACCGTTATTAATTATTATCGGTAATAACGATATATCGTCGTCGCTATATTCGTCGTAGGATATTGTAAAGGACGTAAAAGACCCTCTTAAATCGATTCCCGTTATCGGTTTTCGTTTTAGAGCGCTCCTCGACCAGAAATCGGCGTTTCCGGTTCTAAAGCAGTTTTTAAATAGGTTTACTCTATAGTAGTAATAGTAGTTTACTTTATAATAGTAACGGTGGAATTCCCCCGAATAGTAGTAATATTTATATACCTTCTTATAATAACTCCCCGATAAAGATTAATTCGCCGGCTATTCGTCCTACTAATCCTATTCTTATTAATAATAATTAATTCGCTTAACGTTAATTTATAATTAATATTATACGTTAATATATTTATTAATTCGATAAATAAAACCGTTTATTCGCTAATAATAATAAAATACTAAAGGCTTTAATTAATCGTAAAAAGAAATAATAATTAAATAAATTATTACTTTTATAACCCGATAGATTTTTAATTAAATAAAAATCCTCCTTTATTTTCGTTCTAGCGTATTAATAAATAAAAGTAAAAGAAAAGGAAGAAAAGAAAATTAAGAGTAGCGAATAAATTCGTTTCGCCACTCCTCTTCTAATTCGATTACTAAATAATATTTATTTAATCGTCCTAATTAAAATACCTATAATAAAATTCTTTCGGCTTTAATTCTATCGTTTAAATAAATTTAAAATTATTCCTACGTTTGTAATTAATCGGTTATTATAAACTATATATTTACTATCCGGAAATATTCGAACGTAATATAGTAGAACGTTTCTCGTTTTAATCCGTACGAATAAATAAGGGTATCGATATCGGGGATTCTCCTTTAAAAAAAGAAGGCTTTAAGGCCGATTATTTCCGTTTTCGCTTAAACGAGGAAAGAGCTCTTCGCTTTTATTAATAAATAATAATTTTTATTATCCTCCGAAAATTAAATTCTTTTCCGCTTCTTCTTTTTTTAATTAATTATATACTATTTTATTATAATATTATTAAATTTCGGGTTAAGGTTAATAATTATAAATTTATACCGCCGATTTAATTTAGTTATTATTACTGTTAATTAATAATTATAGCGCGATATTTACTCTCTTTTTATAATATCCTTTAATTATACTTTTCGATCGAAAGTTAAAAATTCCAACAATTATAATAATTAAACGGGTACGCCTATTATTAGAGGCGGTCTTATTATAATTACTATAAAATTTTCTATCGGTATTTATTCTTCCGCTTATTTAATTTTAATAATACCGCTTTCTAATTTATTAATAAATAATCGACCTCTTATTCGTCTTATTTAAATATAATTAACTACTTAAACTACTATTCCTTAAACGAATTTAACCTAATTTATACGGGCGAATCTCTCTTCGAAAGCCTTTACCCATTTATTAAAATAAAAATCGAATAGCGGGTAAAAAGTTTCCGTTTTAAAGTTCTATATTAGCGTAATTTTATATACCCCAGTAACGATTTTTAAATATTTAATTTAATACTTAATTAATTCGATTATTATCCTTCGGGGTTTACTATATATTTTTATCGGTTAATAAAAAGATAAAGCTCTATATATAATCGCGCTTCGAATATATTTAATATAAATTTCCCTTATACGAACGAAAGAATAACTTTAAATTTTTATAATTAATTAAATTAACGTATTTATTTAAATTTTCATTTTCTTTTTAATAACCTCCGCGTAAATTCGATAATTAAATTTATAATTTAATTAAACGTTTAAGAATTTTATTAATTCCGTTAATCGAAATATAATATCCCTAAATTAAAAAGTCTCCGTTCTTTATACTCTCGTCCGCGTAAAATATATTAATTCCATTTTATTCGCTTCGAATTTTATACTTCTCTTTTTTACCTATTCGGAATAAATTTCCTATATTATTTAAAGTATCCTATAATTCTCTTTAATAATCTTTATTATAATAATAATATTAATATCGTCGGTAAAGCCGATTATAATTATATTTTTAATTATAATTAATTTATAATATAATAGGGTAATAAAGAAAATAAAAAAAATTAGAGAGAGGAAAGAGCCTTAAAGTATTTTAATTTCTATAGTATAGGGAACGGATATTTTATCGTTAAAGAAGAAAGAACCTCTTTATTTATTAACGAAATTCACTACCTATTCGAAAATTTATTATAAAAATCGTATTTCCTATAAAGTATATAATAATTACCTATAATTAATTTTATCGAATACGCCTTTAAAATTAAAGAATATTAATAATATAACGGCTCCGAATTTTTAAACCGTATATATAATATTTATAATAATATAAATAATAAATTCGGTCGAACGGCCTACCCAATTACTTATTTAACCCTTTAATAGGAAGTTAAATTCTTCTACAGCTTAGGTAAATCTTTTAACGACGAACGCTTCGAAAATTTTCCCAACGTTATTTAATAATAAAATTAATTTCTATACGCCGGTTAATTTTTACTATATAGCGGTTTTTTTTAACTTTTTAAAAACGATTACTTTCGCGTTCTTAAACCGTTATAAAAAGTATTTAAAATGAAAATTCGTAATTGCGAAAGCGGCTATAACTTTTCGGAATAATTCTTTACAAATTTTTAAAAATTTATTCGAATATTAATCGATACCCGGTATTTTATTTAAAATTATCCGAAATAAAACCTCCTAAATATCCTCCTTAATAATTAATTCGTTAATAAATAATAAATCGCTAATATTTAGGGGAAGGGTTTAATTAGGTAAATAATCCGTAAAGACGTTTATTTTCAAGAACAAATATTCGGCGAAAATATTCGCCTTACTATTATAATTTTTAATTTCTTTTATTCCCTTATATTATTTAAAAATTAGGAATTTAAGTAGGTTTATTAATAAATAACTTCGGGTATAAATTTATCTTTCGAAGGTTTAAAATTTATTTAAATTTTTTAATACCCTTTTAATACTTTTTTACTATATCGTTTATTAAACTTTTATATTAATCCTTCTTTTCTTTATCGATATTTCTACGAATTTTATTTAATTCGAAAATATCCTTTCTTTATATTATTTCTATTACTTCTATTTTATATTTTTTATCGCTATTTTATATTTTAGCGTCTATTATTTTATTCTTCTCCCTCGATTTTTTTTCTAATATAAGACGAATTCTTCTACTATATTTATAAATTCTCTATCGAATTTATTAAATATAAATTCCAATTCCTCTTTTATATTAATTTTTATTAAAACCGAAATTTATTATAACGCCACTTTTCGTACTTTTTCTATATTTATTAAATTTTAACTATAACTTTCTTCTATTTCTATTTTCTTAACCTTTCTTTTAATATAAATTTAAATTTCCTAAGGATAATAATCCAAACCGATTTATTCGTACTATTATACCCCTTAATATTCGGTTTTAATTCCTAATATTATTTATATATAGTCGATTATTCTATTTTTCTTTTCCTATATTATATTACTTATATAGGTCGATTCCCCTTTAGGGGTAATAAATTATATATATTACTATTATATTTATATAAGGAATTTTTCGGTTCCCGGGCTAATTTTATTTTTTAAATCCTAATTAAAATAATAAAGGTTAAAATTTCCGATAATTACGATTTAATATCTTACCGGAGGCTTTTTTTTAAAGAATTCGAAGAAGGGAAACCCCTATTCGTATTCCAGTATTTTATATATTTTAATAGGGGAATAAATTAAATAAACGGTTAATAACTTTTTTAAATTTTTAAACGTTATAAAAGCCCAATCTTTTCCGACGTAAAAATTTAAATCCCTAAAATTTTATTTCTTATTTATATAAATAACCGCCCTCCCTTTTTTTAAATAATCTACTCTAATATATTTACCGCCCTATAAACGATAAATATCCTTATTTAAATTCCTACCCGGCTCTTAAATCGCTACGATATTATAAATCTCCTTTTATTCGAATAATAATTTCCTTCTTTCGTACGATTTCCCTATATTCTAATAGAATATTTTTAATTAAATTATTAATTATTCTATAAGGGAATATCTTTTAACCCCGCGAGTAAAATAGGAATAAGAGTTTTTTCCTTTTAAATAATTAATTTAACGGCGGTAATTAAATTAACGCCGTTCCGAATACCCGAATTTTAAAAATTCGTAAATACGTTTATTAAGCTTTTAATTATTAATTTCGGTTTAATAAAGGGCCCGCTAATCTATTTACGGGTATAATTTCTATTTCCGCTTTTAAATTCCTTTTTACGAATAATAATAATATAGGCGGTAGGGGGGGCGTTAAGGAAATCGATATTTTTATCGTCCTTTACCGCCGCCGGTTCTAATATAATATTTCTTTTAAAGTCTTTTTAATATATAAATAAACGTAACCTCTCGGTATATTTTATAGTAATTTTTATAATAGTTTTTTTAAGAATAGGGTATATTTTCTTTTCGAAGGCGTAATACCCGTATTTTTTATACGGAACGTAAAAGATTAACGATTTATCTTTATTAAACGGATAATTTATTTCTTTAAAATAATCCCTATTATATTTATCTTTATTATAACGTTTATAAACGTTAATATTATAATAGAATTTCTTTAAATATTTTACGCCTTAATAAATAAAATATTATTAAATATTAGTTAAGGAGGTAAATAATTCGTAAATATACGCGCCGCCCTTTTAAAGGAAAAATCCTTTATAGAGAATTTCGGTTATTTTATAATCGTAATTTTTATTATAAAGAATCCTTTATTTTTATTAATTCTCTTCTTTTATAAACGTATTTTAATAATAAAAGTAATTAAATTCGCTTACTATATTTTATAAATAATATCCTCTATTTTTATATATTCGATAATATTCGTTTAAGGGAACCCTTTAATAATTAACGTAATAATATTTAAAAATATAAATACTTTTTTATTAAAGACTTTTTTAATCCAAATTTAATATTACTAATATTATTTATATATAATATTATCGAATATAATTCTATAATTTCCGGTCGTAAATAATTTTATAGCGGTTTATATAATATTAAGGGTACTAATTTTTAAATCGCGAAATATTTTTTTTAATTTAAATTTTAATTTCTTTATTTATCCGCTTCGAATATTAAATATTAATTATAATATTTCGAATAAAAAGGGTACGATTATAATTAACGGAGAGTATTTTCAGGGGGGGGGGGGGTAATAATTATAATATATTAAGGAATAGACCTAATTTTAGGAAAAGCGTCCTTTATAATTCCGGCTTATATTTTCAACGCTTTTTTAACGTTCTTTTATAATTCCTATAAAATTATCTTTTTTAAATCGTCGAAATCTTTTTTAATAATAATTTAATTATTATTAATTTTATTAACCTCGAGGCGTATTACTCTACTTTTCTTCGCGAGGATTTTCGTATATTCGTTAAATAATTTACGAATTTAATTACAATCTTCGAACGAAACGGTATCGTAGTCCGAAAATTTATTCGCTTTAATAATAAATTTCTTTATAATTTCGTCGTCTTCTTACGTTTTTTCCGAAATCTTCGTAGCGCGTACTATATTAAGGTCGTTATAAATTAAGAATCTTACGAATAGGTTATAAACGTTATTTCTAAATCTACAATTACCGTTATTAATTACTATTAGTAGTAACGATATATCGTTATCGTTATAATTATCGCGGGATATTATAAAGGACGTAAAAGACCCTCCTAAATCGATTCCCGTTGTCGGTTTTCGTTTTGGAGCGCTCCTCGACCAGAAATCAGCGTTTCCGGTTCTAAAGCAGTTTTTTTTACTATTTCCCTTTATCTTATTTAATATTAATTAGAAAGTTAAATATATAGAAAATTACCCGCTTAAAATCTATTTAAATATTAAAGTCCTAATTATCCCCGAAGATTTTAATATTAAAATAAACCGTTTAAAAACGGAAATACCTTTATTAAAAGTACCCGATATTTAATTTAAAATAAGCGATAAATTCGTTTAATATTAGGACCCTAAGCCTAGAAAATTAAAAACCTAATTAATTAAAATTAAGGATAACGGTAATTAAAAGGCCGATATTAAAAAGCTTAAACCTATTAAAAAATTTTTATTTAAGGCCGTTAATAAGAAAAATAAAAAGAATCCCGCTAAACTTATTAAAACCCCCGAATTAAAAAAAACCGTTAAATTAAACCTATTTAAAAATAGTAAAAAGGCCGAAGAGAAATTTAAAGCCGATAGTTTATTAAATTTATCCAATAGAGATTTATCGGAATCGAATAATTCGAACGATTCGAATTTTAACGATTCGGATAGCGACTCTAAGGTTAATAAAAATAAAATTAGGAAGAAATTTAAAATCCTTCGCAATCCCTTAAAAAAAATCGAAGCGCTTAAAGAAATTTAGCCTAAAGTTATTAAAAAAGTCGAAATCGTTAAAGAAATCGAAATCGTTAAAGAAATTAAAATCGTTAGAAAAATTAAAGCCGTTAAAAAGGCTAAAATTATTAAAAAAATCAAAGAAGTCGAAAACGTTAAAGAGGTCGAAGTCGTTAAAAAGGTTAAAATCGTTAAAGAAGTTAAAGCCGTTAAAGAGGCCAAAATTGCTAAAAAAATTAAAAAGGTCGAAGAAATTAAAAAGGAAAAGGTTAAAATTAATAAGAAGCCGATTATTAAAAAGGAAAATAGAGAGCTTATTATTAAAAATGTATATAATATAGTAATTATCGATATAAAGGAATTTAAATTTAATAAAAATAATATTAGCGAAAACGATTATTTAACTACCTTAATTAAAATTAATAAATATATTTACAACGTTCTATAAATCCTTAAAAAATAATAGAAAAAAGAATTAAACTTCCGTTATTAAAACCTAATTACCTAATCCGACTTTATAAAAATTATTTTATTAATTAAATATAAATATAACGAAATAAAAAGTAAAATAAACGTATTAAAGGAAGAGAATAAAGATTTATATAAAAGGATTAAAATATTAGAGGATAAAATAAAGGTATTGGGTAAAATTAAGGTTAAAAAGAAGAGTAATAACAAATTAAACGTTAAAATCTAAAATTAGGTTATTAAAAAAAATATTACGAAAATAAAGAATAAATAAAAGAAATTTAAGGGAAAGAACAGTAAATTTAGGAAAATCGAAGGCAGTTATTACGTCTTCCAACCGTCGGTCGAAAAAAGCTTATTTATTTAGGCTTCCAATAAAGAAGACCCGTATGAGGCCGAATGGTTAAATACTATAATTTTAAAGAAGACCCGCTAACGGGGAGGATTCTAATTTAGTTAATAAATAAATAACGAGGACATTATTATTTTTTCTATTCGAGGGTATTAATGCAAGAATTTCCCCGCTATAAATTAGGCTTCTATAATTTATAAGTTAACGCTGCCGTATACGCGTAATTAATGCGTAGCAGGCGTTAATAGGCAAAGTATTTATTATAAATAGAAGTTAACGGGTCGTTAATATTAACGCCCGATTTAGATAAGTAAGATTCTTATTCCCTAACTAAATCTATAGCGCTAATATAGTATAGGGTCTATCTCCGATTCTCCGTAGGATAAAACCGTAAACGTTAAATACCCCGGATAAAAACCCTAGCTATAATTCCCGGCGCGGACCTATCCGCGCCATTTCTTCAGCGTTTTATAATCGCGGTATATACCTACCGCTAATGTAATTAATATCCGTTTTATCCTTTCTATTTACTATTACGTAAAAATATTAAATTACTCCGCTTTTTTAATCCACTATCCCGTCCCTTTATTTATTATTACTTTTTATTTTTTATTCCCCTACCCGTTTACTTTTTTAACCGTTATTAAATTTCCTAACCGTTAAACCTTTTTTTATTCTTTCTATCCTCTTCTTCCTTTTATAATAATTACGTTTTTATTATAATTTATATTAATATAAAGACTTCCCTCCCCCAAATATAAAAACCCCCCGTCCTCTAAGCTTTTTTAAACTTTTCCTTCCTTTAATAATAATAACGATCGATTCGAAATAATTACTCCCCGTTAAAAATACATTAAAGCGTTTTATAAAATAATAGAAATTTCTAATAAAAATAAAAGCGAAAATTCGTTTCCTTTTTACCTTCTTTCGCCGACCCTTATATTTAATATAATTAATATTAATATTAAAATTAATTTCGAACGTATTATTAAATACTTTATTAATAATAAATTCTTTTATATATTAAAAAAAGGGTAAATTTTCCCTCCGCTATATTTTATTTTTACGTTAATTTTTCCAAAATTATATCCGTATTCTTCTATATTTCGTTTATACCTTTTAATTAATTAAGGCCCTTTTCGCCTTCTTAATTATTTTAGATTATAATATTTATATAAAGGCTATTATTAAATCGATTTATTATATCCCTAATTACCCGAATAAATTACTATTTTTTATATCGTTAATATCTTTTATTTTAATTTATCTTTAAATAAATTTAATTAGGTTATTTAATATACTTTAGCGGTTTTGCATTATATAATCGATATACTTCGCGGTTTCTACGATTTCTATAATATTTTTTAAGAGAAGGTTATTAATAAAGACCCGATTAATAGCGAATTCTATAATTATTTTATCCGCCTCCGTATTATTATTAAAGAGTTTATTAACGTAATTCGTTTTCACTTTACTAATAATAATTTTATTAATACTTTAAAATAATTTATTTATTATAGAAAGTAATTAATTAACGATTATTTTTAAAAAGGCTATTATAAATTCCTTTTTTTTAATAAAAATAGTTTAATTAGCGGTTATATTCTTTTAAGTAATATCCCTTATAATAATAGTAATAATTTATTTTATAGCGGTAATAGTAATTTACTTCGTAATAATAACGGTAGAATTCCTTCGAGTAATAACGGTATTTATATACCTTCTTATAATAATTCTCCGATAGAGATTAATTCGCTAATTATTCGTTTTACCGGTCCTATTCCTATTAATAGTAATTAATTCGTTTGGCGTTAATTCGTAATTAATATTATACGTTAATATATTCGTTAATTCGATAAATAGAATCGTTTACTCGCTAATAATAATAAAATATTAAAGGCTTTAATTAATTATAAAAAGAAGTAATAATTAAATAGGTTATTACCTTTACGGCCCGATAAATTTTTAATTAAATAGAAATCCTCTTCCGTTTTCGTTCTAATATATTAATAAATAAAAGTAAAAGAAAAGGAAGAAAAGAAAATTAAAAATAGCGAGCGAATTCGTTTCGCTATTCTTTTTTTAATTCGATTATTAAATAGTATTTATTTAATCGTCCTAGCCGAAGTATTTATAATAGGATTTTTTCGGCTTTAATTTTATTATTTAAATAAATTTAGAATTATTTTTACGTTTATAGCTAATTAATTATTACGAATTATATATTTATTATCCGGAGATATTCGAACGTAATATAGTAGAACGTTTCCTATTTTAATTTATATAAATAAATAAGGGTATTAATATTAGGGATTCTCTTTTAGAAAAGGAAAGCCTTAAGGCCGATTACCTTTATTTTCGTTTAAACGAGGAGGGAATTTTTCGTTTTCGTTAATAAATAATAATTTTTATTATTTTCCGAAGGTTGGGTTCTTTTCCGCTTTTTCTTTTTTTAACCGATTATATATTATTTTATTATAATATTATTAAATTTCGGGTCGAAGTTAATAATTATAAATTTATACCGCCGATTTAATTTAATTATTACTATTATTAATTAATAATTATAGCGCGATATTTATTTTCTCTTTATAATATTTTCTAATTATATTTTTCGATCGAGGGTTAAAGGTTCCGGCGGTTATAACGGTTAAATAAGTACGTCCGTTATCGGGGGTAATTTTATTATAATCGTTATAAAGTTTTTTATTAATATTTATTCCTCTATTTATTTAAGTTTATTAATATTATTTTCCGGTTTATTAATAAGTAATTGATTTTTTATTCGTTTTATTTAAATATAATTAATTATTTAAGTTACTATTCCTTAGACGAATTTAATTTAGTCTATATAGGCGAATTTCTTTTCGAAAGCCTTTATTTATTTATTAAAGTAGAGGTTGAATAGTGGGTAAAAAATTTCCGTTTTAAGGTTTTATACCGGTATAATTTTATACGCCTTAGTAACGATTTTTAAATATTTAATTTAGTATTTAATTAATCCGATTATTATCCTTCGGGGTTTATTATATATTTTTATTGGTTAGTAGAAAATTGAAATTTTATATATAATTATATTTCGAATATATTTAATATAAATTTCTTTTATACGAGTGAAGGAATAATTTTAAATTTTTACGGTTAATTAGGTTAATATATTCGTTTAAATTTTTATTTTTTTTTTAATAACCTCCGCGTAGGTTCGATAATTGAATTTATAATTTAATTAAACGTTTAAGAATTTTATCGATTTTATCGGTCGAAATATAATATTTTTAAATTAGAGAGTTTTTATTTTTAATACTTTCGTTCGTATAAAATATATTAATTCCGTTTTATTTATTTCGAATTCTATATTTTTCTCCTTTATTTATTTAGAGTAAATTTTTTATACTATTTAAAGTATTTTATAATTCTTTTTAATAATTTTCGCTATAATAACGATATTAATATCGTTAGCGAAGCCGATTATAATTATATTCTTAATTATAATTAATTTATAATATAATAAGGTAATAAAAAGGATAAAAAAAATTAAAGAGAGGGGGGAATTTTAGGGTATTTTAGCTTTTATAATATAGGGAGCGGATATTTCGTTATTAAAGAAGAGGGAACTTCTTCGTCCGTTAATAAAATTCGCTACTTATTTAAGAATTTATTATAAGAATCGTATTTCTTATAAAATATATAATAATTATTTATAATTAATTTTATCGAATACGCTTTTAAAATTAAAAAGTATTAATAATATAACGGTTCCGAATTTTTAAGCCGTATATATAATATCCGTAACGATACGGATTGTAAATTCGGTCGAACGGCTTGCCCGATTATTTATTTAGCCTTTTAATAGGAGGTTAAATTTTTTTATAATTTAGGTAAATTTTTTAGTAATAAACGTTTCGAAGATTTTCCTAATATTATTTAATAGTAAAATTAATTTTTATACGCCGGTTAATTTTTATTATACGGCGGTTTTTTTTAGCTTTTTAAAAACGATTACTTTTACGTTTATAAACCGTTATAAGAAATATTTAAAACGAAAATTCGTAATTACGAAAATAGTTATAACTTTTTAGAATAATTTTTTATAAATTTTTAGAAATTTATTCGAATATTAATCGACGTTTAGTATTTTATTTAAAGTTATTCGAAATAAAACTTTTTAAATATCTTCTTCGGTAATTAATTCGTTAATAAATAATAAATTACCGGTATTTAAAGGAAAGGTCTAATTAGGTAAATAATTTATAAAGATATTTATTTTCGGGAAGAAACGTTCGGCGAAAATATTCGCTTTATTATTATAATTTTCGATTTTTTTTATTCCTTTATATTATTTAAAAATTAGGAATTTAAGCAGGTTTATTAGTAAATAATTTTGGGTATAAGTTTATTTTTCGAGGGTTTAGAATTTATTTAAATTTTTTAACACCCTTTTAACGCCTTTTCACTATATTATTTATTAAATTTTCGCGTTAATCCTTTTTTTCTTTATTAATACTTTTACGAATTTTACTTAATTCGAAGATATTTTTTCTTTATACTATTTTTATTATTTCCGTTTCGTATTTTTCGTCGCTATTTTATATTTTAATATTTATTATTTCGCTTTTTTCTTTTAATTTTTCTTCCGGTATAGGATATATTCTTCCGCTATATTTATAAATTTTTTATCGAATTTATCGAATATAAATTCTAATTCTTTTTTTATATTAATCTTCGCCGGGATTAAAATCCGTTATAACGCCGTTTTTCGTACTTTTTCTATATTTATTAAATTTTAATTATAACCTTTTTTTATTTCCGTTTTCCTAATTTTTTTTCTGGTATAAATTTAGATTTTTTAAGGATAATAGTCCGAACCGGTTTATTCGTACCATTATACCCTTTAATATTCGGTTTCGATTTCTAATATTATTTATATATAATTAATTATCCTATTTTTTTTTTTTTATATTACGTTATTTATATAAGTCAATTCCTTTTTAAGGGTAATAAATTATATATATTACCGTTATATTTATATAAAGAGTTTTTCGGCTTTCGGGTTAATTTTATTCTTTAAATCCTAATTGGGATAATAGAAATTAAAATCCCCGACGGTTACGATTTAATATTTTATTAAGGGTTTTTTTTTAAAAAGTTCGAGGAGGGGAAATTTTTATTTATATTTTAATATTTTATACATTTTAATAGGGGAATAAATTAAGTAAATAGTTAATAGTTTTTTTAAATTTTTAAACGTTATAGAGGTTTAATTTTTTCTAATATAGAAATTTAGGTCTTTAAAGTTCTATTTCTTATTTATATAAATAACCGCCCTCCCTTTTTTTAAATAATTTACTCTAATATATTTATTACCCCGTAAATAATAAATATTTTCGTTTAAATCTTTATCCGGCTTTTAAATCGTTATAATATTATAAATTTCTTTTTATTCGAATAGTAATTTCCTTCTTTCGTACGATTTCCTTATATTTTAATAGAGTATTTTTAATTAAATTATTAATTATTTTATAAAAGAATATTTTTTAACCCTATAAGTAGAATAGGAGCGGGAGTTTTTTTTTTTTAAATAGCCAGTTTAGCGGTAGCGATTAAATTAATATTATTCTAAATATTCGAATTTTAAAAGTTCGTAAATACGTTTATTAGGCTTTTAATTATTAATTTCGGTTTAGTAAAAGGCTTATTAATTTATTTATAAATACGGCCTTTATTTCTACTTTTAAATTCCCTCTTACGAATAATAATAATATAAATAATAGGGGAAGCGTTAAAGAAATCGATATCTTTATTATCCTTTACCGCTACCGGCTTTAATATAATATTTTTTTTAAAGTTTTTCCAATACGTAAATAAACGTAGCCTTTTAATATATTTTATAATAGCTTTCGCGATAATTTTTTTAAAAATAGGGTATATTTTCTTTTCGAAAGCGTAATACCCGTATTTTTTATACGGAGCGTAGAAAATTAGCGATTTATTTTTATTAAATAAGTAATTCGCTTTTCTAAAGCGGTTTTTATTATATTTATCTTTATTATAGCGTTTATAAACGTTAACGTTATAATAAAATTTCCTTAAATATTTTATATTTTAATAAGTAAAATATTATTAAATATTAGCCGAAGAGGTAAACGGTTCGTAAATATACGCGCCGCCCTCTTAAAAGAAGAATCCTTTATAAAGAATTTCAATTACTTTTATAATTATAATTTTTATTATAAAAAGACCTTTATTTTCGTTAATTTTCTTCTTTTATAAGCGTATTTTAATAATAGAAGTAATCGGATTCGTTTACTATATTTTATAAATAATATTTTCTATCCTTATATATTCGGCGATATTCGTTTAAAGGAACCCTTTAGCGATTAATATAATAATATTTAAAAATATAAACGTTTTTTCGCTAAAGACCTTTTTAATTTAAATTTAATATTATTAATATTATTTGTATATAATATTATTAAATATAATTTTATAATTTTCGGTCGTAAATAATTTTATAGCGGTTTATATAATATTAGGGGTATTAATTTTTAAATTGCGAAGTATCTTTTCGATTTGAATTTTAGTTTTTTTATTCGTTTATTTCGAATATTAAATATCGATTATAATATTTCGAATAAAAAGGGTATAATTATAATTAACGGAGAGTATTTTCGGGGGGGGGGGTAATAATTATAATATATTAAAGAATAAACTTAATTTTAAAAAGAACGTCCTTTATAATTCTAATTTATATTTTCGGCGCCTCTTTAACATTTTTCTATAATTCTTATAAAATTATCTTCTTTAAATCGTTAAAATCCTTCTTAATAATAATCTAATCGTTATTAATTTTATTAACTTCGGGGCGTATTATTCTATTTTTCTTTATAAAAATTTTCGTATATTTATTAAATAATTTATAAACCTAATTGCAATCTTCGAGCGAAATAGCGTTATAATCCGAAAATTTATTCGCTTTAGTAATAAATTTCTTTATAATTTCGTTATCCTTTTACGTTTTTTCCGAAATCTTCGCAGTACGCGCTACGTTAAAATTATTATAAATTGAAAATTTTGCGAGCGGGTTATAGACGTTATTTTCGAATCTACGGTTACCGTTATTAATCGCTATTAATAGTAATAATATATCGTCGTTGTTATATTCGTTGCGGGATATCGTGAGGGATGTAAAAGACCTTTTTAAGTCGATTCCCGTTGTTAGTTTTCGTTTTGGAGCGCTCTTCGACCAGAAATCGGCGTTTCCGGTTCTAAAGCAGTTTTTATTTTAATGCCCGATTTAGATAGTTCATTAATTAAAACATATTAATCTTTAACGAGCCCTCTACGCATTGCTACGCTGCGCCCGTGATTCCACGCATTATATAACGTAGGGAATAGATATTTCGTCGTCGAAAAAGAGGGAACCTCTTCGTCCGTTAATAAAATTCACTACTTCTTTGAAAATTTATTATAAGAGTCGTATTTCCTATAAAATATATAGTAATTACCTATAATTAATTTTATTAAATACGCTTTTAAAATTAAAAAATATTAACGATATAACGGTTTTAAATTTTTAAATTATATATATAATATTCGTAACGATATGGATAATAAATTTCGTCGAATAATTTATTTAATTACTTATTTAACCCTTTTGTAAAAAATTGAATTCTTTTAAGGTTTGGGTAAATTTTTTAACGACGAACGCTTCGAAAACTTTCTTAACGTTATTTAATAATAAAATTAATTTCTACGCGCCGGTTAATTTTTATTATATAGTAATTTTCCTTAATTTTTTAAAAATAATTACTTTTACGTTTTTAAACCGTTATAAAAAATATTTAAAACGAAAATTCATAATTGTGAAAATAATTATAACCTTTTAGAATAATTCCTTATAAATTTTTAAAAATTTATTCGAATATTAATTAATATTTAATATTTTATTTAGAATTATCCGAAATAAAATACCCTAAATATTTTCTTCGGTAATTAATTTATTAATAAATAACGAATCGTTGATATTTTGAAGAAGGGTTTAATCGAATAAATAATTTATAGGGACGTTTATTTTCGGGAAAAAACGTTCGGCGAAAATATTCGCCTTACTATTATAATCTTTAATTTCTTTTATTCCCTTATATTATTTAAAAATTAAGAATTTAGGCGGGTTTATTAATGAATAGCTTTAAATATAGATTTATTTTTCAAAGGTTTAAAATTTATTTAAATTCTTTAATACCCTTTTAATGCCTCTTCGCTATATTATTTATTAAATTTTCGTATTAATCCTTTTTTTTTATTAATATTTTTACGAACTTTATTTAATTTAAAAATATTTTTTCCTTATATTATTTCTATTATTTCCGCTTTATATTTTTCATTATTATTTTATATTTTAACGTTTATTATTTCGCTCTTCTCCTTCGATTTTATTTTAATATAGGACGAATTCCTCCGTTATATTTATAAATTTTCTATCGAATTTATTAAATATAAATTTTAATTCTTCCTTCGTATTAATTTTCGCCGGGACCGAAATTTATTATAACGCCGCTTTTCGTACTTTTTCTATATTTATTAAATTTTAATTATAACCTTCTTTTACTTCCGCTTTCCTAATTTTTCCTCCGGTATAAATTTAAATCTTTTAAAGAAAATAGTTTAAATCGGTTTATTCGTATTATTATACCCCTTAATATTTAATTTCGATTCCTAATATTATTTATACGTAATCGATTATCTTATTTTTCTTTTCTTATATTATATTATTTATATAAATCGGCTCCCTTCTAAAAGTAATAAATTATATAAGTAAGATTCTTATTCCCTAACTAAATCTATAGCGTTAATATAGTATAGGGTCTATTTCCAATTCTCCGTAGGATAAAACCATAAGCGTTAAGCGCCTTAAATAAAAACCCCGGCTATAATTCCTAGCGCGGACTTATCCGCGCCGCTTCTTCGGCGTTCTATAATCGTAATATATACCTACTGCCAACGTAATTAATATCCGTTTTATCCCTTTTATTTACCGTTACGTAAAAATATTAAACCGCTCCGCTTTTTTAATCCGTTATCCTATTTCTTTATTTACTATTACTTTCCGCCTTTTATTCCCCCGCTTATTTACTTTTTTAACCGTTATTAAATTTCTTAATTATTAAACTTTCTTTTATTCCTTTTATTTTTTTCTTCCCTTTATAATAATAACGTTTTTATTATAATTTATATTAACGTAAAGACTTTCTTCCTTTAAATATAAAAACCCTCTATCCCCTAAGCCTTTTTAAACTTTTCTTTCTTTTAATAATAATAATAATCGATTCGAAATAGCTATTCTCCGTTAAAAACGCGTTAAAGCGTTTTATAAAATAATAAAAACCTCCGACGAAAATAAAGGCGAAAATTCGTCTCCCCCTTACCCTCCTTTACCGATCCTTATATTTAATATAATTAATACCGATATTAAAATTAATTTCGAATATATTATTAAACGCTTTATTAATAATAAATTTTTTTATATATTAGAAAAAGGGTAAATCTTCCTTCTATTATATTCTATCTTTATATTAACCTCTCCGAAACCGTATTCGTACTCCTTTATATTTCGCCTATACTTTCCAATTAATTAAAGCCTTTTTCGCTTTCCTAACCGTTTTGGGTTATAATATTTATATAGAAGCCGTTATTAAATCGATTTATTATATCCCTAATTACCCGAATAAATTACTATTTTTTATATCGTTAATATTTTTTATTTTAATTCATTTTTAAATAAATTCAATTAAACTATTTAATATATTTTAACGGTTTCGTATTATATAATTAATATACTTCGTAACTTTTATAATTTTTATAATACTTTTTAAGAGAAAATCGTTATTAAAAATTTAATTAATAGTAAATTCTACGATTATTTTATCCATTTTTATATTATTATTAAGGAATTTACTAGCGTAATTCGCTTTCGCTTTACTAGTAACGGTTTTACTAATACCCTAAAGCAATTTATTCGCTATAAAAAATAATCGGTTAACGATTATTTTTAGAAAAGCTATTACGAATTCCTCCTTTTTAATAAAAATAATTTAATCGGCGGTTATATTCCTTCGGGTAATATCCCTTATAATAATAATAGTAATTTACTTTATAATAATAATAGTAATTTATTTTATAATAGTAATAATAAAATTCCTTAGAATAGTAATAGTATTCGTATACTTTCCTGTAATAATTCCCTAATAGAAATTAATTTACCGATTATTCGTTTTACCGGTCTTATTTTTATTAATAATACTTAATTCGCTTAATATTAATTTATAATTAATATTATACGTTAATATATTTATTAATTCGACGAATAAAACCGTTTATTCGCCGATAATATTAAAATACTAAAGGTTTTAATTAATTATAAGAAGAAGTAATAATTAAATAGGTCGTCGCTTTTACGGCCTAATAAATTTTTAATTAAATAGAAATCCTCCCCCCGTTTTCGTTCTAGTATATTAGTAAATAAAAATAAAAGAAAAGGAAAAAAAGAAAATTAAAAATAGCGAGCGAATTCGTTTCGCTATTCCTTTTTTAATTTAATTACTAAGTAGTATTTATTTAATTATTTTAACCGAAATACCTATAATAAGATTCTTTCGGCTTTAATTCTATCGTTTAAATAAATTTAGAATTATTCCTACGTTTACGGCTAATTAATTATTACGAATTATATATTTATTATCCGGAAATATTTAAACGTAATATAGTAGAACGTTTTTCGCCCTAATCCATATAAATAAATAGGGGTATTAATATTAGGGATTCTCTTTTAAAAAAGGAAAATTTTAAGGCCGATTACTTCCATTTTCGCTTAAACGAAGAGGGAATTCTTCGTTTTCGTTAATAAATAATAATCTTTATTATTTTCCGAAAATTAGGTTCTTTTCTACTTCTTCTTTTTTTAACCGATTATATACCGTTTTATTATAATATTATTAAATTTCGGGTCGAAATTAATAATTATAAATTTATACCGCCAATTTAATTTAATTACTATTACTACTAATTAATAATTATAACGCAATATTTATTTTCTTTTTATAATATCTTTTATTTATATTTTTTAATTATAGGTTAAAGGTTCCGGCGGCTATAACGGTTAAATAAGTACGTTTATTACCAAGGGCGGTCTTATTATAATTATTATAAAGTTCTCTATTAATATTTATTCCTCCGCCTATTTAATTTTAGCGGTATTATTTTCTAATTTATTAATAAATAATTAACCTCTTATTCGTTTTATTTAAATATAATTAATTATTTAAATTATTATTTTTCGGACGAATTTAGCTTAATTTATACGAGCGAATTTCTCTTCGAAAACCCTTACCCGTTTATTAAAGTAAAAGTCAAATAGCGGGCAAAAAATTTCCGTTTTAAAGTTTTATACTAATATAACCTTATACGCCCTAATAACGATTTTTAAATATTTAATTTAATATTTAATTAATCCGATTATTATCCTTCAAAATTTACCGTATATTTTTATCGGTTAATAAAAAGCTAAAATTCTATATATAATTGCATTTCGAATATATTTAATATAAATCTCTTTTATACAAATAAAAGAATAACCCTAAATTTTTATAATTAACCGGGTTAATATATTCGTTTAAATCTTTATTTTCTTTTTAATAATTTCCGCGTAGGTTCGATAATTAAATTTATAATTTAATTAAACGCTTAAGAATTTTATCGATTTTATCGGTCGAAATATAATATTTTTAAATTAGAAGGTTTCTATTTTTAATACTTTTATCCGTATAAAATATATTAATTCCGTTTTATTCGCTTTAAATTCTATATTTCTTTCCTTTATTTATTCGGAATAAATTTCCTATACCGCTTAAAATATTTTACAATTCTCTTCGGTAATTTTTATTATAATAATAATATTAATATCGTCGGCGAAGCCGATTATAATTATATTTTTAACTATAATTAATTTATAATATAATAAAGTAATAAAGAGGATAAAAAGAATTAGGGAAAAGGAAGAACCTTAGGGTATTCCGGCTTTTATAACGTAGGGAATAGATATTTTATCGTTAAAAAAGAGGGAACCTCTTTATCCGTTAACGAAATTCGCTATTTATTCGAAAATTTATCGTAGGAATTATATTTCCTATAAAGTATATAATAACTATTTATAATTAATTTTATCGAATACGCTTTTAAAATTAAAAAATATTAACAATATAACAATTCCGAATTTCTAAATTATATATATAATATCTATAATAATACGGATAGTAAATTCGGTCGAACGGCCTACCCGATTACTTATTTAACCCTTTAATAAAAAGTTAAATTCTTTTATAATTTGGGTAAATCTTTTAACGATAAACGTTTTAAAGATTTTCCCAACGTTATTTAATAATAAAATTAGCCTTTATATACCGGTTAACTTTTATTATACGGCGGTTTTTTTTAATTTTTTAAAAACGATTATTTTCGCGTTTTTAAACCGTTATAGGAAATACCCAAAACGAAAATTCATAATTACGAAAACGGTTATAACTTTTTAAAATAATTCCCTACAAATTTTTAAAAATTTATTCGAATATTAATCGATATTTAATATTTTATTTAGAACTATTCGAAATAAGACTTCCTAAATATCCTTTTTAGTAATTAATTTATTAATAAATAACGAATCGCCGGTATTTAAAGGAAGGGTCTAATTAGGTAAATAATTTATAAGGACGTTTATTTTCGGGAAAAAATATTCGGCGAGAATATTCGCTTTATTATTATAATCTTCGATTTTTTTTATTCCTTTATATTATTTAAAAATTAGGAATTTAAGTAAATTTATTAATAAATAACTTTAAATACGGGTTTATTTTTCAAAGGTTTAAAATTTATTTAAATTCTTCGACGCCTTTTTAATGAGAAAGTCTTTTCGCACTTACCTCCATATCGTTTTGCACTTATCTTAAAAATACTTTTAAGTATAACTCGAGCCAGGATTGGCCTGTGCTTCCAAATAAGGTATTAGAATTTTTGAATTTTTTTTCTCTATTTAACCAACCTTTAGCCACAAACCCTACTACCCTAAAACGGAAGATTTTTAAGTGCCCTTATTTTTAGAAATTTATATAGTAATTTTGAAGAATATTCTTATTTCGAGGTCTGGGGAAGAGCGGTGAAAAACCCGGTTAGCTCCTATTATAGGGTGAAAAATGACAAAAATTCCTATACCACTTTTATACCGAAGGACTTAAGATTGGTTAAGTTACTTTCATTTCCATTTTTCAAGATAAGTGTAAAACGACATAGAGGTAAGTGCGAAAAGACCTTCTCTTTTTAATACTTTTTTATTATATTATTTATTAAATTTTCGCGTTAATCTTTCTTTTCTTTATTAATACTTCTATAAATTTTACTTAATTCGAAAATATCCTTTCCCTATATTATTTCTACTACTTCCGCTTTATATTTTTTATCGCTATTTTATATTTTAGCGTTTATTATTTCGCTTTTTTCTTTCGACCTTTTTTCCAATATAGGACGAATTCCTTTATTATATTTATAAATTCTCTATCGAATTTATTAAATATAAATTCTAATTCCTCCTTCGTATTAATTTTCGCTAAAACCGAAATCCATTATAACGCCGCCTTTCGTATTTTTTCTATATTTATTAAATTCTAATTATAATTTTTTTTTATTTCCGCTTTCCTAACTTTTCCTCTAATATAAATTTAAACTTCCTAAAAATAATAGTCCGAACCGGTTTATTTATACCGTTACGCCCCTTAATATTCGGTTTCGATTTTTAATATTATTTATACGTAATTAATTATCCTATTTCTCTTTTTTTATATTATATTATTTATATAGGTCGGTTCCCCTTTAAAAGTAATAAATTATATATATTACCATTATATTTATATAAAGAATTTTTTAATTCTTAGGTTAATCCTATTTTCTAAATCCCAATTGGGATAATAAAGGTTAAAATTTCTAATAATTATAATTTAATATCTTACCGGAAATCTTTCTTCGAAAAATTCGAAGAGGGGAAACCCCTATTCGTATTCCGGTATTTTATATATTTTAATAGGGGAATAAATCGAATAAATAATTAATAACTCCTTTAAATTTTTAAATATTATAAAGGCTTAATCTTTTCCAATACGGAAATTTAAATCCCTAAAGTTCTATTTTTTGTTTATATAAATAATTACCCTCCCCTTTTCTAAATAATCTACCCTAATATACCTATTACTTTATAAATAATAAATATCTTCATTTAAATTCCTACCTAGCTTTTAAATCGTTATAATATTATAAATTTTTTCCTATTCGAATAGTAATTTCCTTCTTTCGTACGATTTCTTTATATTTTAATAAAATATTTTTAATTAAATTATTAATTATTCTATAAAAGAATATTTTCTAACTCTATAGGCGGAATAAGAATAGGAATTTTTTCTTTTTAAATAACCGATTTAGCGGCGGTAATTAAATTAACGTTACTCCGAATACTTAAGCTTTAAGAGTTTATAAATACGTTTATTAAGCCTTTAATTACTAATTTCGGTTTAATAAAAAATTTACTAATCCGTTTACGGGTATAGCCTTTATTTTTATTTTTAAATTCCCTTTTACGAATAATAATAATATAAGCGGTAAAGGGGGCGTTAAGGAAATTAATATCCCTATTATTTTTTACTACCGCTAATTTTAATATAATATTTTTTTTAGGGTCCTTTTAATATATAAATAAACGTAACCTTTTAATATATTTTATAATAGCCTTCGTAATAATTTTCTTAAAAATAGGGTATTCCTTCTTTTCGAAGGCGTAATACCTATATTTTCTATACAGAGCGTAAAAAATTAGCGATTTATTTTCATTAAACGGGTAATTCGCTTTTTTAAAGTAATCCTTATTATATTTATCTTTACTATAATATTTATAAATATTAACATTATAATAGAATTTCCTTAAGTATTTTACGCTTTAATAAGTAAAATATTATTAAATATTGGCTAAAGAGGTGAACGGTTTATAAATATATATATTACCCTCTTAAAAGAAGAATCCTTTATAGAGAATTTCGGCTACCTTTATAATTATAATTTCTATTATAAAGAGTTTTTTATTTTTATTAATTCTTTTTTTTTATAAGCGTATTTTAATAATAAAGGTAGTCGGGTTCGTTTATTATATTTTATAAATAATATCCTTTATTTTTATATATTCGGCGATATTTATTTAAAGGAACCTTTTAGCGATTAATATAATAATATTCAAAAATACGAACGCTTTTTCGTTAAAAACCTTTTTAACCTAAATTTAATATTATTAATATTATTCGTATATAATATTATCGAATATAATTTTATAATTTCTAATTGTAAATAATTTTATAGCGGTTCGTATAATATTAAAGGTACCGGTTTTTAAATCGCGAAATATCTTTTCGATTTAAATTTTAATTTCTTCGTTCGTCCGTTTTAAATATTAAATATCAATTATAATACTTCGAATAAAAAGGGTACAATCGTAATTAACGGGGAGTATTTTCGGGGGGGGGGGGGGTAATAATTATAATATATTAAAAAATAAACCCAATTTTAGGAAAAACATCCTTTATAATTCCGGTTTATATTTTTAATACCTTTTTAACATTCTTTTATAATTCTTATAAAATTATTTTCTTTAAATCATCGAAATCCTTTTTAATAATAATTTAATTATTATTAATTTTATTAATTTTGGGGCGTATTACCTTATTTTTCTTCGCGAAGATTTTTATATATTCGTTAAATAATTTACGAATTTAATTGCAATCTTCGAACGAAATAGTATTATAGTCCGAAGATTTATTCGCTTTAGCGATAAATTTCTTTATAATTTTATCGTCTTTCTACGTTTTTTCTAAAATCTTCGTAGCGCGTATTATATTAGGGTTATTATAAATTAAGAATCTTACGAACGGGTTGTAGACGTTATTTTCGAATTTATAATTACTATTATTAATCGCTATTAATAATAATAATATATCGTCGTCGTTATAATCGTCGTAGGATATTGTAAGGGACGTAAAAGACTCTTTTAAATCGATTCCCGTTATCGGTTTTCGTTTTAGAGCGCTCCTCGATTAAAAATCGGCGTTTCTAATTCTAAAATTGTTATTGTAAGTAGGTTATCGGGTAGGGGAATAGAAGGCGGAAGGCGGTAATAAATAGGGGATAGAATAATAAATTAGGAAGGTAAAATAATTTAATATTCTAATATAATAGTAAATAGAAGGGATAAAACGGATATTAATCGCATTAGCGGTAGGTATATACCGCGATTATAGAACGCCGAAAGAATAGCGTAGATAGGTCTACGCCGGGAAATATAACCGGGGTTTTTATCCGGGGCGTTTAACGCTTACGGTTTCATCTTATAAGGAATCGGAAATAGACCCTATACTATATTAGCGCTATAAATTTAACTAGGGAATAAAAATCTTACTTTTATTAATCGATAGAAATATATAGTAAACCCCGAGGGATAAGTAAGTAAGTAAGATTCTTATTCCCTAATTAAATTTATAGCGCCAATATAATATAGGGTTTATCTCCGATTCCCCGTAGGATGAAACCGTAAGCGTTAAACGCCCCGGATAAAAACCCCGGCTATAATTCCTAGCGTAGACTTATTTACGCCGCTTCTTCGGCGTTTTATAATCGTAATATATATTTACTATTAATATAATTAATATTTATTTTATCCCTTCTATTTATTATTATATAAAAATATTAAACCGCTCCGCTTTTTTAATCCGCCGTCCTATCTTTTATTTATTATTATTTTCCGCTTTTTATTCCCCTATTTATTTACCCTTTTAATCGTTATTAAACCTTTTAATTATTAAATTTTCTTTTATTCCTTCTATCCTCTTTTTCCCCTTATAATAATTATATTTCTATTATAGTTTATATTTATATAAGGATTTCCTTCCCTAAATATAAAAACCCCTTATTCCTTAGGCCTTTTTAGGCTTTTCCTTCTTTTAATAATAATAATAATCGATTCGAAATGGCTATTCCTTATTAAAAATACGTTAAAACGCTTTATAAAATAATGGAGACCTCCGACGAAAATGAAGGCGAATATTCGTTTCCCCTTCGTTTTTTTTCGCCGACCCTTATATTTAATATAATCGATACTAATATTAAAATTAATTTCGAATATATTCTTAAATTCTTTATTAATAATAAATTCTTTTATATATCGGAGAAAGGGTAAATCCTCTTTCCGCTACGTTTTATTTTTATATTAACCTTTTTAAAATTATATTTATATTCCCCTATATTTCGTTTATACCTTTTAATTAACCGAAGCCTTTTTTACCTTTACGGCCGTCTTAAATTATAATATTTATATAAAGGCCGTCCCTAAATCGATTTATTATATCCCTAATTACCCGAATAAGTTATTATCTTTTATATTATTAATATCTCCTATTCTAATTCGTTTTTAAATAAATTTAATTAAATTATTTAATATATTTTAGCGGTTTCGCGTTATATAATCGATATATTTCGCGGTTTTTATAATTTTTATAATACTTTTTAGGAGAAGGTTATTGCCCGAAATTTAATTAGTAGCGAATTCCGCGATTATTTTATCCGCTTTTATATTATTATTAAGGAATTTATCGGCGCGATTCGCCTTCGCTTTATTAACAATAATTTTATTAATACCTTTAAATAATTTATTCGCTATAGAAAGTAATCGGTTAACGATTATTTTTAGAAAGGCTATTACGAATTCTTCCTTTTTAATAAAAATAATTTAATCGGCGGTTATATTCCTTTAAATAATATCCTTTATAATAATAGTAATAATTTACTTTATAATAATAATAGTAGTTTATTTTATAATAGTAGCGGTAGAATTCCTTAAAATAATAATAATAATCGTATACTTTCCCGTAATAATTTTTTAATAAAAATTAATTCGCCGGCTATTTATCTTACTAATTTTATTCTTATTAATAATAATTAATTCGTTTAACGTTAATTTATAATTAATATTATACGCTAATATATTCGTTAATTCGACGAATAGAACCGTTTATTTATTAATAATAATAAAATATTAAAAGCTTTAATTAATTGTAAAAAGAAATAATAATTAAATAGGTCGTCGCTTTTGTAATTTAATAGAATTTTAATTAAATAGAAATTTTCCCCTCGTTTTTATTCTAATATATTAATAAATAAAAGTAAAAAAAAAAGAAGAAAAAAAAAATTAAAAATAACGAACGAATTCGTTTTACCGCTCCTCTTTTAATTCGATTGCTAAACGGTATTTATTTAATCGTTTTAACCGAAATATTTATAATAAAATTCTTTCGGTTTTAATTCTATTATTTAAATAAATTTAGAATTATTCTTACGTTTACGGTTACTTAATTATTACAAATTATATATTTATTATTTAGAAATATTCGAATATAATATAATAAAACGTTTTTCGTCCTAATTTATACGAATAAATAAGGGTATTAATATTAGGGATTCTCTTTTAAAAAAGGAAAGCTTTAAAGTTAATTATTTCCGTTTTTATTTAAACGAAGAAAGAAGTAAAATTCTTATTCCCTAGCTAAATTTATAGCGCTAATATAATATAGGGTCTATCTCCGATTCTTTGTAAGATAAAACCGTAAGCGTTAAACGCCCTAAATAAACCCTAATTATAATTCCCGGCGCGGACCTATCCGCGCCGCTTTTTTAGCATTTTATAATCGCGGTATATACCTACCGCTAACGCAATTAATATTTATTTTATCCCTTCTATTTATTATTATATAAGAATATTAAACCGCTCCACTTTCTTAATCCGCCGTCCTATCCTTTATTTATTACCGCCTTCTATTTTTTATTCCCCCGCCTATTTACCCTTTTAACCGCTATTAAACCTCTTAACTATTAAACTTTCTTTTATTCTTTTTATCCTTTTCCTCCCTTTATAATGGCTATATTTTTATTATAATTTATATTAATATAAGGATTTCCTTCCCTTAAATATAAAAACCCCCTATCCCTTAGGCCTTTTTAAATTTTTCTTTCCTTTAATAATAATAATAATCGATTCGAAATGGCTATTCTCCGTTAAAAACGCGCTAAAGCGCTCCGCAAAATAATAAAAATTTCTAATAAAAATAAAAGCGAAAATTCGTTTCCCTTTCGCCCTCTTTCGTTAACCTTTATATTTAATACGGTTAATACCGATATTAAAATTAATTTCGAACGTATTACCAAATTCCTTATTAATAATAAATTCTTCTATATATTAAAAAAAAAGTAAATCCTCCTTCTATTATATTTTATCTTTACGTTAACCTTTCCGAAGCTATATCCGTACTCTTCTATATTTCGCCTATACCTTCTAATTAATTAAAACCCTTCTTACCTTCCTAACCGTTTTAAATTATAATATTTATATAAAGGCTATTATTAAATTAATTTATTATATCCTTAATTACCCGAATAAATTATTATCTTTTATATCGTTAACGTTTCTTATTTTAATTTATTTTTAAATAAATTTAATTAAATTATTTAATATATTTTAATAATTTTATATTATATAATCGATACGCTTCGTAATTTCTATAATTTTTATAATACCTTTTAAGAGAAGGTCGTTATTAAAAACCTAATTAATAACGAATTCCGCAATTATTTTATCCGCCTCCGTATTATTACTAAGGAATTTACTAACGTAATTCGCTTTTACCTTATTAATAATAATTTTATTAACACTTTTAAGTAATTTATTCGCTATAGAAAATAATCGGTTAATAATTATTTTTAAAAAAGTTATTACGAATTCCTCTTTTCTAATAAAAATAATTTAATCGGCGGTCGTATTCCTTCGGGTAATATCCCCTATAATAATAATAATAATTTACCCTATAATAATAATAATAATTTACTTCGTAATAATAGCGGTAAAATTCTTTAAAATAATAATAATATTCGTATACTTTTTTATAATAATTCCCCGATAAAAATTAATTCGCCAGCTATTTATTTTACTAATCCCATTTTTATTAATAATAATTAATTCGTTTAATATTAATTCGTAATTAATATTATACCTTAATATATTTATTAATTCGACGAATAGAATTATTTATTCGCCGATAATAATAAAATATTAAAAATTTTAATTAATTGTAAAAAAAAATAATAATTAAATAAATCGTCGTTTTTACGGCCTAATAAATTTTTAATTAAATAGAAATCCTCCCCCTATCCTCGTTCTAACGTATTAATAAATAAAAATAAAAGAAAAGGAAAAAAAAAAAATTAAAAATAATAAACGAATTCGTTTCGCCGTTCCTTTTTTAATTCGATTATTAGGTAATATTTATTTAATTATCCTAATCGAAATATTTATAATAAAATTCTTTCGGCTTTAATTTTATTATTTAAATAAATTTAAAATTATTTTTATATTTATAGCTAATTAATTATTATAAATTACGTATCTATTATCCGAAAATATTCGAATATAATATAATAAAATATTTTTCGTCCTAATCCGTACGAATAAATAGGGGTATTAATATTAAGGATTCTCCTTTAAAAAAAGAAGGCCTTAAGGTTAATTACTTCTATTCTCGTTTAAACGAGGAAGGAACTCTTCGCTTTCGTTAATAAATAATGATCCTTATTATCCTCCGAAAATTAAATTCTCTTTTACTTCTTCTTTTTTTAACCGATTATATACCGTTTTATAATAATATCGTTAAATTTCGGATCGAAATTAATAATTATAAATTTATACCGCCGATTTAATTTAATTACAGCTACCGTTAATTAATAATTATAATATAATATTTACTTTCTCTTTATAACGTCTTTTAATTATACTTCTTAATTGAAAATTAAAAATTCCGGCGGTTATAATAATTAAACGGGTACGCCTATTATTAAGGGTAATCCCGCTATAATCGCTATAAAATTCTCTATTAATATTTATTCTTCTACCTATTTAATTTTTATAATACTACTTTCCAATTTATTAATAAATAATCGATTTCTTATTCGTTTTATTTAAATATAATTAATTATTTAAATTATTATTCCTTAAACGAATTTAATTTAATCTATATAAGTAAATTTCTCTTCGAAAACCCTTACCCTTTTATTAAAATAAAGGTCGAATAGTAAGCAAAAAATTTCTATTTTAAAATTCCGTACCGGCGTAATTTTATACGCCTTAATAACGACTCTTAAATATTTAATTTAATATTTAATTAATCCGATTATTATTCTTCGGGGTTTATTATATACTTTTATTAATTAATAAAAAATTAAAGCTCTATATATAATCGTATTTCGAATATATTTAATATAAATCTCCTTTATATAAACGAAGGAATAACTCTAAATCTTTATAATTAATTAACTTAATATATGTATTGAAATTTTTATTTTCTTTTTAATAATTTCCGCGTAAGTTCGATAATTAAATTTATAATTTAATTAAACGTTTAAGAATTTTATTAATTTTATCGGTCGAAATATAATATTTCCGAATCAAAAAATTTCTATTCTTAATACTTTCGTCCGTATAAAATATATTAATTTTATTTTATTCGTTTTAAATTCTATACCTCTTTCCCCTACCTATTTAAAATAAATTTCTTATACTATTTAAAATATTTTATAATTCTCTTTAATAATCTTCGTTACGGCGATAATATTAATATCGTTAATAAAGCCGATTGTAATCGTATTCTTAACCGTAATTAATTTATAATATAATAAAATAATAAAGAAAATAAAAAGAATTAAAGAAAAAAAGGAATTTTAAAATATTCCGGCTTTTATAGTATAAGGAGCAGATATTTCGTCGTCGAAGAAAAAGGAACCTCTTCGTTTATTAACGAAATTCGCTACCTATTCGAAAATCTATTAGAGGAATTATATTTCCTATAAAATATATAATAATTATTTATAATTAACTTTATTAAATACGCTTTTAAAATTAAAGAGTATTAACGATATAACGGTTCCGAATTTTTAAATTATATATATAATATCTATAACGATATAAATAATAAATTTAATCGAATAGTTTACTTAATTATTTATTTAACCCTTTAATAGGAGGTTAAATTCTTCCGTAGTTTAAATAAATTTCTTAACGACGAACGCTTCGAAAATTTTCCTAACGTTATTTAATAGTGAAATTAATTTCTATACGCCGGTTAATTTTTACTATACGGCGGTTTTTCTTAATTTTTTAAAAACAATTATTTTTACGTTTTTAAACCGTTATAAGAAATATTTAAAACGAAAATTCGTAATTATAAAAATAGTTATAACTTTTCGGAATAATTCCTTATAAATTTTTAAAAATTTATTCGAATATTAATCGATACCCGGTACTTTATTCGAAATTATTTAAAATAAAATATCCTAAATATCCTCTTCGGTAATTAATTCGTTAATAAATAATAAATCGCCGGTATTTAAAGGAAGGGTTTAATTAAATAAATAATTTATAGGGATATTTACTTTTAGGAAGAAACGCTCAACGAAAATATTTACTTTATTATTATAATTTTTAATTTCTTTTATTCTTTTATATTATTTAAAAATTAAGAATTTAAGCGGGTCTATTAATAAATAATTTCGGGTATAGGCCTATTTATTCAGGGTTTAAAATTTATTTAAATTTTTTAACGCCCTTTTAACGCCTTTTTATTATATCGTTTATTAAATTTTTATATTAATCTTTCTTTTCTTTATTAATACATTTACGAATTTTATTTAATTCGAAAATATCCTTTCCTTATATTATTTCTACTACTTTTACTTCGTATCTTTTATTACTATTTCATATTTTAATATTTATTGTCACGGCGCTAGCGGACAGGGTCCCTGTCTGGCGGACCGGTTGTCGCTCGGGCGGTCACCTAACAAAGGTTGACCGCACCAGCGCATATAATTGCGTACCGCCTTCGTAAGTCGCCCGCGCCTAAGTATAAAACCCTGGCGCGGGGCGCACCTTTTATTCGTTTCTTCTTTTCTTCTTCATTTTGTAATTCTATAATAGATTTCGATTCAACGTATTAAACTTATCTCTCGTAATTACATTGCTCGTAATAATTATAAAATTATTTTTAATATATTAAGGAGGTATTTAAATATTCTAAATTTATTTACCGATTAAAGTAATTATAATATATACCTTCGTAATTAATTATAATAGCGTATACCCCCGACGAAAAGGTTACCGCGGCTAAAACCGCTAAATTATTTATTATCGAAAGCGTTTAAATAAATAAAGTTTAAAAAAAGAATATATCTAATAAATTCGTAATTGAATAAATTAAATTTAATATTATAGATATATTTATTACTTTTAATATAATTATTCAATAAAACGATATTTTTAAATATCGTTCGCTTAACGATATTATAATTAGTACCTTTAAAGAGAAATAGGATATTTAATTATATAATATCGATAAATTTAATTTAAAAGATTATAATATTCTAAAAGATATAAACGAAGTTATTACGTTTTTTAATTAGGAAATTATTAATAAATTCGCCGACGTTCGTTATATATTTAATACGGAAGATTTATTCGGTTTCTTATATACGAAAATTAATATAATTATAAAATATTAGGCCTAATATAATAAAGGTTATTTAGCTTTTACTTTTAAAATTCTAACGGCTATGGATTAAAATTATTAAGAATAGAATAATAATAATATCCTATTAATAGATTTCAATACTTTTAAATTTATTATCGAAGATCCTAAGGGTATATATATTATTTTCGAAGAAATTAAATTACGGATTATTTTAATTAAAGCTATTCTTTCCTAATAATAAGGATATTAAATTATTATTATTAATTTAAATATTAATTTAAAATAAATATACGAATACGTTATTAATTTATTAAAATATTAAAAAGATGTTGAAATGGATAATAAACGCTTTTATAAAAATTTACGTAAGGAATAAAGTAAGAATATATTCCTAATATACTAATTATTAAAAGCCCGCGGAAATAAAGATCTTAACTTCGAACCGGACGATTACGAGACTTTACGTTATAAAAACGCTATATTACGTAAAAAGAACTATAAATTCTAAATTTAATTTATTATACTATATTAAATTATTAATTATTTTAATAAAGGAATTTAAAATAATATTCCGTTTAACGACGGTTAAAATAACGATTTATTTAACGACGGAGAGGCTTAAAATAATACTCTATTTAACGACGGCTATACCGATAAATAAAATACCCTTTACGAATAAAAAGATAATTCCTCGATTAAGGGTTACCCGTTTTACTCTTACTTCTTCGCTAAATAGAATAAAACCCGTTATAATTTAATTAAGAAAGAAAAAGAGTTTATTAAAATTAAAAATAATTTAATAGCTATAAAAGTCTAAATTAAAAAATTAAGAGGAATAATAATTACCCGGGACGGTAATATCGCCGATTTATATATTATAATCGCTATTTTAATTAAAGAAAATATTAACCTCTATAAAGAAAATATTAATTTTCGTAAAAAGAAAATTATTTTCTTAACCCTTAAAAACTTTGAACGTTATAATTACGCCGACTATAATAAAGATAACGATAATAAAAAGCGTTGTAAAGAAATACTTATTATTAATTTCTCTACCGCTAATTGGGGACGTTTATTAATTAAAGAGAAGGATCCGCTTTATTTTTATAATAAAAAAAATAAAAATACTATTACTTTTAATATTTAATACCGCTATATTTTTAATAAATTTAAATTGAATATTAATTACTTTTTTAATAATAAGGTTAAAAAAATATATATCGAAAATCGTACTATTAATAAAATTGCTTAGGATTTTAAACCCTATTTCGCTAATAGTCTTTATAATATTAAAATTTCTAATAAATTATTCGCCTATTTATACGCCGAATATTACGATTATAATCGAAAGGAAAAGGTTATTTACGAATTTAATAATTTAAAATTCGAAATGAGCGGGGATTTTTAAAAATTCTGTAATAAATTCGTACGCTTAGTAAGAGAATGTAATCGCCTTCTTAATTTATAAAAATAGGAATTTAATTAGAAATTCCCGAGTATTATTTAGAATACCTTTTTATAAGGATATAAATAAGAAGATATTATTTTTAATTAATACGCTTTAATAATTAAAAAAATAGTCGAAATTAATTAATGTATTTTCTGTAATAATAAGGTTAAGAAAAATAATAGGGATAAGGATAAGAATATTTCCTCTTCTACGAATTCGTTTAATAAGGTTAAGGGTTTTAATAATTTTAATAAGAATTTTAATAATATTATTAGTAATAGTATTAATACTAGTAATAGTAATTAAAGTAATTCCCGTTATATTCTTAATATAATTCGTAAGGAAGTTTATAAATTATTCGAAGAAAATAAGTATTTTATATATAAAGAAATTAAATATTATTTCCGTAATTATTTTAACCGCTGTAGTAAAAACCCTAATTGTATTAATAAGTTTGTTAATTATTATAGTCGTAAAAATAAAGAAGACGATAAATTAGTTAATAATAAAGCGGAAAATTAATTACTTTAAGAATATTAAATTCCCTCCTAAGGATTGAATTAATAAGTGTTTATTCTAGAAAAAACCTAAAAGAAGTACTACCGGAGAGTATAAAGGTAAATAAAGGTTTTTTAAAGGATTATTTAGGTAGACTTATATTAATTACGTCCTATATTATAATAAATAATAATAAAAAAACTTTATTTATAAACGATACGCTTATTAATTTAAGAGTAAATAGTAATATTTTTATAAATAAAAACTTTATTAATAATATAATTAAATAAGGAGTAGAAAAATTATATAATTTTTATCCTTACGCTATAGGAGGGTATATTAGGCAATATAGTAAAATGATTAATTAATATTTAAAGGGAATTATTAAAATATAAAGTTAGCGGTTCGATAAAAAAGTAATAATTATTATTAATTCGGGGTATAACGTTATTTTAAATAAATATTAATTAAAAAAAATATAAAATTTTAATCGATATTATTAATGTTAATTTTATTTTTAATAAAATAATTACAATATTATCGGTTCTTAATAAACGTATTTAAAAATTCGAAATATTTATTAAAAATGCGATATTATCGCCCTTAATAAAGCTTGGCCGACTAATTGAATTATTCGAGGAATTAAAGGAACGACTAATCCGATGTGGAGAAAATAAAAATTTAATAAAAATAGAATAATAATTATTAAATTAATACGCTTTAAAGTAAGTAAGTAAGATTCTTATTCCCTAGTTAAATCTATAGTGCTAATATAGTATAGGGTCTATCTCCGATTCTCCGTAGGATAAAACTATAAACGTTAAACGCCCCGGATAAAAACCCCGGCTATAATTCCCGGCGCGGACCTATCTACGCCGCTTCTTCGGCGTTTTACGATTGTAATATATACCTACCGCTAACGCGATTAATATCCGTCTTATCCCTTCTATTTACCATTATATAAGAATATTAAACCGTTCTACTTTCCTAATCCGCCGTCCCGTCCCCTTATTTATTACTACTTTCCGCCTTCCGTTCCTCCGTTCGTTTACTTTTTTAATTATTATTAAACTTCCTAATTATTAAACTTTCTTTTATTCTTTTTATCCTCTTCCTCCCCCCTATAACGGTTATATTTCTATTACGGTTTATATTAATATAAGGATTTCCTTCCTTTAAATATAAAAATTTTTTATCCTTTAAGCCTTTTTAAATTTTTCCTTCCTTTAATAATAATAATAATTATCGATTCGAAATAGTTATTCCCCGTTAAAAATGTATTAAAGCGCTCTATAAAATAATAAAAACCTTCGACGAAAATAAAGGCGAGAATTCGTCTCCTTTTCGCCCTCTTTTACCGACCCTTATATTTAATACGGTTAATACCGATATTAAAATTAATTTTAAGCGTATTATTAAACGCTTTATTAATAATAAATTTTTTTATATATTAAAAAAAGGGTAAATTTTCCTTCTATTACGTTCTATCTTTATATTAATTTTTTTAAAGCCGTATTCGTATTCCTCTATATTTCGTTTATACCTTCTAATTAATTAAAACCCTTTTCACTTTCCCGGCCGTTTTAAGTTATAATATTTATATAAAGGCTATTATTAAATCGACCTATTATATCCCTAATTATTTAAATAAATTATTATTTTTTATATTATTAACGTTTTTTATTTTAATTCGTTTTTAAATAAATTTAATTAAATTATTTAATATATTTTAACGGTTTTACGTTATATAATCGATATACTTTACGGCTTTTATAATTTCTATAATACTTTTTAAGAGAAGGTCGTTAATAAAGATTTAATTAATAGTAAATTCCGCGATTATTTTATCCGCCTCTATATCGTCGCTAAGGAATTTATCGGCGCGATTCGCCTTTGCTTTATTAGCGATAATTTTATTAATACTTTAAAATAATTTATTCGCTATAGAAAGTAATTAATTAACGATTATTTCCAAAAAGGCTATTGCGAATTCTTCCTTTCTAATTAAGATAATTTAATTAATGGTTATATTCTTTTAAGTAATATCCTTTATAATAATAATAGTAATTTACCTTATAACGGTAATAATAATTTACTTCGTAACGGTAGCGGTAGAATTCCCCTAAATAATAGCGGTATTTGTATACTTTCTTATAATAATTCCTTAATAAAAATCAATTCGCCGATTATTCGTTTTACTAATTCTATTTTTATTAATAATAATTAATTCGCTTAGCGTTAATTTGTAATTAATATTATACGTTAATATATTCGTTAATTCGATAAATAAAACCGTTTATTCGTTAATAATAATAAAATATTAAAGGCTTTAATTAATTATAAAAAAAAATAATAATTAAATAAATCGTCGCTTTCGCGGCCTAATAGATTCTTAATTAAATAGAAATCCTCCCCTATTTTTATTTTAATATATTAATAAATAAAAGTAAAAGAAAAGGAAAAAAAGAAAATTAAAAATAATGAACGAATTCGTTTCGCTATTCCTCTTTTAATTTAATTATTAAACGGTATTTATTTAATCGTTTTAACCGAAATATTTATAATAAAATTCTTTCGGCCTTAATTCTATCGTCCAAATAAATTTAAAATTATTCTTACGTTTATAATTAATTAGTTATTACGAATTATATATTTACTATTTAGAAATATTCGAACGTAATATAATAGAACATTTCCCGTCCTAATCTATACGAATAAATAAGAATATCGATATTAAAGACTCTCCTTTAAAAAAGGAAGGCCCTAAAACCAATTACTTCTATTCTCGTTTAAATAAGGAGGGAATTTTTTACTTTTATTAATAAATAATAATCTTTATTATCCTCCGAAGGTTAGGTTCTTTTCCGTTTCTTTTTTTTTAATTAATTATATACCGTTTTATTATAATATTACTAAACTTCGGATCGAAATTAATAATTATAAATTTATACCGCCGATTTAATTTAATTATTATTATTATTAATTAATAATTATAACGTAATATTCATTCTCTTTTTATAACGTCCTTTAATTATACTTTTCGATCGAGGGTTAAAAGTTTTAGCGGTTATAACGGTTAAGTAAATACGCCTATTACCGGGAATAGTCCTACTATAATTACTATAAAATTTTTTATTAATATTTATTCTTCCGTTTATTTAATTTTAGTAATACCGTTTTCCGGTTTATTAATAAATAATCGATTTTTTATTCGTCTTATTTAAATATAATTAATTATTTAGGTTATTATTACTCTCGCCCTCATCCTCGTCGGAGGTTTCTATTATCTTGCGGAGCGCTTTAGCGCGTTTCTGACGGGGAGTGGCCATTTCGAGTCGATCGCTATTGTTATTAAAGGAAGGAAAAGCCTAGAAAGGCCCGGGGGATAGGGGGTTTTTATATTTAGGGGAGGGAAGTCCTTACGCTAGTATAAACCGTGGTAGAGATGTGGCCGTTGTAGGGGGAGGAAGAGGATGGAAGGAGTAAAGGAAGGTTTAACGGTTAGGAAATTTAATAGTAATTAAAAAGGTAAATGGGCGGGGGAATAGAAGGCGGAAGGCGGTAGTAAATAAAGGGATAGGACGGCGGATTAAGAAGGCGGAGCGGTTTAATATTTTTACGTAACGGTGAATAGAAGGGATGAGACGGATATTAATCGCGTTAGTAGTAGGTATATATTACGATTATAGAACGCCGAAGAAGCGGCGCGGATAGGTCCGCGCCGGGAATTATAGCCGGGGTTTTTATTTAGGGCGTTTAATATTTACGGTTTTATTTTACGGAGAATCGGAGATAGACCCCATGCTATATTAGCGCTATAGATTTAACTAGGGAATAAGAATCTTATTTATTTATTTAGGTTATTATTTTTCGGACGAATTTAATTTAATCCGTACGGGCGAATTTCTCTTCGAAAACCTTTACCTATTTATTAAAATAAAAGTCGAATAGCGGGCAAAAAGTTTCCGTTTTAAAATTCTATATTAACGTAACTTTATACGCCCTAGCGACGATTTTTAAATATTTAATCTAATATTTAGCTAATCCGATTATTATCCTTCGGGGTTTACTATATATTTTTATTAATTAATAAAAGGCTAAAATTCTATATATAATTGCATTTCGAATATATTTAATATAAATCTCCTTTGTATAAATAAAAAAATAACCCTAAATCTTTATAATTAACCGGATTAATATATTCGTTTAAATTTTTATTTTTTTTTTAATAACCTCCGTATAGGTTCAATAATTAAATTTATAATTTAATTAAACGCTTAAAAATTTTATTAATTCCGTCGGTCGAAATATAATATCCCTAAATTAAAGAATTTCCGTTTTTAATACCTTCGTTTATATAAAATATATTAATTCCGTTTTATTCGCTTCGAATTTTATATTTCTCTCCTTTACTTATTCGAAGTAAATTTCTTATACCGTTTAAAGTATTTTATAATTCTCTTCGGTAATTTTTATTATAGCGACGATATTAATATCGTTAACGAAATTAACCGTAATTATATTTTTAATTATAATTAATTTATAATATAATAAAATAATAAAAAGGATAAAAAAAATTAAAAAGAAGGGGGAGCCTTAAGGTATTCTAATTTCTATAATATAGGGAGCGGATATTTCGTCGTTAAAGAAAAAAGAACTTCTTTATCCGTTAACGAAATTCGTTATTTATTCGAAAATTTATTATAAAAATCGTATTTCTTATAAAGTATATAATAATTACTTATAATTAATTCTATCGAATATACTTTTAAAATTAAAGAGTATTAATAATATAACGGCTTTAAATTTTTAAATTATATATATAATATTTATAATAATATAGATAGTAAATTTAATCGAACGGTTTACTTAATTATTTATTTAGCCTTTTAATAAGAAGTTAAATTCTTCTATAGTTTAAATAAATTTTTTAACGACGAACGTTTCGAAGATTTTCCCGACGTTATTTAATAATAAAATTAACTTCTATACGCCGGTTAATTTTTATTATATAACGGTTTTTCTTAATTTTTTAAAAACGATTACTTTCGCGTTCTTAAACCGCTATAAAAAATATTTAAAACGAAAATTCGTAATTACGAAAGCGGTTATAACTTTTCGGAATAATTCTTTACAAATTTTTAAAAATCTATTCGAATATTAATCGATATTTAATATTTTATTCAAAGTTATCCGAAATAAAATTTCCTAAATATCCTCTTCGGTAATTAATTCGTTAATAAATAATAAATCGTTAATATTTAATAAAAGGGTTTAATTAGGTAAATAATCCGTAAAAATATTTATTTTTAGGAAGAAACGTTCGGCGAAAATATTCGCTTTATTATTATAATTTTTAATTTCTTTTATTCTTTTATATTATTTAAGAATTAGGAATTTAAATGGGTTTATTAATAAATAATTTTAAATATAAATTTATTTTTCGAGGGTTTAAAATTTATTTAAATTCTTCGACGCTTTTTTAACGCCTTTTCGCTATATCGTTTATTAAATTTTTATATTAATCCTTCTTTTTTTTATCGATATTTCTACGAATTTTACCCAATTCGAAAATATCCTTTCCTTATATTATTTCTATTATTTCCGCTTTGTATTTTTTATCGCCATTTTATATTCTAATATTTATTACTTCGCTCTTTTCCTTCGACCTTTTTTTTAATATAGGACGAATTCCTCTATTATATTTATAAATTCTCTATCGAATTTATTAAATATAAATTCTAATTCTTCCTTCGTATTAATTTTCACCGAAACCGAAATCTATTATAACGCCGCCTCTTATACCTTTTTTATATTTATTAAATTTTAATTATAACCTTTTTCTACTTCCGCTTTCTTAATTTTTCTTTTAATATAAACCTAAACTTCCTAAGGATAATAATTTAAACCGGTTTATTCGTACCGTTACGCCCCCTAATATTTAATTTCGATTCCTAATATTATTTATATATAATTGATTATCCTATTTCTCTCTTTTTATATTATATTATTTATATAAATCGGTTCCCTTCTAAAAGTAATAAACTATATATATTACTATCGTACTTATATAAAAAGTCTTTCGGCTTTTAAATTAATCCTATTCTTTAAATCCTAATTAAAATAATAAAGGTTAAAATCCCCGACGGTTATAATTTAATATTTTACTAGGGGTCTCTCTTTAAAGAGTTTAAGGAGGGGAAACCTCTATTTATATTCTAGTATTTTATATATTTTAATAGGGGAATAAATCGAATAAACGGTTAATAATTCCTTTAAATTTTTAAACGTTATAAAAACCTAATTTCTTTTAATATAAAAATTTAAATCCTTAAAATTCTATTTTTTATTTACGTAAATAACTACTTTCCCTTTTTCTAAATAATTTACCCTAATATATTTACCGCCCTATAAATAATAAATATTTTTATTTAAATTCCTATTTAATTTTTAAATCGCTATAATATTATAAATTTCCTCCTATTTAAATAACAACTTCCCTCTTTCGTATAATTTCCCTATATTCTAATAGAATATTTTCAATCGGATTATTAATTACTCTATAAAAGAATATCTTCTAACCCTACGGGCGGAATAGGAACGGGAATTTTTTCCTTTTAAATAACCGGTTTAATAGCGGCGATTAAACCGGCGCCGTTCCGAATACCCAAATTCTAAAAATTCGTAAATACGTTTATTAGGCCTTTAACCGTTAATTTTAATTTAATAAAAGGCCTACTAATCCGTTTATAAATACGGCTTTTATTTCCGCTTTTAAATTCCCTTTTACGGGTAATAATAATATAAATAATAGAAGGGGTATTAAAGAGATCGATATCCCCGTCGTCCTCTATTACTATTAATTCTAATATAATATTTCTTTTAAAATCCTTCCGGTATATAAATAAACGTAACCTTTTAATATATTTTATAATAGCCTTCGTAATAATTTTTTTAAAAATAGGGTATATTTTCTTTTTAAAAGCGTAATACTTATATTTTTTATACGGAGCGTAGAAAATTAGTAATTTATCTTCATTAAATAAGTAATTCGCTTTTTTAAAGCGGTCTTTATTATATTTATTTTTATTATAATATTTATAAATATTAATATTATAATAGAATTTCTTTAAATATTTTACGCCTTAATAAATAAAATATTATTAAATATTAACCGAGGAGGTAAACGGTTCGTAAATATATACGCCGCTTTCTTAGAGGAAGAATTTTTTATAAAAAATTTCGGTTACTTTTATAATTATAATTTTTATTATAAGGAGTCCCTTATTTTCGTTAATTTTCTTTTTTTATAAATATATTTTAATAATAAAAGTAATCGGGTTCGCCTATTATATTTTATAAATAATATCCTCTATCCTTATATATTCGGTAATATTCGCCTAAAGGAACCCTTTAATAATTAATATAATAATATTTAAAAATACGAACGCTTTTTCGCTAAAGACCTTCTTAACCTAAATTTAATATTATTAATATTATTCGCGTATAGCGTTATCGAATATAATTTTATAATTTCCAATTATAAATAATTTCGTAATAATTTATATAATATTAAAAGTACCGGTCTTTAAATCGTAAAATATCTTTTCGATTTAAATTTTAATTTCTTCGTTTGTTTATTTCGAATATTAAATATTAATTATAATACTTCGAATAAAAAAGGTATAATCGTAATTAATAAAAAATATTTTTAAAGAGGGGGTAATAATTATAATATATTAAAGGATAAACCCAATCTTAGGAAAAACGTCCTTTATAATTCCGGTTTATATTTTTAATACTTTTTTAACGTTCTTTTATAATTCTTATAAAATTATTTTCTTTAAATCGTTAAAATCCTTTTTAATAATAATTTAATTATTATTAACCTTATTAATTTTAAAGCGCGTTATTTTACTTTTCTTCGCGAAGATTTTCGTATATTCGTTAAATAATTTACGAACCTAATTATAATTTTCGAATAAAACGGCGTCGTAATCCGAAGATTTATTTATTTTAATAATAAATTTCTTTATAATTTCGTCGTCTTCTTACGTTTTTTCCGAAATCTTCGCGGCGCGCACTATATTAAGGTCGTTATTAATTAAAAATCTTACGAACGGATTATAAACGCTATTTTCGAATTTACAATTACCGCTATTAATCGCTATTGGTAATAACGATATATCGTCGTCGCTATAATCGTCGCGGGATATTGTAAAGGACGTAAAAGACCCTCCTAAATCGATTCCTATTGTCGGTTTTCGTTTTAGAGCGCTCCTCGATTAGAAATCGGCGTTTCCGGTTCTAAGGTAATCTTTTTCTAATACGCTTTAAAGTAAAAGGAAGAAGATATAATATTTATAAGACGAAAATATATCGAAATATTAAAAGCCGAACGAAAAAACGATCCCTTTTAAAACGAAAACGTATAAGGCTAATACCGATTAAAAAGAAATAGTATAAAATAATATAAATATTATAACGACCTTATAATAATTAATGCCGACGCTTTTTTTATATTCGCTAAATAGGAATATATAAGGGTAATTAATCTTTACGAATTCGACCGATTTATTAACGATTATAAAAAATAAGCCTTTATTAAAGATAAGGTAAAATTATACAAACGAATTAAAAAAGAAATCCTTAAATATACCTACGAATATTTAAATATATTTAATAAGAAGGAATCTGATACCTTACTAGATTATCGCGCTAATAATTATAAAATCGATTTAACGGACGGAGTAAAGCCCGAAGACTTTAAGTATAGCCTATTATATAAAATATCGGTCGATAAATTAAAAATTTATTAGAAATACGTAAATAAAATATTAATTAAAGGTTTTATTGAGAATAATTCTATATTTTAAGTTACGCTTATCCTCTTCGTACCCAAAGCTAACGGTAAATTAAAGTTCTACGTAAATTATCGGAAATTTAATATTATTATAAGGAAAAATAAATACCCTTTTCCTTTAATTAATAAAATTATTATTAGGATTAATTAAATGAAAATTTTTTCAAAGATCGATATTAAATAAGCCTTTTATCGAATCCGTATATACCCCGACGACGAAGAATTTATAATATTCCGAACGAAATATAATACGTATAAATATAAAATCCTACCTTTTAGATTAATTAATAAATTATTAATATTCTAATAGTATATTAATAAAATATTAATAGGATATTTCGATAATTTCTATAGCGCGTATATTAATAATATCCTTATTTTTTTAAATAATTTGGAGGAATATAAAATTTTTATTAAGAAGGTATTAATTAAGTTAGAAGTAGCGGGATTATAAGCGGATTTGGATAAATATAAATTCTACGTCGAAAAAATTAAATTTTTAGGTTTTATTATTAGGACCGATAGTGTATCCGTCGACCCTTAAAAGATTGCGGTCGTAAAGGATTAATAAATTTTAATAAATATATAAAGAGTATAATCCTTTTTAAGGTTCTATAATTTTTATCGGCGTTTTGTTAAAAATTATAACCGGATTATTAAATTATTAATAATAATAACGAGAAAAGGAGAAGTTTTTAATTAGAATAAGGATTACTAAATTATTTTCGAGGAATTTAAAGGACGATTATTATTAATATTTATCCTAATGTATTTTAAATATAAATAGCTAATACGAATAGAAATGGACGTTTTAAATAGAATAATAACGGGAATTTTATTCTAATTAATCGAAGACGAATAGTATCCGGTTATTTTCTATTCCGAAATTATATATAAAATAGAATATAATTATTCAATTTACGATAAAGAATTAATAATTATCGTTAAAGCCTTATAATATTAGCGGGTAAAATTTATTGGCCTGTATAAACCTTTCCTAATTTTTATAGATAATAAAGCGTTTAAATAATTTAATATTAAGAGATTTCTAAATTTATAATAGGTAGGTTAAGTGGAGTTTTTATCCTAATATTATTTCGTTATATTATATCGGTTAGGAAAGGAAAATAGAATTATTAATACCTTATTAAAGAAGGTAGAAAATTTAAAAAGTTAAAAAATTAAATAGGAGGTTTAATATATTTTCTAATTCTTTAAAAATTTAAAGGATAACTATATAATATAATCTAATGATATAATTAATAGTATTAATACCGTCTACGCGTCTATTTCGTCTTTAGGAGCCTTTATAGAGATTAACCTAAAAATTACGGAGGGTAATTATAAAAAACGTTTAGAAGAATATTTTTTAATAAATCGTTTTATATTCGAAAATAAAATTTACCTAAATTTGGAAATTTACCGAAATATAATTAAAAGGGGGGAGAACGGGTATTAATTTATTATTAATAGAATCCTCATTTATTTCGATAAATTTATTATACCGTTTAATACTTTAAAAGCTTAAATTATTTATAAATTGTACGTGAAAATTACTACCGTTTATTTAAGCCGGAATAAAATAAAACGCTTAATTTTTATATAATATTAATAATTAAGGATAACTAATAACGTCGACCGTTTCATTATTAATTATATAATATATTATATTTCGAAAGTTCCTTATAATAAAATACTTAGTAAATTAGAGCTTATTCCGACGGCTTAGTATATTTAATAGAATTTAATCGTAGATTTTAAATCGATGTTTAAAAATAAATAGGGATTTAATAATATATTCGTAATAATAAACCGATTAAATAAAATATTATAAACTATCCTTTATTTTATTATAGTAATTATTAAGGACGTAATTTATATATATTATAAACGTCTATATTATATTTACGGTTTACTAAACGAAATTATTTCGGATAAAGGTCCTTAATTTATTTTAAATTTTATAAACGAATTAATAAAGATTTTTAATATCCGGTAGAAATTAATTTCTTTGAATTATAACCAAACCGCTAAATAAACGGAAATTATAAACGAATATTTCGATTAACGTTTTTATCCTTTTATTAATTACTTTTAAAATAATTAATCGGAAGCGATTTTAATAATAAACGCCGTTTAAATAAGGATATTATATAATAATTTAAAAAGAATATAATTATACGAAGTATTAAAAGGGTTCCTTATATCTAATATTTTAAATTAAAAAATACGTATAAATTTTAACGGCGTTCGGCTAACGATTAAAGAGAAGTTTAATTATAAAAATATATAAGGAATAATAGAACGGATTCGAAATTTCGTAAAAAAGGTTAAAAAGTATATTATTAAAGCCTAAAAACGAATAATTAAATAAATAAATAAATATCGGCGCGTCCTAAATTTCGGTCCTAAAAATAAAGTATTTATTATTAAATAGAGCGAATTTACCGACTAGTTAAATTATAAATTCGATTTTCCTTTAATTAACCGATACTTTAAAATTAAAGAAGAGTATAATTATTTATTTAAATTAGAAATTTTAGAAGGGTAAAGGGGAATAAACGTTTTTTATATAGACCAATTAAAGAAATACTTTAATAATTTATTATTTAATTAAAAATTAAAAGAATTAACGGGAGAATATATTAATAATAATATTAAATAAGAAGTAGAAGAGATTTTAATTTTTCGGGTATACTTTAATAAATTTTAATACCGAATAAATTAGAAGGGATACGATTTAAACCCGAAATTTTATAACGCTAAGAATTTTAAAAATTTATTTAAATTATTACGAATTTACTACGAAGCGTATTTAAAATATTTAAGCCCGTTATTATATTTAGAAAAATAATTATAGAAAGCGGAAGTAAAGGAATTTAATAAAGATTATTTAAATAATAACGTTCCTTTAAGAAGGGGTATAAGGAGGTTAAGGAAAATAGTAGGCGTTAAGAAATAAGGGATTTACTTTATATATAATAATAATTTTAATATTTCGAAAATTCGGGGCGAATTTTTTTTCGAAGGGGGGGGTAATATTATAGCGCTAGTGGATAGGGTCCTTATTTAGCGGACCGGTTATCGTTCGGGCGGTTACTTAAAAAAGGTTAATTATATTAACGTACGTAATTGCGTACCGCCTTCGTAGGTTGCCCGCGCCTAGGTATAAAACCTTGGCGCGGGGCGCACCCTTTGTTCGTTTTTTCTTTTCTTCTTCATTTTGTAATTCTACAATAGACTTAGATTCAACGTGTTAAGTTTGTTTCTCGTAACTACGTCGCTCGTGACATTTATTATTTTATTCTTTTCTTTCGACCTTTCTTTTAATATAGGATAAATTCCTCCGCTATATTTATAAATTCTCTATCGAATTTATCGAATATAAATTCTAATTCCTCCTTCGTATCGATCTTCGCCGGGACCGAAATCCGTTATAACGCCGCTTTTCGTACTTTTTTTATATTTATTAAATTTTAATTATAATTTTCCTCTATTTCTACTTTCTTAACTTTTCTTTTAATATAAATTTAAATTTTTAAAAAATAATAATTTAAATTAGTTTATTCGCATTATTATACCCCCTAATATTTAATTTCGACTTTTAATATTATTTATATATAATTAATTATTCTATTTTTCTCTTCTTATATTACGTTACTTATATAAATCGGCTCCTTTTTAAGGGTAACGAACCGTATACGCTATTATTATATTTATATAAAGAATTTCTTAATTTTTAGGCTAATTTTATTTTCTAAATCCTAATTAGGATAATAGAAATTAAAATCCCCGACGGCTATAATTTAATATTTTATTAAGGGTTTTTCTTCGAAGAATTCGAAGAAGGGAAATTTTTATTCGTATTTTAATATTCTATACGTTTTAATAGAGGAATAAATCGAATAAATAGTTAATAATTCCTTTAAATTCTTAAACGTTATAAAAGCCTAATTTTTTCTAATATAAAAATCTAAATTTTTAAAATTCTATTTCTTATTTACGTAAATAACCGCCTTCCCTTTTTCTAAATAATCTACCTTAATATATTTATTACCCTATAAACGATAAATATTTTCGTTTAAATTCCTACTTAATTTTTAAATCGCTATAATATCGTAAATCTCCTCCTATTTGAATAATAATTTCCTTTTTTCGTACAATTTCCTTATATTCTAATAAAATATTTTTAATTGGATTATTAATTATTCTATAAAAAAATATTTTTTAACCCTATAAATAGAATAAGAACGGGAATTTTTTCCTTCTAAATAATTAATTTAACGGCGGCGATTAAATTAATACCGCTCCGAATACCTAAGCCTTAAAAATTCGTAAACGCGTTTATTAAGCCTTTAATTATTAATTTAAATTTAATAAAAGGCTTATTAATTTATTTATAAATACGGCCTTTATTTCCGCTTTTAAATTCCTTCTTACGAATAATAATAATATAAATAATAAAGAAAGCGTTAAAGAAATTAATATCCCTATTATCCTTTACCGCCGCTAATTTTAATATAATACTTTTTTTAAAATCTTTTTAATATATAAAAGAATGTAATTTCTTAACGTATTTTATAATAACCTTCGTAATAATTTTTTTAAAAATAAAGTACGCTTTCTTTTCGAAAGTATAATACCTATATTTTCTATACGGAGTATAAAAAATTAACGATTTATCTTCGTTAAATAGGCAATTCGCTTTTCTAAAGCGATTTCTATTATATTTATCCTTATTATAATATTTATAAACGTTAACGTTATAATAAAACTTCCTTAAATATTCTACGCCCTAATAAATAAAATATTATTAAATATTAACCGATAAAATAAATAGTTCGTAAATATATATACCGCCTTTTTAAAAGAAGAATCCTTTATAAAGAACTTTAATTACTTTTATAATTATAACCTTTATTATGAAAAATCCCCTATTTTCGCCAATTTTCTTCTTCTATAGGCGTATTTTAATAATAAAAACGGTCGGGTTCGTTTATTATATTTTATAAATAATATCCTCTATTTTTATATATTTGGTAATATTCGTTTAAAAAAACCCTTTAATAATTAATATAATAATATTTAAAAATACGAACGCTTTTTCGCTAAAGACTTTTTTAATTTAAATTTAATATTATTAATATTATTTGCGTATAATGTTATTAAATATAATTTTATAATTTCCGGTTATAAATAATTTCGTAATAATTTGTATAATATTAAAAATATTAATCCTTAAATTATAAAATATCTTTTCAATTTAAATTTTAATTTCTTCGTTCGTTTATTTCGAATATTAAATATCGATTGTAATATTTCGAATAAAGAAAATACGGTCGTAATTAATATAGAATATTTTCGGAGGGGGAATAATAATTATAATATATTAAAAAATAAACCTAATTTTAGGAAGAGCGTCCTTTATAATTCCGGCCTATATTTTTAACGCCTCTTTAATATTCTTTTATAATTCCTATAAAATCGTCTTCTTTAAATCGTTAAAATCCTTTTTAATAATAATTTAATTATTATTAATTTTATTAACTTCGGGGCGTATTACCCTATTTTTCTTCGCGAAGATTTTTGTATATTTATTAAATAATTTATAAGCTTAATTATAATCCTCGAGTAAAATAGTATTATAATCCGAAAATTTATTCACTTTAATAATAAATTTCTTTATAATTTCGTCGTCCTCTTACGTTTTTTCTAAAGTCTTTGTAATATACGCTATATTAAGGTCGTTATATATTAAAAATCCTACGAACGGGTTATAAATACTATTTTCGAATTTACGGTTATTATTATTAATCGTTATTAATAGTAACGATATATCGTCGTTATTATAATCGTTGGAAAATTGCTTTAGAACCGGAAACGCCGATTTCTAATTGAGGAGCGCTCTAAAACGAAAACCGATAACGGGAATCGATTTAGGAGGGTCTTTTACGTCCCTTACAATATCCCGCGACGAATATAGCGACGACGATATATCGTTACTACTAATAACGATTAATAACGGTAATTATAAATTCGAAAATAGCGTCTATAACCTATTCGTAAGACTTTTAATTTATAACGACCTTAACGTAGCGCGCGTTATAAAAATTTCGGAAAAAACGTAAAAGGACGACGAAATTATAAAGAAATTTATTATTAAAGTAAATAAGTCTTCGGATTACGACGTTATTTTATTTGAAAATTATAATTAAATTCGTAAATTATTTAACGAATATACGAAAATCCTCGCGAAAAAAAGTAAAATAATGCGCTCCGAGGTTAATAAAATTAATAATGATTAAATTATTATTAAAAAGGATTTCGACGATTTAAAAAAAATAATTTTATAGGAATTATAAAAAAACGTTAAAGAAATACCGAAAATATAGGCCGGAATTATAAAGGACGTTTTTCCTAAAATTAGGTTTATCCTTTAATATATTACGATTATTACCCCCCTTCCGAAAATATTCTTTATTAATTACGATTATACCCTTTTTATTCGAAATATTACGATTAATATTTAATATTCGAAATGGACGAATAAAGAAATTAAAATTTAAATTAAAAAAATATTTCGCGATTTAAGGATTAATATTTTTAATATTATATAAGCCGCTATAAAATTACTTATAATTAGAAATTATAAAATTATATTCAATAATATTATACGCAAATAATATTAATAATATTAAATTTAGATTAAGAAGGTTTTTAGCGAAAAAGCGTTCGTATTTTTAAATATTATTACATTAATTACTAAAAGGTTCCTTTAAATAAATATCGCCGAATATATAAGGATAAAAAATATTATTTATAAAATATAATAAATAAACCCGACCGTTTTTATTATTAAAATACGTCCGTAAAAGAAAAGAATTAACGAAAATAGAGGATTCTTTATAATAGAGGTTATAATTATAAAGGTAACCGAAATTCTTTATAAAGGATTCCTCCTTTAAAAAGGTAGTGCGTATATTTACGAACCGTTTATTTCTTCGGTTAATATTTAATAATATTTTACTTATTAGGGCGTAAAATATTTAAGGAAGTTTTATTATAATATTAACGTTTATAAATATTATAATAAAGATAAATATAATAAGGATTATTTTAAAAAAATAAATTACCCGTTTAACGAAGATAAATCGCTAATCTTTTATACTTTATATAAAAAGTACGGGTATTATATTTTCGAAAAGAAGGTATACTTTATTTTTAAAAAAGTTATTACGAAGGCTATTATAGAATATACCGAAAAGCTATATTTATTTATATATTAGAAGGATTTTAAAAGAAATATTATATTAAAACCGGCGGCGGTAAAGGACGATAAGGATATTGATTTCTTTAATACCCCCTTTACCGCTTATATTATTATTATTCGTAAGAAGGAGTTTAAAAGTAAAAATAAAAATTATATTTATAAATAGATTAATGGGCCTTTTATTAGACCGAAATTAATAATTAAGGGCCCGATAAATATATTTACGAATTTTTAGGGTTTGGGTATTTAGAACGGAGCCGGTTTAATTACTATTATTAAACCGGTTATTTAAAAGGAAAAGATTCCTATTCCTACTCCGTTTATAGGGTTAGAAAATATTCTTTTATAGAGTAATTAATAATTTAATTAAAAATATTTTATTAGAATATAGGGAAATTGTACGAAAGAGGGAAATTACTATTCGAATAGGAGGAGATTTATAATATTATAGTAATTTAAAAATTAAATAGGAATTTGAACGAAAATATTTATTATTTATAGGGTAATAAATATATTAGGGTAAATTATTTAAAAAAGGGGAGGGCGGTTATTTACGTAAATAAAAAATAGAATTTTAAAGATTTAAATTTCTATATTGGAAAAGATTAAACTTTTATAACGTTTAAGAATTTAAAGGAATTATTAACCGTTTATTCGATTTATTCCCCTATTAAAACGTATAGAATATTAGAATACGAATAAGGGTTTCCCCTCTTCGAATTCTTCGAAGAAAAACCCTTAGTAAAATATTAAATCGTAGCCGTCGGGGACTTTAATTTTTATTATCCTAATTAGGATTTAAAGAATAAAATTAACCCGGGAATCGAAAGACTTTTTATATAAATATAACGGTAATATATATAGTTTATTACCTTTAAAAGGGAACCGATTTATATAAATAATATAATACGGGAAAAGAGAAATAAAATAATCAATTACGTATAAATAATATTAAAAATCGAAATTAAATATTAGGGGTATAATAATACGAATAAACCGGTTTAAATTATTATTTTTAAGAAATTTAAATTTATATTAAAAAGAAAATTAAAAAAGTAAAAATAGAAGAAAATTATAATTAAAATTTAATAAACGCGGAAAAGGTACGAAAAACGGCGTTATAACGGATTTTAATCCCGGCGAAGATCGATATAAAAGAGGAATTAGAATTTATATTCGATAAATTCGATAAAGAATTTATAAATATAGTAAAAGAATTCGTCCTATATTAGAAAAAAGGTTAAAAGAGAAAAGCGAAGTAATAAATATTAAAATATAAAATAATAATAAAAAATATAAGGCGGAAATAATAAAAATAATATAAGGATAAAATATTTTCGAATTAAATAAAATTCGTAGAAGTATTAATAAAGAAAAGAAGAATTAACGCGAAAATTTAATAAATAATATAGTGAAAAGGCGTTGAAAAGGCGTTGAAGAATTTAAATAAATTTTAAACCTTCGAAAAATAGGCCCGTACCTAAAATTATTTATTAATAAACCCGCTTAAATTCTTAATTTTTAAATAATATAAAGGAGTAAAAGAAATCGAAGATTATAATAATAAGGCGAATATTTTCGCCGAGCGTTTCTTCCCGAAGATAAATATCTTTACGGATTATTTATTTAATTAAACCCTTTTATTAAATATTAACAATTTATTATTTATTAACGAATTAATTATTAAGGAAGATATTTAAAAGGTTTTATTTCGGATAATTCCGAATAAAATATTAAGCGTCGATTAATATTCGAATAAATTTTTAAAAATTTATAAAGAATTATTCCGAAAAGTTATAACCGTTTTCGCGGCTACGAATTTTTGTTTTAGGCACTTCCTATAGCGGTTTAAAAATATAAAAGTAATCGTTCTTAAAAAGTTAAAAAAAATTACTATATAATAAAAATTAATTAGCGCGTAGAGGTTAATTTTATTATTAAATAACGTTGGGAAAATTTTCGAAGCGTTCGTTACTAAGAGATTTATTTAAACCGCGGAAGAGTTTAATTTCTTATTAGAGGGCTAGATAAATAATTAGGTAAACCGTTCGACCGAATTTATTATCCGTATTATTATAGATATTATATATATAATTTAAAAATTTAGAGCCGTTATATTATTAATATTCTTTAATTTCAAAAGCGTATTTAATAGAATTAATTATAAATAATTATTATATATTTTATAGGAAATATAATTTTTATAATAAATTTTCGAATAGGTAGCGAATTTCGTTAACGGACGAAGAAATTCCCTTTTTTTCGACGATAAAATATCCGTTCTTTATACTATAAAAGCCGGAATACCTTAAAACTCCCCCCTCTCCCTAATTCTTTTTATCCTTTTTATTATTTTATTATATTATAAATTAATTATAATTAAAAATACAATTATAATCGGCTTCGCTAATAATATTAATATTATCGTTATAGTAAAAATTACCGAAAAGAATTATAAAATACTTTAAATAGTATAAAAAATTTATTCCGAATAGGTAAGGGAGAAAGATATAAAATTCGAAGCGAATAAAACGGAATTAATATATTTTATATAGACGAAGGTATTAAGAATAGAGATTTTCTAATTCGGGGATATTATATTTCGATTAACGGAATTAATAAGATTTTTAAACGTTTAATTAAATTATAAATTTAATTATCGAATTTACGTAGAGGTTATTAAAAAAAAATTAAAAATTTAAACGAATATATTAACCCGGTTAATTATAAAGATTTAGGGTTACTCCTTCGTTTATACGAAGGAAATTTATATTAAATATATTCGAAATATAATTATATATAAAATTTTATTTTTCTATTAATTAATAAAAATATATAATAAACCCCAAAGGATAATAATTAAATTAATTAAATATTAAATTAAATATTTAAAAATCGTCGCTAAAGCGTATAAAATTACGCCGGTACGGAACCTTAAAACGGAAATTTTTTGCCTACTATTCGATTTTTATTTTAATAAATAAATAAAGGCTTTCGAAGAGAAATTTACTTATATAAATTAAATTAAATTCGTCCAAAGAATAATAATTTAAATAATTAACTATATTTAAATAAAACGAATAAAAGGTCGATTATTTATTAATAAACCGGAAAGCGGTACCGTTAAAATTAAATAAGCGGAAGAATAAATACCGACGGAGAATTTTATAGCGATTATAATAGGACCGCCCCTAATAATAGGCGTACCCGTTTAACCATTATAACCGCCAGAATTTTTAACCCTTAATCGAAAAATATAGTTAAAAAATATTACGAAAAGAGAATAAGTATTATATTATAATTATTAATTAATAATAGCGGTAATTAAATTAAATCGGCGGTATAAATTTACAATTATTAATTTTAATCCGAAGTTTAATAATATTATAATAAAATAATATATAATCGGTTAGAAAAAGAAGAAGCGGAAGAGAATTTAACTTTCGGAAGACGATAAAGATTATTATTTATTAACGAAAGCGAAGAACTCCTTCTTTATTTAAACGAAAATAGAAGTAATCGGCTTTAAAGCCTTCCTTTTTTAAAAGAGAATCCCCGATATTAATACCCTTATTTATTTATACGGATTAAAATAGGAAATATTTTATTATATTACGTTCGAATATTTCCGAATAGTAAATATATAATTTATAATAATCGATTGGCTATAAATATAAGAATAATTTTAAATTTATTTAAACGATAAAATTAAAGCTAAAAGAATTTTATTATAAATACTTCGATTAGGACGATTAAATAAATATTATTTAGTAATTAAATTAAAAAAGGAGTAGCGAAATAAATTCGTTCATTACTTTTAATTTTCTTTTTTTCCTTTTCTTTTACTTTTATTTACTAATATATTAGAACGAAGATAGGGGAGGATTTCCATTTAATTAAGAATTTATCGGGCCGCGAAGGCGATAACCTATTTAATTATTATTTCTTCTTATAATTAATTAAAGCCTTTAGTATTTTATTATTATTAACGAATAGACGATTTTATTCGTTAAATTAACGAATATATTAATATATAATATTAATTACGAATTAACGTTAAGCGAATTAATTATTATTAATAGGAATAAAATTGGTAGGACGAATAGCCGGCGAATTAATTTCTATTAGGGAATTATTATAGGAAAGTATACGAATACCGCTATTATTCGGGGGAATTTTACCGTTATTATTATAAAATAAATTACTACTACCGTTACGGGGCAAATTATTATTACTATTATAGGGGATATTATTTAAAGGAATATAATTATTAATTAAATTATCCTTATTAGAAAAGAAGAATTCGTAATAGCCTTTTTAAAAATAATCGTTAACCGATTACTTTCTATAGCGAATAAATTATTTTAAGGTACTAATAAAATTATTATTAATAAAGCGAAGGCGAATCGCGCTAGTAAATTTTTTAACGATAATACGGAAGCGGATAAAATAATCGCGGAATTTATAATTAATTAGGTCTTTATTAATAATTTTCTCTTAAAAAATATTATAGAAATTATAGAAGCCGCGAAATATATTAATTATATAATACGAAATTATTAAAATATATTAAATAATTTAATTGAATTTAATTAAAAACGAATTAAAATAGGAAACGTTAATAATATAAAAAATAATAATTTATTCGGGTAATTAGGGATATAGTAAGTTAATTTAATAATAGCCTCTATATAAATATTGTAATCCGGGATAATTAGGAAAGAAAAAAAGGCTTTAATTAATTAAAAAATATAAATAAAATATAAGGGAATATAAATATAATTTTAAAGAAATTAATATAAGGATAGAACGTAATAAAAAGAGGATTTACCCTTTTTTTAATATATAAAAGAATTTATTATTAATAAAACGTTTAATAATACGTTCGAAATGAATTTTAATATCGGTATTAATTATATTAAATATAAAAGTCGGCGAAAAAAGGCGAAAAGGAAACGAATTTTCGCCTTTATTTTCGTTAAAGGTTTCTATTATTTTATAGAGCGTTTTAATATATTTTTAACGGGGAATAATTATTTCGAATTAATTATTATTATTAAAAGAAAGAAAAATTTAAAAAAACCCGGAGGGATAAGGGGTTTTTATATTTAAAGGAAGGAAATCTTTACGTTAATATAAATTATAATAGAAATATTATTATAATAAAAAGAAAAAAAGGATAAAAGGAATAAAAGAAAATTTAACGAATAAAAGGTTTAAAAGCGGTTAAAAGAATAAACGGATAGGGGAATAAAAAGTAGAAAATAGTAATAAATAAAGGATAGGATAGCGGATTAAAAAAGTAAAACGGTTTAATATTTTAGTATAATAGTAAATAAAAGGGATGAGACGGATATTAATTGCGTTAGCGGTAAGTATGTATTGCGATCGTGGAACGCCGAAGAAGCGGCGCGGATAGGTCCGCGCCGAGAAATATAGCCGGGGTTTTTATCCGGGGCGTTTAACGCTTACGGTTTTATCCTACGGGGAATCGGAAATAGACCCTATATTATATTAGCGTTATAGATTTAACTAGGGAATAAGAATTTTACTTTATTATAATCGTTGCGGGATATCGTAAGGGATATAAAAGACCCTTTTAAATCGATTCCCATTATCGGTTTTCGTTTTAGAGCGCTCCTCGATTAGAAATCGGCGTTTCTAGTTCCAAAGCAGTTTCTTAAACGAAGAAAGAGTTTTTCGTTTTCGTTAATAAATAATAATCTTTATTATCCTCCGAAGGTTAGGTTCTTTTCTACTTTTTTTTTTTTTAACTAATTATATACCGTTTTATTATAATATTATTAAATTTTGGGTCGAAATTAATAATTATAAATTTATATTACCGACCTAATTTAATTATTATTACCATTAATTAATAATTATAGTATAATATTTATTCTTTTTTTATAATATCCTTTAATTATATTTTTTAATTAAGGGTTAAAGGTTTTAGCGGTTATAATAATTAAATAAATATATTTATTACCGGGGGTAATCCCGTTATAATCGTTATAAAGTTTTCCGTTAATATTTATTCTTCCGTTTATTCAATTTTAACGGTATTATTTTCCGGTCTATTAATAAATAATCGATTTCTTATTCGTTTTATTTAAATATAATTAATTATTTAAATTATTATTCTTCGGACGAATTTAATTTGGTCCGTATAAGCGAATTTCTTTTCGAAAGCCTTTATCCGTTTATTAAAGTAAAAGTCGAATAGTAGGTAAAAAATTTCCGTTTTAAGGTTCCGTATTAATGTAATTTTATATACCCTAGTAATAATTTTTAATATTTAATTTAATATTTAATTAATCCGATTATTATCCTTCGGGGTTTATTATATATTTTTATTGGTTAGTAAAAAGTTAAAGCTCTATATATAATTACGTTTTAAATATATTTAATATAAATTTATTTTGTACGAATAAAGGAATAACCTTGAATTTTTATAATTAACCGGGTTAATATATTTATTTAAATTTTTATTTTCTTTTTAATAACTTCTATATAAATTCGATAATTAAATTTATAATTTAATTAAACGTTTAAGAATTTTATTAATTCCGTCGGTCGAAATATAATATCCCCGAATTAAAGAATTTTTATTCTTAATACCTTCGTTTATATAAAATATATTAATTCCGTTTTATTCGCTTCGAATTTTATATTTCTTTCCCTTATTTATTTAGAATAAATTTTTTATACCGTTTAAAATATTTAATAATTTTCTTTAATAATCCTTACTATAGCGATAATATTAATATTATTAGTAAAGCCGATTATAATTATATTTTTAATTATAATTAATTTATAATATAATAAAATAATAAAGAGGATAAAAAAAATTAAAGAAAGGGGGGAATTTTAGGGTATTCCGGTTTTTATAATATAAGGAATGGATATTTCGTCGTTAAAAAAGAAGGAACCTCTTTATTTATTAACGAAATTCGCTACCTATTTGAAAATTTATTATAAAAATCGTATTTCCTATAAAATATATAATAATTATTTATAATTAATTTTATCGAATACGCTTTTAAAATTAAAGAATATTAATAATATAACGGCTCCGAATTTTTAAACCGTATATATAATATCCGTAATAATATAAATAATAAATTCGGTCGAATAATTTACCCGATTATTTATTTAACCCTCTAGTAAGAAATTAAATTTTTCTATAATTTAAATAAATTTTTTAATAATAAACGCTTCGAAAATTTTCTTAACGTTATTTAATAATAAAATTAATTTCTACACGCCGGTTAACTTTTATTATATAACGGTTTTTCCTAGCTTTTTAAAAACGATTACTTTTATATTTTTAAACCGTTATAAGAAGTATTTAAAATAAAAGTTCGTAGCCGCGAAAACGGTTATAATCTTTTAGAATAATTCTTTATAAATTTTCAAAAATTTATTCGAATATTAATCGACGTTTAATATTTTATTTGGAATTATCCGAAATAAAATATTTTAAATATCCTCTTCGGTAATTAATTCGTTAATAAATAACGAATTATTAATATTTAAAGGAAGGATTTAATTAAATAAATAATCCGTAAAGATATTTACTTTCGGGAAGAAACGTTCGGCGAAAATATTCGCCTTATTATTATAATTTGCGATTTTTTCTATTCCTTCGTATTATTTAAAAATTAAGAATTTAAACGGGTTTATTAATAAATAATTTCGGGTATAAATTTATTTTTCGAGGGTTTAAAATTTATTTAAATTCTTCGACGCCCTTTTAATGCCTTTTTACTATATCGTTTATTAAACTTTCGTATTAATCTTTCTTTTCTTTATTAATATTTCTACGAATTTTATTTAATTCGAAAATATCCTTTCCCTATATTATTTCTATTATTTCTATTTCGTATTTTTCGTTATTATTTTATATTCTAATATCTATTATTTTACTCTTCTCCTTTAACTTTTCTTCTAATATAAAACGAATTCTTTTATTATATTTATAAATTTTCTATCGAATTTATTAAATATAAATTTTAATTCCTCTTTTATATTAATTTTCGCCGGGATTAAAATTTATTATAACGCTACCTTTTGTACTTTTTTTATATTTATTAAATTCTAATTATAACCTTCTTTTACTTTTATTTTCCTAATTTTTCTTTTAATATAAATTTAAATTTCTTAAAGATAATAATCCGAATTAGTTTTTTCGTATTATTACGCCCCCTAATATTCGGTTTCGACTTTTAATATTATTTATATATAATCGATTATCCTATTTCTTTTTTCCCGTATTATATTACCTATACGGGTTAATTCCCCTTTAAAAATAACGAACTGTATACGCTATTATTATATTTATATAAGGAATCTTTCGGCTTTTAAACTAATTTTATTCTTTAAATCCTAATTAGGATAATAGAAATTAAAATCCCCGACGGTTATAATTTAATATTTTACCGGGGGTTTTTCTTCGAAGAATTCGAGGAGGGGAAATCCCTATTCGTATTCCGGTATTCTATACATTTTAATAGGAGAATAAATCGAATAAACAATCAATAGCTCCTTTAAATTTTTGAATATTACGGAGGCCTAATCTTTTCCGACGCGGAAGTCTAGGTCCCTAAGGTTCTATTTCTTATTCACGTAAATGACCGCCCTCCCCTTTTCTAAATAATTTACCCCGATATATTTACCGCCCCGTAAACCCCGAGGGATAGTAATTGGATTAATTAAATATTAAATTAAATATTTAAAAGTTATTATTAGGGTATATAAAATTATACTAATACGGAATTTTAAAACGGAAACTTTTTGCCCGCTATTCGACTTTTATTTTAATAAATAAGTAAGGGTTTTTGAAGAAAAGTAAGATTCTTATTCCCTAGCTAAATCTATAGCGCTAATATAGTATAGGGTCTATCTCCAATTCCCCGTAGGATAAAACCGTAAGCGTTAAACGCCTCGGATAAAAACCCCGGTTATATTTCTCGGCGCGGACTTATCCGCGCCGCTTCTTCGGTATTCTACAATCGCGGTATATATTTACCGCTAACGTAATTAATATCCGTTTTATCCCTTCTATTTACCGTTACGCTAAAATATTAAACCGTTTTACCTTTTTAATTTATTATCCTATTTTTTATTTATTATTACTTTTTACCTTTTATTCCCCCGTTTATTTACCCTTTTAACCGCCTTTAAACCTTTTAACCGTTAAATTTTCCTTTATTCTTTTTATCCTTTTTTTCCCTCTATTATAATTATATTTCTATTATAATTTATATTAACGTAAGGATTTCCTTCCTTTAAATATAAAAACCCTTTATCCTTTTAAATTTTTTTAAGCTTTTCTTTCTTTTAATAATAATAATTAATTTAAAATAGTTATTCCCTATTAAAAACGTATTAAAGCGTTCCGTAAAATAATAGAAATTTTTAACGAAAATAAGGGCGAAAATTTATTTCCCCTTTATTTTCTTTTATTAACCCTTATATTTAATACGGTTAATATTAATATTAAAATTAATTTCGAATATATTATTAAACGCTTTATTAGTAATAAATTCTTTTATATATTAGAAAAAGGGTAAATCCTCCTTCTATTACGTTTTATCCTTACGTTAATTTCTCTAAAATTATATTTATATTCCCCTATATTTTATTTATACCCTTTAATTAATTAAAACCCTTTTCTCCTTCCTAGCAGTCCTAAATTATAATATTTATATAAAAGCCGTTGTTAAATCGATTTATTATATCCCTAATTACCCGAATAAGTTATTATTTTTTATATCGTTAATATTTCCCCCTTTAATTCGTTTTTAAATAAATTTAATTAAGTTATTTAATATATTTTAGCGGTTTTATATTATATAGTCGATATACTTCGCGGTTTTTATAATTTCCATAATACCTTTTAGGAGAAGGTCGTTAATAAAGACCCGATTAATAGCGAATTTTACGATTATTTTATTTACTTTTATATCGTTGCTAAGGAATTTATTAGTACGATTCGCCTTCGTTTTATTAACGACGGTTTTATTAATACTTTAAAATAATTTATTCGCTATAAAAAGTAATCGGTTAATAATTATTTTTAAAAAGGTTATTACGAATTCTTCTTTTTTAATAAAAATAATTTAATTAGCGGTTATATTCTTTTAAATAATATCCCCTATAATAATAATAATAATTTACCCTATAGTAATAATAATAATTTATTTTATAACGGTAGCGGTAGAATTCCTTTGAATAATAATAATATTCGTATACTTTCCTATAATAATTCTTTAATAGAAATTAATTCGCTAATTATTCGTCCTACTAATCCCGTTCCTATTAATAGTAATTAATTCGCTTAATATTAATTTATAATTAATATTATATATTAATATATTTATTAATTCGATAAATAGAACCATTTATTCGCCGATAATAATAAAATATTAAAGGCTTTAATTAATTATAAAAAGAAGTAATAATTAAATAAGCCGTCGCCTTCGTAGCCCGATAGACTTTTAATTAAATAGAAATTTTCCTTTATTTTCGTTTTAGCGTATTAGTAAATAAAAGTAAAAGAAAAGGAAGAAAAAAAAATTAAAAATAGCGAATAAATTCGTTTCGCCGCTCCTCTTTTAATTTAATTACTAAACGGTATTTATTTAATTATTCTAACCGAAATACCTATAATAAAATTCTTTCGGCTTTAATTCTATCGTTCAAATAAATTTAGAATTATTCTTATATTTATAATTAATTAATTATTACGAATTATATATTTACTATCCGGAGATATTCGAACGTAATATAATAGAACGTTTCCTATCTTAATCTATACGAATAAATAAGAATATCGATATTGGGGATTTTCCTTTAAAAAAAAAAAGCTTTAAGGCTAATTACCTCCGTTTTCGTTTAAACGAGGAGGGAATTTTTCGCTTTTATTAATAAATAATAATCCTTATCGTTTTCCGAAAATTAGGTTTTCTTCTACTTTTTTTTTTTTTAACTAATTATATACCGTTTTATTATAATATCGTTAAATTTTAAATCGAAATTAATAATCGTAAATTTATACTACCGATTTAATTTAATTATTATTATTATTAATTAATAATTATAGTATAATATTTACTTTTTCTTCGTAATATTTTTTAATTATACTTTTCGATCGAAAGTTAAAAATTCTAGCGGTTATAATAATTAAACGGGTATACCTATTACTAAGGGTAGTCTTATTATAATCGCTATAAAATTCTCCATCGGTATTTATTTTTCCGTTTATTTAATTTTAACGGTATTATTTTCCGGTCTATTAATAAATAATCGACCTTTTATTCGTTTTATTTAAATATAATTAATTATTTAAATTACTATTCCTCGGACGAATTTAATTTCATCCGTACGGGCGAATCTCTCTTCAAAAGCCCTTACCCGTTTATTAAAATAAAAGTCGAATAGCGGGCAAAAAATTTCCGTTTTAAAGTTTTATATTAATATAATTTTATACGCCCCGGTAACGATTTTTAAATATTTAATTTAATATTTAATTAATCCGATTATTATTTTTCAGGGTTTACTATATATTTTTATCAGTTAATAAAAGGTTAAGGCTTTATATATAATCGTATTTCGAATATATTTAGTATAAATTTCCTTTATGTAAATAAAGGAATAATTTTAAATCTTTACGGCTAATTAAATTAATATATTCGTTTAAATTTTTATTTTCTTTTTAATAACTTCCGTATAGGTTTAATAATTAAATTTATAATTTAATTAAACGTTTAAGAATTTTATCGATTCCGTTAATTAAAATATAATATCTTTAAATTAAAGAATTTCCGTTTTTAATACTTTCGTCCGTATAAAATATATTAATTCTATTTTATTCGCTTCGAATTCTATATTTCTCTCCTTTATTTATTCGGAATAAATTTTTTATACCGTTTAAAATATTTTATAATTCTCTTTAATAATTTTTATTATAACGATAATACTAATATTATCGGCGAAGCCAACCGTAATCGTATTTTTAATTATAATTAATTTATAATATAATAAAATAATAAAGAGGATAAAAAGAATTAAGGAGAAAGGGGAACTTTAAGGTATTCCGGCTTCTATAGCGTAGGGAGCGGATATTTCGTCGTCGAAAAAAAGGGAATTTTTTTATCCGTTAATAAAATTCGTTACTTATTTAAAAATTTATTATAGGAATTATATTTCCTATAAAATATATAATAATTATTTATAATTAATTTTATCGAATATATTTTTAAAATTAAAGAGTATTAATAATATAACGGTTCTAAATTTCTAAATTATATATATAATATTTATAATAATACGGATAATAAATTCGGTCGAATAGTTTATTTAATTACCTATTTAACCTTTTAATAAGAAATTAAATTCTTTTACGGTTTAGGTAAATCTTTTAGCGACGAACGCTTCGAGGATTTTCTTAATATTATTTAATAGTAAAATTAGCCTTTACGCGCCGGTTAATTTTTATTATACAATAGTTTTTCCTAACTTTTTAAAAACGATTACTTTCGTATTTTTAAACTATTATAAAAAGTATTTAAGTCGAAAATTTATAATTACGAAAACGGTTATAACTTTTCGGAATAATTCCTTATAAATTTTTAAAAATTTATTCGAATATTAATCGACGCTTAGTACTTTATTCGGAATTATCCGAAATAAAATTTCCTAAATATCCTTTTCGGTAATTAATTCGTTAATAAATAACGAATTATCGGTATTTAATAAAAGGGTCTAATCGGGTAAATAATCTATAAGGATATTTACTTTTAAGAAGAAACGCTCGGCGAAAATACTCGCTTTACTATTATAGTCTTCGATTTCTTTTACTCCCTTATATTATTTAAAAATTAGGAATTTAAATAAATTTATTAATAAATAACTTCGAATACGGATTTATCTTTCGAAGGTTTAAAATTTATTTAAATTTTTCGACGCCTTTTTAACGCCTTTTTACTATATCGTTTATTAAATTTTCGTATTAATCTTTCTTTTCTTTATTAATATTTCTACAAATTCTACCTAATTTAAAAATGTTTTTTCTTTATATTATTTCTATTATTTCTATTTCGTATCCTTCGTTATTATTTTATATTTTAACGTTTATTATTTCGTTCTTCTCCTTCGATTTTTCTTTTAATATAAGACGAATTCCTCTATTATATTTATAAATTCTCTATCGAATTTATCGAATATAAATTCTAATTCCTCCTTTATATTAATTTTCGCCGGGATTGAAATCCATTATAACGCCGCCTCCTATACTTTTTCCGTATTTATTAAATTCTAATTATAACCTTTTTTTATTTTTATTTTCTTAATTTTTTTTTTAATATAAACTTAAATTTCCTAAAAATAATAATCCGAACCGGTTTATTCGTACCGTTACGCCCCTTAATATTCGGTTTCGATTTTTAATATTATTTATACGTAATCGATTATTTTATTTTTCTTTTCCCGTATTATATTATTTATATAAGTTAATTCTCTTTTAAGGGTAACGAATTATATATATTACTTTCGTATTTATATAAAGAGTTTTTTAATTTTTAAACTAATTTTATTTTCTAAATCCTAATTAGGATAATAGAGGTTAAAATCCTCGACGGTTACGATTTAATATTTTACCAGGGGTTTTTCTTCGAGGAATTCGAAGAGGGGAAACCCTTATTCGTATTTTAATATTTTATACGTTTTAATAAAGGAATAAATCGAATAAACGGTTAATAATTCCTTTAAATTTTTAAACGTTATAGAGGCTTAATTTTTTCCAATATAGAAATTTAAATCTTTAAAATTCTATTTCTTATTTATATAAATAACCGCCCTCCTTTTTTTTAAATAATTTACTCTAATATATTTACTACTTTATAAATAATAAATATTTTCGTTTAAATTCTTACCCGGCTTTTAAATCGCTATAATATTGTAAATTTTTTCCTATTCGAATAATAATTTCCTTCTTTCGTACGATTTCCCTATATTTTAATAAAATATTTTTAATTAAATTATTAATTATTTTATAAAGGAATATTTTTTAACTTTATAGGTAGAATAGGAGTGGGAGTTTTTTCCTTTTAAATAACCGGTCCAATAGCGGCGATTAAACCGGCGCTACTCCGAATACCCAAATTTTAAGAGTTCGTAAACGTATTTATCGGGCTTTTAGTTATTAATTTCAATTTAGTAAAGGGTTTATTAATTCGTTTACGGGTACGGCCTTTATTTCCACTTTTAAATTCCCTCTTACGAATAATAATAATACGGGCGGTAGGGGGGGTATTAAAGAAATCGATATCCTTATTATCCTTTACCGCCGCCGGTTTTAATATAATATTTTTTTTAAAATCCTTTTAATATATAAATAAATATAATTTTTCGGCGTACTTTATAGTAGCCTTCGTAATAGTTTTTTTAAAAATAGGGTATACTTTTTTTTCGAAAGCGTAATATTTATATTTTCTATACGGAGTATAAAAGATTAATAATTTATCTTTATTAAACGGGTAATTCGCTTTTTTAAAGCGGTCCTTATTATATTTATCCTTATTATAGCGTTTATAAACGTTAATATTATAATAGAATTTCTTTAAATATCCTACGCCTTAATAAATAAAATATTATTAAATATTAGCCAAGGAAGTAAATAATTTATAAATATACGTACTACCTTCCTAGAGGAGGAATTTTTTACAAAAAGTTTTAGCTACCTTTGTAATTATAACCTCTATTATAAAGAATCTTCTATTTTCGCTAATTCTCTTCTTTTACGGGCGTATTTTAATAATAGAAATAATCGGGTTCGCCTATTATATTTTATAAATAATATCCTCTAAAAGTAAGATTCTTATTCCCTAATTAAATTTATAGCGTTAATATAATATAGGGTTTATCTCTAATTCTCCGTAGGATAAAACTATAAGCGTTAAATGCCTTAGATAAAAACCCCGGCTACAATTCCTAACGCGGATTTATCCGCGCCGCTTCTTTAACGTTTTACAATCGTAATATATACTTACCGTTAACGCAATTAATATCCGTTTTATCCCTTTTATTTACCGTTGTATAAAAATATTAAATTATTCCGCCTTCTTAATCCGCCGTCCTATCCCTTTATTTATTACCGCTTTTTATTTTCCACTCCCCCGTTTATTTACTTTTTTAACCGTTATTAAACTTCTTAACTATTAAACCTTCTTTTATTCTTTTTATCCTCTTCCTCCCCCTATAATAATTATATTTCTATTATAATTTATATTAATATAAAGACTTCCTTCCTTTAAATATAAAAACCCCTTATCCCCCGGGCCTTTTTAAATTTTTCTTTCTTTTAATAATAATAATAATTAATTCGAAATAATTACTCCCCGTTAAAAATACGTTAAAGCGTTCCGTAAAATAATAAAAACTTTTAATAAAAATAAAGGTAAAAATTCGTTTCCCTTTCGCCCTCTTTTATCGACCTTTATATTTAATATAATTAATATTAATATTAAAATTAATTTCGAATATATTATTAAACGCTTTATTAGTAATAAATTCTTTTATATATTAGAAAAAGGGTAAATTTTCCCTTTACTATATTCTATTTTTATATTAACCTCTCCGAAATTATATCCGTATTCCCTTATATTTTGTTTATACTTTTTAATTAATTAAAGCTTTTCTCTTTTTTTCGGTTATTTTTAATTATAATACCTATATAAAAGCCGTCGTTAAATTAATTTACTATATCCCTAATTACCCGAATAAATTACTATTTTTTATATTATTAACGTTTTTTATTCTAATTCGTCCTTAAATAAATTTAATTAAACTATTTAATATATTTTAACGGTTTTGTATTATATAATCGATATACTTCGTAACTTTTATAATCTCTATAATATTTTTTAAGAGAAGGTTATTAATAAAAACCCGATTAATAGCGAATTCCGCGATTATTTTATCCGCTTCTATATCGTTATTAAAGAATTTACCGGCGCGATTCGCTTTTACTTTACTAGCGATAGCTTTATTAATACTCTAAAGTAATTTATTCGCTATAGAAAGTAGTCGGTTAACGATTACCTCTAAAAGGGCTATTATAAATTCTTTTTTTCCGATAAGGATAATTTAATCGGCGGTCGTATTCCTTTAGGTAATATCCCCTATAATAATAATAGTAGCTTGCCTTATAGCGGTAGCGGTAATTTACTTCGTAGTAGTAGCGGTAGAATTCCCCCGAGTAGTAGCAGTATTCGTATACCTTCCTATAGTAACTCCCCGATAGAAATTAACTCGCCGGCTATTCGTCCTACCGGTCCCGTTCCCACTAATAGTAATTAGCTCGCTTAGCGTTAATTCGTAACTAACACCAAATAATATCCTCTATCTTTATATATTCGGTAATATTCGCCTAAAGGAACCCCTTAACGACTAACGTAATAATATTTAAAGATACGAATACTTTTTCGCTAAAAACCTTCTTAACTCAAATTTAATATTATTAATATTATTCGTATATAATATTATCGAATATAATTCTATAATTTTTAATTGTAAATAATTTTATAACGGTTTATATAATATTAAGAATACCGGTCTTTAAATCGCGAAGTATTTTTTCGATTTAAATTTTAGTTTCTTTATTCGTCCGTTTCGAATATTAAATATCACGGCGCTAGCGGACAGGGTCCCTATTAAGGCCCTATCTAGCGGACCGGTTATCGCTTAGGCGGTCACCCTAACAGAGGTCGACCGCATTAGCGCACGTAACTATATACCACCTTCGTAAGTCGCCCGCGCCCAAATATAAACCCTAGTGCGGGGCGCGCCCTTTATTCGTTTTCTTCTTTTCTTCTTCATCTTATAATTCTATAATAAATCTAAATTCAACGTATTAAATTTATCTCTCGTAACTACGTCGCTCGTAATAATTACAAAATTATTCTTAATATATTAGGGAGGTATTTAAATATTTTAAACTTATTTACCAATTAAAGTAATTATAATATATACCTTCGCAATTAATTATAATAATATATACCCCCGACGAAAAGGCTACCGCGGCTAAAACCGCTAAATTATTTACTATTAAGAGCGCTTAAATAAATAAAGTTTAGAAGAAGAATATATCCAATAAATTCGTAATTAAATAAATTAAATTTAATATTACGGATATATTTATTATTCCTAATATAATTATTTAGTAAAATAATATTTTTAAACGTTATTCGCTCAACGATATTATAATCGGTACTTTTAAAGAGAAATAGGATACTTAATTACGTAATATCGATAAATCTAATTTAAAGGACTATAATATTCTAGAGGATGTGGATAAAATTATTACGTTTTTTAATTAGGAAATTATTAATAAACTCGCCAACGTTTATTATACGTTTAATATAAAGGATTTACTCGGCTTCTTATATACGAAAATTAACGCGATTATAAAATATTAAGCCTAATATAATAAAAGTCACCTAGCCTTTACCTTCAAAACTCTAACGGCTACGGGCTAAAATTATTAGGAATAGAATAATAATAATATCCTATTAATAGATTTTAATACTTTTAAATCTATTATCGAAGATCTTAAAAGCGTACGTACTATTTTCGAAGAAATTAAATTGCGAACTATTTTAATTAAAACTATTCTTTCCTAATAATAAGGATATTAAATTATTATTATTAATTTAAATATTAATTTAGAATAAATATATAAATACGCTATTAATTTATTAAAATATTAAAAGGGCGTTAAAATAAATAATAAGCGCTTCCGTAAAGATTTACGTAAAGAATAAAGTAAAAATACATTCTTAATGCGCTAATTATTAAAAGCCCGCGGAAATAAAGATCCCGACCTCGAACCGGATAATTATAAAACCGTACGTTATAAAAACGCCGCATTACGTAAAAAGAATTGTAAACTCTAAGCCCAATTTATTATATTATATTAGACTACCGGCTATTCTAATAAGGGAGCTTAAAATAATACCCCGTTTAACGACGGTTAAAATAACGATTTATTTAACGACGGAGAAATTTAGAATAATACCCCATTTAACAACGGTTATACCGATAAATAGAATACCCTTTATAAATAAAAAAATAACTCCTCGACTAAGGGCTACCCGTTTTACCTCTATTTTTTCGCTAAATAGAATAAGACCCATTATAATTTAATTAAAAAGGAAAAAGAATTCGCTAAAATTAAAAATAATTTAATAATTATAAAAATTTAAGCCGAGGAGTTAAAAAGAATAATAGCCGCCCGGGATAGTAATATCGCCGATTTATATACTATAGTCGCTACTTTAATTAAAGAAAATATCGACCTCTATAAGGAAAATACTAATTTTCGTAAAAAGAAAATCGCCTTCTTAACCTTCGAAAATTTTAAGCGCTACGACCGCGCCGACCGCAATAAGAATAACAATAATAGAAGGCGTTATAAAGAAATACCTACTACCAATTTCTTTACTACTAACCGGGGACGCTTATTAATTAAAAAGAAGGATCCGCCCTACTTTTATAATAAGAAAAATAAAGATATTATTACTTTTAATATTTAATATTACTATATTTTTAATAAATTTAAATTAAATACCGATTACTTCTCCGATAACGAAATTAAGAAAATATATATCGAAAATTATATTATTAATAAAATTATTTAAAATTTTAAACCCTACTTCGCTAACGGTTTTTATAATATTAAAACTTTTAATAAATTATTCGTTTATTTACGTACCGAATATTACGATTATAATTAAAAGGAGAAAGCTATTTACGAATTTAACGATTTAAAATTCGAAATAAACGGGGATTTTTAAAAATTTTATAATAAATTCGTATACTTAGTAGGAAATAAGCATTATAATTAGGGACGGCCGGGAAGGAGAGAAGGGCCTTAGCCAATTGGAGGGTGTAAACGAGATACGGGGGAATACGGATACGGCTTCGGAGAAGTTAGCGCAAGGATAGAATATAGCGGAGGGAAGACTTACCCTTTCTCCGGTATATAAAAGAATTTATTACTAATAAAGCGTTTAGTAATATATTCGAAATTAATTTTAATATCGGTATTAATTATATTAAATATAGGGGTCGGCGAAAGAAAGCGAAGGGGAGACGAATTTTCGCCTTTATTTTCGTCGGAGGTTTTTATTATTTTATAGAATACTTTAGCGCGTTTCTAATAAGGGGTAATTATTTCGAATTAATTATTATTATTATTAAAGGAAGGAAAAGCTTAAAAAAGCCCGGAGGATAGGGGGTTTTTATATTTAGGGGAAGGAAATCCTTATACTAATATAAATTATAATAGAAATATAATTATTATAAAAGGAGGAAAAGGATAAAAGGAATAAAAGAAAATTTAATAATTAAGAAGTTTAATAGCGGTTAAAAAGGTAAACGGGCGGGGGAGCGGAAAATAAAAGGCGGTAATAAATAAAGGGACGGGATAACGGATTAAAAAGGCGGAACGGTTTAATATTTTTACATAATAGTAAATGGAAGGGATAAAACGAATATTAATCGCGTTGGCGGTAAATATATACCGCGATCGTAGAACGCCGAAGAAGCGGCGCGGATAGGTCCGCGTTGGGAATTATAGCCGGGGTTTTTGTCCGGGGCGTTTAACGCTTATAATTTTATCCTACAAAGAATCGGAAATAGACCCCATACTATATTGGCGCTATAAATTTAATTAAGGAATAAGAATCTTACTTACTTAGTAGGAAAATGTAATCGCCCTCCTAATTTATAGAAATAAAAATTCAATTGGAAATTCCCGGGTATTATTTAGAACGCCCTCCTTTAGGGATATAGATAGGAAAATATTACCTTTAATTAGTACGTTTTAATAACTAAGAAAGCGGTCGAAATTAGTTAACGTATTTTCTATAATAATAAAATTAAAAAAAATAATAAAGATAAGGATAAGAATACCTCCTCTTCTACGAATTCGTTTAATAAAGTTAAGGGTTTTAATAATTTTAATAAGAATTCTAATAATATTATTAATAGTAATATTAATACCGGTAGCGGTAACCGAAATAATTTTTATCGCACCCTTAATATAACCCGTAAGGAAGTTTATAAATTATTCGAAGAAAATAAATATTTTATATATAAAAAAATTAAATATCATTTCTATAATTATTTTAACCGCCGTAATAGAAACCCTAACTATATTAACGAATTTATTAATTATTATAACCGTAAAAATAAAGAGGACGATAAACCGGCCGATAATAAAGCGGAAAATTAATTACCCTAAGGATATTAAACTCCCTCCTAGGGATTAAATTAATAAATATTTATTCTAGAAAGAATTTAAAAGAAATATTACCGGAGAGTATAAAAATAAATAAAGGTTTTTTAAAGGACTATTTGGGTGGATTTACGTTAGTTACGTCTTGTATTATAATAGGTAATAATAGAAAAATTTTATTTACGAACGATATACTTATTAATTCGGGAATAAACGGTAATATTTTTGTAAATAAAGACTTTATTAATAATATAATTAAATAAAGAGTAGAAAAATTATATAACTTTTATCTTTACGCTATAGGAGGGTATACCGGGTAATATAATAAAACGATTAATTAATATTTAAAAGGAATTATTAAAATATAAAGCTAGTAATTTAATAAAGAAGTAATAATTATCGTTAATTTAAAGTACAACGTTATTTTAAATAAATATTAATTAAAAAAATATAAAATCTTAATTAATATTACTAATACCAACCTTATTTTTAATAAAGTAATTATAATATTATTAACTCTTAATAAACGTATTTAAAAATTCGAAATATTCGCTAAGAACGTAATATTATCGCTTTTAATAAAACCCAACCGACCGATCGAATTATTCGAGGAATTAAAGGAACGATTAATCTAATGCGGAAAAAATAAAGATTTAATAAGAATAAAACGATAATTATTAAATTAATACGCCTTAAAAATAGAAGAGGAAGACGTAATACCTATATAACGAAAATATATCGAAATATTAGAAATTGAACGAAAAAACAATCCCCTTTAAAGCGAAGATATACAGGGCCGATATTAATTAAAAAGAAATAGCGTAGGATAATATAAATATTATAACGACCTTACAATAATTAGTATTAACGCCTTTCTTATATTCGTTAAATAGGAATATATAAGGGTAATTAATTTTTATAAATTCGACCGATTTATTAACGATTATAGAAAATAGGCCTTTATTGAGGATAAAATAGAATTATACGAACGAATTAAAAAAGAAATCCTTAAATACGCTTATAAATATTTAAACGTATTTAATAAGAAGGAGTCCGATACCCTACTAGACTATCGTACTAATAATTATAAAATTAATTTAATAAATGGAGTAAAGCCTAAAGACTTTAAATATAACCTATTATATAAAATATTAATTAATAAATTAAAGGCCTATTAGAAATATATAAATAAAGCGTTAATTAAAGGTTTTATTAAAAATAATTCTATACTTTAGGCTACGCTTATCCTCTTCGTACCCAAAACTAATAATAAATTAAAGTTTTGCGTAAATTATCGGAAATTTAACGCTATTATAAAGAAAGATAAGTACCCTCTTCCCCTAATTAATAAAACTATTACCAAAATTAATTAAACGAAAATTTTCTCGAAGATCGATATTAAATAAGCCTTTTATCGAATCCGTATACACCCCAATAATAAAAAACTTATAATATTCCGAACGAAATACAATACGTATAAATATAAGGTCCTACCTTTTAAATTAATTAACGGATTATTAATATTCTAGCGGTATATTAATAAAATATTAATAGGATATTTCGATAATTTTTATAACGCGTATATCGATAATATTCTTATTTTTTCGAATAGTTTAGAAGAATATAAAATTTATATTAAAAAAGTATTAACTAAATTAGAAGCAACGGAATTATAAGCGGATTTAAATAAATACGAATTCTACGTCGAAAAGACCAAGTTCTTAAATTTTATTATCGGGACCGATAGTATATCCATCGACCTTTAAAAGATTACGGTCGTAAAGGATTAATAAGTTCTAATAAATATATAAAGAATATAATCCTTCTTAAAATTTTATAACTTTTACTAGCGCTTCGTTAAAGATTATAACCGGATTACTAAATTATTAATAATAATAACGAAAAAAGGAGAAATCTTTAATTAGAATAAAGATTACTAAATTACTTTCGAAGAATTTAAAGGACAATTATTATTAATACCTATCCTAGCGTATTTTAAATATAAACGGCTAATACGGGTAGAAACGGATATTTTAAATAGAATAATAACTAATATATTATTATAATTAATCGATAATAAATAACGACCGGTTGCCTTTTATTCGGAAATGATATACGGCGTAAAATATAATTATTCTATTTATAATAAAGAATTAATAATTATTATTAAGGCTTTATAATATTAGAAAGCCGAGTTTATTAATTTATACAAACCTTTTTTAATTTTAACGGATAATAAAGCCTTTAAATAATTTAATACTAAAAAACTTTTAAATTTATAATAAACCGGGTAGGCCAAATTCCTATCCTAATATTATTTTATTATTTTTTACCGGCTAAGGAAGGAAAACGGTATAGCGAACGTATTATTAAAGAAGGTAGAGGATTTAAAGAATTAAAAGGTAAAGTAGGAAGTATAAAAGACTTTTTAAATTTTTAAGAACTTTAATAATAATCGAATAATATAACCCAATAATATAATTAATAGCATTAATATAATCTACGCGTCGATTATATTTCTAAATATAATTATTATAGAAATTACCCCCGAAATCGTAGAAGGAATTCGAAAGGAACGATTAAAAGGCTATTTACTTATAAATCGCCTTATTTTCGAAAATAAAATATACCCGGATTTGGAAATTTATTAAAATATAATTAAAAAGGGGGAGAACGGGTATCGATTTATTACCGATAAAATTCTCACCCGTTTCGATAAATTTATCGTACTACCCAATATTTTAAAAACCCAAATTATTTATAAACTATACGTAAAGATTATTACCGCTTATCTAAACCGAAATAAAATAAAACGCCTAATATTTATATAATATTAATAATTAAAAATAACCGGTAATATCGATCGCTTTGTTATTAATTGCGTAATATATTATATTTCGAAAATTCCTTAAGATAAAACCCCTAGTAAATTAGAGCCTATCCCAACGGTTTAATATATTTAATAGAGCCTAATCGTAAACTTTAAAACTATATTTAAGGATAAACGAAGATTCGATAACGTATTTATAATAGTAGACCGATTAAATAAAATATTATAAATTATTTTTTATTTTATAATAATAATAGCCCGAAACGTAACCCGTATATATTACGAAGGCTTTTATTATATTTATAAATTATTAAACGAAGTTATTTTAAATAGAAGCCCCTAATTTATATTAGACTTTATAAACGAATTAATTAAAATTTTGAATATTAAATAAAAATTAGCCTCTTTAAGATATAATTAAATTACAGGGTAAGCCGAAATTATAAACGAATATTTCGATTAGCATTTTCGTCCCTTCGTTAATTACTTCTAAAATAATTAATTAAAGGCGATCCTAATAATAAATATAATATATATAAAAATACCGTATAATAATTTAAATAAAATATAATTATATAAAATATTAAAAAGATTCCCAATATCCGGAATTTTAAATTAGGAAGCTCGAATTAATTTTAACGGCGTATAATTAACGATTAAAAAGAAATTTAGCCGGGAAAACGTATAAAGTTTAATAAATCGGATCCGAAAATATATAAATAAAATAAAAGAATTTATTATTAAAACTTAAGAGCGGATAATTAAATAATTAGATAAATATCGACGCGTCCCGGATTTCGGACCCAGTAATAAAATATTTATTATTAAACGGAACGAACTTATAAATTAATTAAATTATAAATTCAATTTTCTTTTAACGAATTAATATTTTAAAATTAAAGAAAAATATAATTATTCATTTAAATTAAAAGTACCAAAGGGTTAGAGAAGAACGGATATTTTTTACGCCGATAAATTTCGGAAATATTTTAATAATCCGTTACCTAATTAAAAGTTAAAAAAGTTAATAGGGGAATATATAAGAAATAATATCAAATAGGAAGTAAAGGAAATTTTAATTTTTCGAATATACTTTAGTAAATTCTAATACCGAGTAAATTAAAAGGGATACGACCCGGATTCGAAATTTTATAACGTTAAGAATTTTAAAAATTTATTTAAACTTTTAAAAGCGTATTACGAAATATACCCTAAATATCCGGGGCCGCCTATATATTTAAAAGAATAATTATAAAAAGTTAAAGCGGAAGAATTCGATAAAAATTATCCGGAAGATAATATCCCTTTAAAGAAGGGTATAAGGAAATTAAAAAGGGCGGTAGGTATTAGGAAATAAAGGACCTATTTTATATATAATAATAATTTTAATATTTTAAAGATTCGGGGCGAATTTTTTTTCGAAAGGGGGGGTAATATTATAGCGCTAGCGGATAAAGTCCTTATTAAGGCCCTATTTAACGGACCGGTTATCGCTTAAGTAATTACCCTAATAGAAGTCGACCGTACCAACGCACGTAACTACGTACTACCTTCGTAGGTCGTCCGCGCCTAAATATAAACCTTAGCGCGGGGCGTGCCCTTTATTCGTTTTCTTCTTTTCTTCTTCATTTTATAATTCTATAATAGATTTGGATTTAATATATTAAATTTATTTCTCGTAACTACGTCGCTCGTAATATTAAATATCGATTATAATATTTTGGATAAAAAGGGTACGGTCGTAATTAATAAGGAATATTTTCGGGGGGGGGGGGTAATAATTATAATATATTAAAGGATAAACCCGGTTTTAAGAAAAACGTCCTTTATAATTCCGGCCTATATTTTCAACGCTTTTTTAACGTTTTTTTATAATTTTTATAGGATTATTTTCTTTAAATCGTTAAAATCCTTCTTAATAATAATTTAATTATTATTAATTTTATTAATTTCGGGGCGCGTTATTTTACTTTTTTTCGCGAAAATTTTTATATATTCGTTAAATAATTTATAAACTTAATTATAATTTTCGAACGAAACGGTATTGTAGTCTGAAGATTTATTCGCTTTAACGATAAATTTCTTTATAATTTCGTCGTCCTCTTATATTTTTTCCGAAATTTTCGCGGTACGCGCTACGTTAGGGTCGTTATAAATTAAAAATCCTACGAGCGGGTTGTAGACGCTATTTTTGAATTTATAATTGCCGTTATTAATCGTTATCGGTAATAACGATATATCGTCGTCGTTATATTCGTCGCGGGATATTATAAGGGACGTAAAAGACTTTCCTAAATCGATTCTTATTATCGGTTTTCGTTTTAGAGCGCTCCTCGATTAGAAATCGGCGTTTCCGGTTCCAAAGTAGTTAAGGGTTTTTAAAGAGAAATTTATTTATATAGATTAAATTAGATTCGTTTGAGGAATAGTAATTTAAATAATTAATTATATTTAAATAAAACGAATAAGAGGTCGATTATTTATTAATAGACCGGAAAGCGGTATTGCCAAAATTAAATAAATAGAGGAATAAATACCGACGGAGAATTTTATAACAATTATAGTAGGACCGCCCCCGGTAATAAATATATTTATTTAACTATTATAATTACTAGAATTTTTAATTTTCGATTAAGAAATATAATTAAAGGATATTACGAAAAGATAATAGGTATTGTATTATAATTATTAATTAATAATAGTAGTAATTAAATTAAATTAGCGGTATTAATTTATAATTATTAATTTCGACCTGAAATTTAACGATATTACGATAAAATAGTATATAATTAATTAAAAAAAGAAGAAGTGGAAGAGAATTTAATTTTCGGAGGATAATAAAGATTATTATTTATTGTCACAGGATTATACCTATGCCATACCCGGTATACGCACTGACCACTTATATAGGTGCCCAAATCCCCAACGACCATTCCCGATTATAGTACGTATACTATAACTCGATATAGTCTAGATTTGGTCACTTATAATTACGTATAATATTACGTAGGTGCGTACGGACTAGCGTATAGGCTCGCGCCTATATATCTAATCCTCCGCATATATTTCTCCCTTCCCTTCCTTCGTATAATAATATATATTTTATTATATATTTAACGGTACTAACGCTATCCTTTAATAATTTATTATACCTACTTTAACGTTACGCGCGTAATTTTCGAAGAAGATTAATCGTTAATTATATTAATTAATATTAAAATTCGTTTTCTTAGCGGTTAACGTTCTAGCGACGGCCCCGCGGTTAATTCGAATTAAATAATTATTAAAACGAATATTATTGCTATAATCGTTCGTATTCTTTTTTCCCTTATATTTATTAAAATATATTAATTTAAGCGATTAATATCCGATTTAATTCCCGCTATAGTTATTAATACTTTCGTTACGGCTATTACGCTTTCCGAAGTCGGAAACGTCGACCTTCGTAATATCGAATTTTAGAATTAATTTACCGACGTTATTTACGCGCTTAATAACGATTTTATTATTATCCCGGTTTTTATTATTTAAATTTTTAATTTGGGTAATTATTTTATATTCCCGGCCGCCGTTTATATATTCGCCCGCCTTATATAATTTAATGTTATTTCTATTACCGTTAAGCTTTAAAATATTAAGGAAGACTTTTAATAATCCGAAGACGAGAATAATTAATTATATTAGGATTTCGATTAATTCTGTATCCTAATCTAAAATAAGGATTAAATTAATATAATTCTTAATATTAACTTTGCGATTTTTAAAGTTAATTATACCCTTTAATTTTCGGACGCTACTATTAAATAATAAGCCTAATATAATGCTTATAAATAAGCTTTCGTTAACGCCGCTTCTTAATATAATGATATCGTTAACGATTTTTAAATTCGTTTAACCGCCTTTTAATAAAGCTTATCCGACGTTTAGAAGCGTTATTCCGACCTTAAGGTTAATTTTTAAAATACGATTAAATGCGAAATAATTAAATATTAGAAAATAGTTAATAACTTTCGATAATATTTATTTAAATTTATTAACTTTACGTTTATACTTTTACCCGATAATAATAACGATAATAATTTTAATTCTAATAACCCCGAATCCGAATTTAATAATATAATTATTAACGACTTGGTCGGAGGTAACGGCGGTAGCGGCTATAGGTCGGTATTGTATATTATTGTCTCCCCCGTTTTCGATAGTATTAATAAAATTTTTAAAAGAATTATTAAATTTCGTTAATAGTACGTTAATATCCTATTCGCTTTTAAAGATAAACTTTCCGCCTTTAAAATTAAAGATATTAAATTTTCTTTAATTTCCTATTCCTTTCGCAATAAACCTTAGGAGGTAATCGAGCCCGAGTTTATTAAGATTCTATTTAATAAATTAATTAAATAATTTATTACCTTCGATTTATTTAAATAAATAATTAATAAATATAATAACGTTAATACTATAGTTTAGGCTCGTTATAAATTCGAGGATTTAAAGATAAATAAAATAAAATAATTTAATTTCGAGGATAAATTCGTTATTATTATTGAACGTTATTAATTTAATAATAATATAAAGATTTATTACTTTTATTAATATTTAACCGAACGCTTCTATAATATTATCGCTTTATAGCGCCCCTAATTTAAGGATAATAAATTCGACGAATAATTCGAAATAACTTACGACTTTGTTAAGTAATTCGAATAGAAGAATTAATATAATAAAATCGTTAATCCCTATTATAAATCTAATATTAATAATTCCGTTACCGGCTTTAACTCCGCCTTTAATAATATAAGCGGTTCCGTTTACGAATTTACTATTAACGAAGGTAGTATTATTATAAATTTCGATTTTATATCCGCTTCCGACGTTTAAATCTCCCGTATAATCGATAACGACGTATTCTAATACCGTATAAAGACCGGTACCTATACCCATTATAATCGTAAAAGCTACTTCTCTATTAAGTATAAGGGTTATATTTAATTTAAAAAGGAGGTGCTTGAACGCAAATTACGTAAGGAGAGAGAAAAGGAGAAGAAAGAGAAGAAGGATAAAAAAGAAAAGGAGAAAAATAATAATAATAATAGTAATTAATAATAGCGCCCCATTTAGGGCTAATATGGATATAGTTAATATAGTTATTATAATATTAACGCTATAAGTATTCTTATTCTTAATACCCCAATTTTTAATTATTTTATACTATAATAGTAATTTACTTATTACTTTACCCCTATATACCCTTATAACTTTGTAAGCCTAATTATAAGTAATAAGAATAGTTTTATTAATAATTAGGGAAATATATAACCTCCCGTTTAAATCGCAATTAAAGGCTAACGTTTATCAAATATAAGTAAGGAAGAAGATAATTAAAGAATATCCTTATAATTAAATTTGAAATTATTAAAATTAATAAATTTTTTATAAATAACCGTTATAAATACCCTAATTTATTAAATTTTTCTATTTATTTATTTTATAAATTATATAAAATATATTATATTGTATTCGTTAATAGTAATTATATTACTCTAGGGTTTATTAACCGTTATTTCGTTTTACGTAATAATCTCCTAATTTTTAAATTCTAATTCTTTAAATTCCTATATTTCGTTAATAATTAAACGAAAGGGAGTATTACGTATTTTAATCGCTTAATTATAAATACCGGCGTATATTACGAATTTATTAATTTCTTTATTTATAATTTTATAAAAGATAACCTTATTATTTTCGGATACCCGTAATTAATTTATTACGCCCTTAATATTAATTAACTTAGTAATCGCTTTATTTTCGGCTCTATTTACGAGTAACGCGGTTACTTTCCCCTAGGAATACCCCGCTACTTACATTATATACTATTATTACGTAAATATAACGTCAATACGCTTTTAATTATTATTCTTAGCGGCGTACCTTCTATTACTATTTTTAGGAATTCTTTTAGAACGCGATTAATATATTAGAAACCCTCTATTTTAGACGTTTTTAATAAAAGAGAGTTTAATACCCCCGCTTTATCGTCGGAGACCGTTTGCCGGATTTCTATTTCCGCGATTATAAAATACGTTATTCGTTAACGTTTTAATAAATTTAAATAGAAGGTCGCTAATAGAATAAGCGTAATCCCTATTAATAAGGTTATTAGTAATTAAATTCTTATATTAATAATTATAATACATTATTACCCCCTTCCCTTACTACGTATAATCCCCGCGCTATATTATATAGCCGGAGGAGTATATATTTCTTTTTCTAATTATCGAACGCCAATTTGCTTTTATTATATCTTTAAAGGACCTTTCGATTTAACCGATATTAAAGAGTTCCTAATAACTATATTTAATTAATTCGCCGAGAAATATAAACTTTAAATTATCCGTATAATAAGGGTAAATATAATAAAAAATATTTAACGTATAATAAACGAAGATAAAGTAATAGAAGAAAAAAGCGCCCTAATTCCGAATATAATTAATAATAACTTTATAGTTAATATAATTAAAGATATTATAAACGGTAAAATAATTTATTATAAAAAGTTCTTTAATAATAATTATTATATTTAAATCGATATACTCTATAATATTAAAAGTAAGGAAGCTATTAAAGTAGCCAAAATTTCCGCTTTAATTATACTTATAAGCGATATTTCCGACTTTTAAATTTACGAAGAAATTATTAACTATTATTTTACTACTAATAATATTAATATTAATAAGATTACGTTTGAAAATATTATTAAATTCTATAAAAAAGTAAATAAACCCTTAAAAACCGATATACAAATTTAGTAAAAATTACCCCAATAATATTAATAATAAACGAGCAATTTCCATTAAGAAAGTACTAATACACTACCCCCCAACCGGTTTTATAATTTTAAATTCGAATTCAAACTTAGCGCTATATTACCCGCTTCCCGTAATTATACTTTTAACCTAAAGGAATTTAACGTTATTAAAAAATAAATCGATAATAATTTAAAGAAAAAATTTATCCGCCCATTATAATTAAAAGCCTCCACTCCCATACTCTTAATTAAAAAGCCGGGAGGAGGAATCTACATTTATATTAATTACCGAAGTATTAATAACATTACCTTTAAATCCCACTACCCGTTCCCACTTATTAAAAAGATATTCGACACTATTTACTATATTAAAATTTTTACTAAATTGGATATTATTATTACCTTTAACCGGGTTTATATTAAAGAAAATTATAAATAATTAATCGCGTTTATAATAAGGTTCGGGCTATTCGAATCCTTAATAATACCTTTTAACCTCTAAGGCGCCCCCGGCGCTTTTTAAAATTATATTAATAATATTTTATATAATATTCTTAACGTTTACGCAATTACCTATTTCGATAATATCTTTATATATTCTAATAACGAAAAAAATTACGAACGATATATTAACGACGTCTTCGAACGCTTAACTAAAGCCGGTTTAAACGTAAATATTAATAAATATAAATTCTATACGAAATATACAAAATATTTCGGCCTAATTATTATATTAAGTAATATCGGAATAGATTTAAATAAAATTAAAACCGTATTCAATTAAGCGCCCTTTTAATTTAAAAAATCGCTTTAATAATTCTTCGGCTTTATAAATTTCTACCGGCAATTTATTAAAGTATTTTCGATAATAGCATCCCTATTATACAAATTAACGAAGAAAGACGTACTATAATTATAGTCCGACCGCTATTAATCCGCTTTTAATGCGTTAAAGAAGGCCTTCGCGACCAGACCCGTATTGAAAATTTACAATTGGATTAAAAAGATTATAATCGAAATAAATATATTTAATTAAGTAATAAGGGGTATACTTTTATAATATAGCGACGACAGAATTTTATACCTAATTGTATACTTTTTAGTAAAATATATAACTTAAAAATATAATTACAATATTTATAATAAAGAATTTTTAGTTATTATTAAGGCGTTGGAGGAGTAGTAGCCCGAATTTAAAAGAGTATAATAATTATTTAATATCCTAACGGACTATAAAAATTTAAAGATTTTTATAATTAATAAGCAATTTATATAATAATATATATATTAATTATAATTTTTATTACGTTTTAATTTTTAAATTTAATATACCCTAGGATTGAAGAATTTACGCCCCGATACTTTTAATAAAAAGTTTAATAATATCCTTACGAATATAGAAAACGAACGTTTCGCCGTTCGTTAATATACCCTTCTTTAGCTTTTATAATTCGTAAACGGTTATTTCGATAAAAAAGACCTAATTTCTTATTATTCTTTCTCCTTAATAAATAATTATAAAGATAAATCGATTGACGATATTATCCTAAATAATTACGAAAATTCCGTATTCCTTTAAGAAGCGGTTTCTACTTTAAATAATTTAAATAATTATAATTAATTAATTTCGATTTATAAAATCCTCTATAAAACTTTTAATAAGTATTAGATTACCCTTTACAATATTATTAAATAGCGCGACCGTATAATTATCGATTTTTATAATAAGGAATTTTAGCTTTAATTAATTAATTATTAATATAATTCGCTTAACGCGGGCTACCTTAATCGTAACGCTATATACGAATTCTTATCTTAAGAATTTTATTAAGAGGGTATAGTTAATAATGTATATATATTCTATAAGGCCTACCTACTTTATATAAAGATTAAATTCCTTAAACGTAATTCTACCAATCTCTTCAAAACCCTACCCGTTATATTAACTCCTTAAATCCGTATTTCCATCGATTATATTACTCCGCTCCCTAATAATTTTTACCTTAATTAAGAATTTAAATATATTTACGTCGTTATTAACCGGTTAATAAAGATATAATACTTTATATTAATAATTATATTATTAATAAAAGAATTAGCCGAACGTTTTATTAATTACGTTTATTACCTTTATAACCTTTTAGATTCTATCTTTTCGGATAGAAATATTTAATTCGTATTACGATTTTAATCCTCTTTATACTAACGTTTAAATATTATACGTATTTTAACCTCCGCTTTCTACCTTTAAACGAACGTTTAAACCGAATGTATTAACGTAGAAATAGAATAATACTTCTAATTATATATTAATTAAATATAAACCGATTAAATTAAATAACTTCCCCTCGTAAAATTCGCCGGTAATAATATAGTATCTTTATTAATAAACTTTTTACCTTTCTTCGCCAATTATAATTACTACCCTTATATAGGCACCGAATTTTGTAACCCCTTATTATTAACGCTATTACCCATATAATTAAAAGAGTATTATAAAATTAACGAACTCGCCGACCGTTTCCGTAAAATTTGGGACTTTATAATTTAGTAAATTAAGCGCAATTAAAACTAATACGAAGAGAATATTAATAAAAAGCGGATCGATTTAATAAAATATAAAGAAAGGGATACCGTTTTATTCGATACGTCCAACCTAATTAACGGTTATTTATACGTTAAACTCTCCCCCCGTTAAAAAGGATTATTTAAAATCTTAAAAGCAAATTTATATATTATTAAATTATAATTACCCGATAATATAAAGTATTCGCCAATCTTCTACGTTTTAATAATTTAATATTAGACCGGCTAAAGTCTCTTTAGCCAAATCGTCGATTCCGACGTCCGTACTAATAAAGGTAGAATTATAATCTATATTAACGATTATAAGGAATATATTAAATAGGAATTTAATAAATTATTAAATATCGAATAAAAAGGAAAAAACCGTTATTAATATTATTTAATTAAATAGAAGGGCGATTATAATTCTACTTAAGAGAAAATTAATAACGTTATTAATTGTAAAGTACGCTTTTAAGAATTTTACTACAATTACCCCGATAAATTAATACCGCCCTATATTAAAAAACTTTTCGACTAATTCGAATAAAAAGGAAAAAATCCGATAACGGACCCCGTTATTCGTAATAAGTAGCCCGATGCTAATACTAAGCCCCACGCTTTACGCCGCCGTTTCGCCCGCTTAATATAACGATTCGTTATTTTTAAAATATAATTATTATTAACCGAAAAGGAAGTAAAAGAGGGATTTATAGAAATAATAACGAAAATTATACGATTTTTAATAAATAAATAATCTAAAATACGGCTAACGTTACGGTTAGAAATATTTAATAAACTAATAAAGGATTCTAAATTATAATTATACGTATATATAGATTTTTTTAATTTTGTAAACTTCTTTTAAAGGGGGATAATATTATAGGATTATACCTATACTATACCCGGTATATATATTAACCACCTATATAGGTGCCTAAATCCCTAGCGACTATTCCCGATTATAGTACGTATACTATGGCTCGATATGGTTTAGATTTGGTTATTTGTGGTTACGTGTAGTATTACGTAGGTGCGTACGGATTAGGGTATGGGCTCGCGCTTATATATCTAGTCCTCTGTATACACTTCTCCCTTCCCTTCCTTCGTGCAATAATACATATTTTATTATATACCTAACGGTGCCAACGCTGTCCCTTGATATTTATTAACGAAAGCGAAGAATTCCCTTTTTATTTAAATAAGCATAGAAATAATCGGTTTTAAGGCTTTACTTTTTTAAAAGAAAATCTTTAATATTAATACCTTTATTTATTCGTACAGATTAGGACGAAAGACGTTCTATTATATTATATTTAAATATTTATAAATAATAAATATATAATTTATAATAATTAATTGGCCGTAAACGTAAGAATAATTTTAAATTTATTTAAACGATAGAATTAAGGTTAAAAGAATTTTACTATAAGTACTTCGGTTAAAATAATTAAATAAATATTATTTAGTAATTAAATTAAAAAAAGAGTAGCGAAACGAATTCGTTCGCTATTTTTAATTTTTCTTTTCTTCCTTTTCTTTTACTTTTATTTATTAATATACTAGAATAAAGACGGGGGGAAGATTTCTATTTAATTAAAATTCTATTAAACCGCGAAGGCGACGATTTATTTAATTATTATTTCTTTTTATAATTAATTAAAGCCTTTAATATTTTATTATTATCGATAAATAAACGGTTTTATTCGTCGAATTAACGAATATATTAACGTATAATATTAATTATAGATTAATATTAAGCAAATTAATTATTATTAATAAGAATAGGATTAGTAGGACGAATAGCTAGCGAATTAATTTTTATTAAAGAATTATTATAAGAAGGTATATAATTACCGTTATTATTTTAGGGAATTTTACCGTTACCGTTACGAAATAAATTACTATTATTATTATAAGGTAAATTATTATTATTATTATAAAGGATATTACCCGAAGGAATATAATTACCGATTAAATTATTTCTATTGGAAAGGAGGAATTCGTAATAGCCTTTTTAAAGGTAATCGTTAATTAATTACTTTTTATAATAAATAAATTATTTAAGGGTATTAATAAAGCCGTTATTAATAAAGCGAGGGCGAATCGCACTAGTAAATTCCTTAATAATAATATAAAAGTAAATAAAATAATTATAGAATTTGCTATTAATTAAATTTTAGGTAATAATTTTCTTTTAAAAAGTATTACAAAAATCGTAGAAATTACGAAGCGTATTAATTATATAATATAAAACCGCTAAAATATATTAAATAATTTAATTAAATTTATTTAAAAGTAAATTAAAATAAAAAATATTAATAATATAAAAAATAGTAATTTATTTAAGTAATTAAGGATATAATAAATCGATTTAATAATAACTCTTATATAAATATTACAACTTAAAATAATCATAAAAGTAAAAAGAACTTCGGTTAATTAGAGGGTATAAATAAAATACGGGGGAATATAAATACGGTTTCGGGGAAGTTAATATAAGGATAAAATATAACGGAAAGAGGATTTACCCTTTTTCTAATATATAAAAGAATTTATTATTAATAAGGAATTTAATAATATATTCGAAACTAATTTTAATATCGGTATTAATTATATTAAATATAAAGGTTAGCGAAAAAGGGCGAAGGGGAAATAAATATTCGCCTTTATCCTCGTTAAAAATTTTTATTATTTTATAAAGCGTTTTAACGTATTTTCAATAGGGAATAATTATTTTAAATCGATTATTATTATTATTAAAGGAAAAAAAAGTTTAAAAAGGCTTAAAGGATAGGGGGTTTTTATATTTAAAGAAAGGAAATCTTTATATTAATATAAATTATAATAAAAATATAGCCATTATAAGGGGAAGAAGAGGATAAAAAGAATAAAAAGGAATTTAATAATTAGGAAGTTTAATAATAATTAAAAAAGTAAACGGATAAAGGAATAAAAAGCGGAAAGCGGTAATAAATAAAGGATAGGATAGCGGATTAAAAAAACGGAGCGGTCTAATATTTTAGCGTAATGGTAAATAGAAGGGATAAAACGGATATTAATTGTATTGGCGGTAAGTGTATACCGCGATTGTAAAACGCCGAAAAAGCGGCGCGGATAGGTCTACGCCGGGAATTATAGCCGGGGTTTTTGTCCGGGGCGTTTAACGCCTACGGTTTTATCCTATAAGGAATTAGAGATAGACTTTATACTATATTAGCGCTATAGATTTAATTAGGGAATAAGAATTTTACTTAATAATATTAAATAGGAAATAAAGGAAATTTTAATTTCTTAAATATATTTTAGTAAATTCTAATACCGAATAAATTAAAAGGGATATAATTTTAACCTAAAATTCTATAACGCGGGTAATTTTAAAGATTTACTTAAATTTTTAAAAGTATATTATAAAATATATTTTAAATACTTAAATTCGCTTATACGTTTAAAAAATTAACTATAAAAGGTAAAAATAGAAAAATTTAACGAGGGCTGCCGCCCCCGTACCCCCGCAAAATTTGCCTTCGGCAAATTTTATACGGGTGGGTAGAAATTTACTTGAAGCGGAGCTCAACATTACTACTTTACTATTTTTTATTAATTTTTTTATTAAATTTTTTTTATTAAATTTTTTTTATTCAATTTTTTTTATTCAATTTTTTTTATTCTATTTTTTTTCTTACTTTTTTTTTTTTTTTTTGGAAACTATAGGGTAAGTAAGGAGTACGGACACGGCTTCGGAGAGGTTAGCGTAAGGATAGAACGTAGCGGAGGGAGGACTTACCTTTTCTCCGGTATATAAAAGAATTTATTACTAATAAAGCGTTTAATAATACGCTCGAGGCTAATTTTAATATTAATATTAACCGTATTAAATATAAAAATCGGCGAAGGAAAACGAAGGGGAAACGAATTCTCGCCCTTATTCTCGTCGGAGGTTTTTATTATTTTGCGGAACGCTTCAATGCGTTTCTAATAAGGAGTGGCTATTTCGAATCGATTATTATTATTAAAGGAAGGAAAAATTTAAAAAAACCCGGGGGATAAAGGGTTTTTATATTTAGGGGAAGGAAATCCTTACATTAATATAAATTATAATAAAAATATAATTATAATAGGGGAGGAAAAAGATAAAAAGAGTAAAAGAAAATTTAACGGTTAAGAAGTTTAAAGGCGGTTAAAAGGGTAAACGGATAAAGGAATAAAAGGCGGAAGGTAATAATAAATAGGGGATAGGATAATAAATTAAAAAAATAAAACGGTTTAATATTTTAATATAATAGTAAATAAAAGAGATAAGACGGATATTAATCGTATTAGCGGTAAGTATATATTATAATCGTAAAACGTTGAAGAAGTGGCGCGGATAAATTTACGTTGAGAAATATAGCCGGGGTTTTTATCCGGGGCGTTTAACGCCTACGGTTTTATCCTACGGGGAATCGGAAATAAACCCTATACTATATTAGCGCTATAAATTTAGTTAGGGAATAAGAATCTTACTTATAGGGTAAGTAAGAAGGTGGAAAGATAGCGAAATTTTTGAAATTCTTCCCTCGAAAATCCATCCATCGGTTTTTTTTTTCAAAGTCGTTTTTCTCGGCCGGCAAGCTAGCTACGGTCACGTGAGTGGTACCAAACTACTCGTCTCGGCTTACTCATTATTTTGGTACCCACTTTGTTTTGCTAGGACCTACTTTCGAATGCTAAGCCTTAAGCGAGGCGTTAAACGCTAAGCGAACTTGGCGAATAGGGATAGAAGGTCTAATTTAGCCAATTCTAATTCGAGAATTTTTTTCTAGCCAATTATAAATCGCGAAATCGCGGGTAAACTTCGGGAAGATTTATAGGGATTATTGTAGGGGGTTACGGTATTATAGAAGAAGTTACGTTTAACGTTCGTATTTATTTAATATTTTTTATATTGAAGTTCCGCTTTAAATAAAGATTATCTAAAGGATAATATCCCTTAAAAAAAGGGTATAAAAAATTGAAGAGGGTAATAGGCGCTAAGAAATAAAGGACCTACTTTATATATAATAATAATTCTAATATTTCGAAAATTCGGGGCGAATCTTTTTCGGAAGGGGGGGTAATATTACGGCGCTAGCGGATAAGGTCCCTATTAGGCCCTATTTAATAAACCGGTTACTACTCGGGCGGTTACCTTAATAAAAATTAACCGTACTAGCGTACGTAATTGCGAGCCGCCTTCGTAGGTCGCCCGCGCCCTTTACTCGTTTTCTTCTTTTCTTCTTCATTTTATAATTCTACAATAAACCTGGATTCAACGTGTTAAGCTTGTCTCTCGTAACTACGTCGCTCGTAATAAGAGAAAGGAAAAGGGAAAAGAAAAAAAGAGAAAAAAGAGGGGAAATATTACGGCGCTAGCGGACAGGGTCCCTATTAGGGCCCTATCTAGCGGACCGGTTATCGCTTAGGCGGTTACCTTAATAGAAATTGACCGCACTAACGCACGTAATTGCGTACCACCTTCGTAAGTCGCCCGCGCCCAAGTATAAACCCTAGCGTAGGGCGCGCCCTTTATTCGTTTTCTTTTTTTTTTCTTTATTTTATAATTCTATAATAAACCTAGATTTAACGTATTAAATTTATCTCTCGTAACTATATTGCTCGTAATAATCACAAAATTATTCTTAATATACTAAAGAAATATCCAAATATTTTAAATTTATTTACCAATTAAAGTAATTATAATATATACCTTTGTAATTAATTATAATAGCGTATACCCCCGACGAAAAGGTTATTGCGGTTAAGATTGCTAAATTATCTATTACCGAAAGCGTTTAAATAAACGAAATTTAAAAGAAGAATATATTTAATAAATTTATAATCGAATAAATTAAATTTAATATTATAAGTAAGATTCTTATTCCCTAGTTAAATTTATAGCGCTAATATAGTATAAGGTCTATCTCCGATTCTCCGTAGGATGAAACTATAGGCGTTAAGCGCCCCGGATAAAAACCCCGGCTATATTTCTCGGCGCGGACTTATCCGCGCCGCTTCTTCGGCATTCTATAATTACAATATATACTTACCGCTAACGCGATTAATATCCATCTCATCCCTTCTATTTACTATTATATTAAAATATTAAACTATTTTACCTTCTTAATCCACCGTCCCGTTTCCTATTTATTATTACCTTTTACTTTCTACTCCCCTACTTATTTATCCTTTTAACCGCTATTAAATTTCCTAATTATTAAACCTTCCTTTATTCCTTTTATCTTCTTCCTCCCCCTATTATAATTACGTTTCTATTACAATTTATACTAATGTAAAAACCTCCCTCCTTTAAATATAAAAACCCCCTATCCCCTTAAATTTTTCTAAACTTTTCTTTCCTTTAATAATAATAATCGATTCGAAATAATTACTTTCTATTAAAAATACGTTAAAGCGTTCTATAAAATAATAAAAATTTTTAACGAAAATAAAAGCGAAAATTCGTTTCCCTTTTACCCTCCTTCGTTAACCCTTATATTTAATATAACTAATACCGGTATTAAAATTAATTTCGAATATATTATTAAACGCTTTATTAATAATAAATTCTTTTATATATTAGAAAAAGGGTAAATTCTCCTTCTATTATATTCTATCTTTATATTAATTTCTCCGAAGCCGTATTTATACTCTTTTATATTTCGCTTATACTTTTTAATTAATTAAAGCCTTTTTCGCCTTCCCGGCCGTCCCGGGTTACGATATTTATATAAAGGCCGTCGCTAAATCGATTTATTATATCCCTAATTACCCGAATAAATTATTATTTTCTATATTATTAATATCTTTTATTTTAATTCGTTTTTAAATAAATTTAATTAAGTTATTTAATATATTTTAATAATTTCGTATTATATAATTAATATACTTTACGGCTTTTACGATTTCTATAATACCTTTTAAAAGAAGGTCGTTAATAAAGACCTAATTAGTAGCGAATTCTACGATTATTTTATCCGCCTTTATATCGTCGTTAAAGAATTTACTAGCGCGATTCGCCCTCGCTTTATTAATAACGGCTTTATTAATACCCTTAAGTAATTTATTCGCTATAGAAAATAATCGATTAACGATTACTTTTAAAAAGGTTATTGCGAACTCCTCCTTTTTAATAAAAATAATTTAATCGGTAATTATATTCTTTTAAATAGTATCCCCTATAATAATAATAATAATTTACCTTATAATAATAATAGTAATTTACTTTATAACGGTAATAGTAGAATTCCCCCGAATAATAATAATATTTATATACTTTCCCGTAATAATTCCCCGATAAAAATCAATTCGCCGGCTATTCGTCCTACTAATCCCGTTCCTATTAATAATAATTAACTTACTTAACGTCAATTCGTAATTAATACTATACGTTAATATATTTATTAATTTAATAAATAGAACCGTCTATTTATTAATAATAATAAAATATTAAAAGCTTTAATTAATTATAAAAAAAAATAATAATTAAATAAATTATCGCCTTCGTAGCCCAATAAATTTTTAACTAAATAAAAATCCTCCCTCATCCTCGTTCTAACGCATTAATAAATAAAAATAAAAGAAAAAGAAGGAAAAAAAATTAAAAATAGCGAATAAATTCGTCTTACTACTCCTCTTCTAATTTAATTATTAAGCGGTATTTATTTAATCGTCCTAATTAAAATGCTTATAATAAAATTCTTTCGGCTTTAATTCTATTATCTAAATAAATTTAGAATTATTCCTACGTTTACGGCCAATCGGTTATTACGAATTATATATCTACTATTTAAAAATATTTAAATATAATATAGTAAAATATCTCCCATCCTAATCCGTACGAATAAATAGGGGTATTAATATCGGGGATTCTCTTTTAAAAAAGGAAAGCCCTAAAGCCAATTACTTCCATTCTCGCTTAAACGAGGAGGGAATTCTTCGCTTTCGTTAATAAATAATAATTTTTATCGTTTTCCGAAGGTTAAATTCTCTTCCGCTTCTTCTTTTTTTAATTAATTATATACCGTTTTATTATAGTATTACTAAACTTCAGGTCGAAATTAATAATTATAAATTTATACCGCTAACCTAATTTAATTACTATTATTATTAATTAATAATTATAATATAATACCTATTTTCTCTTCGTAACGTCCTCTAATTATATTTTTCGATCGAAGGTTAAAAATTCCGGTAATTATAACAATTAAACAAGTACGCCTATTACTAAGGATAATCCTATTATAATCGTTATAAAATTCTCCGTTGGTATTTATTCCTCCGCCTATTTAATTTTAATAATACTACTTTCCGGTCTATTAATAAATAATTAACCTCTTATTCGTTTTATTTAAATATAATTAATTATTTAGGTTATTATTTTTTAAACGAATTTAATTTAATTTATACGGGCGAATTTCTCTTCGAAAACCCTTACTTATTTATTAAAATAAGAGTCGAATAATAGGTAAAAAATTTCCATTTTAAAATTCTATACCGGTATAGCCTTATATACCCCAGCGACGATTCTTAAATATTTAATTTAGTATTTAATTAATTCGATTACTATCCTTCGGGATTTATTATATATTTTTATTAATTAATAAAAAATTAAAGCTTTATATATAATTGCGCTTCGAATATATTTAATATAAATTTCCTTCGTATAAACGAAAGAGTAACCCTAAATTTTTATAACTAATTAAATTAATATATTTATCTAAATTTTTATTTTCTTTTTAATAACTTCCGTATAAATTTAATAATTAAATTTATAATTTAATTAAACGCTTAGGAATTTTATCGATTCCGTCGGTTAAAATATAATATCCCCGAATTAGAAAATCTCTGTTTTTAATACCCTTATCCGTATAAAATATATTAATTCCGTTTTATTCGCTTTAAATTCTATATTTCTCTCCCTTACCTATTCGGAGTAAATTTCTTATACTATTTAAAGTATTTTACAATTCTCTTTAATAATTTTTATTATAATAACGATATTAATATTATTAATAAAGTTAATTGTAATTATATTTTTAATTATAATTAATTTATAGTATAATAAAATAATAAAGAGGATAAAAAAAATTAAAAAGAGGGGGGAGCCCTAAAATATTCCAATTTCTATAATATAGGGAATAGACATTTTATCGTCGAAGAAAAGGGAACCTTTTTATCCGTTAATAAAATTTGCTACCTATTTAAAAATTTATTATAGGAATTATATTTCTTATAAAGTATATAATAATTATTTATAATTAATTTTATCGAATACGCTTTTAAAATTAAAGAGTATTAACGATATAACAATTCCGAATTTCTAAACCGTATATATAATATCTATAATAATACGAATAGTAAATTCGGTTAAACGGCCTACCTAATTACCTATTTAACCTTCTAATAAAAAGTTAAATTTTTCCGCAACTTAAGTAAACCTTTTAATAACGAACGTTTCGAAGATTTTCCCTACGTTATTTAATAATAAAATTAATTTTTATACGCCGGTTAACTTTTATTATATAATGGTTTTTTTTAACTTTTTAAAAACGATTATTTTTACGTTTTTAAACCGCTATAAAAAATACTTAAAACGAAAATTCGTAATTATAAAAGCGGTTATAATTTTTTAGAATAATTCTTTACAAATTTTTAAAAATTTATTCGAATATTAATCGACGCCTAATACCTTATTTAGAGCTATCCGAAATAAAACTTTTTAAATATCCTCTTTAGTAATTAATTCGTTAATAAATAACGAATTACTAATATTTAGGGGAAGGGTCCAATTAAGTAAATAATTTATAAAAACGTTTACTTTCGGGAAGAAACGTTCGGCGAAAATATTCGCTTTACTATTATAATCTTCGATTTCTTCTACTCCTTTATATTATTTAAAAATTAAAAATTTAAACGGGTTTATTAATAAATAGCTTCGGGTACGGGCCTATTTTTCGAAGGTTTAAAATTTATTTAAATTCTTTAACGCCTTTTCAACGCCTTTTTACTATATTGTTTATTAAATTTTCGTATTAATCCTTCTTTTTTTTATTAATACTTTTACGAATTCTACCCAATTTAAAGATATCCTTTCCCTATATTATTTCTACTATTTCTACTTTGTATCTTTCGTCGTTATTTTATATTTTAACGTTTATTACCTTATTTTTCTCCTTCGACCTTTTTTCCAATATAGGACGAATTTTTCCGCTATATTTATAAATTCTCTATCGAATTTATTAAATATAAATTTTAATTCCTCCTTCGTATCAATCTTCGCTAAAATTAAAATCTATTATAACGCCGCCTTTCGTACCTTTTCTATATTTATTAAATTTTAATTATAACCTTCTTCTACCTCCGCTTTCTTAATTTTTCTTCTAATATAAACCCAAATTTTTTAAAGATAATAATCCGAACTAATTTATTCGTACTGTTACGCCCCCTAATATTTAATTTCGATTTTTAATATTATTTATACGTAATTGATTATTCTATTTTTTTCTTCTTATATTATATTATTTATATAAGTCGGTTCCCTTCTAAAGGTAACGAACTGTATATATTACTATTATATTTATATAAAGAATCTTTCAATTCTTAAATTAATTTTATTCTCTAAATCCTAATTAAAATAATAAAGGTTAAAATTTCTAATAATTATAATTTAATATTTTACTAGGGGTCTCTCCTTAAAGAATTCGAAGAGGGGAAACCTTTATTCGTATTCTAATATTCTATATATTTTAATAAGGGAATAAATCGAATAAATAATTAATAATTCCTTTAAATTCTTAAAAGTTATAGAGGTTTAATCTTTTCTAATACGGAAGTTTAAATCCCTAAAATTCTATTTCTTATTTATATAAATAACCGCCCTCCCCTTTTTTAAATAATTTACCCCAATATACTTATTACCCTATAAATAATAAATATCCTCGTTTAAATTCCTACCCGGCTTTTAAATTATTACGATATTATAAATCTCCTCCTATTCGAATAGTAATTTCCCTTTTTCGTACAATTTCCCCACATTCTAATAAAATATTTTTAATTAAATTATTAATTATTCTATAAAAAAATATTTTTTAACTTTACGGGCGGAATAAAAGTAGGAATTTTTTCCTTTTAAATAATTGGTTTAATAATAGTAATTAAACCGGCGCTATTCTAAGTACCCGAATTTTAAAAATTTATAAATACGTTTATCGGGCTTTTAATTATTAATTTCGGTCTAATAAAGGGCCCGCTAATTTATTTATAAATATAACTTCTATTTTTACTTTTAAATTCCTTTTTACAAATAATAATAATACGGGCGGTAGGGGGGGTATTAAGGAAATTAATATCCCCGTCGTCCTTTATTACTACCGGCTCTAATATAATACTTTTTTTAAAGTCCTTCTAATACGTAAATAAACGTAGCCTTTTAACGTACTCTATAATAACCTTCGTAATAATTTTTTTAAAAATAAAATATACTTTCTTTTCGAAAGTATAATACCCGTATTTTTTATATAAAGCGTAAAAAATTAGCGATTTATCTTTATTAAATAAATAATTCACTTTTCTAAAGTAATCCTTATTATATTTATCTTTACTGTAATATTTATAAACGTTAATATTATAATAAAATTTCCCTAAATATCCTACGCCCTAATAAATAAAATACTATTAAATATTAATTAAAGAAATAAACGGTTCGTAAATATATACGCCGCCTTCCTAAAGGAAAAATCCTTCGTAGAAAGCTTCGATTACCTTTATAATTGTAACCTCTATTATAAAAAAACCCCTATCCTCGCCAATTTTCTTCTTTTATAAACGTATTTTAATAATAAAAGCGATCGGATTCGCCTATTATATTTTATAAATAATATCCTCTATCTTTATATATTCGGCGATATTCGCTTAAAGGAACCCTTTAACAATTAACGTAATAATATTTAAAAATATAAACGCTTTTTCGTTAAAGTGTAAGGGGTATAGCACAATTGGCACAGATGCTAGGTCTTAACGAATCGATAAGGTTTTACAAAGAGGAAAAGAGAGGAAGGGAGGCGCCTTCTAAGCGGTATTAATTAGCTATCCTTTTAAAGACCGGGTACGGGCTACTCCGCTTACCGTAGCGGCAAGGACCGTAACTAGCGGCACGATTAATAATATTAATTAAATTTAGCTACGGGTATTAACCCTATAATATTAACCCCCCCTTCTCCTAATTAAACGTATTATATATAGGTAGGTATATAATTACGTGGACCCTAAATATTAAATAACGTACCGCTAATGCGTACCCTTAATATATACTCCGCGCTTTTCTTTTTCCTTTTCTCCTTCTCCTCTTTCCTCTTTTAATTTATCGAATAATTAAAACTATAAATATTAAATAGCGCGCACTCTTATTAACGCGTATTAAATATATTTCTATTATTTTTATTATTTTTATTATTATTATTACTTTCCTATTAATCCTTTTACGGGCGTATTAATTAATTATTAATTAATCGTTATTAAAATAGATACCCCTATTACCGTTACCCAATTCGAATTCTTTTATAAATTCCTAGCCTTATAAAAAGCTATTAATTCGTTTACCCCGTTATTTATTTTTATTCCCACTTTTTACTATAATAAAAGCGCTACTAAAATCGCTATTCTTAAATCCATTACCCCACTAAAGCCCCGCTAAATTTAGCCTAATATTATTATTACTAATATAGCCGGCAAATCCGCTCCTAATAATATTCGCGAATATATCCTATCCGGGGTTAAGCTTTAAAATTTTTAATATAAAGGCTACCTAATTAATAAATATAATTATATTATATTTAATAAAGGCTCCTCTATTTTTACGTATTTATTTTATTAATATACCCGTAAAGGTTATAAACCCGTTTTTATTTAAATTTAATCCGCTTTTAAGGCCTAATATACCGAAAGGTATATATTTAAAAATTCTTATAATAATTACTTCGTTACGTTTAAAATTTTATTAGGATTTTAAATCTTAAAGAAATAAGGCTTTATTCCTACGTAAATTTTTATTCCTTTCTTTTTTTCTTAGTAATTCTTTAAATTATTAATATTATTTAGCGGTTCTATTAATCGGATTACTATTAAAACGCCTCTTACGGAGCTTTCTTCCTTTATTAAAATTATTAACAATTCGATTAATATTATAGAAATTTAAACTTTTAAAGAGCGAATTCGTAAATTCGAAAATTTTAGGGAATAATTATTTAATTTAATAATTAATATAAAGAAGGTAAAATAAGTAAGTAATTAATATACGGAATTTAACCGTTTAATCGAAGATTATAATATTTATATCGCTACCGACGCTAATATTACCGCCGCCGATATTACCGCCGTTATTACCGAAGAAGCCGTTATTGTGTAACCTTTATTAGTAAAGAAGAAAAGAAAGGGAAAGGAGGTCGAGGGAAGTAATAAAAAATAATATAATAGATTTAAATAATAGGAAGCGTAATATTTCCCTTTAAGTATTTATTTCGAATATAATATCCGCCTTCTATTCTCTTCTTTTTTTATTACTATTAGGCCTTCGCGCCCGGAGAATTATTATTTTACGCTTTTTATTTTCTATTACCGCGCCTATAAGCTTTTAAACGTTTATAATTTTATTAATATTTATATATCCGATTATAAAGAAAAAGAGGAAGAGACCGTTATCGGGGAATTTATATTAGAGGTAATAAAAGATAATTTAATAAAAGATATTTAAATTAAATTAATTATTAATTTCGCCGAGGCTTTGCCCTAATTAATTTATTATTTATTTTAATCCGTATTTGAAAATCCTTTATTCCGTTCGTAATATATTTCGCCCCGTTTATGGCTTTTTATAAGAATTTTTTAATATACCGGTCGGTTAAGCTATTATTATTTATTATTAAATTATATTAAGTTTTAAATTCGTTTAGAGCAATAATATTTTTAAAGTTTTTTAAAGGCTTTTATATTAAATTACGATATCCTTTCTATTTAATTAAAACTTCTCTTATTAAGCTTCTTCTTTTTTTAATAATATTAGTATAGAGAATTTTTTTTATTTAATATTCCGATTCTCCTTTAATTTTAATAACCGGAAGTTATTCGTCGATAAATTTCTATTTAAGGAGAGGGTTATTAATAGTTTTACGTAGGAGATCGATATAGAAAATATTATAAATAGTATAAGGAAGTTTAAATAATTCGATTATATAGGGAAATAATACCTTCGAAATAATATATTTCGCGTAAAATTAATCGAATTTCTTCTTTAGGCGGTTAATAATATAATTTTTAAGGTTAAATTAGATTTTATCCCCGATTATAAAGCGTTCTACCGGTTACCGATTATAGTTAGCGAATTTTTTTTACTTTTAAATAACGGCCGCTATAGTAATTTAATATAAGTCTGTAATTTATTATAATTTTTTAACGAATTCCTAAGCCCGTTTCTTTAAGGATAAGGGTAAAAGTTAATGATTAAAGGGGTTTTCGATTACGGAGATTAGGAATTCGGGATTGAACTTATAGGTAGCGAAGAATAGAAATATATTTATTAAAGTATTAATCCGGCTATTAATAATTAATTACGTTATAGGGTATTATTTATTTTAATTATTTTAAACGTAATTAACGATTATATATAAGTAGGCGTAAACTTCCTAATTTATACGTTCCGGGCTTTTATTAATCTATAGGTAATAAATAGTATTAAATAAACGTTTAATACTTAGGAATTTATATAATTTAGCCTAAAAGCGGTTAATTTAATTGGAATTACGATTATTAACGATAAATTTTAGGAAATTATAATAATAAATAAAATATTAGAGGAAATATTCGGCGTAGAATTTAATTTCTATAAAGGGTATAGGTTTAAGGAATATAATTTTACTAAATTTATCCTTTATAATTTAAAAATAAGTATTATTTTTAGATTTTAGAAGATTAGTAATAAAGTTTATTTATATATTTTTATTAAATTATTTTAAAATTAATAATAAACGTAAAAAGCTTTTCTTCTATTCCTTTTAAACTTTTATAGAACCGTAGGTATAGTAATTACGGAGGAATTGCTAGACGTAAAAGTTAAGGAGAGGTTAATAAAAATGCCGAAAAAGTATTATAATAGTGCTTTTTCTATTAGGGTATCCTAATATATACGAATTATAAATAATTTAAATTAAAATAATACGAAGGATATTAAAACGTTAATTAGTATTAAATAGTATAATTAATTCGGATTCGGTATATATAGGGGTTTTTAATACTTAAAAATAATTTTAATAACGAAAGCGATTGAGGGAATTAATAGAGTAATTTATAATTTGGATTTTAAATTTTAAGGACGGGTCGAAGTAACGGTCGTTATAAAGGATAATTTCCTTTATTTATTAATATAAGGAATTGTAGGGTTTTATTTATAATTAAAATTATTATAAATCCGGATTTTTAAATATATTTATACCTTCCCTCCTTGAATAGATTACCTGGGCTGCCGAAATACGGAGTGGAATATAATTTTTAAGAATGGAGTCCGGTATTATTTAAATATCTTACGTTTTACGGTTTTAATTTGTAGGTATATTTTAATTTCGTCGAGAAAGGGCGTTAAGGATTATTCCGTCTTTATTAGGCTTATATTCGATTTAAAAATTAAATTGGGAGAGGTATTCCGCCTATTGCGCCTATTATTCCGAAAATTTTTTTAATTTTATAAAATATTCGAAGTTTTAATAATCCGTTAAAATAATAAATAATTTATAATTTTGCAATTCCGCCGATTATTATTTTAAGTAATTAATAATAGTAAATATTTCTTTATTATAAATAGGGTAATTCTATTTAATAAAGTTAAATTTCCGGGAATAAAAGCCTATAATTTTACGAATTATATTTTTGCTATTTTCGTTTACTTTTTAAGAAATAATTCTGCCTAAGGTAAATTTATTATAATCTATTTTTAAAAATGTTTTTTTATTTGGGTTAAATTCTATTAAAATTGGAATTTTTATAAATAAAGTTTTTAAAAATTGAAAAGCGCTTTTATATTTTTTAATTTATTTAAAAGTAACCCCTTTATTAATTAATTTTAATAAGGGGGTAATTATTTTTAAAAATTAAAGGATAAATATACGGTAATAATTAATAAATTTTAAGAAATTCCGTACGCCCTTTTAAAAAGTAAGGAGAAATTAATTTAAAATCGCTTTAACCTTTTCGGGGTTAATTTATACGCCGACGCTAGTATAAATAATGAAATTTAAATATTTAACCTTCTTTACGTTAAATTCGTATTTATTTAGATTTAAATAGAGGCTAACCTTTAATAATTTAATAAAGATTAAACGCACTTTTTATTCGTAATTTTTTAAAGAGTTAAAAGAGTAAATAAATACGTCGTTTATATAAATAGTATAAAATATATTTAAATAATCGCGGAGGATATAATTAATATATTGTTAAAATGTAACCGGCGCGCTATTTAACTTAAATAGTATAACTAATTATTCGAATAATTTATACCGTGTCCGAAATATTATTTTCCCCTCCTCTCTTTTTATTATACGAATTTTATAAAAAGTTTATACGATATTTACTTTAATATATTATTTTATTCCTTTTAAAGTACGGAACGTATTTTTAATTAGCGGTAATAAATAATAATTTACTTTCGTAATAGCGTTAAATATATAGTAATTATAATAAAAGCGGAATCTACCTCCGGATTTACGTATAAATAAAATTAGGGCCCCTATTTCTAAATTATTAATTCGAATAAACCTTTTATTTAATAAATTTTTTAACGTCTTTTTAAGAATTAAAAACTCTTCCTTCGTTATATTATAAAACGGTCCGAATAAAATAGGGAATTTTTTACTATTTTTATTCTTTTTAATTACAATTTTATAATTTACGCCGGGACGATAAGGGTTTAATTTATCGGCATTCTCCTTTATCCAAAATAATATTAAATTATAGTATTTTTTAGGGATTTTCGCCTTTAATTTTACCTCGGTATATACCTTCTTTAATTTTAACGCCTTTTTAACGTCTTTTAAATTAACCGCGAAAATAATTTCTTTAATTATTCGATTATTAAATTCCTTTTTTAACCTATAAATATAATTTATAAAGGTAATAATTAAAATGTATATAATAGACTTCAAATCGGTAATAAACGGTATATTAAATACCTATTCTCTATTAATATAAAGAACTTAATAATTAATAACGCCTATAAATAAACGCTTTTCGTAAGGGATGGAATATATTCGTATAGCCTTAAACCAAGGTTTATTTAATATAATAGGGAATTTAAATAATAGGACGATATAAGTACAAATAAGATAAATATAATTATTTACCTTAATTAAAAATCGGACTATATTTTAGATAAAAACTCCTTCTATAATAATAAACGCTCTTTTTATAGTACGAAATAAAATAGGAATAACCGGGATTTAAAATTCTTTAACAATTTTCTTACTAATTACGGTATAATATTAGTAATCTTTATCGACGAAAATATAAAATAAATTACGATTATTAATAATAAATAGAATTAAAGTAGGTTCTACTTCTATTTCTAATTTAAAATCTTCTATTTTACTTAATATTTTTATTTCCGGCTTTAAGGCCCGATTTTATATTAAAATTAAGCTTTTACTTATTATTCGGGGGCGGAATTATAGGCTTTATTATTATTATCGTCCTTTAAGAGCGGAAGGATTTCGGTAGCGGTAATTTAAATATATATTCTATTAAAGGAAGGGGGAACGGTTAACCGGTACGGATAAATTAAAATATAATATTTAGAAGCGCTATAGCGTATATATAAATTATTATTTTAATAACGTTAACGCTCTTTATTTAATATTTATTTAACGCGTTTAATAAAAGCGGAAATAAAAGCGCTTACGTTAAAACCGCTTCGATTTCGTCCGCTTCGATTACGGGTTATACGTATAATATTTATAATAGTATTTCTGTTTACGTCGATTAAGTATTAAGTAAAAGTTATAAGAATAGAATAGGGTATAATACGTAGTATATAAAAAATAGTAGGATAATTAATAAAAGTAACGTCGGGGACGTAAAATCTATTATTTTTAATTTTACCTTTCTAATTATATTAATATCGACGGTAATCCTCTTTAAATTTTATTATTTACTCGTATTTAAATACGTAGTATTAAAATTATTTAAAATATTCGTAATAATTATTAGAGAAGGTAATTATAAATATTTTATTATATTATTTTTTATTAAAAGCGCGGCGGAAATAGCTTAATTTAGCGGGATTCTCCTATAAATAACCGCTTATTTTAAATATTTTATTATTAAAATTGGTTAAAAAAGTAGTAAATAATTCGCTATCCTTCTAATATATATAAGCGAATTTATTAAAAACCGCTTCCTAATTTTAATAAGAATTGAAGATTGTACGAATCTATTCGAGGAATTTAATTAGGTCTTCTTTACTACGTATAATTATAGCGGTTTAAAATCCTTTTAATTATTAGCCGTATTCGGTAGGAAGCGTATTAATAATTTTATATTAAGTAGTATTCGGATTATTATAAAGTTTTTATTTAATATTATTATTATATATTGTAACGAATTTATTAAAAAAAAAGCCGAAAATATAGGGTTGGCCATCCTATTTAAAAAGCTTTAATTATTTTTTATAATAAAGAATTAAATTCGTATTATTATCGGAATTATTATTAGCTAAGGTCTTAGAAGGAGATTTCTTTTTACGAACGGAATACTCGGTAGCTCCGAAATTTAAATAGAGGGTAAGGGTATTAGAAATAGGGGTAATATTAAATAAGAGGGATTTAATATAGTTTTTAAAAATCGTACTACTTTTAAAGGCTTTAATTAAACCTTTAATTAAACTTTCGCTATTATTGCTATTATTTAATATATTATTTTAGGAATTGTAAAATTCTTTTATATCGTTAATATTTATATTATTAAATCTAATTATAATATTAAAAATATTGTAATGCCGCGCTCAAAATTATTAATCTTCCGCTTATAAAATTATTATCCGCTTATTAAATTTACTTTTTCTATCCGTTTTTTAAATAATAGAATTTAATATAAGGGGTATAGTATAATTAATATAAATATTAGGTTTTAACGAATCGATAAGGTTCTACGAAGAGGAAAAAAGAGGAAGGGAGGCGCCCTTTAAGCGGTATTAATTAGCTATCCTTTTAAAGACCGGGTATAGGTTATTCCGCTTACCGTAGCGGTAAGGACCGCGATTGGCGGCACGACTGGCAGTGCCAGTTAGACTCAGCCACGGGCATCAGCCCTATGACAAAAGACCTTCTTAACCCAAATTTAATATTACTAGTACTATTCGTATATAGCGTTATCGAATATAATTCTATAATTTCCGGTCGTAAATAATTTTATAGCAGCTCGTACGATATTAAGGGTATTAGTTTTTAAATTACGAAATATCTTTTTAATTTAAATTTTAATTTCTTTATTCATTTATTTCGAATATTAAATATTAATCGTAATACCTCGAATAAAGAGGGTATAATTATAATTAACGGGGAATATCTTCGGGGGGGGGGTAATAATTATAATATATTAAAAGATAAATTTAATTTTAAAAAAAACGTCCTTTATAATTTTAACCTATATTTTCGGCGCCTCTTTAACGTTCTTTTATAATTTTTATAAAATTATCTTCTTTAAATCGTTAAAATCCTTCCTAATAATAATTTAATTATTATTAATTTTATTAATTTCGGGGCGTATTACCCTATTTTTCTTCGCAAGGATTTTCGTATATTCGTCAAATAATTTACGAATTTAATTATAATCTTCGAATAAAACGGTATTATAATCCGAAAATTTATTCGCTTTAGCGATAAATTTCTTTATAATTTTATCGTCCTTTTACGTTTTTTCCGAAATTTTTATGGGACGGACTCGGCGGGCAGTGTTAAAACTCTCCACGGGCAGTGTACACTACCCGTATAGTTAACTAGAGAGGGCTCGACTCTACGGGCAATGCTATACAAATCCCTAACCCTGAAAAATCCTTAACCAATACAGTTAATCACAATCAATATAATCAACGTAAGAACTTTGTAGTTAGCGAATTTGAAGCCGCCACGCCACGCTACCTTAAAACCATTCGCAAATATAAGTAGTGCGCGATTTTTACAACGTATTCAAACTTACACAAACTATAATACTAAATTAATACAACGAGATAACTCTACGAAAACGCATTGGATTAATACTATTTTAACGTTAGTATAATCCTTATATCGTAGCGAATTATTTATTAATTTTTTTTTTTTTCTTTTATAATATATCCGCTATCGAACTTAATAATAATTCTAATATTCGTTATTTTAATAATAAGGAGCCTTATTCCTCGTCCAATTAATAATCCTACGATAACCCTCCTAATCCTATTTCTAGCTAATAATCCCGCGATAACCCCCCTAATACTTCCTCTACCGACGACGAAATAGAGTTGGGTAAGTTAATTCCGAACCCTATAATTAAGGATATTATACTTAAATTTCTAGAATTTATAAAAGTAGTGTAAAAGGCTTTTAATAATTAGGGTAAATGATATAATATAGCTTTTAACCGTATAAATATAATAAATTACTATAAAAGCGAATTTATATATTACTAATTCAAATATAATCGATTTAATTAATTTCGCTTATTTATAACCAAATTTAAAAAGATAAAAAACCGTAAATATAAATATAAATAAATAAGGGTAATTATTACATTAGAGGAACTTAATTGGCGGTAGATTTATAGATTAAATATAAATCCCTAATACCAAATATATAATTATATTACTTCGTTATATAATTCCGCCTACCTATAATATTGTAAAAGTACTAAAGAAGTGTTTAATATAGTAGCTAGCTTATTATACCAACTAAGTATTAAATTACAAAATATCCTAATTATTATTTATCGTAAATTCGGGACAATAATATATACGTAGAAGGACGTTAATAATTGGCGCTATATTATTAAAAAACGGTAATAGTATTAATAATATAAGGCTACTACTACTTTAATTAAAATACTTAATAGTATCGAGTGTCCTTACGTTATTAAATAGTATAAAAATAACCTATATCGTCTTCTTAATATTATATAAATTTGGGAGTACAATATATAGCAATAAAAGAAATAGTTAAAGTATATAAGTGTAGATAATACGTATAAAATTAACTAGTATAGTTCTTTATTTACAATAAAGTAATTACTTTATTAACTAAAGTTTACCTATAAATATAGCTACCTACTTACAATCCTTACTAGTATAACGAATATCAATTCCATTTATTCTACTACGTTTAGCATAATTAATAACGAACGAATCGAAGGTTTTATATAGCTAGCAAGCGCATTTAAGAAGCTACGCCTTCGCGTAAAGGCTATTAAACCAGAGGTTATCCTCACTAATTTTAATAAGTAATTTAAATAAGCTCTAATAAACGAATACTTTAACGCCTAATAATAGATCTATATATTTTATATTAACCGTAATATACTCCTTTAGGTAAAAAAGAAATAAAAATGTAATGACGGTAAAGATAACTTTAATTCTAACGAAGAGGACTAGTTAATTAATTTTAATAAAAATAATAAGGAGATTATATAAAAGGCGGGTATAATAAGTATAATAAATTAGAAGGTTATTTACTATATATATAAAGGTCTATTTAGGCTCTAGAAGTCTATAGTTTTTACTCCTAATAAACTAACCTTTATTAAATACTAGAGTAGGATAATTAGTAAATTCTCTAATTAGCTTAAGATTCTAATGTATTTCAATAATACTTATATATTATACCGGTATTAATAAGTACGTTACTATACTTCGTAATACTGTAATTTTAGTATATTGGTTACGTCTTCGAACGAATCGATAAATTACCGCGTTAAAGGGTATTTAATTAACGGGTAGAATAATATATTCAATTTATATAGTATTATTTATACTATAATTAAAAGGGAATAATAATAATAGTTTAAAGTTATTATTAATTAAAATATTAAAATCCGCGGTAAATTTACCGGGTTAGGGATAGAGGTATTAAAGAATTTACTTCAACGTATTATATATTATAGTTTCGAATTCGTTTGTGAGTAATTACGTATTATATAATTTAGCCTACCTTCTAATACGGGTATACGGCTAGTTCGAAATTTAAACGAATGTAATTATATTATATAGAAGTAATATAATATCCCCTATTATTATACTATTTTAAAGAAATTCCAAAATAAATAATAATTTAATTATTAGGATATTTATTACCATTATTATATTAAAACACCCTTAAATAATCGTAATCCTTATTCTCGTATTAAAGACCCTAGGATTATCGAAAAAATTAAAGGTCGATTTAAAAATAGTAAGGTCTAATTATTTAGGGGCTAACGATTCCTTAAAGTAATTATTAAAGTAAGAGTAAATAAGAAAAGTAATAAGAAGGGAGGTAAAAAAGGTAGTAAGAAAAGGGGTAAAAAGAAGGGGGGGAAAAAGAAGGAGGGGAAGAATAGCCAAACGTTAAAGCCATTATTACGGCGGCGATTATTATAATTTAAAATAATCGATAAGGTTAATATAAAGGAGGAGAATAATATAAGAGAGGAAATTGGTATAAATTTTAATAGCGAGACCGTAGCCTTTAAAATCGAGGTTAATATACAACCAAATAGGGAAGGTAATAATTCTTTCGAATTAAATTTAAAGTTCGTCGAATTTACTATAAAAATAATAAAGAAAAATAGAATTAAATAGACGGCTATTTAATTAGTCGTTAAGTAAATTATAATTATAATATTACCCCTTTCGAATAACCCTTTTACTCTTTTGAATTATAACGAATAATAATAAGAGCCTATTCTTAAAAAATAGGTTATTGAGGTTAGGAAGGTTATTAATTCGTCTACGCTAATCCTAATAATAATAAAAAGCGGGAGGGCTATAAAATTAACGAAAAAAATAATAAAGAGTTGAATACGGTATACGTAGGGTATATATTAATATTATATTAAGGATTACGATTTCTCTTCTTAGTAAAAATTAGTAAAAAAAAGGAGGTTCCTCCGTCTTAATTATACGCCCCGCTTAAATCCCTCATATTTTAAGCTTTAATAGCGAAACGTTAATAAGAAACGAAAGATAGCGTATTATTTATAACGGCGTACGTCCCCTTTTACCCTTAGTACTCTTAATCTATTACCTACGGTATATTTTAAATTTATAATTAGTAAAAATAATAAAAAATAATTATATAGAATAATATAAATAGGAATCGAATAGGGAGGGTTTTTATAATTTATATTATTAATAGTAGCTATTACTCGTTAATAGTAAACCGTTATACTACGGGCGTCCCTATAGTACCCCTTTCGGGGCTAGTAATAATCGAGGTGAGATTTGGTATTTATAAGAGTATTTGGAGCGTTTGGAAGAGATTGGGCGCGTTTTGGTATTGTTTTTAATAATAATAAAGTAATGTGGTTGTGATACGTTCGCGCGGTTTTAAATTGCTTAATACTAAGAAATTATTACTACTCACTTATTTGGACTATGGATATTGAGGGTTAGGGATTTGTATGGCACTGCCCGTAGAGTCGAGCCCTCTTTGGTCAACTATATAGGCAGTATCACTGCCCGCGGAGAAAAACGACACTGCCCGCCGAGTCCGTCCCATTTTTATAGCGCGCGCTATATTAAGGTCGTTATAAGTTGAAAATCCTACGAACGGGTTGTAGACGCTATTTTCGAGTCTACGGTTGCCGCTATTAATTACTATCGGTAGTAACAATATATTATCGTCGTTATACTCGTTGCGGAATATTATAAGGGATGTAAAAGACCCTCCTGAGTCGGTTCCCGTTATCGGTTTTCGTTTTGGAGCGCTCCTCGACCAGAAATTAGCATTTCCGGTTCCAAAGCTTTTTTTTTTAATTTAATATTATAAATATATTTATTATTCTTAATATAATTATTTAGCAAAACGATACTTTTAAGCGTCGTTCGCTTAGCGATATTATAATTAGTACCCTTAAAAAGAAATAGGATATTTAATTATATAATATTAATAAATTTAATTTAAAGGATTATAATATTTTAGAGGATATAAATAAAATTATTGCGTTTTTTAATTAGGAAATTATTAATAAATTCGCCGACGTTCGTTATACGTTTAATATAAAGGATTTATTCGGCTTCCTATATACCAAAATTAACGCAATTGCGAAATATTGAACTTAATATAATAAAAATTATTTAACCTTTACTTTTAAAATTCTAACGGCTACGGGCCAAAATTATTAAAAATAGAATAATAATAATATCCTATTAATAAATTTCAATACTTTCAAATTTATTATCGAAGATCCCGAAGGCGTATATACTATTTTCGAAGAAATTAAATTACGAATTATTTTAATTAAAATTATTCTTTCCCAATAATGGGGATATTAAATTATTACTATTAATTTAAATATTAATTTAGGATAAATATATAAATACGCCGCTAATTTACTAAAATATTAAAAAGGCGCTAAAATAAATAATGAATACTTCTATAAAAACCTACGTAAGGAATAAAGTAAAAATATATTCCTAATACGTTAATTATTAAAAGCCCGCGGGAATAAGGATCCTAATTTCGAACTGGACGATTATAAAACTTTATATTATAAAAACGTTATATTATATAAAAAGAATTATAAATTCTAAGCCTAATTTACTATATTACGTTAGGTTATTAATTATTTTAATAAGGGAGCTTAAAATAATACCCCGTTTAACGATAATTAAAACGACGACCCGTTTAATAACGGAAAAATTCAAAATAATACCCCATTTAACGATAATTATACTAATAAATAGGGTACCCTTTACGAATAAAAAAATAATTCCTCGATTAAGGGTTACCCTTCCTATCCCTACTTCTTTACTAAATAAAACGAAACTTATTATAATTTAATCGAAAAAGAAAAGGAGTTCGTTAAAATTAATAATAATTTAATAATTATAAAAATTTAAACCGAAGAATTAAGAGGAATAATAATTATTTAAGACGGCGATATAGCCGATTTATATATTATAATCGCTACCCTAATTAAAAAGAATATTAACTTCCGTAAAAAAAATATTAATTTCCGTAAAAAGAAGGTCGCCTTCCTAATTCCTAAAAATTTCGAACGTTATAATTATATTAACTGTACCGATTATAATAAGGATAATAACGAAAAAGGCTATTATAAGGAGACCTTTACTACCGATTTTTCTATAATTAATTATAAACGTTTATTAATTAAAAAAAAGGACCCGCCCTATTTTTATAATAAAAAGGATAAAAATATTATTACTTTTAATATTTAATATTGTTATATTTTTAATAAATTTAAATTAAACGCTAATTATTTCTTTAATAACGAAGTTAAGAAAATATATATTAAAAACCGTACCGCCGGTAAAATTACTTAAAACTTCGAACCCTATTTCGCTAATAATCCTTATAGTATTAAAACTTTTAATAAATTATTAACCTATTTATATACCGAATATTACGATTATAATTATAAGGAGAAGGTTATTTACGAATTTAATAATTTAAAATTCGAAATAAGCGGTTATTTTTAAAAATTCTGTAATAAATTCGTTCGCCTAGTTAAAAAATATAATCGCCCGCTTAATTTATAAAAATAAGAATTTAATTAAAAACTTCCTAGTAATATTTAGAACGTACTTTTTTAAAGATACGGATAAGAAAATATAATTTTTAATTAATACGCTTTAATAATTAAGAAGGCGGTCGAAATTAATTAACGTATCTTTTATAATAATAAAGTTAAAAAGGATAATAAAAATAAGGATAAGAATACCTCTTCTTCTTCGAATTTATTTAATAAGGTTAAAGGCTTTAACGATTTTAATAAAAATTCTAATAATATTATTAATAATAATATTAATACTAATAATAGTAATTAAAGTAATTCCTATCGTACCCCCGATATAATTCGTAAAAAGGCTTGCAAATTATTTAAGGAAAATAAATATTTCGTATATAAAGAAACTAAATACCATTTTTATAATTATCCCAACCGCCGTAATAATAACCCTAACCGTATTAACGAATTTATCGATTATTATAGTCGTAAAAATAAAGAAGATAATAAACCGGCCGATAATAAAGCGGAAAATTAATTACCCTAAAAATATTAAACTCCCTCCTAAAGATTAAATTAATAAATACTTATTCTAGAAAAAATCCAAAAAGAATACCACCGGAAAAAATAAAAATAAATAAAAGGTTTTTAAAAGATTATTTAAATAGGCTAATTTTAATTACGTCCTATATTATAGTAAATAATAATAAAAAAATTTTATTTACGAATAATATATTTATTAATTCGGGAATAAATGGTAATATTTTTATAAATAAAGATTTTATAAATAATATAATAAAATAAAAAGTAAAAAGACTATACGGGTTCTAATTATACGCCGTAGAAAATTATACCGGATAGTATAATAAAACGATTGATTAATATTTAAAAGGACCGATTAAAATATAAAGTTAAAAATTCGATAAAAAAGTAATAATTATTATTAATTCGGACTATAATATTATTTTAAATAAATATTAATTAAAAAAATATAAAATCCTAATAAACGTTGCTAATATTAAATTAATTTTTAATAAAATAATTATTACTTTTTTAATATTTAATAAACGGATTTCCGAATTCGAAGCCTTTATTAACATAACCCCCTTACTATCGCTTTCAATAAAATATAGCCGATTGACTGAACTCTTCGAAGAGTTTAAAGAAAAACCCGTTCGATTAGGAAAGGACGAGAATCTAATAAAAATAGAACGCGAACTAATAGACCAATGCGCCCTATAATGGGAAAATAACGATATAATACCTACGCAATGCGAATATATTGAAATATTCGAAATTGAACGAAAGAATAATCCCTATTAAAGAGAAGACGCGCGTAACCGATACCGATTAAAACGTAATAGTATAAAATAATATAAATATTATAACGACCTCGCCGTTATTAGTATTAATGCCTTCTTTATATTTACTAAACGAGAATATATAAAAATTATTAGCCTTTATAAATTCGACCGATTTATCGACGATTGAAAAAAATAAATTTTTGTTAAGGATAAAGTAAAATTACGTAAGTAAGTTAATAAAGAAGTCCTTAAATACGCTTATAAATATTTAAATGTATTTAGTAAAAAGGAATTTAATACCTTATTAAATTATTGTATTAGCGATTATAAAATTAATTTATTAAACGTAATAAAACCCGAAAACTTTGATTATAATTTATTATATAAAATATTAATAGACGGATTAGAAATTTATCGGAAATATATTAACGAAATATTAATTAAAGGGTTTATTAAGAGTAATTCGGCCCTATAAACGGTATTTATTCTTTTCGTACCTAAGGCTAACGGTAAATTAAAATTTTATATAAATTATTAAAAATTTAATACTATTATTCGAAAAGATAAATACTTATTGCCCCTTATCGATAAAATTATTACCCGAATTAATTAAATAAAAATCTTCTTAAAAATAAATATCCGATAAATATTCTACCGAATACGTATATATTCGGACGACGAAGAATTAATAACCTTCCGAATAAAATACAACGTTTATAAATATAAAGTCCTACCCTTCGGGTTAATTAATAATCCGTTTACCTTCTAATAATATATTAATAAAACCTTAATAAAATATTTCAACGATTTCTATAGCGTGTATATTAATAATATTCTTATTTTCTCGAATAATTTAAAAGAATATAAAATCTATATTAAGAAAATACTAATAAGGCTAAAAGCGGCTAATTTATAAGCGGATTTAAATAAATACGAATTTTACGTTAAGAAGACCAAATTCCTAAATTTTATTATTAAAATTAATAACGTATCGGTAAACCCTTAAAAAATTGTAATTATAAAGGATTAATAAGTCTTAACGAATATACGAAGAATATAATCTTTTTTAAACTTTTATAACTTTTATAAACGCTTCGTTAAGAATTATAATCGAATAGCGAAACTTTTAATAATTATAATTAAGAAGGGAAAAATCTTCAATTAAAATAAAAATTATTAGGCCGCGTTTAAAGAATTTAAAAATCGTTTATTATTAATGCTTATCTTAGCTTATTTCCAATACGAATGCCTAATATATATAGAGACGGACGCGTCCGATAAGGTAGTAACTAACGTACTATTATAATTAATCGATAATAAATAATAATTAATTACTTTTTATTTAAAAACGATATATAATATAGAGTACAATTATTCTATTTATAATAAGGAATTAATAATTATTATTAAAGCTTTATAATATTAGAAAACCGAATTTATTAATTTATATAAACCCTTTTTAATCCTAATAAATAATAAAGCCCTTAAATAATTTAATATTAAAAGACTTTTAAACCTATAATAAACCGAATAGGCCGAATTCCTATCCTAATATTATTTTGTTATTTCTTACCGGCTAAAAAAGGAAAATAATATAACGGACGTATTATTAAAAAAAGTAAAGGATTTAAAGAATTAAAAAACGAAATAAAAAATATAAAGGACCTTTTAAATTTTTAAAAACTTCGATAATAATTAAATAATATAACCTAATAATATAATTAATAATATTAATATAGTCTACGCGTTAATTATATTTCTAAATATAGCTATTATAAAAATTAACCTTAAAATCGTAAAAAGAATTCGAAAAGAACGATTAAAAGGCTATTTATTTATAAATCGCTTTATCTTTAAGAATAAAATAAAAAATTGCTTTAGAACCGGAAACGCCGATTTCTGGTCGAGGAGCGCTCTAAAACGAAAACCGATAACGGGAATCGACTTAAGAGGGTCTTTTACGTCCCTCACAATATCCCGCAACGAATATAGCGACGATAATATATCGTTATTACTAATAGCGATTAATAGCGGCAACTGTAAATTCGAAAATAGTATTTACAACCCGCTCGCAAGATTCTCAATTTATAACGACCTTAACGCAATGCGCACTACAAAGATTTCGGAAAAAACGTAAAAGGATAACGAAATTATAAAGAAATTTATTATTAAAGCGAATAAATCTTCGGACTATAACGCTATTTTATTCGAAAACCGTAATTAGGTTTATAAATTATTTAACGAATATATAAAAATCCTCGCGAAGAAAAGTAAAGTAATATACCCCGAAATTAATAAAATTAATAACGATTAAATTATTATTAGGAAGGATTTCGACGATTTAAAGAAAATAATTTTATAGGAATTATAGAAGAATATTAAAAAGGCGCCGAAAATATAGGTTAAAATTGTAAAGGACGCTTTTCCTAAAATTAGATTTATCTTTTAATATATTATAATTATTACCCCCCTTCCGAAAATATTCCTTATTAATTATAACCGTACCCTCTTTATTCGAAGTATTATAATTAATATTTAATATTCGAAGCGGATGAACGAAGAAATTAAAACCTAAATTGAAAAAATATTTCGCGATTTAAAGGCCAATACCTTTAATATTATATAAGCCGCTATAAAACTATTTACGATTAGAAATTATAAAATTATATTTAATAACGCTATATATAAATAATATTAATAATATTAAATTTAAATTAAAAAGGTCTTTAGCGAAAAAGCGTTCGTATTTTTAAATATTATTATATTAATTATTAAAGGGTTCCTTTAAGCGAATATCGCCGAATATATAAAAATAGAGGATATTATTTATAAAATATAATAAGCGAACTTAACCGCTTTTATTATTAAAATACGCTTATAGAAGAAGAGAATTAATAAAGATAAAGGATTCTTTATAATAAAAATTGTAATTATAAAAGTAGCCGAAATTTTTTATAAAAAATTCCTCCTTTAGGAAGGTAATACGTATATTTACGAACTATTTACTTCTTCGGTTAATATTTAATAATATTTTATTTATTAAGGCGTAAAATACTTAAAGAAATTTTATTATAATATTAACGTTTATAGATATTATAATAAAAATAAATATAATAGGGACTATTTTAAAGAAGCGAATTACTTATTTAACGAAGATAAATTACTAATTTTCTACACTTTATATAAAAAGTACGGGTATTATACCTTCGAAAAAAAAGTATACCCTATTTTTAAAAAAATTATTACGAAGGTTATTATAAAATACGCCGAAAAGTTATATTCATTTACGTATTAAAAGGACTTTGAAAAAAGTATTATATTAGAATTAGCGGCGGTAAAGGATAATAAGGATATTAATTTCCTTAATACCCCCTTTATTGCCCGTATTATTATTATTTATAAAAAGGAGTTTAAAAGCGGAAATAGAGGCTATATTTATAAACGGATTAATAAACCCTCTATTAAACCGAAATTAATAATTAAAGGCCCGATAAATATATTTATAAATTTTTAGGGTTCGGGTATTCGGAGCGGCGCCGGTTTAATTACTATTATTAAATTAATTATTTAGAAGGAAAAGATTCCCGCTCCTACTCCGCCCGCGGGGTTAGAAAATATTCCCTTATAAAATAATTAATAATTTAATTAAAAATATTTTATTAGAATATAGGGAAATTATACGAGAGAAGGAAATTACTATTCGAGTAAGAGGAGATTTACGATATTATAGCGATTTAAAAATTGGATAGGAATTTAAACGAAAATATTTATTATTTATAGGGCGGTAAATATATTAGGGTAAATTATTTAGAAAAAGGGAGGGCGATTATTTATATAAATAAGAGATAGAATTTTAAGGATTTAAATTTTTGTATTAGAAAAAATTAGGCCTTTATAACGTTTAAAAATTTAAAGGAATTATTAATTATTTATTTAATTTATTCCTTTATTAAAATATATAGAATGCTAAAATACGAATAGGGGTTTCCCCTTTTAGAATTCTTCGAGGAGAGACTTTTAATAAAATATTAAATCGTAGCCGTCGGAAATTTTAACCTCTATTATCCCAATTAGGATTTAAAGAATAAAATTAGCCCGGGAATTAAAAGATTCTTTATATAAATACGACGGTAACGTATATAGTTTATTATCTTTAAAAGGGAGCCGACCCGTATAAATAACGTAATATAAGAAAAGAGAGATAGAATAATCGATTATATATAAATAATATTAAAAATCGAAACCGAATATTAAAGGGCGTAATAGTACGAATAAACCGGTTTGGACTATTATCTTTAGGAAATTTAAATTTATACTGGAAGAAAAATTAAAAAAGTAGAAATAGAGGAAGATTATAATTAGAATTTAATAAATATAGAAAAGGTACGAAAGGCGGCGTTATAATAAATTTCGGTTTTAACGAAGATCGATATAAAAGAGGAATTAGAATTTATATTTAATAGGTTCGATAAAAAATTTATAAATATAATAAAAGAATTCGTCCTATATTAAAAAAAAGGTCGAAGGAGAAGAGCGAAATAGTAAACGCTAAAATGTAAAATAATAATAAAAAATATAAAGTGGAAGTAGTAAAAATAATATAGGGAAAAAATATCTTCGAATTAAATAAAATTCGTAAAAATATTAATAAAAAAAAGAAAAATTAATACGAAAATTTAATAAACGATATAGCGAAAAAGCGTTAAAAAGGCGTCGAAAAATTTAAATAAATTTTAAACCCTTAAAAAGTAAGCCTATATTTAAAGTTATTTATTAATAGATTTATTTAAATTCCTAATTTTTAAATAATATAAAGGAATAAAAGAAATCGAAGACTATAGCGGTAAAGCGAGTATTTTCGCCGAGCGTTTCTTCCCGAAGGTAAATATCCTTACGGATTATTTACCTAATTAAACCCTTCCTTTAAATATCGGCGATTTATTATTTATTAACGAATTAATTACCGAGGAGGATATTTAAGAGGTTTTATTTTAAATAACCCCGAATAAAATATTAGGCGTCGATTAATATTTAAATAGATTTTTAAAAATTTGTAGGGAATTATTTTAAAAAATTATAACTATTTTCGCGGCTACGAATTTTCATTTTGGGTATTTCTTATAGTAATTTAAAAATATAAAAGTAATTGTTTTTAAAAAGCTAAAAAAAATTATTATATAATAAAAGTTAGCCGGCGTATAAAAGCTAATTTTATTATTAAATAACGTAAAGAAAATCTTCGAAGCGTTCGTCGCTAAAAAGTTTATTTAAACCGCGGAAGAATTTAATTTTTTATTAAAGGGCTAAATAGGTAATCGGATAGGCCGTTCGACCGAATTTACTATTTATATCGTTATAAATATTATATATATAATTTAGAAATTCAAAGCCGTTACGTTATTAATACTCTTTAATTTTAAAAGCGTATTTAATAAAATTAATTATAAATAATTATTATATACTTTATAAGAAATACGATTTTTATAATAAATTTTCGAATAGGTAATGAATTTCGTTAATAGATAAAGAAATTCCCTTTTTTTCGACGACGAAATATTTACTCCCTATATTATAGAAATTAAAGTACTTTAAGGCTCCCCCCTCTTTTTAATTCTTTTTATCCTCTTTATTACTTTATTATATTATAAATTAATTACGGTTAAAAATATAATTATAATCGGCTTCGTTAACGATATTAATATTATCGCTATAGTAAAGATTACCGAAGAGAATTATAGGATATTTTAAGCGGTATAGGAAATTTATTCCGAATAAATAAGGGAGAAAAATATAAAGTTCGAAGCGAATAAGACGGAATTAATATATTTTATATAAACGAAGGTACTAAAAATAAAGATTTTTTAATTCGGGGATATTATATTTCAACCGACGGAATTAATAAGGTTTTTAAATATTTAATTAAATTATAAATTTAATTATCGAACTTATATAGAGGCTATTAAGAAGAAAATAAAGATTTAGACGAATATATTAATTCGGTTAGCCGTAAAGATTTAGGGTTATTCTTTCGTTTGTACGAAGGAAATTTATATTAAATATATTCGAAACGCGATTATATATAGAGTTTTAGCTTTTTATTAACCGATAAAAATATATAGTAAACCCCGAAGGATAGTAATTAAATTAATTAAATATTAGATTAAATATTTGAAAATCGTCGCCGGGGCGTATAAAGTTACGCTAATATAGAATTTTAAAATAGAAACTTTTTGCCCGCTATTCGATTTTTACCTTAATAAATAGGTAAAGGCTTTCGAAAAGAAATTCGCCCGTATAAATTAGGTTAAATTCGTTCGAAGAATAGTAATTTAAATAATTAATTATATTTAAATAAAACGAATAAAAGGTCGACTATTTATTAATAGATTAGAAAGCGGTACTGCTAAAGTTAAATAGGCGGAGGAATAGGTACCGACGGAGAATTTTATAACGATTATAATAAGACCGCTTTTAATAATAGGCGTACTTATTCAACCGTTATAGCCGCCGGAATTTTTAACCCTCGATTAAAAAGTATAATTAAAAGATACTACGAAAAGAAAATAGGTATTGCGTTATAATTATTAATTAGCGGTAACGGTAATTAAATTAAATTGGTAGTATAAATTTATAATTATTAATTTCGACTTAAAATTTAATAATATTATAATAAAATAGTATATAATCGGTTAAAAAAAAAAAAGTAGAAGAGAATTTAATTTTCGGAGGACGATGAAAATTATTATTTATTAACGAAAACGAAGAATTCCCTCCTCGTTTAAGCGAGAACGGAAGTAATTAACTTTAGGATTTTCTTTTTTTAAAGGAGAATTTTTAATATTAATACCTTTATTTATTTATACAGATTAAAACGGGAAATATTTTATTATATTACGTTCGAATATTTCTAGATAGTAAATATATAATTCGTAATAATTAATTAATTATAAACGTAAAAATAATTCTAAATTTATTTGGACGATAGAATTAAGGCCGAAAGAATCCTATTATAAATATTTCGATTAAGACGATTAAATAAGTACTATTTAATAATCGAATTAAAAGAGGAGTAACGAAACGAATTCGTTCGCTACTTTTAATTTTCTTTTCTTCCTTTTCTTTTATTTTTATTTATTAATATATTAGAATAAAGATAGGGGAGGATTTCCATTTAATTAAAAATTTATCGGGCTATAAAAATAACGACTTATTTAATTATTATTTCTTCTTATAATTAACTAAAACCTTTAATATTTTATTATTATTAGCGAATAGACGGTTTTATTCGTCGAATTAACGAATATATTAACGTATAATATTAATTACAAATTAATATTAAACGAACTAATTATTATTAATAAGAATAGGATTAATAGGACGAATAATTAGTGAATTAATTTTTATCGGGGAATTATTATAGGAAAGTATATAAATATTACTACTATTCGGGGGAATTCCACCGCTACCGTTACGAAGTAAATTACTATTATTATTATAAAGCAAATTATTATTATTATTATAGAGGATATTATTTAAAGGAATACGACCGCCGATTAAATTATCCTTATTAGAAAGGAAGAATTCGTAATAGCCTTTTTAGAGGTAATTATTAACTAATTACTTTTTATAACGAATAAATTGCTTTAGGGTATTAATAAAATTATCGTTAATAAGGCGAAGGCGAATTATATTAGTAAATTCCTTAGCGACGATATAGAAGCGGATAAAATAATTACGGAATTCGTTATTAATTGGGTTTTTATTAACGATTTTCTCTTAAAAAATATTACGGAAATTATAGAAGCCGCGAAGTATATCGATTATATAACGCGAAACCGCTAAAATATATTAAATAACCTAATTAAATTTATTTAAAGACGAATTAGAATAAGAAATATTAATAATATAAAAGATAGCGATTTATTTAAGTAATTAGGGATATAATAAATCGATTTAGCGATAATTTTTATATAAATATTATAACCCGGGATAATTAAAAAGGAAAGAAGGGCTTTAATTAATTAAAAAATATAAATAAAATACGGGGGAATATAAATATAGTTTCGGAGAGGTTAATATAAGGATAAAACGTAATAGAAGGAGGATTTACCCTTTTTTTAATATATAAAAGAATTTATTATTAATAAAACGTTTAATAATACGCTTAAAATTAATTTTAATATCGGTATCGGCCGTATTAAATATAAGGGTCGGCGAAGGAAAGCGAAAGGGAAATGAATTTTTACCTTTATTTTCGTTAAAAGTTTTTATTATTTTACAGAACGCTTTAGCGTATTTTTAATAAGGAATAGCTATTTCGAATCGATTATTATTATTAAAGGAAGGAAAAGCTTAAAAAGATTTAGGGGGATAAGGGGTTTTTATATTTAAGGGAGGGAAATCTTTACGTTAATATAAATTATAATAAAAACGTAATTATAATAAAGGGAGGAAGAGGATAAAAAGAATAAAAGAAAATTTAATAATTAGGAAGTTTAATAATAATTAAAAGGGTAAATAAATGGGGGAGCGGAAAGTAAAAAGCGGTAATAAATAAAAGACGGGGCAATAAATTAAAAAAGCGGAACGGTTTAATATTTTAGCGTAATAGTAAATAGAAGGGATAAGACGGATATTAATTATATTAGCGGTAGGTATATACTGTAATCGTAGAATACTAAAAAAGCGGCGCGGATAGGTCCGCGCCGAGAAATATAGCCGGGGTTTTTATCCGGGGCGTTTAACGCTTATAGTTTTATCCTACGGGGAATCGGAGATAGACCCTATACTATATTAGCGCTATAGATTTAGCTAGGGAATAAGAATCTTACTTACTTACTTTTAAGAATAAAATATACCCGGATTTAGAAATTTATTAAAATATAATTAAAAGAGGGGAGAATGGGTATCGATTTATTACCAATAAGATTCTTACCCATTTCGATAAATTTATCGTATTACTTAATACTTTAAAAGCTTAAATTATCTACGAATTATACGTAAAAATTACTACCGCTTATTTAGGCCGAAATAAAATAAAACGCTTAATATTTATATAATATTAATAATTAAAAATAATTAGTAACGTCGATCGCTTCGTTGTTAATTATATAATATATTATACTTCGAAAATTCCTTAAGATAAAACCCCTAGTAAATTAAAGCCTATCCCGACGGCCTGGTATATTTAGTAAAGCCTAATTATAAATTTTAAAACTATATTTAAAGATAAACGAGGATTCGATAACGTATTTGTAATAATAAACCGATTAAATAAAATATTATAGATTATCCCTTATTTTATAATAATAATAACCCGAAATATAACCTATATATATTATAAAGGCCTTTATTATATTTATAGATTACTAAACGAAATTATTTCGAATAGAAGCCCCTAATTTATATCGGATTTTATAAATAAATTAATTAAAATTCTAAATATTAAATAGAAATTAGCCTCTTCGGGATATAATTAAATTATAAGGTAAGCCGAAATTATAAACGAATATTTCGATTAACGTTTTTATCCCTTCGTTAATTACTTTTAAAATAATTAATTAAAAGCGATCTTGGTAATAAATATAATATAAATAAGAATATTATACGATAATTTAAGTGGAATATAACCGTACGAAATATTAAAAAGATTCCCGATACCCGGAATTCTAAATTGGGAAGTTCGAATTAATTTTAATAGTGTATAATTAATAATTAGAGAAAAAATTAGCCGGGAAAATGCGTAAAGTTTAATAAATCGGATCCGAAAATACGTATATAAAGTAAAAAAATTTATTATTAAAATTCAAGAGCGGATAATTAAATAATTAAATAAATATTAACGGGTCCCGGATTTCGGATTTAGCGATAGAATATTTATTATTAAATAGAGCGAGTTTATAGACCGGCTAAATTATAAATTCGACTTTCTTTTAACGAATTAATATTTTAAAATTAAAGAAAAATATAATTATTTATTTAAATTAAAAATATTAAAGGATTAGAAAGGAACGGATATTTTCTATATTAATAAACTCCGGAAATATCCTAATAATCTATTACTTAATTAAAAGCTAAAAGAGCCGGCAAAGGAATATATAGGAGACGATATCGAATAGAAAATAAAGGAAATCTTAATTTTTCGAATATATTTTAATAAATTTTAATATTAAATAAATTAGAAAGGATATAACCCGGATTTAAAATTCTATAACGCTAAGAATTTTAAAAATTTATTTAAATTCTTAAAAGTATATTACAAAATATACTTTAAATACCCGAAGCCGCTTATATATTCAAAAGAGTAATTATAGAAAATTAAAGCGGAGGAATTTAATAAGGATTATCCGGAGGATAACGTCCCTTCGAAGAAGGGTATAAAGAAATTAAGGAGGGTAGTAAACGTTAAGAAATAAAGGATTTATTTTATATATAATAATAATTCTAATATTTCGAAGATTCGGGGCGAATTTTTTTCGAAGGGGGGGGGGGTAGTATTACGGTATTAGCGGACAAGGTCCCTATTAAGGCCCTATTTAACGGACCGGTTATTACTTAAACAATTACCCTAATAGAGGTTAATTATATTAGCGTACGTAATTACGTACTACCTTCGTAGGTCGCCCGCGTTTAAGTATAAACCCTAGCGCGGGGCGCGCCCTTTATTCGTTTTCTTCTTTTCTTCTTCATTTTATAATTCTATAATAGACCTAAATTTAACGTATTAAGCTTGTCTCTCGTAACTACGTCGCTCGTATTACAAGGATAGTTAATGTAAGGGTAGGTAGTAGATGTAGATATATATAATTATACGGAGGAAGAAAGAGGAAAAGGAAGAAAGTGTACGTAGGAGGCCCGCCCTTTATAGGGCGCGACGGGAACGCGCTAATTACGCGCGGTTAAGTAACCCTAATTATATAGGCGGTAAATAATAACGTAATATCCCGTACGGGTAGGATTATTCCGAATATAATAATATATTTTAAAAAGCGATTACTATACGAATATAAATATATAATAATAATATATTAATTATGTATAATTATAATCAAATTTATAATATTACTTCCTTTTAAAAGAAATTATACAATTAATTATTATTATATAAAATAATCGAAATCCTTATTAAAAAAGTTTTTATAGCCGTTATTTTTAAACGCGGTAATTTTTTCCTCTTATTATATTCTTCTTATTATATTTCTATCTCTATTTCCGGGGCCTCTTCTAGCGCTGTAATTATATCCTCCCGTATTCCTCCCACTTCCTAGGCTTCCTATACCTTTTATTTCCTCCATTTCTTCTCTTCTTCGAATTATTATAGTGGTATTAGGGTATTTAAGTTTTCCTCGTAGAATCGGCGTATATATTCTAAATTTATCGAAACGTTACTTTTTAATTATTAATCGGGGGCGTAAAGGGGTACTTATATAATATAATATTCTTAAAAGCGGCCTTCCTTTTTATAACCGTTAATTTTAATAAATTCTTACTTAATTTACTCCTTACCGTCGTTAGTACGCTTTAAAGTCCGATTATAATTCGTTCGTATATTTTTATTTAATTATAATTATCCTAATAACCCATTATTTAATTAACGTTTAATTTTATTAACGTAAAAAGTGGGGCTATATTTTATATTATTAAAGAGTTCGAATATAATAATATAAATACCGGTATTAATAATTATAAAAGGTCCTTCGAAAAGCGGTATTAATTTAATATAGGGGCGGCCAAAATCAAAATTAATAATATCGAATAAAATTTAATTTCTTAATTTATATATTAAAATATCCGACCGTCGGGTATTAGCATTATCTTTATAACGTTATTAAATTTTTTAAACGTTCGTTATAACGTAATCGAATATTTCCTTAAAACGATTAACAATTTTATAAACTTTAAAATATTCCTTCTATTATATTACCGAAATTTCGGAGGGATAAAGTACCGCTAATTCGACGCTTATACGGAGGTTGAAATTATAATTAATAAAGAAGGGGGAAACGCCAATTATTTCGGAAATTTAATTATTATTAGCGAATTCCGCAAATAGTAATTAATCGACCTAATTATTTTATACCTAAATAATATATATCTTTAAATATTATTCTATTTTTATATTAATACATTCGGTTTAACCATTCGTTATTAAATAAAAAGCGGAAGATAATTTTAATATAATTTCTAATTATATTAATAAAGCGTATTAAAATATTAAAATAAATTAAGTACCGCGGTTGGAAATAATAAAATTAGGGAGGTTATATAAATTATATACCCGTTCGATAAAACGTTCGGCCAATTCTTTAATAATAAAAATTTCGTAGGGGATATAATAACGTATTTTAGTAAAATAGTCAATTACTATAATAATATATTTGAATTTTTGGCTACGGCGTAAATATAAAGTGAAAGGGGTAATATAATCGATAGAAATCTCCTTCCAAGTAATAAAAAAGACGTTTAATAATTTTAATAATTTATAAGGGGAATAGTATAATAATTTAATCTTAGCGTATTAGAAATATACTTTATAATAAATATAAACTAATTAATATATCTTTAATTAAAAATACGAACGAAATAATAAGTGGAAAGTTTTCTCGCAACCTAAGTAATTAATAGAGGGGGCGTTATAAATATAATAGATTGATTAAAATTATAATTCTATATCTTTTAAATTAATAATAATAGTATTATAATAATAGGTTCGCCCTTATACCGTTCGGCATTCTATAAACGCGGTCTTTATTATTTATTTTCGTACTTCTTTAAATTAAGCGCAATATTTAGAATTTTAAAAGTAGGTTAAAAAGTCTACGAAAAAGACGGATTTCTTATAAAACTCGGTAATAAAATTATTTATAGACTTTTCGTTAAAGATTTCTAAATTATAAAAATAATATATACTTATATTAATTTCGGAATCTATTTCTATTTTTATATCGTTTAATACTTAAACCCTATTAACGAATATATTCTAATCGAAAAGTATTTTATTACGGGCGAATAAGCGTTCGTTTCCTTCGTAGGGAATATCTTTTAATTTATAGCTAAGGGCGTTAAATCGGATTTAAAAGGAACCCGGTCGATATTTAATTATAAAATTAAATTCTAATAAAAACTAAAATTATTATATATATTAAGGGGATAATTACTTATTAACGGTAAACGTTTTTAAAATTTTATAATTTATTAATACTTCGAAAAATTATTACGCGCTTTCGAATTTTAGCCTCTACTTTTCTAATATTTTAATAATAGCGAATAATTCTTTATTATAAATATTATAATTATTTTCGGCCGCTATATATTATTAATTAAAATAAGCAATTAAGTATAAAATACTTTCGTTATTATATTACGAAAAAATACCGCCGTATACCTAATTAGAAACGTTAATCTCGATAATTATTTATTTAAACTAATCGTAAATTCGTAGAATAGGACCCGTAATAAATATTTTTTTAAAAGCGTCGAACGATTTTTAATACTATTCGGTCTATATTTATATTATTTTATTTATATCCTTCTTCGTAAATTCGTATAATAATTCTATAATAATAGAAAAATATTTAATAAATTATCGGTAAAAGTTTATAAAATTTAAAAAACGTTAAAAGGAGCGTTTAGAGTCCGGAACCTCTTAAATAATAATTATAATAATTTTCTCGGGGTCTATCTCGAAATTATTAAAAATAATAATTAAACCTAGGTATTTCGTACGGGTAATATAAAATTCGTATTTATCGACGTCGAATTAGAAGCCTACTTTAATTATACGGTTTAAAATTTCTATAATATAATAAATATAATCTTTTTCATTATTAAAATATATTAGGATATTATTTAAATAAACGGTAATATAAACGTCCAAAATATCGTAAAGTATATTATTAATATAATTTTAGAACGTCCTTAATACGCTTTACAAACCGAATAGGTAAATTATTAATTCGAAAAGGCTAAAACGGGTAATAAACGCCGTAAACCATTCGTATCCCTCCTTAACCCGAATACGATTAAACGTAATAATAATATCGAATTTAATAAAAATTTTCGCTTTATAAATAATATTAAATATTTCCTTAATTAATAGCAATAAATAATAGGATTTTATAATAATATTATTAATACTATAATAATTAACGTAAATACGGACTCCGCCGCCAGGTTTTTTAACGAAGAGGATAGGGGCTATAATAGCGGATTAGGAAAGCCGGATAAATTTCTTTTAAAAATTAATATTAATTTATTTTTTAATTACGGCCGCTTCGATAGGCGTAATATATCGGGGCCTTATATTAAACGGTTATTATTTTAATAATAATTCGATTTTATAATCGTAGGCGTAATACAGCGGGATTTCTTCTATTAAACGGGGAAAGAAAACTTCGATATTTTTATAATATTTAATTAAAACCTTGGCCTTAATTTCGTTATTAAATTTAATAAATTTATTATTCTTTTTTAAAAAAATCTTTACGTCCTCTTCGGTAATTTTAGTAATATAAATTTATTTAAGGACCTTTTTATATATAAGAATATCCTAATTAAAATCCCCTATTAAATTTAATACTCTTATTAAAACGGCGGTTTCTTTATCCTTATTAGAATTAATATTATCGGCTATCGCATCGATAAACGGATAAATAAACGGCGGTAAAAAATATTTATATTACTCCCCCTTACCGTTTATAATATTATTTATTATATCCTTTATTAATTCTTCGACGTTTATTAATTCTAAAATCGTAAATAACCGTTTTAACGCGGCGTAATTAGTAATTAAGGGCTTAAAATTCTATTTTTCGTATACGTAATTAAACGTAATAGCGTTAAATTCTTTAATATTAATTGCGTTAAGCGTATTAATAACGTATATAAAACGTTATAATCGCGTTAGGCGTACCGTTCTAATAAAAATATAACGATTATTTAAACGAATATATAATTCGTAAACCGTAGGGCTTTTAATTTTAACGAGAAGGGCGGCCGTACTAAAAATTCTTTATACTTTAATTCTAATTCGATTAGCGATTAAAACCTTTACGGGGTTATTAATACGGCGTAGAGAATTATTATATTATTTAACCTTAAGGATCGGAGAGGGAATTAAAATAGGTTTATTTTTAAAGGTTAAAAAGGAAGGTAATAATTCGGGGATTAATATTATTCGTAGAATAATTTAAAAAGCGGGCTCCGGTTATAAAATTATCCTAAGGGATTTAAGGAGCGGAGGCGGTAGCGGGGTTAAAATTAGGGTATTTAATTATAATAATAGGCGAATAGCTATTTTTATAATAAAATAGTTTTCCCTTAGGCGGAGCTTAAGGGAGGCAGTGAAACGCCCATTTTGAATTTTTTTCGAATTTTTTTCGAATTTTTTCTGAATTTTTTTTTCGAATTTTTTTTTCTTCTATCCGTCAAATTTTTTCAAAGCGGTTTTACACCCCCTACGGGGGGTGTAGAAATTTATAATGGGGTGCATTTTACTCGCCTTCTTCCGCTCTACATTCTAGTACCCCTTTTACTATTAGGGTTAGGGTTATAAGCTTTAGAGAAAACCTTAGCGATTTTTCTTCGAAAAATCACTAAGTCCACTAACAATTTCGCCGTTCCCGAGCCAAAACCACCGCGCCAATGCTTTTTCCGATCTTCTTTCTCCAATTCCTCAACAACCGCTCGTCGGAATTTGATGCAACCGGTACCATTCTGTCCGGAATAATGAGACCAATACAACGGTACTATTTTGGCATTTGCGACGTTGAATTTGAAGGGTGCATCGCCCTTTCAATAGCATTTCGTTGAAAAAAGCTCGGGCCTCGACTTTAGCTACACTCAGAATGCCCCGATTAGGCATGTAGGGATTTATTTAGCGACTCCGCAATTTTTCTGCTGTCCGAACCGTTATAGACAGAAACGCCGCTCCTTCCTTGAAGTTCGCTGCGCGGGCCTATGGCACGACCTCCGTTCGAGAACTTCGGGGTTTCGGGATGGGCGGGCCCGGCGCAGCTTCACGTTCAATTGCGGAAGGATGGGCGTTTCAATAATTAATAAAGCTTTTAAGTACGGTAATTTATTTATTAGAAAAATTTAAAGGAAAGTAGCGGCTACGGTATTAAGTAAAACGGATAGTATAATTATTATAATTAATTTTAAATTAATAATATTATATTTATAAAAAGCCGAAAATAATAGGGTAATTCTTAAAAATATTATAAACGAAAAAGGTAAGTAAGTAAAATTCTTATTCCCTAATTAAATCTATAGCGCCAATATAGTATAAGGTCTATCTCCGATTCTCCGTAGGATAAAACTATAAATATTAAACGCCCCGGATAAAAACCCCGGCTATAATTCCCGGCGTAGACTTATCTACGCCATTTTTTCAGCGTTTTACAATCGCGGTATATACTTACCGCCAATATAATTAATATCCGTCTTATCCCTTCTATTTACCGTTGTATAAGAATATTAAACCGTTCCGCCTTTTTAATTTACTATCCCGTCCCCTTATTTACTATTACCTTCCGCTTTCTATTCCCTTATTTATTTACCTTTCTAATTATTATTAAATTTCTTAATTATTAAATTTTCTTTTATTCTTTCTATCCTTTTCCTCCCTTTATAATAATTACGTTTCTATTACGGTTTATATTAATATAAAGACTTCCCTCCTTTAAATATAAAAACCTTTTATCCCCTAGGCCTTTTTAAACTTTTCCTTCCTTTAATAATAATAATAATCGATTCGAAATAATTATTCCCTATTAAAAATACGTTAAAGCGCTCTATAAGATAATAGAAACCTCCGACGAGGATAAAGGTAAAAATTCGTTTCCCTTTTACCTTTTTTCGCTAACCCTTATATTTAGTATAATTAATATTAATATTAAAATTAATTTCGAATATATTATTAAACGCTTTATTAATAATAAATTCTTTTATATATTAAAAAAAGGGTAAATCCTCTTTTTATTACGTTTTATTTTTATATTAATTTTTCCGAAATTATATCCGTATTCCTTTATATTTCGCTTATACCCTTTAATTAATTAAAGCCCTTCTTTCTTTCCCGGCCATCCTTAATTACGATATTTATATAAAGGCTATCGCTAAATCGATTTACTATATCCCTAATTACCCGAATAAATTGCTATTTTTTATATTATTAATATTTTTTATTCTAATTCGTCCTTAAATAAATTTAATTAAATTACCTAATATATTTTAACGGTTTCGTATTATATAATCGATATATTTCGCGGTTTCTACGATCTTTATAATATTTTTTAAAAAAAGGTCGTTAATAAAAATCCGATTAATAATAAATTCTACGACTATTTTATCCGCTTTTATATCGTTATTAAAAAATTTACCGGCGTAATTCGCCTTCGCCTTATTAACGACGGTTTTATTAATATTTTAAAGTAATTTATTCGCTATAAAAAGTAGTCGGTTAATAATTACCTTTAAAAAAGTTATTACGAATTCCTCTTTTCTAATAAAGATAATTTAATCGGCGGTTATATTCTTTTAAGTAGTATCCCCTATAATAATAATAATAGTTTACCCTATAGTAGTAATAGTAGTTTATTTCGTAATAGTAGTAGTAGAATTCCCCTAAATAGTAATAGTATTTATATACCTTCCTATAGTAGTTCCCCGATAGAAATTAATTCGCTAGCTATTTATTTTACTAGTCCTATTCTTATTAATAATAATTGGCTTATTTAATATTAATTCGTAATTAATATTATACGTTAATATATTCGTTAATTTAATAAATAGAATTATTTACTCGTTAATAATAATAAAATATTAAAGGTTTTAATTAATTATAAAAAGAAGTAATAATTAAATAAATCGTCGCTTTTATAGCCCGATAAATTTTTAATTAAATGGAAATTTTCTTCTATCTTCGTTTTAACGTATTAATAAATAAAAGTAAAAGAAAAAGAAGAAAAAAAAATTAAAAATAGCGAACGAATTCGTTTCGCTACTCTTCTTTTAATTTAATTATTAAATAGTATTTATTTAATTATTCTAATTGAAATACCTATAATAAGATCCTTTCGGCCTTAATTCTATTATTTAAATAAATTTGGAATTATTTTTACATTTATAATTAATTAGTTATTACGAATTATATATTTATTATTCGGAAATATTCGAACGTAATATAATAGAACGTTTCTTATTTTAATTTATACGAATAAATAGGGGTATTAATATTGGGGATTCTCCTTTGGAAAAGGAAGGCTCTAAAGCCGATTACCTCTATTTTTACTTAGACGAAGAGGGAGTTCTTCGCTTTCGTTAATAAATAATAATTTTTATTATCCTCCGAAGGTTAGGTTCTTTTCCGCTTCTTCTTTTTTTAACTAATTATATACCGTTTTATTATAATATTATTAAATTTCGGATCAAAATTAATAATTATAAATTTATACCGCCGATTTAATTTAATTATTGCTATTATTAATTAATAATTATAATGCGATATTTATTTTTTCTTTATAATATCCTTTAATTATATTTCTCGATCGAAGGTTAAAAGTTCCGGCGGTTATAATAATTAAATAGGTACGTTCGTTATTAGGGGCAGTTTTATTATAATCGCTATAAGGTTTTTTATTAATATTTATTCTTCTACTTATTTAATTTTAGCGGTATTATTTTCTAATCTATTAATAAGTAATCGACCTTTTATTTATTTTATTTAAATATAATTAATTATTTAAATTATTATTCTTCGGACGAATTTAATTTAATTTATATAGGCGAATTTCTCTTCGAAAACCTTTACCTATTTATTAAAATAAAAATCGAATAATAGGCAAAAGGTTTCCGTTTTAAAGTTTTATACTAACGTAGCTTTATACGCCTTAATAACGATTTTTAAATATTTAATTTAATATTTAATTAATCCGATTATTATTCTTCGGGGTTTATTATATATTTTTATTAATTAATAGAAGGTTAAAGTTCTATATATAATTACGCTTCGAATATATTTAATATAAATCTCTTTCGTACGAACGAAGGAATAACCCCAAATTTTTATAATTAACCGGGTTAGCGTATTCGTTTAAATTTTTATTTTTTTCTTAATAGCCTCCGTATAGGTTCGATAATTAAATTTATAGTTTAATTAAACGTTTAAGAATTTTATCGATTCTATTAATCGAAATATAATATCCCTAAATTAAAAAGTCTCCGTTCTTAATACCTTCGTCCGTATAAAATATATTAATTCCGTTTTATTCGTTTCGAATTCTATATTTCTTTCCTTTATTTATTCGGAATAAATTTTTTATACCGTTTAAAGTATCCTATAATTCTCTTCGGTAATCTTCGCTACAGTAATAATATTAATATCGTTAGCGAAGCCGATTATAATTATATTCTTAATTATAATTAATTTATAATATAATAAAGTAATAAAGAGGATAAAAAAAATTAAAGAGAGGGGGGAGCCCTAAAGTATTCTAATTTTTATAACGTAAAGAACGGATATTTTATCGTTAAAGAAGAAAGAACCTTTTTATTTATTAACGAAATTTATTATTTATTCGAAAATCTATTATAAGAATTGCATTTCTTATAGGGTATATAATAATTATTTATAATTAATTTTATTAAATACGCTTTTAAAATTAAAGAGTATTAATAATATAACGGTTCTAAATTTTTAAATTGTATATATAGTATTTATAACGATACGGATAGTAAATTCGGTCGAATAACCTACTTAATTACTTATTTAACCTTTTAATAGGAGGTTAAATTCTTTTACAATTTAAATAAACCTTTTAGCGATAAATATTTCGAAGATTTTCTCTACGTTATTTAATAGTGAAATTAACCTTTACGCGCCGGTTAACTTTTATTATATAACGGTTTTTCCTAATTTTTTAAGAACGATTACTTTCGCGTTTTTAAACCGCTATAGGAAATACTTAAAATAAAAGTTCGTAATTACGAAAACGGTTATAATTTTTCGGAATAATTCTTTATAAATTTTTAAAAATTTATTCGAATATTAATCGATACTTAATACTTTATTCGGAATTATCCGAAATAAAACTTCCTAAATATCTTCTTCGGTAATTAATTCGTTAATAAATAACGAATCGCCAATATTTAAAGGAAGGGTTTAATTAAATAAATAATCCGTAAAAACGTTTACTTTCGGGAAAAAACGCTTAACGAAAATATTCGCTTTACTATTATAATCTTTAATTTCTTCTACTCCCTTATATTATTTAAAAATTAAAAATTTGGGCGGGTTTATTAATAAATAGCTTTAAGTACGGGCCTATTTTTCGAGGGTTTAAAATTTATTTAAATTCTTCAACGCCCTTTTAATACCTTTTCGTTATATTATTTATTAAATTTTTATATTAATCCTTCTTTTTTTTATCGATATTTTTACGAATTTTACTTAATTCAAAAATATCCTTTCCTTATACTATTTTTATTACTTCTATTTCGCATTTTTCGTCGCTATTTTATATTTTAGCGTTTATTATTTCGCTCTTTTCCTTCGATTTTTTTTTTAATATAGGACGAATTTTTTTATTATATTTATAAATTCTCTATTAAATTTATTAAATATAAATTTTAATTCCTCTTTCGTATTAATCTTCATTAGGACCGAAATCTATTATAACGCCGCTTTTCGTACTTTTTCTATATTTATTAAATTCTAATTATAATTTTCTTTTACTTCCGCTTTTTTAACCTTTCTTCCGGTATAAACCTAAATTTCTTAAAAATAATAATTTAAACCGGTTTATTCGTATTATTACGCCTTTTAATATTTAATTTCAACTTTTAATATTATTTATATGTAATTAATTATTCTATTTTTCTTTTTTTATATTACGTTATTTATACGAATCGGCTCCCTTTTAAAGGTAACGAACCGTATATATTATTATTATACTTATATAAAGAATTTTTTAATTTTCGGACTAATTTTATTCTTTAAATTTTAATCGGGATAATAGAAATTAAAATCTCCGACGGTTATAATTTAATATTTTACCGGGGGTTTCTCTTCGAAGAATTCGAAAAGGGGAAACCTTTATTCGTATTCTAATATTTTATACGTTTTAATAGGAGAATAAATTAAATAAATAATTAATAACTCCTTTAAATTTTTAAACGTTATAGAAGCCTAATTTTTTCCAATACGGAAATTTAAATCCTTAAAATTCTATTTTTTATTTATATAAATAACCGCCTTCCCCTTTTCTAAATAATCTACCCTAATATACTTATTACCCTATAAACGATAAATATCTTCGTTTAAATTCTTACCCGGCTTTTAAATTACTATAATATTATAAATTTCTTCCTATTCGAATAATAATTTCCCTCTTTTATATAATTTCCTTATATTCTAATAGAATATTTTTAATTAAATTATTAATTACTTTATAAAGGAATATCTTTTAACCCCGCGGGTAGAATAAGAACGGGAATTTTTTCCTTCTAAATAACCGATTTAACGGTAGTAATTAAACTAATACTATTCCGAATACCTAAGCCCTAAAAATTCGTAAACGCATTTATTAAACTTTTAACCGTTAATTTTAATTTAATAAAAGGTTTATTAATTTATTTATAAATATAGCTTTTATTTCCGCTTTTAAATTCCCTTTTATAAATAATAATAATACGGGCGGTAAAAGGGGCGTTAAAGAGATTAATATCCTTATTATCCTTTACTACCACCGGTTTTAATATAATATTTTTTTTAAAATCCTTCCGGTATATAAATAAATATAGCCTTTTAATGTATTTTATAATAGCTTTCGTAATAACTTTCTTAAAAATAGGGTATACCTTCTTTTCGAAGGTATAATACCCGTATTTTCTATACAAAGCGTAAAAAATTAACAATTTATTTTCGTTAAATAGGTAATTCGCTTTTTTAAAACGGTCCTTATTATATTCATCTTTACTATAGCGTTTATAAACGTTAACGTTATAATAAAACTTTTCTAAATATTTTATACCTTAATAAATAAAATATTATTAAATATTAGCCGAAGAAGTAAATAATTCGTAAATATACGCGCCACCCTTTTAAAGGAGGAATCCTTTATAGAGAATTTCAATTACTTTTATAATTATAATTTCTATTATAAGGAAACCCTTATCTTCGCTAATTCTTTTTTTCTATAAGCGTATTTTAATAATAAAAGCGGTCGGGTTCGCTTATTATATTTTATAAATAATATCCTTTATCCTTATATATTTAGCGATATTCGTTTAAAAGAACCCCTTAGCGACTAATATAATAATATTTAAAAATATAAATACTTTTTCGCTAAAGATTTTTTTAACCTAAATTTAATATTATTAATATTATTTATACGTAATATTATTAAATATAATTCTATAATTTCTAATTATAAATAATTTTATAGCGGTTTATATAATATTAGGGGTATTAATTTTTAAATCGCGAAATATCTTTTCGATTTAAATTTTAATTTTTTCGTTCATCCATTTCGAATATTAAATATCGATTATAACACCTCGAATAAAGAAGGTACAATTGTAATTAACGGAAAATATTTTTAAAGGGGGGGTAATAATTATAATATATTAAGGGATAAACCCGGTTTTAGGAAAAACGTCCTTTATAATTCCGGCCTATATTTTCGACGCTTTTTTAACGTTCTTTTATAATTTTTATAGGATTATCTTCTTTAAATCGTCGAAATCCTTTTTAATAATAATTTAATCGTTATTAACTTTACTAACTTTAGGGCGCATTGCCTTACTTTTTTTCGCGAGGATTTTCGTATATTCGTTAAATAATTTACGAATTTAATTACAATCCTCGAACGAAACGGCGTTATAATCCGAAAATTTATTCACTTTAGTGATAAATTTCTTTATAATTTCGTCGTCCTTTTACATTTTTTCCGAAATTTTCGTAGCGCGCGCTATATTAAGGTTATTATAAATTAAAAATTTTACGAACGGGTTATAGACGCTATTTTCGAATTTACGGTTACCGCTATTAATTATTATTGGTAGTAACGATATATCGTTATCGTTATATTCGTCGCGGGATATCGTAAAGGACGTAAGACCCTTTTGAGTCGATTCCCGTTGTCGGTTTTCGTTTTGGAGCGCTCTTCGACTAGAAATCGGCGTTTCCGGTTCCAAAGCAATTTTAAACGAAAAAGGTAATAATCTTTATATAAAGATTAATACGGAATCGGGCGCAAACTCCTTTAAAAATAATACTTTTAATAATTTTATTAATAAGGACCAATTTCTTTAATTATAAAAGTTTAAAACGTAGGAAGTTATTCTTTTTTATAAACAAAGAATTTAAAAAGGCGTAAACGGAATAACCGCTATTTATTAAAATAATACAATAATTTTTATATAATCCGGTATATATATAAAATAATAAGAATATTAAATTTAAAAATATAGAATTATTTAAAGATTAAATTCGTATTTCCTCCAAATCCTTTAACTTATAATCTAAAATTTACTTTTTTAATAATATTAATTCGGGCTTCTATACGTAATTATATATAAAGGTTAAACAGTTCCCTAATTATTATAATATTCGCCGCTAATAATTTATTCGGCGGATTAGGCGGGAGTTAGGTTAATAGCCGGGGCGGGAACTAGGTTAATAGCGGGGGTATTAATATTACGAATATTAACGGTATTATTATTATTATTATTATTATTATTCTTATTACGATTATAATTACTATTATAACAGTTATTCTTATTAACGGGGCCTTAAGGATTATAATTAATAGAACGAAAGTAATCTTTAATTAAATAGCCGGATTAGCCGTAACAACGATAAAAGTTATTACGTATACGCTAATCTAATATATTAAAATAAATAATACCAATAAAATTAATAACGTCGAAATCTATTTTATTACCGCCCTAATTAATAATACGGTTATTAAAGTTGGAAGCGGAATTAAAGCTATTAATAACGGAGTTAGAATTATTACCGGAATTAATATTAATATTATTATTAGGGGCGTTATTAAAAATATTATAGGTTATATAAGCGCAATAATCGGTATCGTCTTAAATATAAGCGATTTTATAATATATCTCTAATTATTTATCCTAAACGTTATTAGCAGGAGGCTTATAATAGGCGCCAACGTTACGGATACGCTTAGAGACTTTATTCTTTAAATATTCGACCTTTTAAACTTTAATTAAATTATAAATAATTATTAAAAACGTTAATTCCATTTCGAAATCGGTAAAATTCTTATTAAATTAATAATATTCGGTTAAATAACGTTAAATATCCTATTTAATATTAATTATTTCGAAATATTTAATTAAATATTATATAAATTCGGCGCCCGTTTTCTATTCTTAAACGTCTTTATTATTCTTAATTATAATAATTTCGATAAAGTCGTTAATATTAAATTTAAAATCGGGGCTAAATAATATAATTATACGTAAAATCTTTTAATATTCGTCTTAGAATAATATTAAGTCGTAAATTTATTAGGTTTAAATAATTATATACTAAGAATAAAAAATATAAATATATTTAGCGGGGTTTTTTTTAAAAACAATAAAAACGGGGGGGTCGGCGACCGTTTATTTATAAATATTATTAATACCCAAAATAGCAGGGTTAAAATTACCGAAGTTAAAAAATATAGCGGCGGTGTAAATATTAAATTTATTATATTAAGTTTTAAAATCGGAATATTCCTTTTAAAGAATAGCGTACAACGTTTAGAAATTTCTAAAATCGATAAAAATTATATTAAATTAGTTAATAAAATTATTATTCCGGTCGCGGATAAATATATAATCGTTATAAAAGCGTTAATAAGCACGGCCGAATAATTAAGCGATAAATGCGAAGGCGGCTTTTCTAATAATTAAAGAAGCGCGGTCGAAATAATTATAAAAGATAAAGCGGGGCTCCTTATCGTTACCAAAGTTTATAAAGATCTCCTTAGTATTTTTATTAGAAGTAAATTCGTAAAAGGCGGCGTAGGCGATATTAATATTAAGAATTAAACTATTATTATTATTAATAATATTATATAAAGCTTTTAAAATAGTAGCGTTATTAAAATTAATAAAATTAGTATTAAAAGTTAGAACGTTAAAAAAAATATTCGATATATTATTAAGGGAAAAGATTATAAGGTCGTTATCGCCGTTATAAAATATAAAGAATAGTATAATTAGAATCGTTTAATTGTCGTAAATCTTCTTATCTATTAAATATAGAAACCCTCCCTTATTCAATTAAATAAAGGGATTTAATAATAAAGGAAATACACCGGTTCGATAATTCGTATACGGTAAGTGGGAAATAAGCGATTTATTTTGAATAAAATAAAATTATACGTAAACGTATTATTTTAAAAGTGTAATTAACTATTATAGGGATAATTAATATAAAGGTAAATAATAAATATAAACATATATAATTGTACGGAGGAAGAAAGAAAAAAAGGAAGAAAGTATACGTAGGAAGCCCGCCTTTTATAGGGCGCGACGGGAATGTACTAATTACGTGCGGTTAGGTAACCTTAACCGTATAGGCGGTGAGTAGTAATATAATATCCCGTGCGGGCGGGACTATCCCGAATATAATGGTACGTCTTAGGAAGCGACCACTATACGAGCACAAATACGTGATGGTAATATGCCAATTACGTACAGTTACGGTTAGGCTTGTGATAGCTCGTAATAGGAAATAAAAAATTTTATAAAAAGAACGGGTTTACGACGGGAAGAAGGCCTATAAACGGTTAATTAGCGTATAGGTTAATTAATTGTATACAAATAATTAATTACGTAAATTAGAACCAAAATACGGGTACGTAATTAAATTAGGAAATTGGATTTTAAAAGGTATTTATAAATAATAATTAAATAGCGACCGTTATTATAATAATTAAAAGGAGAGGAAGGGGTTAATATTATTTAAAGCGGAGCTTCAATATAAGAAGTATTGAATAAATACGAGCGTTGAACGTAGCTTCTTCTATAATATTATAACCCCTTGCAATAATCCCTATAAATCTTCCCGAAGTTTACCTGCGATTTCGCGACCTATAATTAATTGGAAAAAAATTTTCGAATTGGAATTAGCTAAATTAGACTCCCCATCCCTATTCGCCAAGTTCGCTTAGCGTTTAACGCCTCGCTTAAGGCTTGGTATTCAAAAGTAGGTCCTATTAAGACAAAGTGGGTACCAAAATAATAAATAAGCCGAGACGAGTATAATGGTACCACTTACGTGACCGTAGCTAGCTTACCGGCCGAGAAAAACGACTTTGAAAAAAAAAAAACCGACGGATAGAATTTGGCAAATTTTCGAAAAATTTCGCTGTCCCCAAACCTTCTCGCCTACCCGGCACTTAAAAAAAAATAGAAATAAATTTGGCCGCCGGGGGGGTGGGGGGGGGGGGGGGGGGGGCGGAGGGGTAGTAAATTATAATAATAATAATAATAATAATAATAATAATAATAATAATAATAATAATAATAATAATAATAATAATAATAATAATAATAATAATAATAATAATAATAATAATAATAATAATAATAATAATAATAATAATAATAATAATAATAATAATAATAATAATAATAATTTTTATAATAATAATAATAATAATAATAATAATTTTTATAATAATAATAATAATATAAGAGAAGTAATAAAAATATAATAAAAAAAATGGAGGAAGTAAATATTAAGCTCCGCTTCAAGTAAATTTCTGCCCACCTGTATAAAATTTGCCGAAGGCAAATTTTGCGGGGGTACGGGGGCGGCAGCCCTCGTAAAGCTATTACCTAAGAGGTTATATTAGGCTCTATAATTTAATTATCTCCTTATAATTATCCTTATAATTCGAGCGGTACGTATTAAAGTTGTCCTTAAGGCTCGGTCGGCACGCACTGACCCTATAGAGTTACTTACGTGCTTACAACCCCCTTTAAAAGGATAAAGTCTGCGACCCCGCTTTATAGTGCGGCTTTTCCCCCTTTTCTCTTCGTAGAACCTTATTAATTCATTGGGCCCAATATCCATGCTATATTCTACTATCCCCCTTATATATAGGCGTATAATAATGTAATACGGTAAATATATATAATTTAAATAAATAATTAAAATTGAAGAAGGAAAGAATAGAAGGTTAGAATCTGGGTATAGAGGTTTAATCTTATATTAAACTACCTAATAATATGTAAAAGGTTATTAGCGATTGCGTACCTATTAAACGGTCGCTAAGTCGCGATAACCTTATTAAATCCTATTAAACGGTCGCTAAGTCTATTCTACTAACTAAAGGCTAAAGTTTAATATAACGAATAGTCCGTGCGTCCCAATACCCTAGTTATAGGGACCCGGCACTATAGTCGCTAGACTTATATCGTTACAATGTATATAATACAACCACTTCTATATAAGAGTAGGTTATACCTATAATACCTAAATTTAATTACCTATAATTACGTACAGTATTATATAAGCACGGATAGATTAGGGCATAACCTTACGCTTATATATCTATTTAGTCTTCTACGTATACTTCCTACTTCCTCTTTTTTGTGCAATAACGTATATTTTAACCTACCCCCAACGGTGCCGTCCTAGACTGTGATACAAAGTTGCTAAAATTTGAAAAAAAAAAAAAAAAAAATTAATATAAAAAAAAAAGTCGGGCCAAGGGTTAATACAAACGAAAAGTAGAGGGTAGGGACAGTATTTTTTAGCAAGTACTATAATATATACGTAATTGTAACGGTTTAATGTTCTAACGCAACGGTAAATAGAAGGGATGAGACGGATGTCAATCGCATTGGCGGTGGGTGTACACCGCGATCGTAAAACGCCGAAGAAGCGGCGCAGATAAGTCCGCGCCGGGAATTGTAGCCGGGGTTTTTGTCCGGGGCGCTTAACGCCTACGGTTTCATCCTACGGGGAATCGGAGATGGACCCCATGCCATATTGGCGCTATAAATTTAGCTAGGGAATAAGATTCTTACTTACGTAATTGTAGGTGACTAAATCTAGGCTATATTGTGCTATAGTATGGAGCTATACTTAGAAATGGCCGCAATAGGGATTTGGGCGCCAGTACAGCGGTGAGTGCAGTGTATAGGTATAACACATGGTAATCCTGTGACATCTAGGATATCTTTTTGCTTGCCCGTGCCTACACTACATCTTCTTTCAAGGTAGTTCAAGTTCGCAAGAATGTCTTGAATACAGGTGATTCTGTACAGTCTTCCCATGGGTATCCTATCTCCTTCAAAAAGCTTCGGAGTTCACTAACTTCCTCGTCAGGGCATTGGATACCCGTCAATACCTGACCGATATCACCACCATAGTTGCGATATTGGAAGAGGCTGATATTGTACTTGGGTCTTAACAAGCGCAAGAAGCGCTCAAGGGCGCCGGGACGCTCGGGAAAGCGGAAAGTATAAAGCCTTTCATTAGGCACGTTTGAGCGGCCGCCAACCATATACCGAAGATGGCTCTTGGCAAGCTCATCGGCCGACAGATCTGTCACGTCCATGTCACCAGATTGCCTGATACGGCCGATGATGGCTTGAAGTTGCTCTGCCCGGCGGTTGCCAGAATCGGCGAGGGAAATGCCAACCATGACATTCGCCTCGGATTCGGTAGCGTATCGGTAACTGAACTCGGTGATGGCATGTGGCATGATGGCGTTGACTAGCTCGGCAAAAGCGCCGGGGCGCTCGGGGATCTTGACAGAGAGAAGAGCCTCTTTACCTTCGCCGTACTTGGCACGCGCTGAGACGAAGCCCAGGCGGTCAAAGTCCATGTTTGCACCTGAGGTAATGGCAACGACAGACCGCGTAGGGTCGGCGGATGGGTTGGCAGCAACCCACTTCTTGAGTCCGGCGACGGCCAGCGCTCCGGCGGGCTCGATGATGGAACGCGTATCCTCAAACATGTCTCTGATGGCGGCACAAGCCTCGTCGGTGGTGACCTGCACCATTTCGTCGACGACCTCTTGGCATATACGGAACGTCTCTTCGCCAACCGTCTTGACGGCGGCACCATCGGCAAACAACCCAACATCTTTAAGAAGGACACGTTCACCTTTGGCGAGCGACTGGGTCATGGCGTCGGCATCGTAAGTCTCAACGCCGATGATCTTGACATGGGGGGCAATACGCTTGACATATACACCGACACCAGCAATCAAGCCCCCGCCGCCTACAGCACAGAAGATGGCCTGCAGCTTCTGCAAATTGGTTTGTGACAAGATCTCCATGCCGATGGTACCTTGACCGGCGATCACATACGGGTCATCGAAAGGTGGAATGTTGATGAGACCGTCCTGCTTGGCCCTTCGGGCACACTCCTCCTTTGCTTCGTCAAAGTCGGCGCCATGGAGGACGACGTGGCTCCCCATGCGTGAAACGTTGAGATGCTTGATGCTGGGAGTGCCCTTGGGCATGATGACAGTGGCAGGGATTTTCAACTTGCGGGCGGAATATGCGACTCCTTGGGCGTGGTTGCCGGCACTGCAGCAGACCACCCCCTTCCAGGACTCCTTTGGATCGAGATGAGCCATCTTGTTGTAGGCGCCACGAAGCTTGAAGCTAAAGACGGGCTGTTCATCTTCTCGCTTGAGGAGGACATTGCACTCAAGGCGGTTGCTCAGATTGACAGCCCTTGTAAGGGGCACCTCGCTGCAGACTTCCCGGACACGCGGGTAAGAGGTGATGATGAGGCGCAAGTACTATTTTGCGAGTTAGTACAAATTTCTCACAACCCAGGACAGCAGGGGGAAAGCGATGAGTCACGCAGCAACAAGAGACACGAGCAGAACTGGCTGTTGGAAGGAGAAGATAACCCGTACTAAACCGAGCGGTCACCGAGCGGTCATGAGGTATGGGGCAGCAAACTTACATCTGGATGCCCATTGGGAAGTAAGAACTCATCAGGGACGATGTTCTTAGTCTTGCTGGTCGTGGTATCCTCCGATGGCGGCGATGGCCTTGCGCTGTACTCGGTCAGTGCGAGGTTGCCAACCGAATGAGGGCTTGCCGGCCTCACGCCGTTGACGCCGTTAGCTACGTGCAGGGAAGCACCGTTGACGAGCAGCGGCTCTGCATCTTGTGTTGAAGCCATTTTTCGTGATGTTGCTCCAACACTTGCCAATGTGAGGTGAGGTTTTGGTTGGGAAAAGAAGTGAAGAAAAATAAGACACAGTGCCGGTGTCGGCCCCAGCGTGAGTAGTAAACTTAACCTAGAGGTATGCAAGGAGTCAGAACCTCCCATGAGCCCCATTTGCACTACCTAGAGGTATCTTTCCATGTCAAGCATCGCCCTGAGCGGGTCCCCCTGCCAGCTCCTGACTGCAGGTACCTCTAGGTAGTACAGGTGCTATTTGCAACACTTGGTCAATCCCGCTCTTGCCCCCTAAATATCTTGACAGGCGCGGCGGGACCGACCAAGAAGGAACAGAGCAAAGAGACGGTGCCATGTGAGGTCGAGCACCTACCGCGATACCTACGTATCGGGCAACGGACTTTGACTTTCCCACGCCGGAAATGCCACCACTACTTGATGGCAGCCAAACGTTGGGCGGGCGACTCTGGTGTAAGTGCTAGCGTACATGTACATCAGAGGTATCCGCCTTTTGCCGTTGCGGGCCCGGGCGTGGCGGATGCGGTGGGGTGCAGCGACCTTTTGACGTTTTGCATCTACATACAAACCTTAGCTACTCGTACCCTACAGTACATAGCCAAACCATCATGTAGCAGGCACCGTCGCCGTCGTCATCGCCATCGCCATCGTTGTTGTTTTGTCGCCCGAACCAGTTCTACGCAACCCGATTCCCAACCAGCACCGAGCCTTGTGAATCGCCCTGCCGCAACTTTCGAGAACCCGATTGCTAGGCATAAATCAAACATAAACATGCCCGACTCTACAGACAACCAAGGCTCGGTCCCATCCAGCCTCTCCTCTAGGCCTCTACCTTCGTCCTTTGACGAGAACGCGTAAGTCAAAAGAACAAAAGAAAAAAAAGCTGCATGTCGCACCCCGCCGATGCTGACGAGGCCCCGCTCATCTTCATCCTAAACAGTGACTTCTACAACGAAAACGGCTTCCAAAAGGTGTCGCGCCGTCTCCGCGAGGAGCCGTTGATCCCCATCGGTTGCATTGCCACCGTCGCCGCCTTCACGGGCGCCTACCGCGCCATGCGCCGTGGTGACCATCAACAAGTACAGCGCATGTTCCGCGCCCGTGTTGCCGCCCAGGCCTTCACCGTCATCGCCATGGTCGCTGGCAGCTGGTACTACGCTGCCGACCGCCAGAAGCAGAAGGAGCTGTGGAAGCTCAAGGAGCAGCAGGATGCCGAAGAGAAACGCCAAAAGTGGATCCGAGAACTCGAAGTGCGCGATGCCGAAGACAAGGCTCTTCAGGAGAGACTCGAGAAGAGGAGGAAGAAGAAGGCAGAGCGCGACTCAGCTGCTGGCGCTCCCGATGGCGTTGCCGCCCAGGCCCAGGCCGCCTTTGATGATGCCAAAGAGAAGGCTAGCAGTCTGGCCGGGGATGTAGCGTCTGAGGGTTCCAAGTCCAACGCCTCAGGCGTCCGCGAGTCACTGCCTACTTGGCTTGGGGGCTCCAGAGGGACCGATGGATCGTCGCAGGATAAGAACTAGGCTGGCTACGAACGCGGTGGGAGGCGGGCATCCAGGTATGTATATATGTATGCATGTATATTAGGTATGTATGTGAATGAATGTACGATATGAACTGGACAGCTCCGGACATGGTTTCCCACCTGGAAAGCAATTTCAAGTTCGTCTGAGGTCCCAAGAGGTTCGGCACACTTTCCTTCAAAGTGCTTCATCGGTATTGGCTATTGTTAAAATGTCGCATAATGAGCTCCCTCCCGCTTCCCGCGCAATGAGGATGCCCTATTGCAAGCTCTTATGCCATGCTACCACCACTTCTGTTGCCCCCTATCAGCCCGGCCATCTCCAGTAATGCTCTGTCGGCTTCAATATCGCCTGTCCCGATGTTGATCCTCCTTCTCGCTTCGGCCTCTCTTGCTTCCCACGCCCATTGCTCTGCTTGGTGCTTCGCTTCCTTGTCACCACCGCAACCCCAGACCTCGACACTTTCAATCTTTAAGCGCTCTTGGAAATTATATTCCCTGATCATGCTGGTTTGAAACGCCCCTCCTTTGGATCCATAGTCATGGGTGAAGCAGCCGAACTCGAAGCTGCTATCCAAGATCAGAGACACGGGCCCAAGAGGCATCAAGCCTGAGCGGCGAAATGCTTGGCTAGGCTTCGGCGGTGGGCAACCGAATGATATCCCGGCTTGGCTGGTCGATGTGGATGACCTGGTGAGCGATACATAGTCCTTGTTGAGGGCAGATGCTCGAAACACGTCATGTATCGGCTCGAGCTGGAACAAGACTGTTTCGTCTCCACCAAAGCACTCCCGATGAGTGAGTCTCCAAGGCTCGGGGACATAGACCCCAAACGTGAGTCGCTCAGCTTCGCCAGAGCTTCCGGGGGGGAAACGTCTCGGGGGCAAAGAAGCCCAGAAGGCCGGCACTGATCCGTTGCTGTGATGATCAGACTCGTCAACTAAGCGAGTTCCGCTGATAAGTAGGAATGTTGGCGCTTTCCAGTTGACTACTTGAGCCTCAAAACTTCCCAGGCTGAATCCGTCATCTTCGCCTTTTTTTTTTGTAACAAGAGAAAATTGTTAAAACTTGCCACCAATAATATGTAAAGGATGGTTTGTACTTACCTGCGTACAACAGCCGTAGCCGATGGAAGAGCAAAGAACCGGGGATGAAGAAGGACATCTGTGATAAAATACTTGCGTTCATGATGGACCCAGTGTCTTGCAACAGCGGCTGCCTTGGCTCGGTCGGCATGGTAGGGGACCCGGACGTACCATCCTTTCCTGTGTGAAAGTCAAAGTCTCTTGAAAAAAGAAAATGTTCAAAAAGGGGGGCGAGCCCTTGGAAAAGGAAGGGCAGGCATCCGGCTAGAACCTTTTTGAAGCGGGCATATCCGACGCCTGGGTTTTGCTCCACGTCCAGGAAAGCCGCCAAAACAGACTCGGCTGCCGCCCTCAAGTCCTGCAGCCCAGCCCCGGTCACTCGATCGGGATCAGAGTCCAATGCGTCCTGGGCCTCTAGTGGCGCGGCGAGGAGGAGGAGCATGATAAGCCTTTGCAAATTGTCTGCTGGTATCATGGCCCCGTGTATGGCGGGCATAACCTGCTGTTTTTCTGGATCGGCATGCAAGACATCGAGTGCAGCAAGCACAAGTTCATCGCTGTCAATCTCTCTCCCCTCATGTCCGATTTGGTCTGTTGGGCTTGGAGGGCCACTGTGCGTCTCGAAAGCCGGTTTCGAATATTTGCGATCGTAAACTGCCAGGCTCCCAAACAGCAACTTGACATTATCAGCGCCACTTTTCCCCAAGACACGGCGGTATCTGTCGGTCATGAGGGTGATGACAATGACCATCTGGGGCATTGTCAGGACGGCGGGGGCATCATCCAAAAACGGGAAGGCGGCAATGTATGAGGCCATCTGGAAAAGCACAGGAGAGACGCCGAGAATATTGGGCACTTTGAGATAGTTGGCGATAGTGCTCTCTTTGAGATAGCCCACGTGCTGCTCATGGTGCGCCAGGCTTTTGAAAACTTGCTTGAGCGAGTATATTTCAAGAGACGTGAAGCATTTGTCCGCGAATATGTTGGCCTGTGGACGTATCAGCATGGCCCCAAGATATAGGGTGGACAGGTTCTAGGTTGGCGGTTCAGCGACACCGAACGACACTCACCAGTTCCTTCCCCAACTCCTCGTGGGATAGAGGAGTCGGCTTCTCCTCTGACAACACTTGGCCCATGGTGGTAGCTAAGAGGCCTGCCAATCGAAGCATGAACAACAGACAGCAAACGGTAGGGCAGGGAGACTGGTTCTCGAAAAAGAAGCATCAAGACTTGTGCACAGTATGATGATGCAACTGGCTGCGCGGAACCACTCGAATGCATGACCAACGAGGGATGATTTGTAGGAGGTAGGCAGAGGTACTTGTAGCCAAAGCAATCTGAGGGAGTAATGGAAAGGTGCTTGACACGCGAGATTCGATCCTGCCAGCGAGAGGGGAGATAGTGCTGGTGGTCATCACAGAGGTGGAGGTAGAGAGAGGTAGGTACATCCTACCGGTAGGCAGAGGCAGGCGTAAGTAGCTGTGGTGTATGGTATACTGTCGGTAGAGGTAGGCCAAGTGGAGTTGGGTATAGCTAGGGCCCCACCCACCATCCAATCCGGATTCGACGACACATTATATAATAGAAGGAGCTCCGATTCAAGCTGCCGGTCCAGTATCTCTTCCTCCCAATACTACTAGGGGTAACTACCTACCTTCTTTGCCCCTGATGCCGATTTGACTTGTCACCTCCTCTCAGCTCAGAAGGATGTGAATATCTGGGTCATCTGCAATTTGCACTCGCTGCGTTACTCCCGTCCTGTAAGTCCACTGGGCTCGGCAGTACCGTGCGCGCTGTAGACGTCTCTTGGGGGTGCGGGGGTTAGAGGTAAGTGTCCGGGAGGTGACAGCGAGCGGCCTGGGAGAGGATACGACATTACCTAGGCCGAGACTGGCTCGTGGCTTTCGTGAAAGCGAGGAGCTAGCCTGCTGTAGCCAACAGCATCAGCTGTTTTGAGCGTCTTGTGCTAGGACCCTTCATTGCTGGGTACTGAGGTGAGGGGGCGGGCCAGCCTACAACACGAGAAGTACTACATAAAGTCGTCGTGCACCAGCATCTTTCTCCAGCCTGACCTTGGCGTCTTCATTCTCCTACATCCAAGAATCGGTCCTGGAAGAACACACCAGCCACGGTTGATTGTCGAGCCTCAAAAGGAGACTACTGCATATTTGACATGATGGCTGACTCGAGCAACAACGCCAACCAAACTCCTGCTATCGATGAGACTCCCATCTCCCCCAGCCGGCCCGACCCCCAGCGCAAAAACTCTCTCGAACAGCATCTGAAACATCGACCGGTTCGCCAGGAACTGGTAAAGAGTATGACCTTTTGCCTCATGTCCATTCGGCCAAACCCACGCTCTGTACATGGCTCAGCGCGGTATCACTAATAAGCAAAACCGTCCGTCATTCAGAAAACATTCTTCCCGCCTCAAACGCAGCTCCGGGGCTCATAGCACAGCAGAAAGAGGTAATACTGACTTGTCGGGCGTGGTTTGTCGGACCGTGCTGACATCTTCATCTTGCCCCCATGCCAGCTCGAAAAGCATATGCGTGCTGATTCCTTGAATGAAAAAATCGCCCATCGGCCCTCCCCGGAGGCCTTGATTAAGGAAGGCGTCCTTCACGAAGACCCCCGCTCGCCTGAAGAAAAATATCAGGAGGCCATCGAGGAAGAGTATGCGAAGAGGGAAGGTGGTGCTTGATCTAGGTTCATAACCTTTGCTTTCACAGAATGTTCGTCTTCGGTAATGGAATGAGGCGTAGTGTTGGAGGGATGGTCCTGCTTCACACTCGGAGGAGGTAGTCTACCGACGTATACATACTAAACATGAATAGTAAGGGAGGCTCTCGCCCTTGGTGATGGATTATTGAATGTATTGATATAGTCCACCAAGTAGCAGTGCTGGACTATACAATCATACAAGTATGCTGTGTCCAGGAATGCGTGTTTGTCACTCCTAACTAACTCTGTCTGTATGTGGCCATTTATCTACCTTTACCCAATGCTCTTGTCCACTAATTCCAGCCCTAGTCCAAAAGAAAAAAAGAAAGAAAAAAATTCAGTTGACGTCGCCCAAAAGCTACGAACCAAAAGCAATCCCGCGACCGCAAGACTCATATCGTACACATTCCTACGTGCCAAATCCTGGACACCAAGCGACGTTTCGCGGATGTGGACTCATGCGACGCGACACGACAGACACGGGCACACCCTCAGGACTGTCACCTCCTGTAGTAATCTGACGATCGCGGCTCATCTTTGGCTGGATTGGGCTGGTTGTGGTGGATAACAACAACCTTGCTCTTTTCTTGGGCGATGACATGATGATTTGCTTTCAAAGACGTTAGCTCACAGAGCCCATGATTCCATCTTTTAAGGGTTGGAAACGCACATACCGGCAGTACCAGACCTAAAAGAAACCGAATTCGCCGAGAGCCTTGAGTTGGTGATTGATGATAGTGATGCGGTGCGTGAGCTGTAGTAGGGGGAGCGGCTTCCGCTAGTACTAATGGATGTTTCCCTGTTGCCACTCATTTTGGGTACTGGACAGAAAGGTGGCTTTAATGTGCTTTAATAGCCGAGGAAAGGAGAGAACTTTGGGTGCCGATGAGACTGACAGACTTGTAAAGGCTCGAGAGAACTTGCTCGTCAAAATAAACGGCGAAGATGTGTGTTGAGGTCGGTAGAAGACTCTTCACGTTTATAAGTCTAGAGCTCGTTGGTTGACTACCGGGAGCTTCTGGAAAGCAGCGAAGCAGACTGACCGAATACTTTGTCACAGCCATTGTGAACGGAGCACCGCCTCGGCGAGTTCAAGGCCGACCGGTAGGCACTGATCTTTAGTCCTATTGTTCTGCGCGCGAGACCTCCCGAAAGGGGCCGAAGAAGGAAGCACAATGACTCAATCCGGCCACTTGGAGATTCAGGTCAAGGGGAGGGCTTCGGAGTAGACAGATCAAGATGGCGCAGTTGGTGGTCACCGAGCCCCCTTTCCAACGCAGCAGCATGGCATGGCCATGACAGCACAACAGCAATGAAGTGGTCAAAGATTGCGAAGTAAACAGCAACGCCGACAGTCAGGTCGCCAGACCACGAGAGGGGGTCGGCCATAGACGAGGAATTGGCAATTGACGAAATAATTATCTGGCGGAAGTCAGTGGACGAAGACCAAGGGAATAAGGAGATACGAAAGCTCACTTGGAAGAGTTGAGGTGATGGAATCGTATGTGACCGCCGCTGCCCAGCTTCCGCCGCTTCTCGAACATGACAAACAAGTCAAAGTATACGCGGTGTCTAGACTGCTGCCTGCGTGGTATGCCTTGGATTCCGGGGTTATGGTAGGTAGTAGGTAGGTATTGTCAACGTGACTCACGTGGAGTTCTGTTGGGTTGTTCTTTATTGCCGTGGGCCGTATCGTATGCCTTGGGTGTTGTTGCCTTGGTAGGATACACCGACAGAAGGGACATTGGTCCCCTTGCGAAAGCGATGAGCAAAGGTGGAAGCGGTGATAAATTGGACGGGGTGGAAGGGGTTGCTTGTAATTCTTTCTCGGTCAGGCGGAGGCGAGAGGGGAAAAAAGGGCAGAACGCAAGGCTCCTTTTGTCAACGGAACAGCGCGGTCTGCTCGCTCCCTGCCCAAATGAACCAAGTTGTCTACCTAACCTGAAGCAAATGATGGCACAGCCACGACGGACACGCTCAACCTTTTAACATAGTGTAGGTGTACCGTAGAGCAACCAAAATCAAGTTCATTGGGGCCAGCTCGCTAAAGCATCATCAAGAGTACCTAAAAGCCCGGAAGAAAAAAACGCCCACCCTCTATAGGTACCTCTAGGTACTGGGCTACAATGTCCTGATAAAACACCTCCCTACCTCTACCTCTTTTTGGCCGAGCTCTCTCGAGACGGGGCTGGAATAGGGTATGTAGTCGAATGTCGTCATAACCCCACTGAATTTGCCTGCCGCGAGCTACAGAAGCATGTATACCTAAAAGTTCAAGTACTTGCCTCTGTGCCTGGCACATGGAGCCAGGTGAGGTACCGGTACCTACGTCAAGCACATACGCAGCTGCTTGGCTTCCACTCGCTGGCCCATACGATAGCTGTAGCTCAACTGGCTGGGAGCTACTATCCTAGAACTGGCAAGCGACATCCATCATCCCCGCCGTCAATTACAGACAGGTGTCCTACTACTACAACTCCGTCACCCACGCACGCAGAAACCTCTTTTCACATTGTTGTTGTTGTTGTTGTTGTTGTTGTTGCACCTTTTCAACTGAGTGAAAACACTTTCCTCTTGCTTTCTCACCTACCCAACTTTCAGCGCTCTACCGCCCGCCCACCCGCCCTTACCAAGCCATCACCATGAAGTCCATTTTGCTGTCGCTGTCCCTGCTGGCCTCGGCCACCGTTGGCGTCCTGGCCGCCGAAGAGCTGGGCATCGACGTCACGGTTCCTGTCGAGTGCGATCGCAAGACTCGCAAGGGCGACAAGATCAATGTCCATTACCGTGGCACCCTCCAATCCAATGGCCAGCAGTTTGATGCTAGCAAGTTGCCCTGCCCCTGGCCGTGATTGTATCCCATACTCGGCGCTCGGCGTATTGCTAACACGCGCGACTGTTCCAGGCTATGACCGCGGGTCACCCTTTAGCTTCAAGCTCGGCGGTGGGCAGGTTATCAAGGGGTAAGGATTACACTTATGCCACGCCGCTGCATGATCCGGAACAAGGTCGTGCTAACCATTCGATTCGCAACTTTTAGATGGGATGAAGGCCTCGTAGACATGTGCATTGGCGAGAAGCGGACATTGACAGTCCCCCCCAGTTACGGCTACGGCCAGCGCTCCATCGGTCCCATCCCGGCCGGATCTACCCTGATTTTCGAGACCGAGTTGATTGGCATCGACGGTGTCCCCAAGCCCGAATCCATCGTCTACAAGAAGGCCGCCGAGAAGGCCGAGGACGGTGCTTCGACAGTTGAAGAAAAGGTTGCTGAGGCTACGGACAAGGCCGGGGAAAAGATTGCGCAAGCTACCGAGAAGGCCGAGGAAAAGGTCGAGGAGGCTTCTGCCAATGTCGCTGAGAAGGTGGCCAGCGTGGTCAGCGGGGCTGCCGAAGCCGTCAAAACCGTGGTGGCTGATACGGACGATGTCCAGGAACACAACGAGCTTTAAAATGCATCACCATGTTTCTCATGCTCGAAGCCGCGGTGTGTATGTAACATAGTTGTGGAGTCGGCCGCTTATGGACGTGTTGCAGCTTGCAGGATCCCTTGCTGTCGAGTGCTTGTCTTGATTACTTTTGTAGATGGAGGGAATGGGCGTTGAGTACTTGGCGGGAGCTTGCAGTGGTGTGTTTGGAAGATAAGAAATACATATATAAAGAAACTGCGACGGTGTTGGTAGGTAGCCCGTAGTTTTAAACGGGAAGGTTGTGGCGGTGTCTACGTTTAACACTCATGACTTATTCGTACTTTTAGTGGTGCCATCGTAACAAAATGGTCTCGAGCTAGAGGTAACAAACAAATCAGTATTGGACTGTACACTGGGGGCCATTCCTATCGTTCGTGTACCAGGGTTAGGTTTTGCGCTGAGAAATTGACCACCGCAAATTTGCAAAGGGACCGCAGTAGTGGGAATGACTCGTGACAGATATTGCCTCGAGCGACAGCAACACCAACTGCAACGCCTGGGAGCACAACCTGCTTAGTAGTGGACGCACAATCCAACACCTCAATCGCCTGCATCGCCGCTCCTACTTGCCTTCCTTCACCTTTAAGAAGTATTCGGTACTACGCCTTGGTCTTAGCTTACGATACCTAGCAGCATGTCTGTTGAAGGGCCAGCTTGAGGAGTTTGAAGGGGCTATAGAACCTCCTGCAGTATTTACGCAAGTTGTGAGTCCCAAAAGAAACAACGCTTGCCTTTAACCTGACCAACTGGGCGGTCAAGCAAGTAGTGAAGTGCTAACAGGTACGGACACCATGTATGTGTGTGGGTGTGTGCGTGTGCAGGTAAAAGTGAGGTATCAAGCCTTCTTCTACTCAATCCGCTCATATACAGCGTTTGGTCCGACAGACGATCAGTTTGCTCTTTTACCCGCGCCCTCGCTATCGAGGTCCCAGGTTTTGGGCGCACTAAGCCTTTTTGAGCCGATTTTGAAGGCTTGCACAGACCACCTTTGGACAACCCAAAATACAACAATTCACCCAAAAAGCCCCCTTTTGGGGCCAGCCAAGTTGCAAAAGAAGACTATCCCAAGATGATTTATTTATAATTAAACCCTCTCATGTCAAAAAGAGAGCGAATTTTTCTGTTGGTGTTGCGAAAAGTTAGAAAATTGACGATTTGGAGGTGCTGTGACTATGCGGCTAAAACCTGGGACCTCGATAGCGCTCCCCTTACCCGGGGCTCCCTCCTCTCGCTTGCTTTCACAAATACAAAGCAGCAAACCAATCAGTAAAATCCAGCCGAAGCATAGACGAGGCCACAAAGCTACCCGCTTTCGAGCTACGTACTGCCTCCACTCAAGGCGCGCGCGCTTTGCCTTCCAGCCCTTTTTTTTTTTTTTTTTTTTTTTCTGACGGGAATTCTGGACCAGCAAGAGTTAACGATTATCTTGCTTTTGATGCTGATACTCCGACAAACCTAGCCATGTAGTCAGCCTTGTCTTCAAAGCTTTCTTCTCCCGGCCGAGTCTCACAGTCACCAGCCCTCCTATACCGAGCGGAATCTGCCAGTTGTGTATTCCCACTTGATCAAGCAACTCCCCAACACCATGCAGCAGAGTGCTGGAAGCGAAAGACCCCCCTCGAGGCTTCGTGCCGTCTTGCCGCCCGTCAACTTCATCAGCATTCATTACGCCTATTTCATCGTTGTCTGCTTGCTTGCCTCCCTCATCTTCTGGGGCTCGTCCCATCCGACCCAAAGGATCAGCTATACAGATTCTCTGTTCTTGGTTGTCTCAGCTATGACCGAAACGGGACTGAACACTGTGGATTTGAGTACGATTACATTGTGGCAGCAAATCTTGCTCTTTCTTCTCATTATATCCGGCAGTGCCATCTGGGTCTCTATTTGGACGGTCCAAATCCGAAAACATGCCTTTGAGGAGCGCTTCAAGGATTTGGTTCGTACTGATCGTCTTCGGAGGGCGAGCCGGTCAAGTTTGGTTAGTCTATCACGCTTGAGGTTCATGTCGGCCCAAGGGAGACCGTCGCTGGATGCCATGCCACCGCCGACCATGGCCGAAACACCTGATTTGATCAGTCAATCAACACCGAGTCCAGGCAAACCGGGTGAAAAGAACGCGCCGCAACACATTGCGTTCGCCGAAACACCGTACCCATGTCCCGAGACCTACCCACCAACCGGCATGTCGACGGGAGCACAACATGCATATCTTGCGAGGGCCCGGAGGATTGGCCCTCAGAGGCAAGGACAGTCAATGGAAACCGAAGGGGGTGGGAAAGGGGAGTTCAGCATGCGCAGTATTTTCGCTCGCTCGGCCAGCAGAAACGCCCAGTTCCACGACCTCTCTCGAGAGGAGCGACGTGCGCTTGGCGGCTGCGAGTATCGTGCCCTTAGGGTTTTGGCGGTTATCGTACCACTCTACTTTTGCCTTTGGCAGCTCATCGGTTGTATTGCGTTGGGTGCCTGGATCAAGCGCCATCGTCCTGAGCCGCCTCTCGCTAACGGCATCAACCCATGGTGGCTTGGGATTTTCAACGGTGCATCGGCCTTCAATAATTCGGGAATGACCCTTCTCGACCAGAACCTGATACCATTCCGAGACTCGTATTATGTTCTGATCACCATGGGACTGCTTATTCTGGCTGGCAACACTGCCTTTCCCATATTTCTCCGGCTGATCTTATGGGGCCTCCTTCGGGCATTGACCGCCACGACCCTGGAAACGGACCTCTGCGACCTCAAAGAAACATTGCAGTTCATTCTTGATTACCCCCGCCGGGTATACACAAACTTGTTCCCACAAAGACAGACTTGGTGGCTTGTTTTTATGCTCATCCTCCTCAACAGCGTCGACTGGGTCGCCTTCGAGCTTCTGAACATTGGCAACCCCGCCGTTGAGTTGCTCTCAAAAGGTTCGCGGATTATGGACGGTCTGTTTCAAGCACTTGGTAAGTTTCGTTTGGGGATTTTCGAGGTTCTTCTTGATGTGTTGGTGTCGTATGAAACAAAAGCTGACGCCATGGATAGCTGTGCGCTCTGGGGGCTTTTACGTGATCGCAATACCCTCGTTGTACATCGGCGTCCAGGTGCTGTATACCATCATGATGTACATTGCGTGCTTTCCAATTACTTTGACCCTGAGGCATACGAATGTATACGAAGAACGGTCACTGGGCATATATTCTGGTGACCCGGTACCTCTAGATATTGAATCCGGCCTACACAGCCCCTCTGGAGTAACTGGCCTCGCACGTCAACTTAGCCACAGCGGGACGTCAGCCATCGGTCGCGTCTTCCGCCACACGTTTACTTGGCATGGGGTTGGTGTACGGAGCGCTTCGACAAATACGGGGGTAGATTCTCGCATCAGCTTCATCAGTGTAAGTTCTTCCGACCTTATTTATCCAACCAGCGACGGACTGGCCCCATCCATATTGACTTGCCAAACAGCAACAAATACAGGGACAGCTTGCACACGACATGTGGTGGTTGGCGGCTGCGGTATTTGTTATTGTCACGATCGAGACCAGCAACTTTTTGGCCGATCCCGTCACATTCAGCGTTTTCAATGTGATCTTCGAAGTGGTATCTGCTTATGGCTGCGTTGGAATCAGCGTAGGGCTTCCCAACGCCAACTACAGTTTTGCTGGGGGGTGGCATATTGCATCAAAGCTGGTTCTTTGTGCTGTCATGTTGAGGGGACGGCATAGAAACCTGCCAGTCGCACTTGATCGAGCGGTTCGTCTACCCAGAGACGAGATGCACGACGAAGAAGAAGAAGAGGATCATCGACTTCGACGAAGCGTTACCATTCGTGGTGTAGGTTTTGAGGAGGGCTAGACTTGGCGTTTCTGTTCTTCCGCTCCTTTTTCGCTTGTTGGTATGGTTACTGGCGATAATGTTTTTTTTTTTTTTTTTTTTTTTTTTTTTTTTTTTTTTTTTTTTTTTGGGGGGGGGGGGGGGGGGGGGGGCTCCGAAAAGACAGGATGACCATGTTGTAACCAATCCCTGGCTAGCGGTTTTAAATGATGAAACCTCTTCCATACCTGGAAAGCCTTTGATGAGTGCATTTCTCGGTGTCTATGATTGTCTAAATAAGTTCTCGAGTCGCATAACCAGCTGATATCGCGCATCGGGCAGCCATAGAATCCGACAGGATAGTAGAGATACAAAGCCTGAAGAAGTTGACCCGAGACGGTGAGCAACCAATCATTATTATTGCAGCTCTTGACAGTCAATTGAGGAAGTGAATGTGTGACTCGGAGATCCAGGATCGAAATGTGAATTATCGTAGGCTGGAGAATCTACAACTTCATTGAATTACAGAGCTGGATGCCCGACATTGCATTAAGAGACCCGTCAACGACCGTCAACGGGGATGAGTTTACACCTGGAAACTGGAATGTCGAACCTTTCTGATTATCTATCCATGCTTCCTGATCTCACGAAACAAATCCCGACGATGGACACGCCTGTTATGAACGGACACTTGGCGATCGAGCAATTGTTATATACTAGAGAGAGACTAAGGTGGAAATAGATTTCCTAATATATCACAGACCGTTCAAGTCTTGGGGGTGAACCCCTCAGAACCATGTCTTTACAGTTGAGGTGATGTATTCTGCACGGCGGCGGACAGGAATAGTTAGTAAGAGTGGTTGGTAGGTAAATGTTCTCTCCTGTTTTGCTCTTGGTGGATGTGTCAGTTCAATCCGGAGTTGCCTCCTCCGCATGCATGCTGGTATAGCTACGGCTGCACTAACCACCAAAGAAATGTTTGGCTGATTGGATTTCCTGAAATAGCAAGGGATTAAATAGCTCTACATAGCATGTTAGAGGCAATTTGAGGCAATGTATCGAGCAAATGGACGGCCGCTGGTGTGCTCTCGACGTTGTGCTTGGTTGCATCAAGTCCCATTTGGTGACACGGAATCACAGCCAGTAACTTTCTCTTGCCATGTAGTCCATTCCACGTTTCGCCGTTTTTGTATCTCCCATCGCCCGTTCTTGCTCACCGTTTGCCTCGCTTCGTGAAACTTGTCAAACCAACATGCCCAGCACAATGATCTCACTTATGGCATGACGGGTTCCCGTTCCCAACCCACTAATGTGGCAACCCCCGGAGCAACGGCGATACTGCTAGACTTGACGAGTCACTGCTTAGCTTCACATATGTAAGGGGCTATCATACCCTTGGCCTCTGTCAAGCGGCAATTCACCCATGATCCAACATTGTGCGTGGCATGGCTGCGTTAAAGGCATAGACGGTATGCGATTGTATCATTTGCCGCCCAAACCAACAAGTCTTTCGGCGAAGCTCCACCATTTCGAATTGCGATAGTAGTTACATATTGAGCTGTTTTCTAACCGCTTTCAGTGAAGAAAAAGCATCACCACTCGCGTAACAGAGCCGGATAGACTGTATGGAGATTCCAGCAATCACTACTTCAAAGTCACGCTCGAGCTCCAGCTCGTCCAGCTCTCCTGCGTCTATGACATCCTCTGTTCTTGCTGACACTTCGGCATCGCACGAGCCGTCTTCAAGTGTAAGCTCACATGAGCACCGCATACAGCGTGAAAATATTTTGACATCCTATGGAGTGGGTACACTAACAACAAGCCCTAGACTTCCCGCGCGATGGCTTCTCTTCCAGCCTGTCGGTCAGAGTTCAATAACACTAAGCAAGATGGCAACATTGCTAATGGCACCAATGACGCCAATAACAACACAGACACCACTTATAACAATGACTGTGACAGGCAGAATGATCCTCTTCGTCAACAACCTTCCGTGACCACACGTCTACGTCCCACAGCACCAAGCCCTATCCCTGTTCAGCATACTCACTACGAGTCGCTCCCAGTACTCAACTTGAATCATCCGCCCTTCTATGGCACTTTCCGCGAATCAACCGACGGCGTCCCGCAATACCATCCATTTTCCGACGACGACGAGGACGAGGAAGAAGAAGAGGAGGACGGAGCAGCAAGTCACTTTTCGCGAACCCAAAGAGTCGATCATGCGTACGATGACCGTCGTGACCGTGAAGGGCACCAACGGGACAACGACGAGGAGAGTGACTCGGGTGTAGGCAGAAGAAGAAGCAGGTGGGAGAGGAGAAGAGGGGCTGTTATGAGGATGAGGACGGCAATGATCTGGATTGTTGCGTTGTCACTGTTGCTGGTTGCGGCGTGGATATGTGTAAATCTGTTCAGAAAGGATGAAGGCTCCTGGGACACTTCGAAAAGACGAAAGTGACTGTGGACCGAAGGATGAAAAACTACAAGGGCTGTGTAAGAGGCGTGTTAAAGACCCGGTTACGTCTGCGTAAAGAAGAGGAAAACGCTCGTGAGCAAGACTGGGGGTGGACAATAGTTGCATGGACCTCTTGATTTTGTGTTCTTCTTAGGCCTGCCAAGGCTATATCGGTAAGAATAGTGCACTTGCAACAATTTCATCGACAGACCCAGGTGGCCAAACTCCGCGGTCGTCTCAAAGCATGCCATTAGCCCGTGGATCTAGACCTTTCCCGCCAAGCCTTTAGGATCGATTAGGTCTACTACTGTACGAGAGTATCGGCAGTTCCCATTCGGAAAGTTGACGAAGCTGAGTACCTAGTCAGGTTCCTGATCAGATCGGTGGCGATTAACGGGATTACACTCCAATGCCAATTTCCATCATCATAGACATCAATAACAAAACACACAAGTATCGTCAAGGCGTCATGTCTTGGGAGCATGCGTGCAGAGTTAGTGAGTTAACTTATAGCTCAGTCTTATAGATGAACTTCCGGTCCCTCCAATGTGGCCCGGCCGATCAAAAACCGGAAAACCTGCAATGTCATCTAAAGCTTCTCGCCTTCCCCGGGGCGTTCATCTTCCGTTCAAAATCATACCACCCATACACAGGAGCAGTATATCCACAAAGGTATTCCATACACGGTATGAGGTTAAAGATTGTGGATTAATTGCAGGAGCAAGCCGGTCGGCTGCGTTCCGAGCTACATAATTAGTCACAGTTCCCCGGACGAATGTTGTCAAAAACTGTTACTTCCACTGGCAGCGTTGAGGAAGCTGCAATTGTGTGCTGGCTTGTATTTGCTAAAGACTTTGAACTAATTGTTCCCAAGGCGTTTATTTCAGATTATTATGTTTTGTTCTATAACCGAGACAATATCTTACCTCCGCATGACATTCAAGAAACTTGAAATATCTATGTGGATTTCTAGAATACCTTTTCAGATCATTAAGGACTATGTATTTCGGGTTACTATTATTATAAGATTTCGTATATGTCGGTGTGTATCTTGTCCAGTAATCTACTAGTAGAGACTATTAAACTACAACAAACACACCAGAGCTGTGTGTACCTTGATTATAAAGAAAACTCACACTTGCCCCCTTATCTCTTGAAAGTTGAGGATCCTCCCCCGCCCTTCCCCGGCAGCTGAGCCGCGGGAGGATTGCCCAGTTGGGACTTGGGGGGGGGGGGGGGGGGCGCCGAGCGAGGCTAATCCCTTTGCTTGTATGGTACCTTTTATGCAATGCTACATAACACACACTACCCTTGCGGCGCCCCGTCCGTCAGCTCAGACGGAACCAGTAGGGGCGCGTTTGGTTCGTTAAGCAAAACTTCGATTTGTATGGGAAACCACCCCCCTGCTAACTAGCAAACTGTAAATCTAGGTCAAAGCCCGAGGTCGGACCCCCTTTACCCCCTGTACCCCCCCTGTAGCTGAAATGCACCAGGCTCTTGGCCGTACCTCCCCTGCCACGACGTGCAGGCGCCACGCATGAGGCCTTGTCGACTTCCTAATCGGGTATGGTGATGCTGCGTTTTGCTGTTCTGTATCTCCATGGCCAGAGGAGGGAGGATAGCTTTCGTTTTGCTAGTTAACAGATACCTAATCCCTGTCGGCGGACGTTATCGAGGTCCCAGGTTCTAGCCAATTGGAGAGGAAGTTAGAAATCTGCACAGACCACCCTTCAACAACCCAGAATGCAGCATTCACCCAAAAAGCCCCCTTTTGGGGCCAGCCAAGTTGCAAAAGAAGAGTATCCCACGATGATTTGGGTATGACCGGACTCTTTCATGTCAAAAAAAGAGCGAGCCTTTCTGTTGGCGCTGTGAAAAGTTAGAATTTGCCGATTTGGAGGTGTTGCGACTATACGCTTAGGGTGCCAAGAATCTGGGACCTCGATAATGCTCCCCCCCTGTCTCACACTGCAGATTTCTCTTTGTACTCGTCTACCCCCCTGTTAGAAAACACCAGAAATTCTGCTTAACGAACCAAACGCGCCCTAGGACGACATATCTTCAGCTTTGACCTCCAGTGAAGTGAACCTAGCTCGGCAGATAGTACCTAACTGCAACCTCCTTTCTCGCTTCCATGGCGGACAGACCTTTAATCTCCTTACGAGGAGTTTGTCAAGAATTGATGATGTATATAAACGAGGCCGGTTCCCGAACCGAGTCTACAGACATGGCACTTGCGTCCTTCACTCGGAAGTGTTGCAAGAACCGAGGACCAAACAAACAAGATGTATGGTAAAGAGCAGCTCGGGAAGTCCTTCGGGGGCCTCCTAGTGTCGCTCTTGGTTGTCTGCCCATCTCTTATCGAAGCAAACCCGGTGCGTGTGCCACGCCATGCAACAGTGGTGGATAGCCTGTCTGCCGCCGCCTCCAACTACACCTTTGTCATTGCCGGTGGCGGTATCGCAGGCCTTACTCTCGCCGATCGACTGACTGAAGACCCCGATGGTGAGTTATGCTGCTCAAACAAGGAGCTTATTGTTATGTTGATGCGTTGCTGACACATGCTGCTACGTAGTATCCGTTCTTGTCATAGACGCCGGACCGCTAGATCAAGGAGAAGATGGCATTATGGTTCCAGGTTCATTCTCTCCGTGGCTGTACTTCTGGCCCAACTTGTTTACAACAAACGAGGTGGGACTTAACAACCGCTCTGTTTTTACACCTATCGCTCAAGTGGTCGGCGGCGGCTCAACTATCAACGCCATGGTCTTTGTACGGTTCGTACTTCTTAATCCCTTTCTTGTGAGTGGCCATCATCAGCAGACTGACAGATAGACAGAGGCAAACCCGATGATTACAATAAATGGGGTGACGTTGGGAACCCAGGCTGGAGCTGGAAGAAACTTCTGCCTTTCTTCCTCAAGAGCGAGAACTTCACCCGTCCTGACCCCAGCTTTGCCAAGACGGCCAATATTTCATGGGATGACTCCGTCCGAGGCAACGGCGGGCCCGTGCAATACACTTATCCCAACTATTATTATCCTGGAAGCGGTAAGTGACATGAGCGATCTGGAGAGGGGAGAACCGGACAGTGCTTACTGACGGGATCATGATAGCAAACTGGTGGAATGCTGCCCAATCCGCAGGGCTTCCTGCTGTCAAGGACCCCAACGGTGGTGATGATCTTGGCATCTATTGGTTCCCGCATGCTGTCGATGCTAGTACCAGGACCCGAAGTCACTCCAGGAGGAACCATTATGACCGCGTCAAGGACTCACGGCCCAACTACCATATCCTCCCATCCAACATGGTTTCCAAAGTCATCTTCCGCGGCACCACGGCAGTCGGTGTTGAGTATTTGCCCACGGCTGGCGGAAAGACTTCAACTGCCTACGCTGCCAAGGAGGTTATCCTGGCTGCTGGTGCGCTTAATTCGCCCAAGATCCTCCAGCTGTCCGGCATTGGTCCCAAAAATCTGCTTCAGAAGCACATGATCCCCATTGTCGTCGACCTCCCCGGAGTAGGTGCCAACCTGCAAGACCAGTTGACGCTCAAGGTTGGCTATACCGCAAGCCGCAACCTCTTTCCGAACTCTGGCTCCATTGCCAACAACGCCACCTACGCTGCCGAGCAGCGCGCGCTCTACGATTCGAAGAAGGAGGGTGCCTACACCATTGTGAGCACCCTCAGCACCAACATTGCTATGCTGAACCTCAAGCAGACGACCTCTTCCTACAAGCAGATTATTTCCAAGGGCCGCGCTGCTGTTGCTCCGTATTCGCTCTCCTCGGATGTGGATGCGACTGTTCTAGCCGGCTATGCTGCCCAACGCAGGCTGATTCTGGAGCAGTACGAGTCTGGAAAGGCGGGTATTGGCTCGCTGCACTGGAATACGGCCGACGGCGTAACCATTTATCTGAACAAGCCTCTCAGCCGCGGCGCCGTGACCATCAACTCGATTAATCCCCTCGAGAACCCGCTGGTGAACTACCGTACCGTCACTGACCCAGTTGATGTCGAGGTGCTCACTGCCTTGTTCCGCAAAAACAGAGAGCTGATGAGCGCGCCGGATATGGCATCACTAGGGGTTGCTGAGGCGGCACCCTTTGGCGAGCAAATCACTTCGGATAGTGAGCTAGCCTCGGTCTTCCGTGAAGTCATTGACCCTTCGAACGCCCATCAGTGCTGCACGGCGGCTATGATGCCCCGCGCGCTTGGTGGTGTCGTATCCAGTGAACAAAAGGTGTACGGTGTAAAGGACTTGAGAGTGGCTGATATCAGCTACTGGCCATTTCAAGTATCGGCGGCGCCGACCGCGACGATGTACGCGTCTGGGGAGCAGGTTAGTTGGCTATTTTTTCCTTGACGATTTGTTTGTTGTTCGCTACTTTGCGTCGTTTCAAAAAGAGTCCTCATGCTAACCTGGGTTCTGTTCTAGCTCGCTGATGCTATCAAGAAAGAGCATAAACTGGCAGAGTACAAAAGGCAATGAGGGAAGGTGCACTTACTGACTCGACCATCCATTGGAGCTAGAATAACAGACATTGGAAACATATTATAGACGTAAATCTTAGCAACAGTATTCTACCTCAACCTCCTTTTGTTCCGCATATTGCAGTTACTACATAGCCGCCATTTAGTACACACAACCAGGCAGTCTATATGTCCTTGATCCCACCAAAACATGTGTTCTGAAACAGCATGTATCTTGCTTTTTACATGCAATTCGTTAATATAACTTTTAAGGGTTCAACAATACCAATTTAAGACTTATCCTCGATAATGCCAACTCTATTATAAGACTATCTATACTACGATACTGGTTTGTTTGTTAGCTTGGAACCTCGAGTCGGCTCTATTAGCCATGTTCATGTTTAACTAATCCATTGCGTTCGAAAAATGAGATATATCTTGTTTTTGAAAACGTCTCTGATAAAATCTAAGATGCCTTTACAGATTATTCAAATACTTTTCTAAAAAGATGATCAGATATATTATCTTATCTCATCAATATTTTGTTCCTATCTGAATGCTTAAGATGATAGCTTATAAATCTAAGTATCGCGCTAATAATCAAACCAGTATTGGACCGCCCGAAAATATTACACAGTAAATTCATATATAAGTTAGGTTTATTCACTTCTGTCCACAGGCCTTGTCGATGTATACAACGACTATCCTTTCTTCAAAAAGTAGTTCGTGATACTATTGCCTTGGTGCTTTCCAGGTGTCATTGAGTTCATCTTCATCTTACCTCCTGCCCCAACCCCCATCAATTCCATCATCTCCTCGAATGCCTTTGTTGGCACTACTCCTCCACTAGCCTCCTTATGTCCCCTCGCAAAAGACTCCCCCAGCCTCTCCCTCAAGGCCGGATCTTTGGCCGTGTCAACGATGCTGTTCAACAGATTGATAATATTCACCTCTCCTACCCCGCCTCTCCTTCCTTTCGCACACTTGGCGACCCTGCACGAAAAATTAACCTTTCCTTCAAGATACCCTGTATTGGCAGCCATCACGACCTGAAGCTTGGCACTCTTCAAGTGCCCGGCCCACCTTGTCGCAATGACCGGATGGACCTGTGCCATGCTCTTCATTCTCAAGACGGCCACGCGACCATCGCTCGAGAACTCTGGCGGGACGTGGGCGCATCGTTCAACTTCAGCGTTAACCTCTGCCCTCGCCGTCGAGAGCGCCTTGTTGGTGAGCAGATTGGCTGGGCCAGTGGCTTGTATTAGTGCCTCCCATGCGGCTGAAACATTGTACGCTGCTGTGCGGCGCGGTGCATTGATAAGAGAGACGGCGTCGTTAAGCCGCTTGCGCGTATGCCGCTTCAGAACGTCGCTCATATCGGGAAAGGGTGGTTGCCACTTGAAGTTTGTGCCCAAATCGCCGTGCGTGCCAAGAACGGCCAGCCACGCACACTGCTCTTCAATGTCAGGATGAAGAGGACGGCAAATGAGGTAGGTCAGTAGCGAAGAGGCTGCTATAGGGGGGGAGTTGCAGGCAGTGACATGCTGAGCACCAGACGGGAACTCCTCGTCGGCAGCTTGGTGATGATCGATGATGAGAGCTTTGGTGGTCGGGATATCGACAACAGGCAAGGAGCGCCGAGAGCCTTGGTCCAGAACAAAGATGTAGGATGGGCACAGCTTTGTCATGGCCGCCCGCTCCGAACCGTCGTGGATATTATTGCCTCTTTGGACGAGATGAGTGGTTATGAGACCTGCAGGCAGTCCAAGGAGAATGAGTGTCTGTTGAAGTATTGAGCCAGATGCGAGCCCGTCTGCATCCTTGTCGGGAACGACGAGCGTTTTGGCTTTAGCGGTAGCACTGCCAGGAGTCAGCAGCTGCGCAAACAAAGTAGAAAACCGCTTGGGATCAGACCACTCAAGGATAAACCGTCTTGCCAACTCCATTTCCTCCTTTCTGGCGGGCCATTCGGCTCCATGGGTATCGTCGTCATCATCGCCGTCTGGCGACCCTACCCGCACCCGTTTCGAGCTTTGGGATCCTGTAAATGAAGATGCAGGCCGCTTCATGGTGAAAATTCTGGAGTGTATGAGGAATAATCTGTGACTGGTAGCGGCTCAAAGTGCGCGAACGTGCTCGGATGTCTGGACATGCGCCCGTCTCAGGAGGAGCATGACGATACCTGTTTGACGTGCAGGCCCCTCCGCTATGCTCCTGCGCAGGTAGGTCGAGTCGAAGGGGAGACGTGCGTTGTCGTACATGATGATGGGCAATGTGTCAAAACAAAGACAGACCAACAGCGAAATGACGTCAGCCACTTGGAGAAGCTGATGGCAAAGGTGACTTGGTAAATACTTCGATCCAAGTGCGCGCGTTCTCTCTCTCTTTCTCTCTCTTTCTTTGCACTCCCAAAAGCAATGGAATTGTTTGACTCAAGAACCCGCTTAATGCATGTTTACACAACCTTGAGGGCTTCCCTCCGAACGCCTGGAACACCACCAATGACAGATTCATTTTCCACCCAAGAGGCGCAGCACGCCCACGAAGCACACTCGTCTACCACAGTCCAAGCTAACCTCGATGGGCAAGGCGCAACATGTACAGAAGAAGACAAAAGACGGAGGACAGCCTGACGCCATGCTGTTCGCCCAGTCCGTATTTTAAAGGGAATAGCTGTTCACACTTCGTCTCTATCCGCTTATTCGGTCTTTTGAATCAGCGACTCGGAAGGCTTCACCCTTTGCGCCCACTCACTGCACGCCGAGTTAGCCACGGACCCATGATCTGGAGGAGGATTGCAGGTCTCGGCAAATGTTACTTACGTCCAGCTTCCATCATAAACCTTTCTCTTCTCGGGCGAGCCAAACTGGGCCTCGTTGAGGGCTGTTTCGAGGACGCAGGCGGTGACGCCTGTTCCGCAGCTGGAGATGATGGGCTTTGAGGGATCAACGCCGGCCTTGGTGAAGACCTCCTTGAGCTTGTCGGCCGGGAGGAAGGCCTTGGTATTGGGGTCCAGAACAGCGCTGAAGGGAATGTTGATGGAGCCGGGCATGTGGCCCGAAGACAGACCCTCTCTCGGCTCCGGCTCCTGACCGCTCCACCGACCGGGTGATCTCGCATCCAAGATCTGAACGCCCTCGGCGCCCTCCTTGTTGAAATCAAGAGCAACGTCACGGACCTCCTCGAAGCTCGCAACCTTGTCCTCGTCCATCTCGGGGATGGGGTATGTGCCGCACTCAATGGTCCAGACGTTTCCGGATTCGGTAGGGAGGCCTTCCTCGATCCAGAGCTTGAAGTTGTTGAGGATGTGGACCTTGGGATGGCCAAAGACCTTCATGGTCCAGCCAACACGAGGGGCGCTGAAGATGCCCAGCTCCTGGCTGTCATAGATGACCACGGTATCCTCGCGGCGGATGCCGAGCTCACTCATGGCAGCGGCAAAGTCCTTGGAGCTGGGCAGCATGTGGGGGTAGGGGCTGCGCCTATCGATGACCTTGTCGAGGTCGAAGAAACGTGCCTTGGGAATTCTTTTTTGGATGAAGACATCGAGGCCGGTGCGCTTCTGGGGGTCGTTTGGAAGGAACCAAGAGGCGCACAGAGGAATGACACGGGGTTCGGACGAGATGGGGGAAGGAGGGGCCTTCTTGAGGGCTTCGTGCAGCTCCTTGGGGGTGACTAGATAGCTCGAGAAGGAGCGGACAGCGCCTGTGCTGGCGGCAGTCGATCGCATCGAGGCCCGGAGGGGGCTGAGAACTCCTACGAGAGGCATTGTGAACTGTTCCCCAACTGTTGTCGGTAGTGATGGGTTGCGTCGAAGATGCGCCGGGCTAGGGACAAGAGGCAAGGCCGGCGATAAGGTTTTTGGTAGGGCCGCAGTCGGCTTCGGTGTCGTGGTCGATGTCGATGTCGATATCGGCGATGCTGCTGTTGGTGATTTTTTTCTTCTTCTTTCGCGACAAGCGACAGATGGCCCAATGCAAGGTACTTGGGCACAGAAGCAGAAGTAGATGTAGTAGGTATGTAGAGGTAGGTATATACGTAGGCCTGGCGTTGCCTGGTTCCCGACGTCCGGACTGCGTGTGGCCTGCAGATTAGTTGTGATTGTCGAGAAAAGGAATTTGGTCGTAGAAAACTCGACCACAGGAGTGGTATCTTAGCAAGTCTACGGGCTGGCAAGCAACTCAATGGGGACAAAAAAAAGAAGGGCCTTGCGTAAAGGGAAAGGGAGGGGGAGAAAAAAAAAAGAGGATCCAGCAAGCCGAAATCTCGTCAGTAGCCCGAGGATGAGGATTGTGGATGCGGGGTTTACCCATAAACTGCCTTCCACTTCTTTGTCATGACTTTTTGGAATGGGACCTTGGCCGTTCATGCGATGGAGGCAGGTGGAGGCCCAGTAATCAAAATGGTGCAAAGTGCAGGGACCCGTCGGGGGGGAAGCTCGGCGCTGTGGTACAGAGCTTTTCATCCAAACTATGAGTGAGCTGCTTTCAGGGAGCTTGGGCCACATTCCGTTGTTGCTCTTGCAAGTTCAGCCCGGTTATCTTTGCCCATTGGTCACCTCTAGGCGCTTACATCCAAAAGTTAGGTCCTGCCTGCTTTTAAACTGAATCATTACCTACGCTGCCTGGCGCTAACGCGTAGAGAGATACATACAGTACTTGGTAAGTACTAGTACTTAAAGCAAAGGGCTACATGCAGGTAGTACACGAAGAGAGGTAGGCACAGTAACGGAAACAAGTAATAATTCAGGTTTACTTGATTGGCTTCCAACGGGACAATACCTCTAGGTACATAACCGCTGACCCCTCCAAGTTCACTTATCTGGAGCCCACGGCGGGATCCGACCCAACAAATAATCCAAACTGTCACGTCCGATCGGGTATCCTCACGCACCGATACCTCTAAGCATCTTCAAGCCGGATTTGTCCCGTGCCGTCGTCCCACTCCCTAGCAGAATCGAGCAACAGAGAGTCAAGAGTCAAAATGAAGGTCAAGATCAAAAAGTGGAACGCGGTCGCGACTTGGCGATGGGATCTCCCGGAAGACGATGTCTGCGGCATCTGCCAGGTCCACTTTGATGGCACATGCCCGACTTGCAAATATCCGGGCGACGAGTGCAGTTTGTGTAAGACGGGACAATTGGCAATTGCCACGATATCATGGTAGTGGGAGCAATCCAGCTGACCTAGGTCCTGGCGCCTGTGTGTGTGTTCTTAGTGTCGGGCAAATGCGGCCACAACTTTCACATGGTATGCTTCTTCTTTTCCACTTATTGTTCTTGTCTTTTGTTAACCGGCAGATACAACAGCATTGCATCCTCGAGTGGATAAAGCAGGACTCTGCCAAAGGCCAGTGTCCCATGTGTCGGCAGAGTAAGTTTGCTTTTGTGTTTACCTCTGCTTTCAGATTCGAACGCAGCACCTGACATGACATGCCTGGGTAGAATTCGAATGGACTGCCCCTGGCCGTCCCAACGCCACTGATCCGTCACTGGCCGACACAACCCAAGCCCAAACGCTCGCCGAAGCCTGATATGAGATATCGCACCATTCGGGTCGGGTTATATTCGCCCGAGCACTATCGAGCCTTCTTGCTGCTTCCCTCAAGCCCCGAATGCCATAGATTGTTAACAAAAATTGACTTGAACGTGAGATTCCAAACCACTTTCATCCGTGAGCCAAGTTTCCGTAGTGATATTGCTCATGTGTACATTGTGTTTCCCCCATCACTGGTCCAAGATATCGTCCAAGCAGTGTCACATACCGGCACTTACGGCATTACTTACCTTACCTTACTGTGTAGTACGGTACGCGTTATTGGAACTGCTGGTGCTGCAGCGGAGCCCCCACCGATGAGACCCACCTGCACGGGAGTCTCCGCTCCTTAACGTCTGTCATCCCTGCAGCTACTGCTACAGTGCCTTTTAGGGCAGGCAGCTGATCGAGCCGCTTAAATCCACTGTGTTCCCCTGCTTAAATCCACGGAGTACTTCGAGGCTGGCTTACTACGGGCGCCACTACAACTGAGTCTTCCAACGATTACGCGAGGAAAGGAGGCAATGAAAAAACGTAAGGTTTGAATGCTTATAGGCGCTAAGTTGGATTGGAGCTTTGAAACCTCAAGACGTTTTTTTCTTGAAAATAATGGCTCGCTCAGTATTATTCGGTAATACTAAAAATGCCCGTCTTCAAGAAGTGCCCCGATGCGGGCGGACATGAAGTACCTTAGCGATACCTGGCCCGTGCCCTCTTGGAGGTTGCTGCAAAATACCGTGGATTTAAGCAGGAGACACAGTGGATTTAAGCAGCCCGCAGCTGATAGGTGATTCTCAAATCAAGGTACGTATAGGGTAGAGGTACTGCTGCACCCGCATGCCCTCCTGTATCAACCTAATGAGGGCTCTGATAGCACATCACCTGGCCAGCAGCACCAACCCAGGGCACCGGGCATCCATCCATCCCGTCGTCACCTCACCTCACTGCATACTAAGTAGCTACCTACTTTGAGATCCATCCAGATCCAGATCTGATCCAAAGCCTTTCTTCCCATCAACATCCATTATCATTTCTACACACATTAATACCACCACCACTGTCAGGTTTCAGTCGTTGTAGGGAGCTGACAAGGAACCATCGCTGCCCCACTGCCCTTCTCTCTGTATCACGGCCTCCATATACGCACACAAAGTAAACATGACCGAACCAGAGTTCTTCAATCGGCCGGGCTCTGCTGCCGCTGCCGCCGCCGCCGCCCGTTACTTCACGTCGAGTCCCCGACCATCTGTCGCAAGTCGGACGAGCCGCTCCAGTCTACGGCGAGAGCACGACCCACAAGCAGACCAGCTACAACCTCAAAGCCGTCGCCTGTCGTCAGCCCAATCCCACACCCCATCCCCTCAACCACCCTCTACCCTCGAGGAGCACACGTTACCAGGGATTGACCGGCAACAACAACAACAACAACAACAACAACAACAACAACAACAACAACAACAACAACAACAACAACAACAACAACAACAACAACAACAACAACAACAACAACAACAACAACAACAACAACAACAACAACAACAACAACAACAACAACAACAACAACAACTAGGCGAGGAGGGAGGAGCACAAGATGACGGAGCCCAGCCATCCTTCTCTCCCTACTTCACCCTTCTCTCTTCCAGCACCCACTCCTCCCAGCGCCAAACCATCCACCACCCAATTGTCCACTACGTCTTCGCCGACGACGACCCCGACATTCTCACCGCTGCACTGGCGTACCATCATCGGGGAGGAAGCGAGCAAGACGCCACATGCAATCCAGATAGTGATGAGAAGCGCTACAACAACGAGCCTAGAGATCGTGCCGTCATCCTTGATATGGCACCCTCCCCCAACGGCAATGGGCTTCAAGTGGCATGGGCAAGTAGCCTGTCTCCAGACTGGGCAGTGGTCGCCGCACAAGTGATGCCCATGGAAGATCAGGCCAAAAATGGCGGTGCCAATACCGTACCGGGAGGGGTCTTTGCAGCTTCTTCGCCAAGTCTACATACCGGTCCCTTGATGCTCAAAATCGAAGGTGTGGCCATTGAGCCTTCGGCGGCGGCGGCGGAGTTGTCGTCATCGCTTTCGCCATCGCGTCTGGCCAGTGGCGGGAGATTGTCCTTCACCCCAGAGGGTGATTTGCAGTCTTCGATGACGCGTAAGGGCAAGCAAGCTGTGACGGCGACCCCTTCACCTGAAGAATGCCCGTCTCTGCTACAGGATTTTGAGAGGCGTCTAGGGGCGCTAAAGAAGATTGCCGAGGCGGGCTCGCTAAGGCAACGTCGCATATCCTCTATGGATCACCAGAGCCTGGACCATGATCATAACGATGGCCGAGGTAGCGGGAAAGGCCATGATATGAGTGCTCAAGATTGAGTGAGCGAGTAGGGTGTCTGCCATTGTGCATGCTTGTGGTATACGACCCTCTGCAAGGACCTTGGATCAGCCTGGTTTCTTTGAGCTCACTTGACAAACCCAGACCATCCCATCCACACCGTCACCAACCGACCTTTCGTGTACACTCCCTTTCGTAAGGGCAGAAGACTGTACCAAAGCCGCGTGGCGCTAGACGGCCCACTGCGCTTACTTTCGATTGGGGTATTGGTCGTAGGAAAACATAAATGGCATGCGGATCAAGCTCCACACCGAAGGACAGGTACATAATAATGTAGTCACAGTCTTCTGGGACATTGGTAAAGTTGAAACTCAAATCTTTTCATTAAAAAACGCCTTGGCTGATGCTCAAACACTTGAGGTTTTCGAGGCGAATACGGTGTTCCAGATTATGGCATCGGTGAGCAGAGTTTACCAGCAACTCTTGCCTAGCCTTCTTCAGCGTGATCCTCCTCAAAGTAAGACATATATGGCCCAAGCAAGCATTCATCGGCCGCCTGGTTCCTCCCGTTGTATATCCAACGGCCCAATTGCGTGTTGTAGAAGATGACGCAAAACACATGACAGTAGAAGTAAAAGCACCCCCCTCATAACTCCACAAATCCACGTTGATTCCCAGAAATCGAAGAACTAGTACCATAATGCTCAACAGGTACGTTCTTCCAATGCAGCCTCGCAGAGCGCAATCTCGCAGATAAATGGAACAAGATGAAAGCAATCATTTTCCATCCTTCGCATCGTTATGATGACCAGGAACGAACTGCTTGTGCTCCGCCACTTGGCCGCCTCTCATGCTTTCCAGAATTTCGTCCGTAATGACGAAGCGCTTTCCCGCCCTGGGGGAACCGCGTGAAGCCACCGCGTTGTTCTGTTCCATGATCTCAAGGATTTCGTCCGTGATCACAAATCGTTTTGCTTTTGCTGCTAGCGTGGTTGCTTGTTTTTGCTTGTATGGCGAAATGATGCGGCTGAGGCCTTCGGGGGAGAGCCTCTTGGCGACAGACTCGGCGTCGGCATTATCGGGTCCGGCGTACTTCGACTGCCCATGTATACGAGAAATGGGGCCGACCATGGGAGCCGCAATTTGGATGGCGCGCGCGTTGTTCATTTGCAAATCATCAATAATGCTTCGTTGCAGAAGACCGCGCTTCTTCGCCTCCGATTTACTTCCACCGCCGGGGGGATGGGTGACGACGACATATACCACCACAATGATAACGATCACCACGATAATGGCCACTAAAAGCAAAATTTAGTCAGCGTTCTTTCAAGTGTTGAACTGAAAGATCACCGTATCAGCAAACACTTACCGCAGATACCCAAGCACATCCACTTCTTCTTGCGAGTGGCGCGAGCCGTTTGAACTGCCACGGCAATCTCTTCGTTGCCTTTGTCGAGATTGTCGACTACCTCCTCGCTGGTCTGCTCAATGGCCTGAATCTTGACGTCTTGTTCCACTATCAACGTGTTCAACTGCTCAAAAAGCTGCGCCAACTCGACCATTTGCTGCTCGATTCTCTGCAACGCCTTGTGACGGTCCTGAACAGCACTAAGCACAGCTCTTGCCTCGCCCACTCGATTGTTCTGCATCAAGGCTTGCTGGAAAACCTGCGAGTTGCCGGTCGTGTCCTCCACAGCGGCCCGGACCTCGTCCTCGGTGGCATCGGGGCGCACAATTCGGTACTGGCGGGCCATCTGGTCCTGCATCTTCTTGCGGAACGAAGACTCGACGCCCTGGTAGTCCTGAATCGCTTGCCGCAAACGGCGGTCTACACGGCCAACTTGGGCCTGGTTTCGGGGCTGGCGGCCCTCGGGACTCGACTTGATTTTGCGGACGCGGTCGGTAATGGTTCGGTACAAGGCCATGGTCTCGGTGTTGAGCGCATCCAGTTGCCGACTCGATGAGCTTGCGGATGAATCGGCCTCGGCGAGACAGCGGTCCTGCAGTCTTCGCAGTTCCCTCAGATTTGCTTCGATTTGCTCGATTCCATTGTCGATATCTCGACATTCGTTTAGAATTGCGGTCGGATCGCCGCCAAAGGCGCTCCCGGTGTTAATTGAGCTCATCTCCATTGTGTTTCCTAATCAGATGCACTCGTCAATCTCCTTGTGATCCTCCACCTGCTCCTCATGTTGAGCTTACCTCCATAGTTACCTCCGGTGTAGGGGGCGGGAGACTGGTCCCTTCCGCCAAGCGGGGAGTACGCGCCAGTCGCACCATCCCGTTGGTCAAAAGAAGGGTCTCTTCCGCCGTATCTAGGCAGTGACCATTATCAGTAAACGAAGAAGGCACATTAGTGTGGTTTGTTGGCCCTTTGGCGTGGCAAATTAAACTAACCCGTACTGATAATTGTCCATGATTAGCCGCAGATTCAAAGAGGATGGCAGTGGCAGCAGATATGGAAGGTTAGTGAGGGAGAAGAGGGAGGACGAGACCCTCGAGACTCTTTGGGCCGGAGTAGTGCATCGGTGGAGTCATGCTTGTGTAGCAAGAGGGTGGGTGCGTGAGAGGAAGAACATGTTTTGAAACACTCACACTCATCTTGGGAGATGGAGGCGCACAGGCGCTGATGCTCTAGAAGACCGTGAAGAAAGGAGACTGATGGATGTTATTCGGAGCGAGATGGAACGAAGGTAATAGTGGGTAATGTCTTCTAGGAAGTGACGATGTTTGGTGAATAACGGCTACGTCTAGTCGAAAAGAAAGAAATGGATGCCAAAGATGGTGGTGTACTGGATATCAAGAAAGAGAGAGCGACTAGGAAGAAAAAGTGAAGGATCGGGAAATTGAGTGTTTGGGTGAATCGAGGTAGGAGAGCGAGAAAGGCAAATTGGCGGGACGGGGCCTCGGATTTGCTGGAGCTGAAATGGGTTTGGTTATTTTGGGGCCGCACTGCGCCTGCAGAGGTGTGAAGGATCCGTCTTCGTTGTGGGCAATGAATGTTGTACTGCTCCTGTGTGTGGGAAGGAGCACAGGAGCCAAAACAGCGTACATACTGTAGGATTCTCAGGAGTCGATCGAAACGGGCCTAGTGCTACCTACTTACACACTACTAAGTACCCCCTGGCGCCAACACTGGAACCTCCTGATCCCGTCCCATCTCGACCACCATCTCAGGCATCTGCACCTCCATCTCAAAAAAAGATCACTCTACACTGCACGCACGTAGTGAACTACCTCTAGGACCGGTGGATGGCGAGCAAGCAAGACGGGCAGCTCACCAACACGAGCGAGGGGAATGTGGATGGGCACTGCAAGAAGTTGTGACCTTGGTCACGAACATTGCCTAACGCTTACACAGTTGGAGCGCACCGTACAGCACCTCTAACACTGCACAGTATGCTGCAGTGCAGTGTCTGTTGCTTGGTTGGCTGGTTGGTTGGTTCGTTGGTCGAGACGGTGTGTCAGCCGGAGGTGTGAATTGGTTGGATGTTCTAGATGTGAGGCCCGTGAGATGGATGGTTCGTTGGCTGGTGAACTTTGATCGATCCATCATTGATTTCCGGCAAACCAAACTCTGCAATGTCTAATACCTAGTCGACTTGTTGGGCTTGTCTCCATGTGACTTGACAGTAGTCTGTCACTCTGTCGGGTATGTACGCGCAAGAAATTTTGGCGGCAGACAAAAAGAAGACTTCGAGACCAATACGGCACAAATATCCACCGAGATGAGACGAGCACCCAATGGTTTCCTCAGGGGGCCCGAGCATTTGCATGGATTGGATTCGTACATTCAGGAACGCTCGACACTTGGCATTAGGGAGGTGGAGTAGTTAATCATTGCGCTCTCTATCACGTGCATGGATTCCCACGATTTGTCGGATTCTGGACCCGCCTCGCTCCGCTTGTTCCGCCTTTGGTACAGGGAGCATGGGCCCGCATGTCCACCGGCGACGGCCCAGGCAGGATTTGGGCGACACTCGTTTGCATGGGGCCATGTTTGGCATAACGGCATCTTTGACTTGGCACCGAGCTTTAAATCGAGAGTTTCAAGACCCGGGACAGATCGACAGGGACAGTGGCCGAGATGTACTCATGTAGTGGACGCTTCCTACGAGGAATATGGGTATGGCCTGGCTGGCTTCCAAAACTCTGGTTCATCTCGACCACAAATGTAGTAGGTCCGGTGTACAGAAACAACCAGATGAGTTGCCGAACATACGCTTCTTTCCCCACCACCAGTAACCGACCGGACTCGTCTGTTGCCCACTCCTCTTTATCACCTATATTTGGTCCCCGTCACTTCTTTCATACCCAGACCCTCTTCTTCAAAGAACAGCGTAAGCTGACACATAGCTCACGCTGAAGTCGCTTTGCCTCTCAACCAAATTGCTTCGCTGGTACTGGACAAACTGGAACTTGCCCTTACTTTCTCCTGACTGATCATCGCCCAAGCCCTCCAACGCTGCCAGTACAACGCCGATCGGGTGTCTGCCACATACCGTGTTGCTGGTCCCCTTGAGAGTCTTGTAGTAGTCACTGTGATCGCCCGTCTTGATTGAGTCGATTACCAAATCATCAAGCGCCTTGATGACTTTGTGGATTGGGACCTCAGCCTCTGTTGGCTCGCGTCCAACCGCCTCGTTCTTCAAGTCCGGCTGGATCTTGAGACTCGCCCACTGTGCGTCTTGGTCGCGGACGAGACCTTTGTACAACTGGGGCCGGTATCGATAGTTTTTCCCCCAGTGGCAAAAGTCAGATGAGACGATGAATGCGTTCTTGGGGTCCGCCAGATACGGTGCAAAAAGTGTGCCCATGGCCTTCTCCCCGTCTGCCGACAAGTCTCCAACTAGGATCGGAACGATGGGCGGGAACTTGCTACTGTCGCTCCCATGTGTCTGCTCAAGTCTCTTCCATAAGAAGGGCAGGTGCATCTCCAGACAATGCTCCTGGATGTCATATTCAACAGGGAGCCGAGAGAATTTCTTGGTTTCCATCAACTCGTCAACCGCTTCACTATCCACAGCCAGATCCCCAAAAGGGGTGCCGTACTTTCCGAACGTCGACAGCGCGCAGCCTTTTAGGTAAAATGTATGGGATGGACCGAGGAGGAAGACACGCTTCACGTGCGCGAGGTCTAGAGCTTTGTAGGCCCATGCAGCACATGGCCCAGAATACGAGTAGCCAGCGTGCCTGTAAACAGCGAGTTAGCTATTGTCGCAAAGCGGGAGCGGGACAGTCGGCATCAACCGAGGAAAGGGGTTCCTGACGGAGCAATAACCACACGAGCACCAGTGATGGGAAGGTCCTTTCCATCCAGCTTGTTTGGCACACGACCCATGAATTCGTCCAGCTGGGAAGACAACCGGCCAGCGTCACCCAGATACCAGGAGCCAGCATGGCTAGCCGGTCGCGCGTCGTCGCCATCGCTCTTTGACCAGTCTTTCGCCGAGGCCGCCATGCTCGATCCAAATATGCAAGCCTCTTGGGGGTCTGCTATAGGAAGTCGATACGTGGACGTTTGAACACAAAACCAAGTCAGGTAAACGAGTAACGGGAGGTTGTGCTGTAGGTAGCCTCCTACTTCATTCAGGTTCCTAGGATGTCTATGGTGAGGGCATCAAGGGCATCGTAGAGGTAGTGAGGGGAAGTCGGCCGGTGGGTGCTATTTATCGGTGCCAGGTGCTTGAGTGCCCCGCATTGTCGGTAGGATGACGTTCTCTGTGAACATGGTACATACCGGTATATAGAGGTGTGGGTGAGGTGTGCAGCGCTAGTCCCCTCTTAAACGGGAGAACTAACGCACCTTAACACGCCAAGCCGATACAGTACACACCTCTGTACTTGTAGGCACTACCGATATCCGCCCACTTCTAGGTAGGTAGCACGTACAAGCTTGCCAAAGTGGGAGTACATGAGAGGGCCATTACGACACAAGCGCACAGGGGCACCGCTGGGTTGGATAGGTAGGCAGGTACTAACATTGTCTTTATGATTCAACCGGTGCCTTTTCATCAGAACCTGAACTTTTTGATACCTACCCACGGCACCACATTACTTGGACCTGTGTGGGCCTCCCCTTCCGCACGCGCAAGAAGAAGTTGCATCATGCTATGGGAGGACCGTGGCTTCCTCATTTTCTTAACGCCCACTTCACAACATCAAAGAACGAAAACTCGGACGTTGCGGCCAAGACTCTATTCCACAGCCTTTCGTTCAATTCCCGGGTTGAAGGCAATCATGTCTTGCTCAACTCGTCCCCCCGGGAAGATAGCATACTCCAGAATATGCTCTGCCAATTGAGTACATCGGCCGTGTAAAGTGATGGTCGTCTGGTCATGATCCAGCCGCGTCTTTCCTATCCTTGACTGGGCTGTACTCTATTGCTGCGTTGTAGTTGAGAGTGTACTTCGTCGGTGTGTGCCGTCACACTATTCAGATCTATCAAACCACTTGCCCGTGGGAATATCAACGTCCAAAGAATGAAAAGTAAACAAAACCGAAAGCAAGAGTGGCGGCCGAACGCCCCCGTAGCCAGTTCCCATCAAGACTCCTGAGAACGCCTTATCCAGACCGTGTTTGAAGGTCGTGGTATCTCCGCATCATTGCCCTAGCCGGTAACTTGACAAAACCCCGATAGCATCTAGCTAACCCAAACCCTTCTCTCGGCACAGGCCAAACACCTCCTATGTTCTCCCAAATTGCTGATTGAACAGCTGAAACAAACCATCTTCCCACAAGCTTCGCATTGTGACAAGCTACTGTCGTATTCGTCGTTCCCTTGTCCACATCTGGAGCTGTCCTGGGCAGCAACATCCATCATGTCGACGTCGTGGTCTCCCCCTTCTCCTCTTCGCTTGGCGTGTCTGTTCCCATCACTACCACCGCTGTTACCACTCGGACCTGCCCCACAGTCTTCACAGCTCGTAGGAGTATCGAGAAGGATGTTACCAGGGGTGCCTGATAATGTTACCGTAGATATGTGAGAGGAAGATGCTGTGGATTGGGCAGCCGGAAGGTTCCAAAAGCTATGAAGTGAGCGTTGTTGACCACGGCCAGCTTGTTGTTGTTGCTTTTGGAAGACACCAGAAGGCCCTACGGAGTTGCCATTGCCTGGTTCCCGCCCATGCAGGTTGGGATCGAAGGGTGGGCTTGCGGCTTGGTGTTGCTGATGTTGCTGATGTTGCTGTTGCTGTTGCTGTTGCTGTTGCTGTTGGGCGGCATACAACAAGCTCAGGGTCCGTTCTGGCACCGGGTCGAGTAAGCGTTAGTGCCGTGTCCGACAGGTGAAGAGAGGAAACGAGTGGGCAGACGCACGATGGACTTCTTCTTCGGAAGGCCTGTTGTTGCGGTACCGCTTCATGGTTCGACTATGGAGATGAGATGGCGTGGGTAAGGGCATGGATGAAAAGGATTTCTGGCTGTTAATGACAGAGGCGATCGCGCTCAGATCGAAGCCATGATCGTTGGACATTCCCGCCGACGGGGACGGCAAAGATGAGCTGAAGGACAGCTCGGACTCTGACCGTTTGCGCTTGAGGAACATGTCGTGGTATGGTACGCGAGACTGTGTAGGTGCGGACAAGGCTATGTCTATGGGTGGCCGCTAGCAAATTCTCAATAATATATAGTTTACGACGCGACGTGGTGTTGTCTAGAGGCACTCCAAGTGAAAATTGAATTGAAAATTGAAGCGGAAACCAGCTGAGCCACCACAACCTTGAAGTTGTACGCGACCTGCCGCGATCGATAAAGTGGTGTTCGGTTAAAGGTAACGTCGGGTCTTGGCAATGCCTGCGTTGCAGTGAGGTTCTGGGGTACATTCAATTCGGTAATGCTGGTTGTTGGCTCAAGTGTTTGTACTTGGTACCAGTAATTTGTTAACACAGACAGTCATCCCTAACCCCAACTACCTCTTACCCAATGGGAAGAGGAGTCCCGTGACTTGGTGGCTACTAACGCGATGTTTAGAGGAAATTGGCCCCGCCGAAGCGCGTCACCTTTGACCTCGTGGCATTTCTACCGTGTCTCTGTCCCTTTGAACTACCTTCCTTCCCTGCCTATATTCCCTTATCACTTCACCAAATCACAACCTCGCATAGTGCTTGCGACCACTACTAGAGGTATAATGGGCGATCGCTTTATGAAATAATATAATCGACTACACTTTCCTCTCCCTACGCCAACTCTACCCGCGAACCAAATTGGTAAAGGGTCACTTAAGCCATCGCGCCCAAAAATTGAAATCATGCGCCATTACCACCAGAGTCTTTGCTACTCTCTCGGCGCCATCTCTACACCGTGACCACGACAACGGCAACAGCCAACTCAAACATGAGTCGAACCGAATCAGACGACCATGACGGATCCACAAAGAACCTGCCGCCTCTAGAAGGTCACCCTAAGGAAGCCGGCGAGGATGCAGCTGCTTCACTCAAGTACAGCCTTCTGGGGCCTTCGCTCCTGAAGGCTGGGCAAGATGCTGTTGACCAGTCCAAAGTATCAGAAATAATATATGAGGCTTCCAAGGGTTCCAAGTTCTTCAACCGCGAAGAAGCTAGGGACAAGACTCTTACGGCCAAGATCGACCAGATTCTTGACAAAAAACGCCAGCTGGTGAAGCTTGACTTGAGCCACGAACTTCGAGTTACCAACAATCTCATCAACCAATTGGAACTGTCGCGGGATCTCTCTCAATACATAGTCCACGTCGACTGTGATGCCTTCTACGCTTGTACGTTTTCCGGTCTCGCGTCACCAAAAAGGTTTGCCGAGCTAACAGAAGGAAACAACAGGCGTAGAGCTCCTTGATCGGCCCGAGCTCAAAGACCTCCCTTTCGCCGTCGGCGGAGGCGTCTTAACTACGTGCAACTATGTGGCGCGAAAATATGGTTGTCGCAGTGGCATGGCAGGTTTTGTCGCCAAGAAGCTCTGTCCCGAGCTCATCTTGCTCCCCATCAATTTCGACAAGTACACAGCAAAGGCCAGGGAGGTGCGCGAAATCATAGCCGAGTATGATTCCAATTTTGAGAGCGCAAGCATTGACGAGGCCTATCTCAACATTACCAACTACTGTACTCAACGCGCCATGGGCCCGGGCGACGCGGTGGCCAAGATGCGGAGCGAAATACACGAAAAGACAGGCATTACTGTTTCTGCGGGAATTGCGGCCAATTGCAGGCTAGCCAAGGTGTGCTCGAACATCAACAAACCAAACGGTCAATATATCCTGCCCAATGAGCGAGTCGCTATCATGGAGTTCATGCGGGCCCTTCCCTGTCGCAAGGTGAACGGTATAGGACGCGTGTTTGAGCGCGAGCTTGCCGCAGTGGGAATCCATACGCTGGGGGACATATACACCAATAAGCAATACCTCCGCCGACTCTTTGGGGAAAAAACCCACGAGTTCCTCATTCATTGTTATCTGGGTTTGGGTCGTACGTGCGTAAAGCCAGCAGAGACATATGAGCGCAAGAGCGTTGGCACCGAGAGCACTTTCCGTGACATGAGTGACCCAGCACAGCTCCGAGACAAGCTGCGTCGGACGTCGGAGGATCTCGAACAAGATTTGCGCCGGGCTGAGTGCAAGGGCCGGACTTTGTGTCTCAAAGTGAAGCTGCACACGTTCGAGGTCCTCACCCGCCAAGCTGTTCTGCCCCGGGCCATATACCTTGCCACGGATCTGTATAATTACGCGCTTCCGATGCTTACAAAACTAGAGCAGGAGATCCCGGGCATGAAATTACGACTGATGGGCTTGAGGTGTACGCATCTCGTCAGCACGAAGAAGCCAGACACGATGGCCTTTTTCGGCTTCAAGCCGCGGGATAATCAGTCGGAAGATTGCGAGACCACGTCCGCGAAGAAAAACGCAAACATGGACAGCGGTGAGAGGGGGGGCCAGCCCTTGAGAACATCATCTGCGTCATCGCATGGACAAGATCATGACACAGAAGAGATTCAGCTGATGGCCCGGGATTCACCCCGCCAAGCTTCTCCCCAGACAGATGGGCGTGAGACCGCGGCTCGACTGCGACCGCTTGACGAAGAGCCACTTATTGGAGGGCAGCCAGAATGGTGGGACTGCCCGATTTGCAATAGGCCGCAGGTGGCGGAAGAACGACCCTTCAATGACCATATAGATCTCTGTCTCTCACGCCAAGCAATCCGCGATACCATACAAAAAGAGGCTGCCATGCCATCTCCAGAGCCTAAAGCCTCAAAGATAGAGCACAAAAAATCAAAGGCAAGGAAGAGGGGCCGACATGCGGCTTCACCTGACCCGAAACAGAAAAGACTTTGTTTTGGATGATTGCTGTGTCTGGATACTACTCTCATCTAAAAACACCCGGCAGAACGTTGGGGCATCGCTCGTGTGACGAGCTGATGAACGGGGTGGGTTTGGAAATACCACTATATAGTCTACCAGTACATCTAAATGATGTTTTGTTTATCAACTCGGTACTTCTAGCATGCTTAATAACGCCTGCCCATAATTGTCCCAGCCGTTGCATGTGATCAAATGGATACATGTTAAGTAAGGATGAATTGTGGAGACCTGAAAATACATGTCGAATTTCTCGAAGGGGTTTACCAAGGATTGGCGATACCTATATTCTGGAAACGAACTGCAATACAGGGAGATGGAAATGCCTGGTGAAGTTGATCCGATGTCTCAAGCCCACAAACAAACAAACCAGTATTGGACCGTGTAGCAAGGCATTCAAAGGAGCGCAGGATGTGATCTTAAAGATCAACACCAACTTAGCGAGCAGACGTACAGTCTGTGATGAAAAGCAGTAGTGGATACGAAGAAATAGATGTCTGGCCTTTCAACCGGAAAAGGATAGGAAGACTACTCCTTCCCGCTTGTCTACTTGACTTGGATCTTTAGCAAGGTTAGACACTTGGCAACCATTGCGATAAGCCTCTTAATAGTGAAATCCAGTGGGTGTCATCGCATCAGATTGTTCTGAGTGCGCCTCTGCCTACCCAATCTGTGTGCTCGCTCTCAATTGTCTTCTCGTACTGTAGAAAGTTTGCTTAGGGCCGACCTTGCTCGCCTATCAAGGTCAGTCGCCGGACGTGGAGTAGGACTATCAGGACTAGTTGTGACTTCAACAAGTCGCCGTTCGCTGATCGTGGTTTGACCGGTTCGGCGGATAGGTTTGTTATGAGGTGTAAAGGGGACGGTGTCAACACCTCGCACAACCTGAGCGTTCCGGACAACAAGAGATTGAGGAGCAGACACGCTGGGGGGATTGTGACCGTCACCGGTTCGAACTTGACCAGTGGCTGAAATAGGGTCGCCGAGACTGCTAGGCCGACCCGCGAGCGGATTCGAGGAATGGCCATGGCTGCCGGGTGCGCTGATAGCCTGGGAATGGGAGCGTGGAGCTTCAACAATCTTTGCTTTTGGGACACTTGCCTCTTCGTGCAACCAGTTGAGCACGTGGTTGGCCACACTGTTACTGTTTTCCTCCAGGAAACAGAGATGCCCATTTCCGTGGATTCCATGCTGTTCGAGCTTGTGGTACTTGACGGTGGCCCCGGCCTGGCGAAGAAAATGTACTGTTGCCCAGTCGAAAACGCGATGGAAGCTTGCCTCCGCTGTAATCACGAGCTGAGGAATTCCAACCAGGTTCGGGAGCTTCCGAGGCTCTGCCGCAGCAGGAGGTAATCCGACAGGGACTTGTTCAAAGCAGAACTTGCCTTGTCGACCTTTTGCATAAAACTTTGTGACTTGAATAGGTTGGTATGGCGCTGTTTTCTCATCAAGCAGTTCCTCGAAGGACTCTGGTGCTGCAACCGGTGGGGCAAACTGGATTGGTATATCTGCCAGGCCATATTGACGAGTGCCGTTAAGCTTTCTGAAGTTGCTCGTTGGTCCCATTTTTCCATTTTTGGTCTCAAGAGCTGAGCCAAAAGGAGGACCGAGTGGTTCAACTGCAACAATAGCGTGGACGAAATCACGGGCCACATCAGCTGCCAGCCAGGCAACGTTGGCGCCACTGCCATGGCCGATAAGGATAGCCGGACGCTTCAAGAATCGCAAGAGACTCTCGACTGCCTCTTGAGCGGCTGCCTGGCGCTCGCAGGAGTCCATGTGCATTGGAATCAGTTGGTTGAAGTACCGTTCAAAAATGGGATCGCCTCGGATGCCACTCTAAGTTCGTTCTCATCTTCAGCAAAACATCCCGTATCCACTGACCGTTCTCAACACTTGGTCCGGAGCCGAACTTACTCCTGGCCACTGTGTGTGTGTCTTTGCCGCTGGCCATTCTGGATCGTTGATTTTGTTGACGGCCGTGAACAGGTTCTCGACTTGCTGAGGGGTCATGGCCTTCACCCGGTCGTTGTAGTTGGAGTCAGCGGACTGACCATGGAATGGCAGCTGAGGAGCGTAGACACGATGACCGCGTTCGGCGAAAAAAGCAGCCCAACCTGGGCGACCATCAGGCTTAGTGAGCCACATCTGTAGGGGAACCAATCGCACATGGTAAGCCTAAGAATTTCAACGACTGGAGAGGGTGAAAGAAATACTTACCGATCCTGGGTGATAATCTCCATGGAGAAGGATTATCGGCATGAGATTTTTGCGGACGACACTGGGCGCCAGGCTCTCGACGCGTATTTGCCCTATGTGAAAAGTGCGTGGATCGCAGTCGGTGGCCGCGGGCGGTACTCCATCAGTTCCCTGATGGGGGAGTGACATTTTGATGGGCTACTCCTTTTCTTTTCTTGGGTTTCTTTAGGAGGAAGTGCGTGCGTGTGCGTAGCAAAAAACAAAATCGACTTGGCAGATAAAGGCAGGTGGGAGTACTGGATTTGTACGGTACTGGGGGACGGGAGGAGGCTAATCGAAACGGGCAGCCTTGCAAGTGGTTTGGAAAGAAGAGCGACAAACGCGGGCGACTAGGGTTTTAGGTCACTGAATGGTGAATGCCATCCAACGCGCGTTTTGTCAGCTGCTTGTGAGGAAGAGGCAACGACTGAAACCAAAGGTCGGGACCGAAACTCAGGAAGAGAATAGGATGAGAGCAAAGTGGAAGCATGTTTACACGCGAGGACCTACTCCCCGCCCCCGTTCTTGTTCCTGGTTATAGCATGTCCGAAAAGATAAATACTTTCTAATTGCGCCAGACTCCGTCGACACCTCGCATCCTTTCCAAAACGGCTAGATACGGTCACTTTCATTTTCCACGGTCATAACTCATCCCTCTCGTCAGTGTCCTCTCCCTTCAACATGGCCAATCCTTGGTTCAACGCGGCCAGATGCTCGTAATCGGGGGCATCTTCGCCTAGGCCCCATGCGAACACGCCTCCTAGTCGACGCTTCTCCAAGAGTTTGGGGAACTTTTGCTTGATGGCATCTGGAGTATCAAACGTCCACCAAAGCGCCTCAGTAGGGTCCCAGTAATAGTAGCCGCCTTGCTCGTCATCATAGACTCCTTGGGTGAGAGCCCTTTCAAAGGAACCACGGAGGTGCTTTGGCACGTCATCATGCCAGGAAAAGGCGCCAGAACTACCAAGGTCGGCTCCAGTAATGGGATCTTCCATTTCGACGGTGGGACAGCCCACTGGTGATAATTGTGCGCAGGCGTCTTGCTCGGTCTTGAAGTACTTGACGGTAAAGGCGAATCCAAGGTTCAGCTTCTGGGGGGCGGCACCGGCGGCCACATAGGCATCGACGGCCTTGAGGCTCAACTCGACGCCGGTGTGGTGCTTGGTGACGGTGTCGCGGCGGTTCATCATGTCGTAAGTCATGACGTTGAGAAAATCGACTTGGCGCATTATTCGGGGAACAGTCTCGCGCGTAAAGGCAAGCATGTCGCGTTCCAGGCCAGGAACGGCGGCCGATATGATCTTTTCGGGACCTAGGGCAGCACGCAGTGCCTGGAGGAGGAGGGGGTAGGCCGTGATCTCCCATTGCTTGTCTGAGTTGGGAATCTTCTTGTAGTCCTCGCCGTTGCCCCCGGGATATTCCCAGTCGATATCGATGCCGTCAGCGCCAGTAGCCTCGACCATCTTGGCGACATTCTCGGCAAAGAGAGTGCGGGTTTCGTCGTTCAGGGCGGCGACGGAAAAGCCAATGGTATCGCCCCAGCCGCCAATGCCAATCAAGACCTTTGTGTGCTTGGGGAAACGGGGGCGAACATCATCGACGGTGGTGAACAGAGGCCATTCTTGGTTCAGAGGGTCGTTGAAGATGCTGGGGGACATGAAGGCCAAAGCGACGTGGGTAATATGGTCAAGCTGGTCGATCTGGGGCGCAACCGGGTGCTGACTGCGGCAGAGAAGAACAGTTAGCTACTTGGTTGTATATGACGAAGAGGAAAGTCTTTTTTTTTTTTTTTTTTTTTTTTTTTTTTTTTAACTTGTAACATACCCGGTCAGATACATGAGACAGCGAAGAGGGCGGCTTGTGGCGGCCATGACACTGGAGCCCATCATGGCCAGCATCACGGCGCCCAAGAGCAGTGGGAACTTTGTTAATATCATGATACACGGTGTTCGTTATGGATTCCTATATCAAGGTGTTGCTGTTGCTGTTGCTGTTGCTGTTGCTGTTGCTGTTGCTGTTGCTGTTGCTGTTGCTGTTGCTGTTGCTGTTGCTGTTGCTGTTGCTGTTGCTGTTGCTGTTGCTGTTGCTGTTGCTGTTGCTGTTGCTGTTGCTGTTGCTGTTGCTGCTGTCGTTGTCGTTGTGCTGGAAGGTGGTGCTATTAGGGACACACTACTTGTATGTAGATGTCCAAGAGAATCTACGTAGAAAGTATAACAGGGAAGAAATGGATGGGTTGGGCATCTTTAATAGAGAACGGCGCCTGATTGCACTGCAGTCCATATACCTTGGTAGGTCTTGCAGTGTGCAGTGTCTAGGTAGATCAATAGAGGTAGTATGTAGTCAATCGTGAAGCTTGATTGGGGTCGGCGGGTTCCAAAGAGGTGGATGTAGTGACGACATTGCATCCATTGGGGCCCGTTCGGTAGCGGACTGCTTGCTCCAGCAGTATAGACTTCTGCCCGGTTTTTCCCTACTAAGACGAATTTCCGAATTCGCTAAATTGGTTTTGGTAGTAGTTGTGTGGAGAAAATGATTAAATAGTTCGGACTATTCGAAATCGACTCCGCTTTTTTGTACCTTACTAAGATAATTTAAAATTGGGCTACAATTTTCTATATTGAATATAGCGTCGTAAGATTCTACCGTTTTCTTAATATTGAATTACCGCTAACCGTACTATTAAAATCCGGGTAATATAACTTATTATAAATAATTTTATTAATATTTCGTATATAATAATTTCACACCTACCGACGATATATTTAAATAATAACGGTATTATATATCCCTATTATTATAACTACATTACCTTCGTATACGCTATTTATATAGTAATTTATATTATATTCTAAAATAAAAAAAATCGAAATATTATATACCCGGGTAATTTTACCGCGGTTCGAAAGATTGTAAATAATTTTTATTATAAATTAATAACGTAATTTAAAGACTATTTTAGGATAAACCGACCTACTTTTAATACCTTCGTAATTTAATTAAAAGAATATATTAATTTAAAGCTAATTCGCTATTAAACATTAAAATAAAAATTTATAATTATTCTCTAAATATTTAATACGGCCTAATTTTAAAAAGAAACGTTATATAAATTTAATATTAATTTAAATTCGGTTAACGCTATTATATAAAATATATTAAATTAATTATATATTTTATATAAAGTTATTATCTGCTTTCTAAAAAATAATTATTTAAATATTAAAATCGAATTAAACCTTTAATTTAATACTTTTAATAATTATATCGGCGCTATTAATAAAATATATATAGCCGCTTATATAAAGAAATTTTAATAATAACGGTAGTATAATAGGAATAATAATATTATATAAAACGTCTTCGTAGTAATAAAATTCGACTATTTATTCTTATACGTATTAGCGGAGGTAAAAGGATCGATTAACGACGCTGTATTATATTCGTAAATATTTAATAAATTATTTCGGGTATTAAAAAACCGTTATTATATTATTAATATAGGGTTTAATATTCGGAAGGGAATTGTAATACCTTTTATTAACGTTAAATATTATTTAAAGGATTAGAAAAATAAAGGGAAGAAACCGAAAAATGCGAAGGAGTTATACAATTTACGCTATATTCGTATTTATATTATTATCGAATATATTTTTAATATCGTAAAGAAAATATAAAAAATCGTATATATTATACTATTTAAATATAATATTAACCGATAAATTAAAATTATTTATATAGTAACCGTATTATATAATTTCGTAATATTTTAGCGACCGAGGATAGAGTTAATAGAGAAATAAAAGAGGGTAATAAAAGAAAAGAAATAACGAATAAAAAGGGTTCTAAAGGGGAAAACGAATTACTAAATCCGCTAATCTACTACGGTCGCTATTTAGAATTAATATTAGAAATTATTATAAAGAAAGAGGGAGAGGAAGGAAATAGGTCTAAATACCGAATCTGAATTTAAATCTAAATAAAAAAATCGAATAGAGTAGAATATATAAATAAAAATTAGAGTTATTAGAAAAAATCGAATATATATAAAAAATATAAAATTATTAAATAATTCGAATATTTATTTAAAATTTAAAAAAAAATATCAAATAATAACGAATATATGTATAAAAAATTAAAATTATTAAATAATTCGAATATTTAATAAAAAAATATAAATTTAATAAATAAAATTTTTTTTTTATTCTATTCTATCCATTTATTTATATATAATTACCTTATTTCCCTATTATAATTATTATATTTAATTACGTTTATTGGGTTTTCCTCTAAATAATCCAATATTTTTATTATCTCCTACGTAATTATTTTATTAATAAACCTCTTCTAAATATCTTCGATTACTTTCTATAGCGTATTAATTCTTAAGAGTTTTAATACCGCTAATAATAACGCCGCTATTATTATTAATTAGCTTAATATATCCCTATTATTACGGGTAGCCTTCTTTTATAGGGTTTTTTTATTTTTAATTAAAACGGACTCCTTAATAGGGATAGGAATATAGTCCGGGTTAATTTCGCGAGCGAATTTTTATATAGGAATTTCGCGAATCTTCTTCTTAAGAGTAGGTTTATTTTATCTTCTATTATTACTATCGTTACCCCTATTACCTTTATTATTAAAATCCTTTTCTTTATTAGAATCGCTATTGCCCGAATTATTATTAACGTCTTCCTTCCCGGTAATATTTTCTTTATTTCGGTCCTCCTCCTCGTTTTTATCCCCTACTTCGCGAATATAATAATTAGCGGGGTATTCCTTTACGAAAATATCCTTATAAACCTCCCGGTTACTTAATAGGGTAATACGAAATTAATAATAATTTTTACGCTCGGTATTATAATAAATAAAAAATCTATCCCAAATCTCCTTAAAAATAATTAAAATATTAATCGTTTAATTATATTTTATATTAAATATTATTATTAATTTCTTCTAAATAATATAACGATTACATTTAATATTCTATTTCGATTTAATCGCGTTAACGGTTTATAAGTAACGCGGCTATTTTTCCTTCGCCCTTTTAAATATATATTTTTAAATTTTATTATACTTTTTTACTTTACTAGATTTAAAATATCCCTTTCTCTTATATTTACCGAATTATTCTATTATTTAATTGATTATTTTACGGTTATAAATAATATATTTAAACGAGGTAAAAAAAATATTAATCGATTGTAATTAAATAGCCCGCTTACGTTTAGTCCCTATAATATTTTAAGTAGTTTATTACAATTAAGATTAAAATTAGGTTTGAATTTAGCTTTAAATATATTACGGTTAATTCTATTAAGTATATTCTAATTAATTACTTTATTAAATATACTCTAATTAATTATTCTATTAAATATATTTTAACTAATTATTTAGTTATTGGGTATATTCTAATTAATTAATTTACTAAGTAGGAGGAAGGTTCGATTAAGTAGTTTAATTAATTTAATTCTAAATTTAAATCTTGAGAAATTAATTCTCGAAAGGTAGAATTTTATTAGTAATTATATCGTCGTTATCCGTAATAGAAATATAGAAGTAATCGTCGATAGAGAAGTTCCGGTTATTAACGCTAATCGAAAATAAGTTAATAAACTCTTCGATTGGACTTTAATCTCTATCGTTATCTATATTATTGGTTTTAGCGGGTAAAAATACTAAGAATATAATTACGATATTAAAAACCAAATTATCAACTTTATTACGTATTTAGATCGAAGGCGGTAAGCCGGATTATATAAAGCTATACCCAAAACGTTTAAATCTAGAAAGTGGACCTCGTATATACTACATCGATTAGTAGCCTCCACTCTGGGCGACCAAGAATTCACAGAAGTCTATACTGCTGGGAGCAAGCAGTCCGCTACCGAACGGGCCCTTGGCCGCTGCAGCTGTTAGTGCTACCCTAGTTTCTTTCCCCATCTTCTCCCTGCCATCTCTCAAAGGTACATGCGTCTGGCTCTGGCATAAGCGGCTAGGGATGACCACGCACGGACTGCATTGGAAGCTGTCTCCATTGATCCTCCGCCAGGGACCTTGATGGCACGGCACGTTGAAGGCGCTACAAGTAAGCTAAGCCTGACTGGGAAAGATGGAGCAGAGCGACGTGAGATCTAAGCTCCCCAAAAAAAAACTGGCCGAGTTCTTCTCGCTACTCAATTCACCGAGGCCTACCATACATTGTGTACTTGTTTGCGCCGACCTGATCCAGACATCAACAACACTAACAACCGCAAACAACAACGGTGACGGACAACAACGAAACAAGCCATGCTTGAAAACCTCTGCACTCTGCCGCTCTCGGCGGACCTGTTCACGCAGGTGGTGCACCCCTCCAAGCCTCTGCTTACAGTCGGCCTCTCCAACGGCCGCGTCGAGACCTTCCGCATCCCCACCAACCAGGACAGCGACGACGACGAGGACGAGAACAGCAGCATCACCGGCGGCAAGGGTGTCATCAAGAGTGTCTGGAGCACCCACCGCCACAAGGGCAGCTGCCGCACTCTGACCTATAGCACCGACGGCGAGTGTGAGGAGCTCTCCAGGTCTACACACTGCTTTTATATGGCCCAGCTAACCAAGCCCAACTCCCCATCACAGCCCTCTACTCGGCCGGTACCGACTCCATCGTCAAGCACTTCTCTCCCGAGACCGGCGTTGTCGTCTCCAAGATTGGCCTTCCCCCCGTCAACAGCACCAGCAGCCAGAGCGACACTCCGGCCATCCTTCACACCCTGTCGCCCCAGACCCTGCTGCTTGGCACCGACTCCGGCTCTCTCTACATCTTCGACCTCCGCGAGAATGGCTCCCTCAACCCCAAGCCCGTCCGCAAGCATGTCCCCCACTCCGACTACATTTCCAGTCTGACGCCCCTGCCCCCTTCATCCGAGAGCACTTCCGGTTTCCCCAAGCAGTGGGTTTCTACCGGCGGCAGCACTCTGGCCGTTACCGACTTGAGACACGGCATCATGGCCACCTCGGAGGACCAGGAGGACGAGCTGCTGTGTTCCACCGTCATCCCCACCGGCCTGGGCCCCAAGCACATGCGCAACAACGCCGTTCTGGCCATCGGCACTGGCGGAGGTGTCTTGACCCTATGGGATCGTGGCGCCTGGGATGACCAGCAAGAACGCATCTATGTTGCCCCCGGAGAGACCAAGAGAGACGGAGAGAGCCTCGACGCCATTGTTCGTGTTCCCGACGAGCTCGGCTGGGGCAAGATGGCCGTGGTTGGCGTCGGTGACGGCACCATGAAGGTTGTCGATCTGAAGCGCAGAGAGGTTAAGGCCACGTTTCAGCACGACGAGGTTGAGGGCGTTGCTGCTCTCAACTTTGACTACGAGAACAGGCTCATTAGTGGTGGCGGTAGGACTGTCAAGGTTTGGGCTGAGGCTGGCTCCGCCCCAGAAGAGGAGGAGGAGGAGGAGGAGGAGGACGTGGAAGCCGACCACGGCGTCAAGCGAGCCGCCGATAGCGACGACGATGACGATGATGACGACAGCGATAGCGACAGCGACCGTCCCAAGAGGGAGAGGAAAAAGAAGCGGAGAAAGGGAAACAAGAAGTGCAAACAGGGCGGCCCTTCCATCTCATTCCCAGGTTTGGACTAAAGAAAAGTTTACACAAAGCTCTTGTTGGCAATACCGATTTCGTACCACTTTCTTTGCCTTACCACCGCCCATTGCCGGTAGTTCTGCGCATGAAAGCGGTCGACCCGAGCCGGAACTGACGCACAGTACTGGAATGACGACTAATCAACTCAACAACTATCTGACACTTTCCCAGCTCGAATTTCGGAAAGCCTGACCATGCCTCGGTTGTCCAGGTTGTCGCAGAGCTGATAATATGAACCGGTGATGTGACAAAGTGCCCTGCCACTGGAGATGCTGAGCTAGCAACGTGTGCAACAAGTGTGAGTCAATAAACCCCTGTATTCTTTCATCCTCCTGGCCTTCATCTCTGTCAGGCGCTTTCAGGCCATATCATGAATCACCGGTGTGGAATATCTGTCATGTTTTTAATTCCCGAAGAGGAAACAAGGGTTTCAATCAACCTTCCACCTCCCTTTCAAGCACCTGGTCGCGTGTAGTCCAAAGCACGCACACGCCTCCAGACTGCTCTAACGGTTCTTTCTTGTGCTGTTCGTGCTGTTTCCCATTCAGACGGTCCTGCCGGCCGAATGGCGAGGTATAACCGGCTACCCAGCTTCGCTTCTGGTATCTCTGCCGTTTCCCACGCTTCGGGCGGGTTTGCTGAGGTTATCAAGCCTCCAGCTTCATGAAGGATGGCCATACCCGCCGCAACATCCCTAAATTCGCCCCCATATTGTCAGTCTTCAATCTCAAATGACTAAAAATAACCGTAGCTGGCTGAATGTTATTCTTACCATTCCCAGCACCCTCCTTCCCACCAAATATCAAAAGAGCCCATTGCCGTGTAAGCGAGGTCCAGGGTCGCGCTTTTCCAGTGTGAGCAACAACAAGTGGAAATCAAGACAGCGAGAGCGGGTGGTGGGTGAAGAAAACAACTGACCTTCCCAAGCTTCTGACCCCGTGAACCATTCCTCCCTTGCCACCTCGGCCCCCCACCTCGACTGCCATATTCACGAAACTATCCACCTTCCGGTACAGATTCCCATCTGGCCTGTCTTTACGGTCCTTGCCCCATTCGCAGCTAAACACACATCCTGCCGGTGCGTTCCTCGGCAACGGCTGTCTCACCAGCGGCAATCTTTGCGTCTCATTCAGCCAAGCACCTCGACCCTTGCAGGACGTAAAGAGCTGGCCAAGCATCGGCGCACATATGACTCCTATTACTGGAATTCCGTCGATGAGAAAGGCGATGGAGACGCAAAACATGGGGAAAAGATGCGTATAGTTTACTGTTCCATCGAGGGGATCAATGACCCAGGTCGGAGTTGCAGGGTCGACGAGGTAGGGGCGCGTGGGCTGGGAGGATTTCGCGTAGGTCTCTTCCCCGATGAAATGGTGGGAAGGGTACCGCGTGTTGATGGCAGTCTTGATGAAAGCTTCTACCTCTTCGTCGGTCTGCGTCACGATGTCGACGGCGGAATCCTTCTCCGTGAACTCTGGGATTGTGGACTTCTCGTTGGTGGCCTTGGTACTGCTAAATCGTGAGCGGGCGGCTTCCATGAGAAGGTGACCTGCATCTTTCCCGAGCTGGACGGCAAAGGCGTAGATTCCGTCCAGCTCGGCTTCCGTTATCGTGTTTGGTACCATGACTGCTGCTTTTTGGGAACGGAGAATTGAATGGCAGTCTTTTTTTGCAGGTGCAAGCGACACCTCAAACATCGAATGATATGGGTAGAGTCCTAAAAAACTTTAGTCGTTCATGTCGAGGATGAAACTGAAAAGCGACGTTGAGTCAGAACCTTCCTGTACTGAGCTGCTACGCAGCTCTTCGGCATTGGCGATTCCGCACACTAACAATGTAGGAAGGGCGGCCACAGCCATCTTTCCGCCCACGGTACTTTAGTCCAGAGCCGTTGCAAAGCGAAGAGGATGTAGCCTATTCTTCTAGTTTACCCCGGTATGATGAGACTTCGGCGATCACTAACGCAAGGTTTCCTCCTCTCCAGATTCCCCCCGATGGGGAGTTAAGCAGAGCCTACCAGCAAATTAATGTGCCGTCAACTTGTCAGGTTCGATCAAACATCGCATACGGTTGAGTTCTGTAACCTGCAGAGTAATAGAGCATAAAATTCTTCGTCATATGGATGTTACAATCTTTTGCCCCCAACGTTAGTAGCATTATTTTCCCCAAGTGGTGGAGACATCCATCACCAGACGACCTCTGTCTCAGCGGATAATCTCTTAACCAGCCCACAAGACGTTGGTGTCTCAATATGGGTAATTGAAAAGTGAATTTATTTAGATGTCCGGCAAGAGGAGTACCTATCATATGTCGAAAACTGACTGCTTCTCCACCTCCTGGATGAATGTTTACGCATCACCACTAACGCTGATTCTATATCTCTTTCCCAGAGCAAACCCTAACCCCCTGCCCCTGCACGATGGCTCAGGGGCTAACGACTTCCACCACGAACAAGCATCACGACAACAGCAGTCATGTAGGATAAATATTCCGGATCTTCATCCTTTAAAAAGACGTATCTCTCATCCAATATACGATTGATCGTAGTTTTAGCTGAGGCCTCTACCGCTTTGTATTCCTCGTCCGTTAATGGCACCTTCGATGTTGATGTTCTCACCGTTTCACGCCATGCAGCGTGGATACACGAACCATCAGGGCCAGTTCGTTTCCGCAGTATCGCAGAAAGGCCTTTTTTCTTTTGCAGTGTCCGTTACGCAGTCAGCACTACTGCGTTACTGCGATTTGTGTGTTCGGCTCATTTTGATAAATTTCATGCAAACCTCCTGCAACCATCTACACCTTCTCCAACTCTAGAATTGACCAATTAGAAGGTTAAAATGGGCCTCAATTCTTACTACGATGCTTACTACCAGACTGCTCAAAAACGATGAATTAACGCAGCAAGAAGGATACTATAGGGCACTACCCCCTATAATTCAAGGCTTACCACTAAAGGTTAAAAAATGAAGCCATTCCCAACTCTTGCATTACTGTGCATGAGTACAGCTGCGAGAACAGCGCAGTAATACACCCCTATCCCTTACTACAATACCGCGGACCCGAACTGGCCCTCATAGTTTGGTAGTAACACGGTTCCGGTAAGACCGCCTCAGTTTTGTCATTGCAATACCCTGGATCATCCTCTAAAAATTGCCAAATTTGAGAGTTGATACTCATCGACCACTCAAGTGGTGTATCTTCGCGTTTGCTGATACCATACCAGTCATCATCGTCAAGGTCGCTATTATGGATACCCAAGCCTGTATCCGAAAACTTTTGTCTTATTCATGGAGTTGTCTGCTGGGCGCCTGGAGAAAGTGTAGAGAGGTTGATCGTCTCAGCCGGAGAAGGGGTTGCAGGTCTTTGCGGTATGAACTCCAAAAAAAGACTGCCCAGACTTTTATGTAAAAGTAGTGTCTGCCCGCGTAGAACAGATCAAGTGCAATCCAGTACTGGTTTGTTTGTTAGCTTGGGATCTCGGACCAACTTCAACAGCCTTTTTCACTTCTTACTATCGTGTTTCGTGCTAGTGTTGAGGCATAACCGGGCCTTGAAGATTCTATTCGAGAAATTGAATATGCGATTTTGAATCGGCCTAATCTATTCTCAAACAACAGGTCTCCGTTTTGCCCTGTTCTGGTACCGGTTGGGACAGTTCTTTAGAGGAGGAGATACGAAAAGGTCATATTAATTGTGCTAGGAGTACAAATCTAACAGAAAAAAAAAAAAAAAAAAAAAAAAACCCAGCAGTGGAGTGTATGTGAGAAAAACCAAACTACAAAGAAGCGGCAACCCGAGGTGTAGTTACCAACGGTCCCTCTACTGGTATCCTCAAGTCCCGCACCAGCTTAGCCCACGAGATAGCTCCTCTTATAGCAAGCTCTTCTGGCACTTCGGGCCCCTCTTCAGACATCCTGCGGTTAAACAGCTCTAAGCTGACCCATCCCTCAAACCCAATGCCATGAAAGAAGGCTCGAGCAACCTCCTTCACGGGCAGGTATGCTCCGTATTCTGTCTCGCCGTAGAACAGCCTGCAATTGCGCGACCAGCTCATCCTCGCCGGCTGCTCTGAGTTGTAGTACGGGTGGCCCGGAAGCAGCGGCTTGCTCAACCTCTCAGCGTCAACCACCTGGACGTAGAAGACCTTGGAGACATCCACACGAGCGACCAAGTTGGCGATGGTCTTTCTGACCGCCTCCTTTGCGTTGGGGGTCCTTCCAGCAGGTGACGTCGGGTCGGCGTAGATGCGACCGAGAATGTTGAAGGTGTCGAGGCAGATGCCAAAGTTTGGGCGGTCGACACGCTCCACGACGTCCCAGCAGACCTCCCAGAGATCCACACGAGTGCTCCAGCAGAGACTCTCGTAGGCAAAGCGGATAGGGGGTGAAGCTTGAGCTCCGATATCAGCCACTTTGCGGAGATCAGACACAATCAGATCGAGATTGTCACTGACTTGGTCAGCGGGGAGGAAGTTGGCTGGAACCTGGATCATGTCGGTCTGGAGCTCATGCGCAAGCTCAATCCATAGCGCTAGCTTCTCAAGACGGCGCTCATGTTCGTTTCTGTCGATAAGGCCGTCGTAGTGCATGAAAGGCTGGAGGCAGACTATTTCAAGGCCCCTGACTTGACACATCTGGAGGATATGACGAGCAGCGGCTATTTGCGCCTTGGGAGAAGGGCCTTCAGGTGAAGGAGGCTCATCTGACAAATGTTCTGCCACGTCGGCCAGATCTTCATGGAACAGCTCGATACCGAGGTAACCGTATCGTTGGGCGGCGTCAAGCTTGCTGTCCAGAGAGTGGCCAGCGAAGCAGCGCCCTAGGGACATGGAGCTGATGGCTAGCTTTGATGGCATGGCGGATGTTCTGACGTGTGAGCGTAGAAAGAAACTCGGAGGATAGGAAAGTAAGAGGTGTATCGTCAATAAGGGGGGTCTGTCGGGATGGATAATAATGCGCCGGAGTATGGATGCTAACGTAGGATACTGATTTAGAGGAAATATTGGATATCGCTGCGATACAGTTGAGGATATGTGACAACTGAGGAGAAAGTACAGATTTAAATAGTCACAGAACGCAGGGCAGGGTGAAGCAGTGAAGAAGCAGTTGGAGCTACCCAGGTTGGACTCGACCTTCGTGTGGTCTCGTTTATCACGGCAAGCGTTCCCGTGAAGAGGACTCGAACGTAACTCAGCAGGCAACCAACCGTTTCCCGTCCAAAGCTTCCCTTCCAAGTAACCGTGATAAGGGTATCATGAGCACCTTAAACCTCTCTCATGGAACCTGCCATGGAGACGTAGAGGGCGGTTTGTTGCAGATGCTCGGGATGGCACCGCTCTGGTTTGCGAAGAATTGGCCAATAACAAGAACGATAGCGGACGTCAACGGTGAACCACGGGAACGGAAGCCAAAGTTTGCTGAGCGGAACAAAGCAGTAACGGATGGGCCGAAGGTAAGCGACCGTATGAGTGTCTCACAAGATTGAGCATCACCTCGATGATCAGATGGCAGTGAATGTTGACGAGCTTGGATGACCGGGAAGAGACATCATCCCCTTGAATGATAAACACTTAGCCGCCCGTCGCTGTTGACAGCCTCCCGTGCTTGCCAGCCAACTTGCATCGAGGCCAAATGAGACCCAGCAAAAGTACTTTTGTTTCATTTGAACAGCAAGTTTGACAGATGGAACGCGGGATGCCGAATACATGTAGACGTTGTGTAAGTCGTGCAACCTCTGAGTGCCGATTTTCCAGTTAGCTTTCTAATGGAGACAATCCGTCTCAGGGTATACACGGAACGGCCTGGTGACACCAACTGTTAAAAATCTTATGAACGATATGGGTTTCTGGTGTGTTCCTTCGTCCGAATGTAATTGTGGTAAATTGAGAGCGATGAATGCGATGATTAGCGATGACAACTTCAAGTAGTCGGCCCAGATCTTGAGCGTAATAGCCCACCAAATACTCTACAACGCTCACGGTGTCCCGCATCAATCTCTTTGGTTTCGAGATGGAAGTTCCATCATTGATTTACGCCCGCCCCGAGATACACCACTCGGACGGGTGAATGATGATAAGAAGCCGCGTATAAGTTTGGTGCTACCATGGTTGGAAAATGTCGAGATATCAGAGGGAAACGGATGAATGATTTGGTGATGGTTGGCGAGTAGTTGGCGTGCGTGTTGCGAGCGGGCCCAGTTTCCGTCATGCCATGGCCCATGAGATTCGGAGACCTGGAAAAGCGAAGGACAAGCAAGCCGTTGGGCGACCGGAAGGTGGTGGCAGACTGCTGGATAAATGTTTAAGCGGTGGGGCCGATGTAGGTAGCTGGGATCCCGTCGCTAGGTCTTGCGAGCTTGGACTGCCTATCCCCGCAGCAGAAAGGTAAGGTACCAGAGGTATTTCAGCCTCCGAGGCTCTTGAAGACTGTTTCCTTTATTCCGACCTGGAATACCAAAAGAGCCCCAAAGCATGTCAAAGGGTAAAACGCTCATCCCCGGTGTTTTTTGCCCATGCTCTTCGAGGTACACCCTCAAATAACCAATTTGCCGCCATCCAATGCAACTCTACTAAGGGAGAGCACTAGGTAGACAATTCCAACCTCCACAAAGCCCCGAGGACACTAGAGTATTTCTCATTCATCCTCGACGGAGCGCCCCATGGGGATTCTCGGACCAATTGAACCCTGTCTACTCCACGCGCCCAAGTAGTATTCAAGATCGGGGAGTAACTTATAGCCACGCCCCCTTGGCATCTTTTCGCCCGAGGACAATGTTGAACTCCCTCGACCTGTCTTTGACTTTTTCCCCCCGTTCTCCTTTGAGTCTTGATTTCAAGTGACTGTAACTCTTCATCGCCAGAGATCATACCTCACAGATCATAACACATAGCACCAGTTAAAGATGTCGACATCAACCATCACATCATCGTCGACAACGACAACGACGACAACGGCGACCGTCCAGCCCCAACAGCAAGAGGTCCTCCATCTCAGCAGCATACCAGACATCACCCCTTACGCCAAACATGGCTACCTCTTCGGCCAAAAGCTGGCCGCCTCCATGTCCCCTCTCCTCCACTCCATCGTCTACTCCCACCTCTCCCTCAACTGGGCTCAGCTCCGTCTCGACTCCTCATCTATACCGCTCTTCCTCCAGCTCGCCCAGCACCCCGACTTCTTTGGCAGTTCAGTGACCATGCCAAATAAAGTTTCCATCATCCCGCACCTCGACTACCTCACACCCGAGTGCCGCGACGTCGGCGCCTGCAACACTTTGTTTCTCAAGACCGACGAGGCCACAGGCCGCCGCCTGTTCTGCGGCGCCAACACTGACGTCATCGGCGTGCGCGAGAGCTTTGTCCAGAACGTGGCCGATCCGGCGCGGGTGTACGAGGGCCGGCCGGCGCTAGTGATCGGCGGTGGCGGCGCGGCGCGCTCGGCCGTGTATGCGCTGCACAAGTGGCTCGGCGCGACCGACATCTACCTCGTGAACCGGGACAAGAGCGAGGTGAACGCGGTGATTGCCGAGTGCAAGGAGCGTGGCTACGGCGATCGGCTGGTGCATGTGGCGAGCGTGGAGCAAGCCGAGAGGTTGCAGGGGCCTGGGGCAATTGTTGCCTGTATCCCGGACTTTCCGCCTAAAACAACGGAGGAGGTGTTGGCGAGACGTATCATTGAGACGTTCCTGAGAAAGGAAGAGAAGGGCGCCATGCTGGAGATGTGCTATAACCCGAGCCCCTTTACCGAGCTGGGAGCGTTGGCGGAGAAGGAGGTGTGGCAGGTTATCCTGGGCACTGAAGCCTTGATTTGGCAAGGTATTGAACAGGTATGTTGATGGTCCCGTCCTGGTCGTGTATGTGTTACGTGATTGATGGCTTGCTGATAATATTCTCGCTGCGATTTGCAGGACAAATATTGGACTGGTCGTACCAACGACGAGCTTCCTATTCAACAAATCAAGGAAGCCATTGCGGCAAAGCTGGCCGAGGCGTCCAAATTGCACGCCAGTTGAGAGGTCGAAGGGCTCTTCAGAAAGTGCGAGATTAAACTGGAAAATGAACGAGGCTTGATGTATGAATCGTGCTGCGATACCCATTGTGATAGGAAATGGAAGCATCCGTCGTGGCACTGACAGCTCGGAAGCGAAACCTTGTGGTTCAGATGTTATGAAACCAGAATAATGCGACCGCGTGAGATGTTGTGAACCGCAGCAAAGGGACTCCCTACCCGCGACACCTAACAAGAAAAGACTTGGCGTCTCTCTGTGAGACACAATCGCGACCAGGACGATAATATATAGAGGAGACCTTGCAAAACACTGATAATGAACAAAGGGTGGAAACTTTTTATGGTTTGCTTCAGACAATATGATCCCATTCTCTCGCTTCGCACCTGAAGCTATCATCACACCAGGCCCTTCGACCCCGGGTAAGAAAGACAAATTAGCTCGGCACTCCTGGTACGCTTGTGACCCATATGTCATTGTCCCAAACGTCCTAAGAACAGGATAAAAAGGGATAATTGGTGTTTGATTATGCACTTGGGGAATCCAAAAATGACGTGTTGAATCACATAAAACAGGTTTTGCAACAGAAGTTATGGCTGAAAAGAATATTTCAATGCTTAATAAAACCGATTCATGTTATCGAGCCAACAAACAAATCAGTATTGAACTGTAGAACAACAAAGGTATCACCCGCATTATAAAACGTAACATCGTATCCACGGCGGCTGGCCGTTGCGGTTCACACCGTCCATGCCCGCATTCAACTGCCCTGCAACTCTGAAAGCAAGGCAAGCTGCAGGCCTCTTTAGACTGCGCTCTCGGTCTGTGTCACCCTGTCCTTTTCGTCCAGCGAAGACTCCTCTCGCTCCGCGGTTCTGTCGAAGTTGAGTTCGGCCATAAGGATCTTGTTGGCATTGTGAACAGGCTTGATGTCGAACAAGCGATCCATGGCCTCGAGCGGAATCGACTTGGTCTCGGGGATGAAAAAGTGAACGAACACAATCGACAGAATCATGAGCGAGGCAAAGAAAAAGTACACGCCGTACTCCATCTTGAGGAACATCTGCGGCGTGAACCGGGAAATGATAAAGTTCCAGAACCAGTTGTTGGCCGCCGCCGACGCCTGACCAAGGGAACGTGTGTTTTGATCGAACATTTCCGAATTAATCACCCAGGGAGTACCGTTCCATGAAGGCGTGTAGAAGGCAGTCCAGAGGTAAAAGAAGAAGATGGCCGCGATACCGCCAGAGGTCAGCTTTGCGTCTTCCTCCTTGGTCGACCCGGGGCCCGCAATCTTGATGTAGGCTCCGATGAACCACATGCAAAGCGATCCACCAATCGCACCGATGAAGAGCATGCGTCGACGACCGACCAGGTCAATAAGCCACAAAAGCCAAATGATGGTAAGCACCGTCTTAACCACACCAAAAATTCCGGTGGTTAAGAATCCAGTGTTGGTACCGGTAATGCCAATGCTCTTGAAGACGGTGGGTGAATAGTAGTTGATGGCGTTGATACCACTTCCGTTCTGCCAGAGGAAAAGCATACCGCCCAGGAAAAAGCGCCACTGAACCTTGGGCTGCTTGAGGGAAACGAACGGCTTCCAGAAGCCCTTGCCAACCTCGCGGGTATACCGTTCCAAATCAGCGTCAATGTACGACACCTCCTCGACGATGTATCGATCATTGGGCTCAAGGTTGCGCATCCAGCACAAGACCTTCATCGCCTCTTCTCTCTTGCCGTTGGCAAACAGCCACCGTGGCGACTCGGGAATCCAGAAACTGCCGAAAAACAAGAGACCGGCGGGGATGAGCTGAACGGCAAAGGGAATGATCCATTGCGACCTGGTCGGGGCCATGGTGGTGTTGACGCCGTAGTTGATCCAAAACCCGACTAGACCACCAATCTGCCAGCCGAGCTCATAAATGCCAACAAGACGGCCACGGACAGCAGGCGGGGAAAGCTCTGAGATATAAATCGGCACCATGTTGGAGGCACCTCCGACACCGATTCCGGCAAGTACTCTACCTGCGATGATCGGGGCAACTCCTCGGCCTTGACCATCAGCAGCAAGCATAATGGCGGCGCCAATGATGAAGACGACGGAGAAAGCGATGAGGGACTTGCGACGGCCCAAGAAGTAACTAGTCGCAAAAGCGAAAAGACTGCCAAAGAAGGCACCGGCTTGGTAGACCGATACAATGTTGGCCTGGAGCAGAGCGAGAGCACCGGGTGTGTAAGAGGCAAAGTCGAATTCCTTGGTGAAGGATGGTAACGCAAGGGTGGTGCCGATGAATGCAGAATCGTAGCCGATCATGCAAGAGGCAAAACTGGCGATCGCCGCGCATGTGTAGACACGCCAGTTGTAGACGGCCTTTGGCGTCGGCCTGTCTTCCTTGAGGGCGAGAAGAGTCATCTTGACGGGTCCGATGGCGATCGACAATGGAGAAAAGAGAAAGGAGGGCCAGTGACACGACCTCTCCTACAAGGTCGCCAAAGAGAGGGTGGAATGAATGGTTGAATGAAGAGGGAGGACTGGTGGCATCCTATTGACGTTCCTGGACCTGGGATGTCTTGTTCTTTATAGAAAAGGAGATCTCAAAGAGGTACGTATAAGTGTTCGACTCATCCACGCGCATGGGAACCCACGCACTAGTGTTCCTTCTCCATGGGGAATCTCGTGGTTAGCAACCATACCCCAGCCGCCCGGCAAGCCAAGATCTGGCTGGTTGGTCTCCCCCGCAAACTCCGCAAGAGCCACACCAAGTCTGTATTTGGTACACTCGACTGCAAGGGACCGGAACAACCATCGGATCGCGACCCTGGAAATCAGGAGTGCATGACAACAGTCGGGCCCCAAATGCCAGGTCTCCTCGTGGCAAAGTGACCTGTTCGAGCTCGTCGTCAGCGTCTCCGTGTCCGGTCCTTGAACTTCCCCACACTGAGGTGAAGCTGATGAGCGTTGAGCCGGTACAGACGCCCCGAAGCGGTGGCTGTCCAGTGTTACCCCTGCTCAGCAACCGCCCCGCAAACCGCTGGCGTGCTAGCGCAGAATTTTGGGAGGCTGTGGGTAAATGTATAGCCGGAGGACGGCAGACAACAACGGTCGTCGTTCAGCCCCCTTCGTCCTCACTCAACCTTTCGAGGCGCCTCGAAGCGAGACAGTAGGGCCAGCAACGCTCGTTTAACGTCAACGCCAGTAGCCCATCACATCCGAGAAAGCTGCAGCTCTGTGCGTGAGCAGGAAAAGCTATTATCCAGCTAACGTTTGGCAACCGAATGCTGGTGATTCAAGAAACTGAAAGAGTTGTCGAGGATACATATAGAGGTGAGTCGCACACCTCCTTTTCATCACTCCAATCACCAACGCCAAGTGTTCCCGTGAGCCGATCGCTTCACCGTGCTGTCGAGGTAACGGTAGCCCGTACCCACACCAGAAGCATCGGCTTCAGGAGCAAGAACGTATCTGGGTTTAGTGCTCCGAACAGACCTTGCTACGCTCCGCCGAAACCGGGCCGAGTTTTACCACGATGCCGACAGCCCGCCCTGAAATCAAGACTGTCGGATCTGCATGGTTCTTTCTTTCAAGAAATTTGTGAGGCAATTCTGTTGAGTCGAGGCTGTAACTGCGCGTTATGGGATTGCTCTTGATCATCAGGGTATGCTCGCAAGACCTCGCGCCTCATCAACCGGCGTGGTGCTCGCCGTCCGGTGAATAGTTCAAATTGGGCAAAGCCCTGTTCTGGCAGTAGATCGAGTCCATCCATCGCAACCCAGCCTCTGTGAGCTTCGCGTCGTGTTTGTTCCAGTAAGGGTGATGTGAGACATTTGTAATCGAGTTCTAGCACAATGCCGCCAGTGGGGTTGTCGAGCCAATGCAAAGGGACAGTAAATTCAGGGTCCGGGGTGTTGTCCACTGTGTGTGTTGGTATGCAGGAAACGATCATGGTCGGGTTCTTGAAGTCTTCTGGGAGTGGTTCGTCTCGGGTTCGAATGATATGAAATCGGGTATTGTCGTGAGATCGTGGCCCTGTGCTCAACAGGGGCAGAGCGTCTCTGGCCAACAGGTTCTCGAAGTGTGAGACCAGCTTCCGGGCGTTTGGGAACGTTCGGTTGAAGATCAGGATCTTCTTGACTCCCAGCTGAAGCATGGCATACACAGCTGCCCTGGCCATACCGCCAGCGCCGATGACAAGACCAGTGCTGGTTGATCTTACGGCATTGGCAGGCGATAGTCCGCGACGGAGGCAGGCCCGGATACCAATCCAGTCCGTGTTCTCACCGTAGAGGGCCTTGACAGGGCCGGCTTGGCTAATATTGTTGAACATGGACACCTCGTCAGGAATTCCTCCGTCCACTGTAAGCTGCCGCACCGGAATCAAGGTATTGACGGCTCCGATGGCCTTTGCATGCCGACTCAACGAGTGCGTGAGACTGATAATTTCCACCTTGAAAGGTAGCCCGACCGAAGCGCCAGCAAACTGCGGATCACTAATGACCTCGCGCAAAGTCCCGATGTTGGTGGTGGAAAGGGGCGTGTAGTGATGCGGAATGCCACAGGCCTTGAGAGCGGCATTATGCATGGCTGGGGATAAGCTATATCCCACATTTGCGCCGAAGACATACAGCTTCATTGGATCGTGCACAAATGCCGAGTAGAGAGCCTGCGTCGCTTCTAGAGCCGTAAGCGGAGGTTGGGTGTAGACTTGAGGTCCGAGGCAGCCCCTGAACGGCTCGGGAATGACCGGGGTAAGGATCTCGTTAAAGCACATGGATGTTCGACCTAGCCGTCCTGTATTATAGGCAATCAATGGGAGTCTTGGGCCCGCAGCGGCGTCAACTGCAGTTTGAATTTGCCGGATATCTGTATTGTCCCTCGAGCTCGAAGCGGGTCTGGTCATCCTTACCAAATCGCATCCCACATTCTGGGCCTTTTGATAGGTCTGGAGCCAAGATGTATCGCCCCAAGAAGGCGAATTAACCTGTGCGAGTTGCATGTCGCCGATTACCTTGGTTATGCCCTTGACGGCTGTTAGTTGTCTGAGCAAGCCAGAATCGAGGCTCAGGTCGACCGCCACATAATCTGGCGCAAGCCTCAAGGCATGGCTCAGGTAGGCCATGTAGAGGGCCAACAGAGATTCTTCGTACAATGCTCTTTCTGGAAAGACCACATGAAGAACGATGGGGATCACTGTATCCCTTCTGATCTCGCCTACAACACGGCTGATCTCGCTCGCTCGACGAGGCGCAAGGCCCATGGGGCTCGTGGTGCCGTATTCACCCGTTGAGAGATCATCTACAATGATCTCTATTGCGTCCACGCCAGCATCGAGCTCCTGGATATCGACGCCTTTGTCGAGGAAGGTGGATATAGGCAAGGCGAGGGCGTAGGTAAAACGGCGCTGCTCGACGGGGACGGAAGCCAAGGGAAAGGCGGACTCGACGAAAGGTATGGTCCCCTTTGGTAGAATCAGAGACAGGAACTTGAGAAAGTGGCGCTCGGCCCGTTTGAGGGTTAGGTATGGCGCCGTATGTCGCTGGTCCGGAACGGCGGGCGGTGATGTTGAGGCGGAATGGGTGTCTAAGCTCTCTTCAGAGACGTTGAAGAACTCGAAGCGGGTGCAACGGCGAAGAACAGCACTTGTGGCGTCAAGAAGGGCTTCCACCTTGGACTTGTCATAACCCTTCAAATGGGCCTGGATGGCTTTCGCATCGCGCAATACGTAAATAACGGGATTGGACAGGCCGAAATCCTGCAATCTGGCCTGCACACCGCGCTCCAACCAAGAGCAGACAAGAATGGCGAGGGTCTTGTGCAGGTTCAAGATGTTCTGCAAGATGGAGATCTGGCGCCTCCCATACTCGGCTGGGCCATATCTTTTCTTGTAGGCCGAACTAGACAAGCCGGTGAGATGGTTGAACTCGGATTCCAGGTCGACTATTTTGCGTTTCATGGCGGTAGATGCCATGATTGCCAGCGTAGATTTTCCGGCGCCCCGGATACCAGCAATAACAATGGACGCATCGGGATCGAAGCTGGTTTTGAGGGGGTGATGCGGCGGCAGTGCGCCATGGGGTGGGGAGTTGGGCGCCGACCAAGAGCCTAGAGGTAGGGAGACTGAATGTTAGTAATCGATATGAAAGGCGCAGATCAAGATATCAGACGTGCCCACTCTAGAGTTGGCCGAAGTGTTTGGACTCTCGGAAAGCGGTCGTGGTGGTGGTAGTGTTCGCCTGGCATTGGCATCGTCCCTGTTGCCAGTGTCGCTGTCGTTGGCGCAGAGCATGGCCATGGTCGCAAAGGAGCGTTTCATTCCGGCAGTGACAGACGATGATATTGGCGGTAAAGGTAGAGGTTCGTGGGGTGCGATATTCCCGACATGGCGTGTCGGGAACTGGGTGTTCATGATGGTGACGGCGGCGGCGGCGGCGGCAGCAATGTTTGTAGTGTCTTCAAGTTCAGATACTGGTGCATGGATTGTGGTAGAGGTAGCCGCATTCTCACATGCGCCATGGCAGAGTTGATTCCGCTCGTCTGGACGAAAGAGAGTCCATTCCGCGCCCGTCTGTCCTCGTCGCGCAGTGGTTCGGTATTCAGGGAAACGGCGTCATCGGGTCGAAGATCTGGCGTGGAGTAGGTACTTTACGTGGTGTCGGGAGCAAGAGAGGAGGGATGATGGTTCAGTTGATTAGTAGGTAGTTCCATCTAGAGCGACCGGATGGAAATGGAGGTCCATGCTAGCTAGGTACATACCTCTTTAACAACCTATGGAAGGGATCCCGGCCCGGCGTGCCTTCTCTCATGTATGTAAAGTACTGTTAGTGCATCTTACTAGTATAGTAGCGGTAAGGTAAAGGGTAAATACCTGTCTTCCGCATATATATAACTCTGTACATGAAACATCAGACGGAATGATTGTGATTATAATGTTATCAAAGAGTATTGCAGTTTAAGCACCTGGTATTTACAAGTTGTGTTCTCCGTACACCGCACGTGAGAATTGCGGTACATGGTATGGCGGTTGTTTCTCCCCAAGCATCTTCCACTGTATTCATTGAAGGACGGGAGCGGCGGGGGGAGGCAGCAGCCAAGCACACTGTGCCTTGCAAACACCATGTCAGTCCCCACTTCGAAAGGCCGTGGACATCAACAACAACGCTTCAATAACTATTCCAAAGTTTAACCTTTAATAACATCCGTGCAATGAAATGCGCCTAAGTGAAATTTACGCTCCTTATAGCTTTTAAAGAGAGGAATCTAACTATATTCTTATTTTCTCTTTATTTTAAAAAATAATTAAATGGTAATTGAAAAAAGGAAAATGGTAAAGGAATATGAAAAATAACGCAAAGTGGGGACTGATATGGTGTTTGCAACGATTTATTTTTGACCAAAAATAACATTTTTCTGAAATTCTATAATGAATCTTAAAGATAAAAAAAAAATAAGAATATGGTTGAATTCCTCTCTTTGAGAGCTATAAGGAGCGTAAATTTCATTTAGGCGCATTTCGTTGCGCGGATGTTATTAAAGGTTAAAGTTTGGACCATCTTTACTAAATTTCATATTCAACTTGTGTTTCCTACCCCAGATTTTTGGCTGAGGACTGACATGGTGTTTGCAAGGCATAGCACCTTAAGCAGAGGATAAATGATTATCCTGCCATCACACTTTGGCCTCCTGTTCTGTCCTTCTGATCTCTTCACGGTGTCTACAACTCCAACGCGTACATCACATCGGATCTGTCCGTTCTCCTAACTGACCATCACAGATATGCCTTTCCACTTCGACAATTCTCGAGAGTCCGTGATCCTCTGACTGGCTCCCAGACTTTAGGAAATGTCTCTTTCACAATTAGACAGGAAGAGTCTTTCGTTCTCGCCCTTGGAAATTCCCACGCCAAAAAGCCGAGCTACCCCCGCACCAGATCCAATCCCGGTTCCACTGCCGTGACGGACCCAAAACAATCCATCGCTACCATCCAGCTTCTTCACTGACCCTTGACCTGGACCAACACCAACCATGTTGAACATCTCTTTACGCTTCGGCCTTTTCGCAACCACAACCACGGCCGTTGTCCCAAAGTCATGATCGGACTCCGAAGCGCTCGCTACCAGTACAGCGTCGTCATGGTGTCGAGAGGACCATGAAGCAAGGATCAGCGAGGGCATTTCGTGTGCCTGAATTAGCAACTTCCTAGACACCTACGGATACACACAATCACTCATCCCAACCATGCCGTCCAAACGCAAGACGGTCGAAGCCGCTGCCGAAGCCAATGCCCATTCCGATGCCCCTGCCGGTAACACTCCAGCAAACAGCGACCCTCGTTTTGCATCTGCGTCCAACTTGAACGACAATAGTACCCCCGACCTTGGCCCTGACACGACGTCACCCGTTGAGCCCGTTCGTTCGAAACGCCAGAGAGTCTCGAGAGCCTGCGATCAGTGTCGAGCTGCACGCGAAAAATGTGATGGAATACAGCCCGCCTGCTTCCCTTGTGTCTCTCAGGGCCGGTCCTGTACCTACCAGGCCAATCCCAAGAAGCGAGGAGTCCAGACGGGCTACATCCGCACACTCGAACTGGCTCTTGCTTGGATGTTCGAGAACGTCGCCACCGGCGAGGATGCCCTACACAATCTCTTGGTCCATGAAAGTGGCCGGGGCGGTGCTCTCCTGGTCGGCAAGGACTCGCCTGCTGCAGAACGCTTGCATGCGAAATGGGGAAGAAGTCGTGTCAACAAAACCATCACCCGTCTTCTCTCGGGCCAGACCGCCCAAGATCCATCGGACGACGGCCCGTCCCCGTCCCAAGGTTTGAGCGTTGAGAAAGCCGGGCAAAGCATTCCCGATCCCTCTCATGCGCCTGAATCGTCTTTCTCGGCACCGGCTACAGTCCAGACACACACTCGATCAGGCCCGTTTCTACCACTTATTTCGGCCAACGACTCGGAAACCAGTTTCCAGCCAGATGGTGGAACTCAACCACCAAGTACAGGGATAGGGAAGCTGCCGCCAAATCATTGGCGCCTTCTGGATATTTACTTTTCCTACACCCATTCTTGGCTTCCGATTCTTGAAAAGAAAGACATGTATCAAGCACTGTACCAGTATTCTGAACAAGGCTTGTTGCTTCCCTCTGCTAACGTCGAATCTGGCGTTCATGCTGAGCTCTGGAGCGCCCTCGCCCTGGCGTCTTTCCAGGCCGCTGCTACTGCTGCCGCTTGGGTTTCTGGGAGTCCAGCCCCAGCTGTTTATGGTGGCGTCAGTGACATCAGTCCTTCGCCGACGGACCTATATGACACAGCTCGCAAGCTCATACCTTCGGAAAATGGCCCTTTTCAGGTTCAGCACTGCAGAGCCCTGTTGCTTCTTTGTCTAGTACACCTCGGACGGGATGACTGGGAATCTGCTTGGCTGCTGGTTGGCTTTGCGGTCCGCGTCCTTTTGATTGTACGCACACAGTCACTACCTGATAATGACCAGCTACGGCCAAGAATGCGTGCGCTCCAAGTCGCGTGCTTTATCCTGGATACCATTGTCTCTATACAGCGCAATGTACCGGCCCACCTCAAGCCAGAAGATGTTGCTGATCTGCCGTTGCCTGAAGACGGACAAGATCAATGGGAGCCATGGACACCGTGTGAAGGCTTGGGAGGTGAACACACTATGCTGCAAATGTTGAGGAACCCAGCGTATCCTTTGAGCACATTCAACCACCTCTACAGAGTTACCAAGTTGGTTGCTCTGGAACTTCTACCAAGGATGCAAATGTCTTCGCAGCACTCTTCCTTGGAGTTCAGGTCGCGCTTACAGCAAGTAATCAGTCACAATTCTCCCTTTGGTGTCTTTATCCTTTCTCAGGATACAGCATCGGCATTTGTGCCGACAGCATACCTTACTCGTGCCTTCTATCTTTGGGCAGCGGCCTTTTCCGAGCCCGTTAACGATCACTTCTCTCGTCTTCTGATAGAGACACTTGATCAGTATCAGAAGCGCTTTGGCACGTATGCAGTCCCGCCTCTGGTCCTCACCCTTTTGGCCTCTCTCATCGCTGCAAAGGAGCAATCACATTGTGCAGACCAGCATCGGAGGCAGTTGAAAGAAGTGCTGCCTGCCTACTGCTTGATATGGTCCAGAGTAGGTCGGAAAAGCGACAATAATTTCCAGCCTATACGACGGTACGAACCACCGTCAACTGCAATTCCAAATGCAAACGCAAATCTCGAGCAGCCTCTAGCAACTTCGATCTCCCAGGCCAACGGTCGGTACATTGGGCTACCGAATTCCACCCCCTATAACGACAATACGGTCCCCGATACGGTTGTCCAAACGGATGGCCCTCGACACTACGGGTCGATTAATGCCCGTGGCATCCTAAATGCATATCCGCCACCTACCACCCATCTGGTCGAAGCCGCGATGGCCCTTACACATGGAGGCGCTCCTCCCAGGCCACCATTACCACCACAACCACCACAAACAGCAGCAGCATACGTCGATACCACAATGAACGATCCTCCTAACTCCCACAATATCGTGCCCATGGCCCATTTTGGCTACTCGACGGTGGATTACGATGCGATGGTGGACGATTTGGCGTCGATCGAATATACGGATGCCGTGGACGTTGATCCGCAGTTTATGACGAACCTTGGCTTTGTTCCAGGGTGTAACTTTAGTGACATCAATGCCTATGAGAAATAGTTGGTCTTTTGGATAGAGAAAAAGTGAAAATAGAAAAGGAACTTCCGGAACGTTCGGCATGTCGTTGACACTGCGGTGGCTTCGATCAGTCACTTACTTCGTAGCAGATGGTGAAAGTGGGTGTCAAGTCAGTAAAGCGTGATGCACTAGCACCTTCGCTAGATTGAGGTATTCTTACCGGTGAGCGAGAATTTTCTCAAGACATCAACAGGAAAGAGAAAGCGTCTGGAACTCTCAAAACAGAGTGGTCAAAAATGCTTTGACGGAGGTGTTAAGCGGAGAGAATCCGGACCAACGGAGCATGTCCAAATAATGCAACAGCTTTTACTAAACTTACAACTTCAGGTGAGATGGCCGAGCGGTCTAAGGCGCCACGTTAAGGTTAACCCTTAATCTCCTCTCAGAGTTCCGTGGTCCGAAAGGGCGTGGGTTCGAATCCCACTCTCATCATGATCTTTTGCAATTTTTTTCCCCTTTCTTGCAAGCAGGTCGTTTTTTTTTCGGGTTGTTTCTTTTTGTTTTGACATTATCATGTTATTGTTGTGAGAAGTCCTTAATCACTTTTCATTAACAAGGAAATGTTTTTTTTTTTTTTTTTCATTGGGCCTTTCTTGAGACATAATGTTGCAAATTCTGATTTTGTTACTTGTATTTCTCTATTATTTGAGGATCCGAGGTTTCGAAGTTGATGTGAGTTTTACTTCCCCAATTTCTAATGGATTGAAAATATCCTTGGTCGTCTATAAATTTTGATGCAGGCATCTTTCAAGACTCCAAATTTCTCTCAAACCCAGCAGGAATGAGTTTTTCCCTTACATAAAGCTGCCGTATTGCGTGTATAGATCTTCCCCCACGTGCTCAGGAAGTGATCCCACCCACCTCAGTAACACCACAACGACGATCTAACAGTTTCAAACATGCCTACTGGCCTTTTGTTTTCAATTACATCTGCATTACTCCTCATCTTCCCCAGGTTGATCCACCGTTAAATCCGGTACCCAGCCCTTTGGCCTTTCGCTGCCGCGAATCTTCCGATCGTACCCCAACCTCTCGACCTTCCTCACCGACTGCCGCATCACGTCCAGCTTCTTTTCCCACTGTTTCTTGTCGCCGGCCTTGGTCGGCAGCATCTCAAAGAAGCTGCCCAGCTCGTGCATGTCCTCGACAATGGTCCGCTCGTCGTCCTCGGCGCCCGCCATCTTGCCCGTCAGGGCTGTACTGGTGGTCGCGAAGCGCATCATTTCGCCCGAGAGGTCGAAGACGCCGTAGAAGTAGTCGTCTATCGTTGTTGACATGATGAGCGGTTCTAGCTTTGGTTGTTGTTGTTGTTGCTCTGTCTCTACTGGGTTGTTGCTGTCTTTGCCGGTGGTCTCCTGCTGCTCGGTCGAGGGAGGAGGTACCGGAACGTTGGCCGCGTCTGGCATTGGTTCATCCTTATCCTTGTCCTGGTTGTCCTTCTCCTTCTCTCCTAACACAGCAGCGCCTTTCCTCGTGAGATCCTCCACAAATGCTGAAAGCTCTTCAGGCTTGAGAAGAGTTTGGGTCTTGAGGTAGTGAGCAAAGGTAAGTGCCTCGGCGAGCTCCTCTAAGCACATGAGCGAGCGAGAGTAGCGGTAGCGGTTGATGCCTTGGACGTCTGGGGCCATGGTGGCTAGGAGCTTGGAGATTTCGGCCAGGCGAGAGTCCACCTCGGATTGGATTTGGGGAGGAAGGTCGGGGTTGATTGTGCGGACTCTGATGCGTGAGATAGTCAGTAACCTGCTGGTGACTGTGAGCTTAAAGTAAAGCGGTGGTGAATTACCGTTGAAGAGCAAATATTCTGGGAAAAAAAAAAAGGTCAGTTGAGTTTCTTCCGTCTGAGGAAAGACTATGTTACTGCTCACATTTTCTTGCTGAGACCGGTAACATCCCTCGAAGCCTTCCCCAGGCGGTCGCGACGATCATGGTGGGCGTCGAGCTCATCGCGTAGCTGTTCAAACATGGGCGTGTATGCATTTCTTACGACGGCCACCTTTGGCTTGGGTGCCGGTCGGGGTCCATTGTTGAACTTCTTCTCGTTTCCGTGCCTGTCGCGCTTAAAACCAGACATGTTGTTTCCGGTTGAGTTTTCAATTGGCTTGGAAGCGTCTTCGGAAACGATTTTGGCGCGTTTTGGTGCTGGTGCTTCGTCCATCTTGCCTTCCACGTTGGGAAACAAACTGAAATCGATGTCACGATGATGACGCCAGAGATAGAAAGAACCCCGGGGTGTGAGCAAGAGCGTTTGTGCAGAATTGATTGTTAGCGCATATTTTTCAGGCGGCATGCCCCGCAATTGTCAGGATGCCTCCCCGGTTCCCGAAATTTAGCGTTATAAGGGTCCTCTACTGTACGTATAAAATTTCCCCACGTTGACATGGGCTGCTTGCAAGATCTCATCCTGATCGTGAACACTTCCTCATCTCAAACATCTCTTCACTTCGACAACACCATCGCAAACAACAAAATCGTTCCATTGACCTTCATAACTCGGGCACTTTGACTTTCAGCAGCTTCTCTGCGTTCCCATGCGCAATGGCCTCAAGCCCCTCCTTGCTGACCAAACCACTCTTTTCCAAATCGTTGATCCACTCGAGCCCGATCTCATTCTTCTGAAAAGGATAGTCGACACTATACAGTATGTGATCCAGCCTGGTGTTTGCCAGGACGCATCTCAGTGGGTTGAGACTCCAGACGCCGCTCGTGGTGATCCAGATGTTCTCGTCATAGACCGTTTTGAAGTCTCGCTGGAAGTCACCCCATCGGCGACTCAAGACCTGGATTCGCTCCAACATGAAGGGTATCGTCTCCCCCATGTGGCCGATGATAATCTTGAGCTTGGGATACCTGTCAAACAAGCCCGAAGCGAACAGGCGCAGGACATGCAGCGCCGTCTCGGTATGCCACCCCAGCCCACTCGAGGCCATGCTCAAGGCCGCCCCTTGTGTAAAATTGCCTTGATAGCGCGGCGTCATGTCTTCGCTGGCCCAGGTTGGGTGAAGGTATATCGGCACATCAAGCTCCTCTGCAGATGACCAAAAGGGTTCGTATTCAGGCCCATCGAAGAACTTGCCCTTATGGTGATTGTCAACCAGGGCACCGACGAAACCTAGCTCGGTGATGGCACGGCGGAGCTCCGCAGTTGCTTGGACTGGATGGCCCATGGCTGCAACAGCGAACCCAGCGAAACGTCCTTTGCTTTGGTCTTTGGCGTTGATGATAGCGGCAAGTTGGTCGTTCGCCGCATGACAGGCAACAGGGTTATCAGAAAGACCTGGAACGTGACTGATGACTTGAAGTGCAACACCGCCAGCATCCATGTCACGGAGACGTAGGGCACCGAGGCTGACGGCCTTGTCATAAACGCCATCAACATGCTTGAGCTGTTCCGAAAACTTTGGCTTAAGGTCCGCGGGTACTGCCGAGGACAAGAAGTGTTCTTCGAGCGTAATAAGAGGAGGCGCCATTGTCCGTTGGCTCTTTTAAGTTCAGTTTGTGAAGAAGCGTGTTTTAGTGGGTGAGTAGATGAGAGCTAGAGGTAGGTAGGCATCATTTCACCTCAGAACTCTGACCATCGTGACCACAAGTCCTTTTAAGTATGTCGAGGACGGGTATGGTGTCACTTCTTCCTCTTCGGGTGCTCCTGCGTGTCGGTGCGGTGTGTGGGAGGGTTGTCGTCATAGCTTCCAATGAGGCGTCCACCAAGAGCTAGTGTAGATCTCGGAAGCAGTGGGAAAGAGCGAAACGCGCGAAGGTCATTGTCATTCTTAGGTTTCTCTTTCAACTGCACATACCATCCAGTAGAAACTCGGCATGTCTCAAAACCAAGATTTGGCGTTTCTTGGTGCATGTTTTGGGACCATATTATAGTATGGTTACTTAAGTGTAATACGTGCATCCGGATACAGCGGACAAACAAGTCATGGTCACCAGAGTTACACTGCGAAACTACGAGAGCGTAGGGGCTTGCCAAAGTTCATGTGATAAATTACACGATCAAGCCGTAAATTACCGTCTCATGTAATAATGTCAACGCCTGCCAAGAACTTCTCAAACCCCCAAAACGATAACCTCACTCGCTGCTTGTACATGCACCCCTGAAATCTGGCATCAACACCAAGCCAGCCCGCACAACGTGCGTTCACAAGATCCCATTTCTCCGAGCCTAGCCCTTCGGCTGGTTTTTCATTTGAGAGAGAGAGAGAGAGAGAGAGAGAGAGAAAGAAAGAATCGGGTTTTTGAAAAGGCTCATGGATACGCCAATCACCCATGGAATGAACCCCTAAACAACAGCGTCAACCCAACCTCAACCAAAACACCACAAGCCTCCTCAAAATGGCGACATCACCAGCAACCCCCAAGATTGCCAAGTCCTCTCTCTTAACAACCCTCTTCTCCCGGCCACTCCCCCTCTACCTATCCGCCTTTCTTCTCCGTCTCATCCTCCTACTCTACGGCCTCTGGCAAGACGCCAACTCGCCGCTCAAGTACACCGACATCGACTACCTGGTCTTCACTGACGCAGCGCGCTTCGTGTCCCGCGGCGAGTCCCCTTACGCCCGCGAGACGTACAGGTACACGCCCATCTTGGCCTGGTTGCTGCTTCCCACCACATGTACGGCCGGCGCGCAATGGGGTCCCTTGGCGGCCAAGGTGATCAACGCGGCGTGGTTTAGCTTTGGAAAGGTGCTGTTTGCGGCGGCGGACTTGGTGGCGGGATGGCTGATTGAGCGGGTGTTGGTTATGGGGACTGATTTCCCTGGTCCCACTACTTCTTTTTCTCAAGGAAATGGGACGGCGACGAAGAAGCACGAGGAGGAAGTAAATGATGAAGGAAAAGGAATGGCCCCCTCCCGCGCCAGAGCCTTCGCGGCCATCTGGCTTCTCAATCCCATGGTAGCTACTATCAGCACGCGCGGCTCATCCGAGGGTCTCCTGGGCGTTCTCGTCATGGCTTTGCTCTGGGCCGTTCTCTCGCGGCGCATCACCCTCGCCGGCTTGCTTCTGGGATTCAGCGTGCACTTCAAGATCTACCCCTTTATCTACGCGCCAGCCATCGTGTGGTGGATGGACGCCGAACGGTTTTCCGGAGTTCGCGAAACAGGCCAGAAGACCACCTCCTTCCTCAAGAAAATATCCTCCTTCCTCACCCTGCCCCGTCTCCAGCTAGCACTCACCTCCCTCCTCACCTTCTTTGGTCTCAACATGCTCATGTACGCCCTCTACGGCCATCCCTTCCTGCAGGAAACCTACCTCCACCACGTCACGCGCATCGACCACCGGCACAACTTTAGCCCTTATAACACCCAGCTCTATCTATCTTCCGCCTCTATCACCCCATTGAGTACAACACCGGCAGGGAGCCAGTTGAAGATCGAATCCCTAGCCTTCCTTCCCCAGCTGTTGCTCTCCACCGTCCTCATCCCTTTTGTTCTCGCCAAAAAGGACCTCCCCACCTCGTTGCTAGCGCAAACTTTTGCGTTTGTGACGTTTAACAAGGTCTGCACGAGCCAGTACTTTCTCTGGTATATGGTTTTCTTGCCGCTGTATTTGCCGCGATCTTCTTTCCTTAAGAACATGAAGCTCGGGGTGGCGGCGCTGGGGCTGTGGGTGCTTGGCCAGGGACTGTGGTTGCAGCAGGGGTTTGAGTTGGAGTTTTTGGGACGGAGCACGTTCTTACCGGGATTGTGGATGGCGAGTTTGGGATTTTTTGTGGTGAATTGTTGGATTTTGGGGGTGATTGTTGGGGATGGGGGAGGTGAGGGAAGGTTGAGAGGTGATGAGAGGATGTTTGGTAACGTTTTGTATATAACAATGGTCATGTAGAGTAGAATGTCTATATCAAGACGGCGAGGCCGTCCTGTAATGTGCTTCTGTTGGATTCATATATGTATTGGGTGTCTATCGTCTCGATCAAACCGGTAGCGAGCATACCGTACCTACTACGAGCAGCCACACCATGGGATCTGTTGAACCCTTTTAACCGACCTGACTAATATCCCTGCGAACACCAAGTTATCTGGTAACAATGACATGCCACGGCCATGCGCCTGTAGCCGCCTCAGGATGGCCTAGTGGGCCAGAATCTTCAAAAATTCGTCGTTATGCCCATAAATAAGGATAAGAGTGACGCCGGTGCTATCCGGCCATGATCCTCATGCTCAAACCCCGACCAAACTTCACCCTCCCGCCTGCCTTTGTGCACGCCTTGATATCAGTGGAAGGCCCCAACCTTTGGAACCGAACGCCATGCTTTCGAAATAAGAACCAAGCCAACAAAAACCAAACCTTTCCAGGTAACAAATACAGTCGATGCATGTGTACTTTTTGTGTTGATGAGATGCCGCACTGATCAACTCTCAGATCGTCTGCGAAATGGATATCCCACCGCTCAGCAACCGGTAGTTGGACAACTTGAGCGACAGAGCCCTCGCTCTCGGGAAGTCGGGATTTATAACCATCCTTCCATCCTTGCTGTAGCCAATCTCACCAAAGGACTCGGACAGTTCCTCGAAGCGCACCGACGGCCGGACACGGTTGAGTTCGCTAACAATAATTTCGCTCCAGACGCCGGAAGCCCAGCCGTTGCGCAACTGAAAGTATGGATTTAAAGGGGGAACAGGAGAGTCTGGAATAAGCATTGTCAGCCGCGAATCAGACCTGAAGAAAAGGAGAGGGCTCCCAAAAAGCTACTTACCGAGGTCAACGTAGCGAATCCGCAGGTACTGAACCGAAGTAAGCTTCTCCAAAGAGCGAATACCCGCCAGTACCAGAGCCTCAAACGCCTTGATGAAAAACATGTCTGTAATTCCCGATCCTGATTCGTTCCAGTGCGTCACGTTCCGGCAGCAGTTCTTGACTGTGATATCAATCGACTTGAGACGAGGATTCCGGACTTCCTTCAATCGATGTGCCAGGTCGACAAAGAACTGTTTGCAAACCCTTCCCGTGTAAGAAATGTGCTCCATGGAAGGTAGCGCGGCGGCCTGCGCAAGAGTCGAGCAGAAATGCACCTTGGTCCTGACCTTATTGAAGTAGTGAGGAAAGGATAGTTCTCGCCGATAGTCGCCTTCGATGCAGAGATTCAAGGTTGACAGGCTCATGGGTCGCCTAAGGACCTCTGCCATGGTGAGATAGCTCTTGGACTTGGGCTTACTGTAGGAACCGTGCCATTCCTGGAGATTGGGGAGAGCCGACATGATGGCCTCCCAGTCTTCCAGACTCCTGATCAGGTTCCACTGCCCCTTGCAGATAAGTGTCCGAATGGTTTCGACCTTGGGCATCGGCCTAAGCTGCCCGCGTTCTTCCCGAATCCAGTGTCGCACTTTCGGCGCCTTCTTTCGCTCGCCACCTTCCAAGGTGAGGACGGTAACCTCGGGAAAGGTCTCGGCGACAAAGTAAAAGGCCTCTTCTAGGGAGCAGTTGTTTCCCGGTAGTATGTAGGTGGCATTGGTCAAGCCATCGGCAGTGACGGTAGGCAGAATATTGGTATTAGACTGTGCCAAGGGACCGTACTTTGGCTGGAAAACAGGGAACCAGACCTCGATATGCTTCACGTAGCTGCGCAGATGCGGGTTCTGACAGAACCAGGAAAACGAGTTGCGCAATGACTCGATTGTAGCCTTGAGCTTGATGTGCCGATATAGTCGCTCCTGGATCAGGACCCTCCACACACCACTGACCAGGGACAACTCTGATAGCTCTCTTCGCCTCGAGTGCCGCAATGCTGTACCCCATCGTACAATGGAACTCTTGGAGGAAGGAGATATGCGAAAGCCGAACAAGTGGTCGAGAATGCATTCGTGGATTTCGGCGGGGAGATGGTTGAGGTTTACGCCAACGCTTTGGCTCGGTCCCGGCAAAGTGCCTGGGGGCGGTTCACAGTGACCGGGCTCGTCCAAATCCATCAAATCCTCGGCGGGACAGGTGGCCCTTCGCAGAGTGGCATTTCGAGGGTCCGGGTGCGGAAACGGAGTGCTGCTTGGACGGGTGGGTGGGACAAAGTCCTGCAGGCCGCCTTGATCGTGTTGTGGGCTTGACGAACCCGGCGATACTGGGTTCGAGGCCGTGGTCATAATGTTGGCCAGCTCGACCACTGCCTTGTCCTCCTCTTCTTCTTGCCGTGTTTGATCCCTCTCGGTCCTTGGTAGACGGGTATCCAGAATTAAGGGCTCGGAGTGTACTTGACCGAGAAGCATTGGCTCGGTAGGCGGTGTCATTTTGGAATCTGCGGCTTCGATTGGTGGATGCCTGTGTTAATGATCTGGTGGCTTCAAGTTCATGACATGCAAGCGAGCAAGGAATATGTCGTCTGCCTCGTTACGGCCAAAGACGAGGGCGTGTGGTAAGATTCGAGCTAAGTCGTCAAAGGAAGACCAAGATGGAAAGAAAGACGTGGGTGGGTAGGTTGTGTAGAGAGGATATCCAGAAGTGTTTGCGTGATGGTCCGTATGGTGGCCGAGTGCGGGATAGTGGGGACGGGTCGGAGGGGAGACGCGATGAAGGACGAACAAGGATAAGGCAGCGCAACGAAGGCACAGGACAAAAACGGCGAGGAAGCAACCCAAGAGGATTGAAAATCGAGGAAGGCCGGAGAGGGCTGAGCGGCTGGACTTTGGAGGAAAACCCTATCGAGCAACGAGAAGGCTGCGTGGGTCGCGTGCGCCGTCGGAAGGTGGAAAGAATTCGCCCTGGGGACGAGTTGCTATCGCTGCCGCTGTCACTGTCGCACGCACGCACGCACAGATTGAGCACTTTTAAGCCTGCTTATGCTTGCACTCGGCTCCCGTCTCTGAAATCTGCGAGCGCTATGGGCCGATTGGCGGTGCGATGAAGGAGTCGCGTGTCAAGAGGAAGAAAGAAAGCAGAAGGCGGACTGAATGACACTGCAGAGGAAGGAGGACCCGGCACTCTCTTCTCGACCCGGTGACTGGAAGCAGGACGGCGGGGAAGGGGAAAAAGTGGTGTTGACTGTTGACGCCGGCGCCGCGACAACAGAACAACAAGCGACTTTTTGGGACTTGGGTTTGTTGACCGGGATTCCAAACGGCCAGACCGTTCCGAGGGCTGAGATTGGCGGGTTTGGATGATGGGGTTGGGGAGATGTGCGTCGATGCCGTGTGGTGTCGGTGGTGTCTGGCAGTTTTGGCTGCAGTGTCTGGCTGGCAGGTCTAGCAGGCTGCAAGTGTCTGGACGTCTAATTGCGGAAGTGGATTAGTGCATGCTGCCCGAGACAAGAGACGGAGACGGAGCGAGTGACAAGGGAAGCAGGACGACCCAACCCCAACGAATCGAGTGGGGGCTGTGGTGGGAAACGAGAAACTCTTACAAGTAGGTACTTTTGAACACAATTCAAAGAGTAGAGTACCTCTAGGTATATAGAGATTGACGGGTAGAGGGCAAGAAGTAAAGAATTTCGTCGGGTGGCTGGTGGCTTCCACTTTGTTGTGTCCTTGGTTGTTGTGTCGAGGATTCAAATTGTGGTGTGCATGGCGATCATGGGCGGCGGAGGCTCGGATGGAGGCTGGCAGTGCTGGGAGGGAGGGAGGGAAATGCCCATGATGGATGGGACCATTCAACTCCAAAGGACAGCTGCTAACAGATGTATATGCCAAGTGTTAGGCTTTACTACACCTGGTGTATGGCATTACTAGCATGAGTCCATATGTACTGATGGAGTGGATAACCAAGGCCCTACCCGCCAGGTCGAGTGGAGACTGGACGGCAACGAAAGGGAATCGGGAACGGAAAAGTTTAAAATGATGATCCTGAATGAAAATTGCATCTCCAACTTGAGGTTTTCCAAACCGACGAAGCCACACTCTTGTCCCCCGAGGAACACAGCATTGGTGCCATGTGTGGTTAATCTACCTTTGAGATTCACCTCCCTCCTTTCGGTGTCTTTAGAGGTAACGAGACAAAGACTATCACCAACCGTCCCCTCCCTCCCAAGCAGCTGTGCAAATGTTCTTATATACCTGACCGTATTGACTTCCATTTATCTTGGTGAGACAGCATGCAAACAGCAACAGCTCTTCAAAAGACAACAAACAGACACACGCAAATCGAAACTTGACTTTGCACAATCACCAACGGCAGCGCTTGCACAGCCTCTTTCGTAAGATTGTCGTTATTGAAGCCATATCGACATCATGATACATACAGATATCTCCAGGCAAGCGAGGACCTGTTGTGCTGCACCAATCTTGCAGCAAGTGAGCACGACTTGGACAATCATGACGATAGCCACATCTGGCACTTGATTTGATGCACGGCCAAGACATTTCATCTTGGGCAACGGGCAACACGTTGGAGGATATCTGGGAGGGGTGCGATGGGTGGTGCAATGGACACAATGGAGGATGGTGTTGTGTGGTATCACTAGTACGACCACAAGAACAAGATCATGTCCGGTCTAGATTTTGCAACAATCTTCAAGGCAACTACTTGGGAGGGTGCACAAGACTCTCATGCACGCCTTCTTGAAGCAATTCTCGCCTACTCGGGACCGGACTACGGACCGGACTCATGGCCGTACATACACAACAGCCACTCCGGAGTCCGGAATCCGGGCGATACAGCGGCACGGCACGGGACATATCCGGACCCCACTCAGCTAAAGTGGAGCCCGACTAACACACAGCAGAAGACAGAGATCGCGGAGCACGTGGACGGCAAGCACGGTGGGAAAAAAAAAAGGCCAGTCTTGTCCCGTCAGCTCCGTACGGGAATCCGAATAAGAGCATCACCGATGGCCATCTGACATGATCCCGAACAACCTCTCCTTGAGTCGTAACCAGTTTCACCCATCTCCGGACCCGTCCGCGAAATGTTTGTTTCCCTAGTGTAGTTATCAAGGTGCTAGAGGTATCGGGATTTGGTGCCGATCCAGCCAGGAGCTCCTTATAAAACATCAACTCAAATACACCTATAGCCACCAAAAAGTCTACGTCTTTCCATAAACATGATCCCATTTTCGGAAATGACAGTGACGACGCCGCCGCTACGGAATCGGTATCGGGCAAGACCTCAAATCGTATTCGGCAAGACTTTCCCCACTTACAAGTGCCAATTAGACCGCCAATACCGTACCTAACGCTAGCGCCCAACGTTACCTAACCTCTACAATACAAATTACTATTATTAGCGATTATTAATTAATTGCGTAAACTCTTTTAAAGCTATTATTAAATTTACCGCCGTCGTTAACGTTATCGCCGTTAATATAGAAATTCCCGCAACTCTAAAACGCTATACGCCGCAATCCCCTATTACTTTATCAATCCGGTCCTATTAGTCGCGGTTATAGTTATTATAACGTACGCCTACCTAACCCCGATTATCGAAATAACAGTTATTAATATTATTACTATTATTATTATTATAATATATTATTAATCCCTTCAATATTTAAAATAAGGTTACGAATACTTTATTTTAATATACTACCTACGCGGGCTTTATTATAATAAATTAATTAACGATTAAAAGAGGTAGGCGGGTTATACAAATAGACTTTCGTTACGATTACGGTTATAAATATAAAGTAATTAAGTAAAGTATCCGTAATAAGGGGATTAAGTAAATTATTTACTTATATAATATAAAGATTATATAATTAATAAGGAAGGATAATAAATAGTTTATTAAAAAAATGAATTTAAAATACAATTACCCTATTAAATAAATATATACCTTCTTTATATTTTTTTCGGTATTTAATTAATTAATTTCGTTTTAATATAATAAATTTAATAAGTAATGCGAACTTTTATCGGTAAAAATAGAAGGATTATAAATATATTATCGAAATTACCGTCGAAAGATTATTTAATATTATTCGTATAATTATACGGTAAATTACTTTATATATAAATAGTATATTCGATACTTTAAATTTACTAATAGAAGATGGTTTTATCCTCTATATCGCTAATATAATTTATTAAAGTAATAATTTAATCGTAGAATTACGTAGTTATAAGTTTACTATTATTATATAGGAGGTCTACAATATATAAAAGTACCTTCGCCGTATTAAATATAATTATTATTCCTTAATTAAAATATCATTTAACCTATTTATTAAATATAAAATAGAATATAATATCGAATATTATATCGATTATTATAATAGGGATATATTAAAAAGGAGGGTAAAATATATATTTTAAACCTTTAAATAATATATTAAAATATAGAAGGTAAATCCGTTAATTTTATTAATCGATAATATCACAAGATTATACCTATACTATACCCGGTATACGCACTAACCACCTATATAAGTGCCTAAATCCCTAACGACCATTCCTAATTATAGTACGTATACTATAATTCGATATAGTCCAAATCTAATCACTTATAATCACGTACAATATTACGTAGGTACGTACGGACTAGAGTATAGGCTCGCGCCTATATATCCAATCTTCCGTATATACTTCTCCCTTCTCTTCCTTTATATAATAATATATATTTTATTATATATTTAACGGTATTAACGCTATCCTTTAATAATTTATTAAGCCTTTTTTAACGCTACGTATATAATTTTCGAAGAAAATTAATCGTTAATTATATTAATTAATATTAAAAATTATTTTCCTGATAATTAACGCTCTAATAATAGCCCCGTAATTAATTCGAATTAAATAATTATTAAAACGAATATTATTACAATCGTTCGTACTCTCTTTTCCCTTATACCTATTAAAATATATTAATTTAAACGATTAATATTTAATTTAATCCCCGCTATAATTATTAATACCTTCATTACGGCTATTACGCTTTCTAAAATTAAAAACGTTAACCTTCGTAATATTAAATTTTAAAATCAATTTACCGACGTTATTTATACGCTTAATAATAATTTTATTATTATCCTAGTTTCTATTACCCAAACTTTTAATCTAAGTAACTACCCTACGTTCCCGGCCGCCGCTTACGTAATTACCCGCTTTATATAATCTAACGTTATTTTTATTACTACCGAATTCTAAAATATTAAGGAGGATTTTTAATAATTTAAAGACGAGAATAATTAATTATATTAAAATTTTAATTAATTCTATATCTTAATTTAAAATAAGGATTAAATTAATACGATTCTTAATATTAATTTCGCAATTCTTAAAATTAATTATACCCTTCAATTCTCGGACGCCGCTATTAAATAATAAATTTAATATAATATTTATAAATAAACTTTCGCTAACGCCGCCTCTTAATATAACGATATTATTAACGACTTTTAAATTCGTTTAACCGCCCTTTAATAAAATTTATCCGACGTTTAAAAACGCTATTCCGATTTTAAAGTTAATTCTTAAAATATAATTAAATATAAAATAATTAAATATTAAAAAATAATTAACAACCTTCGCTAACGTTTATTTAAATCTACCAACTTCGCGTTTATACCCCTACTAAATAATTATAATAATAATAATTCTAATTCTAATAATTCCGAATCCGAATTTAATAATATAATTATTAACGACCTAATCGGAAATAACGGCGGTAGCGCTTATAAATCGGTATTATATATTATTATCTCCTTTATTTTTAATAATATTAATAAAATTCCTAAGAAAATTATTAAATTTCGTTAATAATATATTAATATCCTATTCGCTTTTTAAAATAAATTTTCCGCTTTTAAAACTAAAGATATTAAATTTTCTTTAATTTCCTATTCCCTTTATAATAAACTTTAGGAGGTAATTAAGCCCGAATTTATTAAAATTCTATTTAATAAACTGGTTAAATAATTTATTACCTTCGATTTATTTAAATAAATAATTAATAAATATAATAACATTAATACCGTAATTTAAACTTATTATAAATTCGAGGATTTAAAAATAAAAAAATTAAAATAATTTAATTTCGAAAATAAATTTATTATTATTATCGAACGTTATTAATTTAATAATAATATAAAAATTTATTACCTCTATTAATATTTAACCGACCGCTTTTATAACGCTATTACCCTATAGCGCCCCTAATTTAAAAATAATAAATTTAACGAATAATTCGAAATAATTTACAACTTCGCTAAATAGTTCGAATAAAAAGATTAATATAATAAAATCGCTAACCCTTATTATAAATTTAATATTAATAACCCCGTTACCGGCTTTAATTCTAATAATATAAACGGCTCCGTTCCCGAATTTACCGTTAACGAAAATAATATTACTATAAATTTCGATTCTATATCCGCCTCCGACGTTTAAATTTCCTATATAATTAATAATAACGTATTCTAATATTATATAAAGACTAATATTTATACCTATTATAATCGTAAAGGCTACTTCTCCGCCGAATATAAGGGTCGTATTTAATTTAAAAAGGAAATGCCCGAATATAAATTACATAAGGAAAAGGAGAAGGAGAAGAAAGAAAAGAAGGATAAAAAGGAAAAAGAAAAAAATAATAATAATAACGGTAATTAATAATAATACCCCGCTTAAAGTTAATACGGATATAATTAATTTAATTATTATAACGTTAATACTATAAATATTCCTATTCCTAATATTCCGGCTCCTAATTATTTTATACCGTAATAATAATCTATTTATTACCTTACTTTTATATACCCTTATAATTTCGTAAACCCGGTTATAAATAACGAAAACGGTTCTATTAATAACTAAAAACATATATAATTTCCCGTTTAAATCGTAGCTAGAAATTAACGTTTATTAAATATAAATAAAGAAGAGGATAATTAAAAAATATCTTTATAATTAAATTTAAAATTATTAAAATTAATAAATCTTTTATAAATAATCGTTATAAATACCCTAATTTATTAAATTTTTCTATCTACTTATTTTATAGACTATATAAAATATATTATATTATATTTATTAATAGCAATTATACTACTTTAGGATTTATTAACCGTCGTTTTATTTTATATAATAATCTCTTAATTTTTAAACTCCAATTCCTTAATTCTTATATTTCGTTAATAATTAAACGAAAAAAAATATTACGCATTTTAATCGCCTAATTATAAATACCGGCGTATATTATAAATTTATCGATCTCTTTATTTATAATTTTATAAAGGATAACTTTATTATTTTCGGATACCCGTAATTAATTCATTACGCCCTTAATATTAATTAACCTAGCGATTACCTTATTTTCGGCTCCGCTTACGAATAATATAATTACTTTCCCCTAAAAATACCCTACTACCTATATTATATATTATTATTATATAAATATAATATTAATACGCCCTTAATTATTATTCTTAACGGTATACCCTCTACTATTATTCTTAAGAATTCCCTTAGGATATAATTAATATATTAAAAACCTTTTATTTTAAACGTTTTCGATAAAGGGGAATTTAATACCTCCGTTTTATTATCGGAGGCCGTTCATTAGATTTCTATTTCCGTAATCGTTAAACGCGCCGTTTATTAACGTTTTAATAAATTTAAATAGAAGGTCGTTAATAGAATAAATATAATCCCTATTAATAAAATTATTAGTAATTAAATTCTTATATTAATAATTATAATATATTATTACCCTCTTCGTTTATTATATATAATCCCTATATTATATTGCCTAACTAGAGGAGTATATATTTCTTTCCCCGATTATCGAACGTTAGTCCGCTTTTATTATATTTTTAAAGGACCTTTCGACTTAACCGATATTAAAGAGCTCTTAATAATTATATTTAATTAATTCGCCGAAAAATATAAATTTTAAATTATTTATATAATAAGGGTAAATATAATAAAAAATATCTAATATATAATAGACGAAAATAAAATAATAGAAGAAAAAAGCGCCCTAGCCCCGAACGTAATTAGTAATAATTTTACGGTTAATATAATTAAAAATATTATAAACGGTAAAATAATTTATTATAAAAAATTCTTTAATAATAATTATTATATTTAAATTAATATACTCTATAATATCGGAGGTAAAGAAGCTATTAAAGTAATTAAAATCTCTATTTTAATTATATTTATAAACGATACTTCCGATTTCTAAATTTACGAAGAAATTATTAACCGTTATTTTACCGCTAATAATATTAATATTAATAAAATTATATTTAAAAATATTATTAAATTCTATAAAAAGGTAAATAAACCCCCAAAAACTGATATATAAATTTAGTAAAAATTATTTCGGTAATACTAATAATAGACGAGTAATTTCCGTTAAGAAAGCGTCGATACGCTACCCCCTAACCGGTTTTATAATTTTAAATTCGAATTCAAATTTAATATTATACTACTTACTTCCCGTAATTGTATTTTTAATTTAAAAAAATTTAACGTTATTAAAAAATAAATCGACGATAATTTAAAAAGGAAATTCATCCGCCCGTTATAATTAAAAACCTCCGTTCTTATATTTTTAATTAAAAAACCGGGAGGAATAATCTATATTTATATTAATTACCGAAGTATTAATAATATTATTTTTAAATTTCGTTACTTACTCTTATTTATTAAAGAAATATTCGACGTTATTTACTATATTAAAATTTTTACTAAATTAAATATTATTATTACTTTTAACCGAATTTGTATTAAAAAAGGTTATAAAAAATTAATTACGTTTATAATAAAGTTTAAATTATTCGAATCCCTAATTATACTTTTCGGCCTTTAAGGCGCCCCTAACGCTTTTTAGAATTATATTAACGATATTTTATATAATATTTTTAATATTTACGCGACCGTTTATCTCGATAATATCCGTATATATTTTAATAATAAAAAGGATTATAAATAATATATTTATAACGTTTTTAAACGTTTAATTAAAGCCGGTTTAAATATAAATAATAATAAATATAAATTCTATATATAACGTATAAAATACTTCGGTTTAATCATTATATTAAATAATATTGAAATAAATTTAAATAAAGTTAAAGTTGTATTTAATTAAGCGCCCCTTTAATTTAAGAAATCGCTTTAATAATTCTTTAATTTCGCGAACTTTTACCGGCGTTTTATTAAAGTATTTTTAACAATAATATCCCTATTATACAAATTAATAAAAAAAGACGTATTATAATTATAGTCTAACCGTTATTAATCCGCTTTTAATATATTAAAGAAAGCCTTCGCGATTAAACTTATATTAAAGATTTATAATTAAATTAAGAAAATTATAATCGAAATAAATATATTTAATTAAATAATAGGGGGTGAATTTTTATAATATAACGACGATAGAATTTTATATTTAATTACTTACTTTTTAATAAAATATATAATTTAAAATTATATTTATAATATTTATAATAAAAAATTTTTAATTATTATTAAAGCGTTAAAAGAGTAGTAATTTAAATTTAAAAGAGTATAATAATTATTAAATATCTTAACGGATTATAAAAATTTAAAAACCTTTATAATTAATAAATAATTTATATAACGGTATATACGCTAATTATAATTTTTATTATATTTTAATTTTTAAATTTAATATACCCTAGGATCGAAGAATTTACGCCCTAATATTTTTAATAAAAAGTTTAATAATATCCCCGCGGGTATAAAAGACGAATACTTCGCCGCTTATTAATATACCTTTTTCTAACCTTTATAATTCGTAAACGGTTACTTCGACGAAAAAAACCTAACCTTTTATTATTCCCTTTCCTTAATAAGTAATTACGAAGATAAATTGATTAATAATATTATCTTAAATAATTACAAAAACTTTATATTCCTTTAAGAAGTAATTTCCGCCTTAAACGACCTAAATAATTATAATTAGCCAATTTCGATTCGTAAAATCCTTTATAAAATTTTTAACGAATATTAAATTACCTTTAACGGTATTATTAAATAATACGACCGTATAATAATCGACCTTTAAAATAAAGAATTCTAATTCTAATTAATTAATCGCTAATATAATTCGTTTATTACGGACTATTTTAGCCGTAATGTTATTTATAAATTCTTATCCCGAGAATTTTATTAGGAAGGTATAATTAACGATATATATATATTCTATAAAGCTTATTTACTTTATATAAAGATTAAATTCCTTAAATATAATTCTACCGGCTTTTTTAAAATTTTATCCGTTATATTAATTCCCTAAATTTATATTTTTATTAATTATATTACTCTACTTTTTAATAATTTCTACTTTAATTAAAAATCTAAATATATTTACGTCGTTATTAATTAATTAATAAAAATACAATATTTTATATTAACGGTTATATTATTAGTAAAAGAATTAGCCGAATATTTTATCGATTGTATTTATTACCTTTATAGCTTTTTAAATTCTATTTTTTCGGATAGAAATACTTAATTCGTATTACGATTTTAATCCTTTTTATATTAGTATTTAAATATTATACGTACTTTAACCTCTATTTTCTACCTTTAAATAAATGCCTAAACCGAATGTATTAATATAGAAATAAAATAATACTTTTATTTATATATTAATTAAATATAAACCGATTAGGCTAAATAATTTCCCCTCGTAGAATTCGCTAATAATAATATAATATCTTCGTTAATAAATTTATTACCTTTCTTCGCTAATTATTGTCACGGTAAAAAGGAAGGGTTTGTGATAAAATAATAATAATCCTTGATTGATAGAAAATCGTAAGATGAAGAAAAAAGGAAAATTAATCGTATAAGAATAGAAGTATAGGCGGAAAGATATAGGCCTTGCGTTCTAGAGAGTGAATGCGTTGTGTGGGTGAATGGTAGTGCGGTATTCCTTGGTATGAATAAGTAATTTGCGATAATAAGCCTACAGTTCATTCAATTACTTGAGTAATTTAACGATATGTAATAAGTTAGGTGATTAGCGGGTGAGCCGTGCCGTTATATTACCCCCCCTTTGAAAAAATTCGCTTCGAATCTTTTTAATATCGTAATTACTTCCTTCTCTTTAACCTTTTATTACTTATTTATATTGGTAAATTATCCTTTTTATATTTTAGTGCTTTTTTATTCCGTAACGCCGCTATAATTTAGTTCTTTAATTTCCGAGGAGGGTTAGCCGCTTCCGGGTACGTATTATAATATTCCTTTAATTTAGTCGTTACGTTTTTAAAATCCCGGGTAGGGTATTATTTTGGGTTTGGGTTTTATTTATTCTATTTAATTTAATAGAATAATTTTCCTTTATTTACTTTATATTCCTCTTCCTTAAATATAATTTTTCCTAATAGGTTTTTTAGTATTTAATTAAATAATAGATTATTTAGAAATTTCTTTAATTTATCCGGCGGAAATTAATTAAATATTTTTTATAAAAAAGGTAATTTAATTAAAAAAATAATGCTTTTTTTACTTATAATAGGGAAATATTACTTTATTAAAGGGAAATTTAATTTATTATTCGGACGATCGGTTAATTAATTCTTTTTAATAATAAATATTCGATTTTTTATATCGAAGTCCGGTTTATAACGTTTTTTATTTATTTAAATAGCTTATTTTCGTTATATTACTTTAATATATTTTTTGGCGTAGTTTATATATTATTGAATTTTTTTTGCGGTATTTTTAGCGTTTTATCGATTGAAACGTTCTATTAAAGGTATACCCTTTAGATTTATTATTAATTTCTAATCCGAAAAGGTAGGTATTAGGAATTTAAATAAAATTTCGTAAAACTATAGATTAATATTGTTTTATAGTAGATTATTTTATATATAGTTTAACGTTAGGATTATTTTTAATTAATTATTTTAATTATAATTAATATATAGACGAAGTTTTTAATTAATTTATTTATAAAGGTTTTCGATTTATTTTAATATTTAGGAGTATCCGATTGAAATTAACGATTATTTAATCCCGATTAAAGAGGCTAATTCCTATAAAAAATTTAATCGAAATTATAATCCTTTATTATTAATAAATTCTTTAAGCGGACCGAAAATATAGAATAATCCTTCGTAATATAATTTATAGGCTTCCTTACCCGTAATAATCGATTTATAAGGGAATAGTTAAATGGCTTTCGATAACGGGTCGATTATATTTATTAAATTATTATAATTATATTTATTTATAAATATCTTTTTAAAATTTATAATTAAACGGTTTTAAATCCTTTTAAGAGCTTTAATACTTTAGAATATTCCCGGTACTTTTCTTTAAGGATATTTTAAAATATAGTAAATTATATAATTTATTACGTAACGATCTATATCCTTAATTAAACCGGGCTATTAATATCGAATTATAATTAATTTTCGTATTTTATTTCTCTTGGGGTAAATTATCATTAATATATTATAATAGTTTTAAATCGCTCTAATTCTTAAAATGCTTTTTAAAATTACGAAATAGCTACGAAATAATAATAATTGCTCTTATAATAGCGTAAAGTCCGATTCTCCCTTTCGAATTTTTTTTCGATATTCTTCTAACGAAGTATCTATTTTATTAATTTTTAGCAATTAATAAACGAATTTGTAGCCGGTTATTATTTTAGGAATATTAATTATATTTAATATATAAATACGAATTGTATCCTCTTCCTTTCCTACGGGTTTAAAGAAGCGTATTATACGTTATAATTCTTTTTTTTTTTTCTAATTTTTAATATTTTTTAATTTTCGAAATAAAATATTAATTATAGTATTATCCTTTTTAAATCGATAAATAATTAGGAAATTATATTAAGATAATAATTTTTATACGCAATTTATTTAGCGTTTAATAAACGTTTTATATTAAAATATTTTAATATTTTGTAATTAGTAATAATTATAAAAGGTTCGGTCCGTTAGAGACCGATAAATTCCGAATGTTAATATATTAAAGTTTTTATAATTATTAATATTTCTTTATTATATATCGGATAATTATATTCTATTTCTTATATTATTTCCGAGAAATAGGCGATAAAGTGCTACCTATTTTTATATTTTTGAAATAGGATATTAGTTAATATTCTATTTAATATATTTATTTTTAACTTTATTTCTTTTTCGAAATTGAAATAAATAAATATTAATACGTTAATTAAATATTATTTTAAAATATCGAACGCTATTTAATATTTGGTTATTTAATTAAATGTTTCTCCTTTTTTCTTTAGGGTTATTAACGGTTTCGAAATCCTTTTATATTTTTTTATAAATTTATAATAAAAATTAAAGAAGTTTAAGAACGATTAAATTCCTTTAATTATAAATAGTTCTTTTTATTCCTTTATTATTTAAATTTTCATTAAATTTACCGAAATTTTATTAATATTAATAATAAAATTTAAGAATTTTATTTTTATAATATAGAATTTATATTTATTTAAATTTATTTATAATTTAGTTTGGCGAAGCTTTTTTAATACTTTTTTAACGTAAATTTTGTATTGTTCTTCGTTATTAGAATAAATTAAAATATTATTAATATAGGCGCTATAAAAATTATTTAAATACCTTATTAAAGCGTTATTAATATATTTTTAGAACGTAGACGGTTTATTAATTAATTTAAAAGGGAATATTTTATATTTATAAATTCCGTATCGAATACAGAAGGTTGTAAACTCTTTATTATTTAAATATATACGGATACGGTAAAAAATTTATCGGATATCGATTTTAATGAAAATTTTCGTTTTAATAATGCGAGTTATCGTTTCTTCGATTAATAGAAGCGGGTATCGGTCCTTCTTAGTAATTTTATTTAATTTTCGATAATTGATATAGAAGCGGAATTTCCCGTTAGTTTTAAATATAAAGAGAATGGGAATTGCTTATAACGCCGAATTATTTTTAATAAATCCTTTATTTAAATTCTTTATAATATAGAGGCGGTAAGTTTTTAATTCGTTAACGTTTATTTTATATAATAAATTATAATTTAGATCCTCCGGGTTAGCCCCCTTTTAAAAACGAATATAATAATTATTATTTCCGGGTTTAAATAGAGTATTTAATCGTTATTTATTAAAAACGTTTTTAAAATTATAATATCGAATTAGTATTTTTTGAAGAATTTATTCCTTCTCTTCGGGATTTAAATTATTTAAGTATTTTTAATCCTTCCGTTCTTTCATAAAGCGATTAATTTCGTATAAGTTTATAATATTTAAATATTTTTTCTTTATTATTTATATAAGGGTTACCGAATTAATAATAATTATATTTAATATACGTTCTTTATATTAAACTATATTTTTTTTTATTTAAAATATCTTTAATTATTTTTTTTTATTCCGTTATTAGAATTTTCTCTTTATAATTATTTTTTAAAGTATTTTAAATCTTTTTTTAAATCTCTTCTTTATTCCTTTAAAATTTTTAATAAAGCCTTTTTTAATTCTTTTAATAGCGGAAGTAATTTATTTTATAATATTTATTCTATTAATTTTTATATTCGTTTAGTAGGGTCTTTATTTTTTCCGTTAGATTTCGTTCGTTAGAAGATATTAATTATTGGCCGAATTTCGTTCTTCTTTAAGGGAGCGGCTTTTAAAGCATTCTTTAGCTTTTAAATTCGGCGATATATAGTAGTTCTATTACGTCGCTTCTTATTTTCCCTTTTTATTAATTATTCTTTATAGATAATTTCTTTTTAATATTTTAAATCGATAAATTAGTTTTTAAAATCTTCGATATAAATGTTTTTTATTTAGTTAGGGTTTATAAATTAATTATTATTAAATAATAATTTCTTACGTAGGTAATTAATTATAACGTTATAGTATTTGAATTATATCCGGCCGATTATTATATTATAATAAATATTAGCGATAATTAATTATTCGTTATAAGTAATATAGTTTTATATTATAACGTTTATTTTAAGGGTTATTATAATTTTTTTATTACTATTTTCCACGAAGGGGCCCCCTATATTAATGGGGTTAAAATCCTTTTTTACTTCGAATTTTAATAAATATTATAATTAGTCGGCGGTTTTTTAATTAATTAAAATATACGTAACTATTCCCGAATTTATAATAGTTTTTTTAATAATAATAGTAATTCTATTATTATTTATAAAGGCGGATATAATAAAAGGGTTTCTTCTTAAATAATTATATAAAAAATCCTTCTTTACGCCGTTCGGTATTTTTTTTTATTTTTATTATATAAATTTCCCCGGACGGGAGTCTATTTTATTTAAGGTTTTTAGTTTTTTAACTTATCCTTTTCCTTACCTTTATTTTCCTTTCCGTTTTTAATATTATAATGGGTATATATAAATTGAAGGCGGGTGCGATAATTAATAGTAGCGGGGCGGCTATTAGAATCGGTTTTTTTGGGGTAGTCTTTAGTTCGATAGCCCTATTCCTTATAATTAAAATATATACTTTTATAGAATATATTATTAATTTCCTCTTTAATTAGGTTTTTATTACTTTTAATATTAAAATTATTTTTAATCGAAGAAGAGTTTCTTTTTCTATTAATATTATTATTATTTCTACAATTACGGTTATTAGAATTAAATAAGGATGAAGTAGTAGTCCTATTATAGCATAGTAGGATGGGTGCCAGAGATAGGGCACTGGACTCATAATATATCGGATAGAATAAGGTTTAACTTCTTATCGATAAAATAGATCCGGATTGGGAAGGCGATATAGGACGGTAGAACGCCTGGCTTATATACTAAATTGACGATGCCTTCGTTTATTAGCCTTCCCTTTCTTCTTTATATTTAATTTTACTTTAAATTATAGCTTCTAATCGTATAGTTTATTTCTCGTAGGATTACGCTCTTATATAAAATTAAGTATTATCCTTTTTTGTCGGGGACGATATTATAATATCCTACCCAGTTTAGTACCGAGTAATTGGTTCTTATTAATTTATTCCCTATATCGAGTGAGGTCGATTAGCCTAGTATAATATTTTAGATTAGAAGGTTTATTAAGTTTTATAATAGTTGCAATACGAAGGGTATTATTAGATTGAGTATTCTACCCCCCCCGCCTCTGTTTTAAATTGAGCCAAATTTACGATATTTAATGCTAAAGGCACCCCTTTTCGCTAATTCCAATTAGTATTTATTGATGAAATTGACGAATATAAAAATAATAATAATAGTAGTAACGGTTTTATTAGAAATCCTAGCCTTCTTAAAGGACGCTTACGCGCTTTATTAGATTTTTCGCTAAGCCTCCCCTTCGATAAATTATATATTTTAAATTCTAATAAACCTTTTACCGCTAATTAATTTCAATTCCCCGAGGAGAGTAATATTCCCGCCCTTTTTAAACTTTAGGAAAGTATTTAGAAATTAGTAGGAATAATTAATAAGAATTTAAAATTTATTTATTTACCGATAGGTATAAGAAATTTTAATACGATTTTTCCCTTTATATATAATAATCCTTTTTTTATTAAAACGCTTTCGAAGGATAAAAGAAAATAATTAGAAACCCTTTAGGTCGGATAATATAAAATACTAGTTAAAATAGTTTTTACGACCTTATAAATTATTTTTAAAATAATTAATAATTTGATTTTCGGCCTTAGTAAGGCTATTGAATTAAATTATAACTTTTATTATAATTATAGAACCCCTTTCTAAGTAATAGAATATAAAATTAAGATTTACGGTTAAATTATTTAAAGCCCTTAAATCTTTACCCGAAAGGAGGTAAATTAAAAGTTATTGGACGAATATAGCGATTAGGATTTAAATATTTAATAACCGGTTTTAAATGATTACGTTAATAATTACTTTACGAAGGTCTATCCTTAGGTTAAATATTTTATTCGCTATAGGGTTACCCTATAGGATATTAATTTGGATATTTACTAATACGTATAATAAATTTATAAGGATTGGAAGAATATTAATTAAGAAAATATATTCGTTTTTAACCCTATATCGGGAGTAGCGTTAAAATTATTTATATTCGGACTTGAGGGATTAGATATTTTATACGAATTTATTAATAAAATTACGTTTTATAAAGTTTATAATACGGATTTAAATGCTTTTTTTTATGAAGTATAATTACGGTTTATACTAAATAAAATTATTCGAAATATAGTTTAGGATTTTATAGCTTTAATAGACGCTATTAAAAAGGATGTTATTTATTTAGACTATTAGACGATTTATTTCGCTAAGGAATTTAGTAAAAAATTTAAAGTTAATAGGGCTTTCGTTGAAAATTTCGACCGATTAAATTAAGAAAACTCTTTTTTTAGGAAATAATTAGATTGGACTATTAAAATATAATAGATAGTAATAATAATAATTATAAATTTATCGGTTTTAAATTAATTAAAGGCTTTAGGAAAATAAAACCGATTTTTAATATAGGTAGTAGCTACCTTTACCGATACCGTAGCTATTATTCCCCTAAATATTATATTAGGATTTTGGGAAACGAATCCGAGAATTATTTTTACGATTATTAAACGCGTCTAAATTTAGGAGGTTATTAATAAAAATAAGCCAATTACCCGCCCTTTCGGTAAATAAATTAGCGGTAAATATTTACCCGCCCCTCCCGCGCTATTAATTAATAAACGGAGGATTATTATAGAATTAAATTTAAACGATTATAAAGATTATTTAAATAATCCGAATAACGAACGCAATGAAATTGGAAGAGTTTAAATCCCTAATTTAAACCCGCCTTTACGAATATAAAATTACGGATATACCCCCGTCGGATTTTTAATCCCTCGCTAACGAAGATATAAGAAGTTTATTAAAGTTCTTAATGTACTGGTATTTAATAACGATTTTACCTAAGATAAGGTCTTTTTTAATATATAGATTTTTTAAATGAAGAATAAGCTACGCTAAAATAGCGATTATTTTTAAAATAAAAATATTCGTATTGGAGAAGTAATATTAAGGTTGGGAAGTACGGTAGTTAATAGTATATTACTTTATTTAGATTTATATTACTTTAAGGTTATTAAGACGGTAGACGAATTTTTAGAGTAATTATAGAATAATTATTATAATTATAATTCGAATAAGAAAGTTATTAATAATTATAAACGGTTTAAAATAAAATTTACCGAATTATTCTAAGATTTTAAAATAAGGTTTGTACGCTTAATTAAATTTTATTAATTACCTTATAACTTTTAGAAATTAGACCTCCGTTAGAAAATCGTTTATAAATTTAAAATCCCTACGGAAATTACTTATTTTAATACTAATAGAACTTTCGAATTATATTACCGCTTACTCTAATTTTTAAATATTATTATAAAGAGAAAAGAGTAGAAAATTAAGGATAATTAACGTTTTAAAGATAAAGTATAAAATAAGAAGATATTTACCCTTAGATTTTTATTACCGAGGATACTTATATTTAAATATTAGCGGTTAACGTTCGAAAAAATGAAAAAGTTGAGCGTAAAGAATCGTTATTTTAATTATTATAAAATAGGATATTAATTTATTTCGTACCCCGATAAAGTAAAAATTAGAAATATTAATATATTAAAGGCCGAATTAAATACAATTACTAATTAAATTTAAGGAATTTAATAAAGGGATATATAAAATTAGGATTAGGGAGAGGGTTATCCGGAAGAGGGAGGTACCGAATAAAATGAAGTCTTGTCGGAGGTAAATTTAATTTTATTATTTGCTAAATCGGAAAATTAGAAATTTAAGGAAAAGTTTCTACTTTAAGAGAAGTATTAATTGGAAATGTAAAAAGTAGAAAAGAGATAGTTTTAATATATTAATTAAATTAGACCTATTTAGATTTCGATTTGAATAATTATTTAGGGAGCGGTAAATAATTTTTTATTATATATATTATAATTAATAATAGATTATTAATTATTATCGATAATGCGTTCGTCGATATTGGAGTAAATATATATATTTTGGTAAATAAACGGTTTAATAATAAATTGAAAAAATTAGGTTTGGAAGAATATAAAGATTTCGACCTTAAGTATATAATAGGCTTTAAAAAGGCGTAACCCGATTAAATTAATAAAATTATAAAGGGAGCGATTTAGGTTTAGGGAGCGTAATATAATTAATAATAAATATTAATATTATTATAATTACGGAAGGATATAATTTTAGGGAAGATGTAGTTGGCTAAAAATAATATATTATTAAATTATTAAATAAGAAGGCTAATATTTATAGAAAATACTATTTTAATTTTAAAGGAAGATAATAATATTTCGGTAGATAAATCGGTTAAATTATTAAAGGATAAATAATTTTAAAAGGAAATAATTGAAAGAAAAAGAGAAATAGTAAAGGAAAATAAAAGAAGGAAAGATAGGAAGGCGATTTAATTAAGGATTTAAAAATTAGTATTGGAAATAAATAAATTCGAAAGGAAAATGGAATTAAAGGAAAAGGTTTTTATTAACGATTATCGCCCCTTAAAAATCCTTTAAATATAACCCAACCGCTCCTTATCTTCCTCTATAGCGGAATAGGTTATAAAGAAAATAGAAAAAGAATTATATAAAGTAGATTAATTAAAAAAGGGAAAGACCCCGTCCTAATAGGGGAAAAAGGAGAAAAAGGAGATAACGAAGAAATTATTCCCCTTAAAGGATAAAGAAGGATTATATAAATTAAAAAGGAAGTAGGCTTAAATAAAAGTAAAACTAGCGGATTTAGTAATAATATTAATAGAAATATTCGAATATTATATCTATCGAAATAAAACGAAGCTAAAAATTATTAATTTATACGAAATCGACGGTATTATTAATATTATAAAAAAAAAATAGGAAGAATTACAAAATACGTTAGAAAATATAGCGGCGGTATTAATAAAAATCTTTAAAAATTATTATAAAATAGAAGAATTGGAAATTTTTAATAAAGTAGAATTTAATACCCTATTTAAATATAAACCGGATATAGATTATAAAATCGAATTCGAAAAAGGTAAAAGATTAGAGGATTTGGGTATTAACCCTTTATACCGTATAACGTTCGCGGAGCTAAAAGAGTATTAAAAATATATTATAGAGAATTTATAAAAAGGATTTATCGAAGTAAATTTAATATTTTAAACTATACTAATATTATTCGTATTAAAGGTTAATAGAAATTTTAAATTTTGCGTAAATTACCGCAAATTTAACGCTATTATTTAAAAGGATCGATACCCCTTACCTTTAATCGAAGAAATTTTAATTCGGATTTTAAGCGTTAAAATCTTTACGAAAATCGATATTCGATAAACTTTTTATAGAATCCGTATAATACCCGGCTATAAAGATTTAATTATATTCTAGACCGGTTTTAGCGCGTATAAGTATAATATATTATTATTTAAATTATATAACGGCCTATTATCCTTCTAAAGATTAATTAACGATACCCTTATAAGAGGATAATATTTTTATAGTATATATTTAGACGATATTTTAATTTTTTCGAAAATTAAGGAAAAATACGTATAATACATTAAATAAATTTTAAAGAAATTGAAAGAGGCTGGATTTTAAACGGATATCGATAAATATAAATTCTATATAATTAAAATTAAATTCTTAGGGTTTATTATTAATACGGACGGTATTATAGTAGATCCCGAAAAAGTAACGGTAATTAAAGATTGGGCAATATTAAAAAATTTAAAAAGTATATAAATATTTATAAAGTTTTGTAATTTCTATAGAAAATTTATCCGAAAATTCGGACGGATAGCGTAATTATTAAATAATTTAATTAAAAAAGATTAAATATTTAATTAAATTAAGGAATATTAATAGGCCTTCGAATAGTTAAAGGAAATTCTATTAAATACCCTTATATTAATGTATTATTAATATAATAACGAGATAAAGATAGAAACGGATATATTAAATAGAATATATATAGGAGTATTATTTTAAAAAAGGACGATCGAGGGTAAAGAAAATTAATATTTAATAGTTTTCTATTTAAAAATTATAGCGTTAACGGAATTTAATTACCCTATTTATAATAAAGAGCTTTTAATTATAATAAAAGGAATAAAAGTATAGAAATTAAAATTAATTAATATTAAAGAGCCGTTTATTATAATTATAGATTATTAAGTATTAAAGTATTTTTTTACGAAGAAATTACTAAATTCGAAATAAGTGGCCTAATTAAAAATATTTTTAATATATAATTTCCGTATAATTTATAAATTAGGGAAGGATAATATCGCCGCCAATACTTTATTAAAGAAGTTAAAGGACGTTAAAATAATAGTAGAAAGGAAGGAAGTATAAAGGATATTGCAATTATTAAAAAAAGAAGGAGAAGCGTTCGTATATATTAGAAATAAAGGAAGAGAAGTAATTTTAATAATAGAAATCGATTAATAAAATATAACCTAAATAAACGAAAAATTAAAGAATATCGGTGGAGACTTCTTAGTAAAATAAATCCTATAGGCTAATTAGATAATTAATTTAATTTCGATTTATAGAACTAAAGTAAAAAAAGGGGATAACCGCTTAATTAAATTATAGGACCTAATATTATACGACGGTAAATTTATTATACCGGATATAGATAATATACGTATAAAAATTATTAAATAATATTATAATACGTTATTAATAGCTTATTCTGGAAGAAATAAAATTAGGGCGATTATAATAATAAAATATTAGTAATTAAGATTAATAGCCGATGTAGATTATTACGTAAATAATTATTAAATTTGCCGCTCTTTAAAAGTATTAAGAGATAAAACCCTAAAATTATTAAAAATAGAATTATTAGAAGATAATTATAAGGTTTAGGAATTGTTAATTATAAATTTTAAAAGTATACCGAAGGATAAGAAGGGTTATAATAATATATTAATTATTATCGATCGGTATTTTAAAACGTTATAGTATACCCCTTATAAAGATACGGTAATAAGCGCTAAAGTAATATTATTATACTAGAAGGGTCCTTACCGATTAATAAGCCTATTTAAAGAGGTGATTAGTAATAGAGGACTATAATTCGTATTAAAATTTATATAAAAATTATTACGATTATTAAATATACGTTAGAAGTTAAATATATTAAAATACTCCTAAATAGCGGGATAAATAGAGATAATAAATTAATATTTAGATTAAAGATTGAAATTATTTATATCCTATAATTAAAATAATTAATCGGACCTTTTACCCACTATAGACTTTATATAAAATATATTACCCTACGAAAATTTAAATAAATTATTATTATACGAAATTACTTTAAATTATTGTAAATTCTTTTTAATTATCGATTGGATTAATATTGTAATAAACGGTACTATTAAGGAGAAATTATTTAAGAATAAAGTATAAAAAATAGCGAAAAAATTATATAATACTTAAAATAAAGTACGTAAAGCGGTAGAGAAAGTATAAATTAAATAAATAGTATAAATGAATAAATACCGGCGAATCCCCAATTTTAGAATAGGAAATAAGGTTTTTATTATTAAAAAAATATAATCGATAGATCGCCCGAATAATAAATTAGACTTCCCCTTAATAAAAACGTTATATAAAATTATAATAATAAAAGGGTATTTATATAAGTTCGAAGTATTAATAATATAATAAGGATTTAATATTTTTTATACGGATAAATTTCGTAAAGACTTAAATAACCCTTTTTTAGGATAAACGAACGAAAACCCCGTAAGAGAGATTATCGATAATAAAAAGGAATAGGAAATAGAAGATATAATTATATATAAATTAATTAAAAAGTATTTAAAGTATTAAATTAATTAAAAGGAATAGGACCTGAACCTTATATAATACAAAGCCTTTAATTTTAAAAACGTAGTATAGAAATTCTAAGAATATTATATAGCGAATAAGGAGAAGTTAAAATTATTAAAGCGATTATAAATTTGGTTCTAAATTATAAAGGAAGATACGACGGTAAAAGATTATAAGGAGGATAATAAATTAGCCGAAATATTATTAAACGGTAAAAAATTTCGACAATTATAATATAAAAAGTAAAAAAGGAGGTTCTCCTATTTTAATTATACACCCCGCCCGAATTCTTTATACTTTAAACTTTACGGCGAAACGTTAATAGGAAATAAGGGATAGCGCATTATTTATAGCGGCGTACTTCCCCCTTTACCTTCGCTTACGCCTACGGTCTATATAGTATTTTAGTCCTAAAGTTAATAAAGATAATAATAATTATAAGGAAATTGAAAAATATAATTATATTAGTATAAATAGGAATTAAATACGGGATTTTATAATCTATAGTATTAATAGCGGTTATTATTCGTTAATAGTAAACCGCTATATTATAAGCGTCCCTATAATACCCCTTTCGGGGTTAATAATAATTGAAGATAAGAAGAGATTTTATAAGGGGAGGAAGAGGCGAATAGGAGGTAGATTGGCGAAGAAAAAATAAGAAATAGTAATAATATTAGGGTAATAGGGAGTCGAAATAGGAATAATAGGGAAGTAAGGGGATTTTAGCGTTAATTTTACTCTTCTATCCGATGTTTTTAGAATCGGACGCGCGTTTTATAATATTTAATATTAATTATTTATCCCTTCTATTCTTTCTTTATCTTTCTTTTAGCTTTGGGATTAAACTTTATTCTAGAGGGGGGGGTAATATTATAGTATGGTAGGATGGGTGCTAGAAATAGGGCATTGGATTTATAATATATTAGATAGAATGAGGCTTAACCTTTTATCGATAAGATAGATCCGGATTGGGAAAGCGATATGGGATAGTAGAATGCCTAGTTTATATACTAGATTAACGATGCCTTCGTTTGTTAACCTTCCTTTTCCTCTTTATATTTAATTTTATTTTGAATTGTGGCTTCTAGTTGTATAGTTTATCTCTCGTAGGATCACGCTCTCACAAGTCCGTTTAACTATTTTTTATATATAAGTAATTTACTTAATAATTTTAATATAATTATCGAAATCGATAATATTAAGAGTAGTATAAAGGGCCATTTTTATTTAGAAATCGGTCGATAAACGGTAGTGGAAAGTTTCCTTTTAATTTAATTATAGAATTTGGTATTCATTAATAAAATAAATAAATTTATTTTTAAAGATATAGAAGTTATTTTAGTATATATAGAACTTTTCGAATTCTTCGATCGCTTAACGGTTAACGTTAGGATTATTATATTAATATTTAAAATACTTTATTAAAGCCTTCGAAGAATAAATTTAATTTGGGTAGGTATTACGTAAATAGGGTTAGAAATTTTTAGTAACGTATTTAGTAAAACGATTCTTAATATACGCTTATTTAATTTTATTATTAGCGAAGTAATTAGAATTTACTTTGAATTTATTAATTATAGCGCGATATTAAACTTCGAAAGTAATAGTATTCTTATTTTTATTAATATAAAAGATAGGAGGGTTTAAAATTTTTAAAAATTTTCCGTTAGTAGTAATAAAGATATTATTAGGGGTTATACTATAGTGCGTCGAATTGCGTATAATATTAGTAACGGTTTAGTTCAAAATTTAGATTTCTTTATTTTTAATTATAATAGCGGTTATTAAATCCTTTATTATTTCTTTATTAAAACCTATAGATTTTTTATATTATCCTTCGCCCTTATCGTTATTAGAATCCGAATTAGAAATATCGAAATTGGGAGTAATTCTTTGGGTTATAAAAGTACGGTATTTAATTCGGTTAATTTTACGGGCGGTAATATTAATATTATTAAAATAATATTAAGTACCTTTATTATTATCCTTAATAGTAATTTAGAAACGAGTTTTCTTCTTCTTTTTTTCGGGTTTATAGTAAATACTTTTAAAGTATTGGATTTAATTATTAAAATTTATTATAATTTTATTAAAATAGTAAGCGATAATATATAACTTTTCCGATTATTTTTTATAGGTTAATATCGTTAGTATACGGGCCTTTATTTCTTTAAATATAAATTTGGAATTTTTTTCGATTTTGGTAATAAAATTTTTAATTTTTATTAGGTCGCCGTATTTATTAGATTATTAATCGTTTTTATATTGGAATAAGGGTTTAAATAGGAAGTAAAGTCTTTTCTTACTTAATAAATAATAGGTAACGATATTTTTAATTTTATTCTTTAAATTTTTATTGATTTATTCCTTTATATTAGAGAAGTATTGGGCTTCGATTTCGGGAATTATATAAGTATTATAATATTCGAAGGTAGCGGCGTTATTATAATTATTAATATTATTATCCGTTTTTATAGAGGCGCTTTAGATTTTTTAAACGGTTGAGACGCGACGGTTATCGATAGATTTACGATTTAAATAGGTTTTTATAATAGGGGTTTCTTTCTAATTTAATTTAGTTAATTCGAAGTCGATTTCCTTAATGGTTTGCGCCTTTAGTTTAGCGGTTTCGTTTTAATTATACGCTATCGTTTATTCGTATATTTTGGTTATCGTAGGGTGTAGTTATATAATTATTTTAGTGGGATGTACGGGGGATTATCGTATTGCGCGTAATTAATTAGGATTATTTTTAAGGTGGGATATTTTATATCGTCCCCGATAAGTATTGGTTTAATTTTACGATTATTACGGTAAAAAGGAAGGGTTTGTAATAAAATAATAATAATCCTTAATTGATAGAAAATTATAAGATGAAGAAAAAAGGAAAATTAATCGTATAAGAATGGAAGCGTAGGCGGAAAGATATAGGCCTTGCGTTTTAGAGAGTGAATGCGTTATATAGGTGAATAGCAGTGCGGTATTCCTTAGTATGAATAAGTGACCTGCGATAATAAGCCTACGGTTCATTCAGTTATTTGAGTAACCCAGCGATATGTGATAAGTCAGGTGACCAGCGGGTGAGCCGTGCCGTTACAATTATAATTATTACCCTTATATAAATACCGAATTTCGTAACCCCTTATTATTAACGCTATTACTTATATAATTAAAGGAGTATTATAAAATTAATAAATTCGCCGACTATTTCCGTAAAATTTAGGATTTCGTAATTTAATAAATTAAACGCAATTAAAATTAATATAAAAAAAACGCTAATAAAAAGCGGATTAATTTAATAAAATAAAAAAAAAGGGATATTATCCTATTCGATACGTTTAACTTAATTAATAACCATTTATATATTAAATTTTCCCCCCGTTAAAAAGAATTATTTAAAATTTTAAAAACGGATTTATATACCGTTGAATTATAATTATCCGATAATATAAAAATTTGCTAATCTTTTATATTTCGATAATTTAACGTTAGACCGGTTAGGGTTTTTCCGGCTAAATTATTAATTCCGACGTCCGTACTAACGAGGGTAGAATTATAATTCGTATTAATAATTATAAGGAATATATTAAATAAAAATTCGATAAATTGTTAAATATTAAATAAAAAGGAAAGAATTATTATTAATATTATTTAATTAAATAAAAGGGTAATTACGACCTTATTTAAAAAAAGGTCGATAACGTTATTAATTATAAAATACGTTTTTAAAAATTTTATTACAATTACTCCGATAAATTAATACCGCCCCGCGTTAAAGAATTTTTCGATTATTTTAAGTAAAAAGAAGGAGAGGATTTAATAACGGACCCCGCTATTCGTAATAGGCAACCTAACGCTAATACCGAGCCCCGCGCTTTACGCCGCCGCTCTGCCCGCTTAATATAACGATTCGCTATTTTTAAAACGGAATTATTATTAATTAAGGAAATAGAAGAAAGATTTATAGAAATAATAACGAAAATTATATAATTTTTAATAAATAAATAATTTAGGATATAATTAACGTTATGGTTAAAAATAATTAATAAATTAATAAAGGATTTTAGGTTATAATTATATATATATATAAATTTTTTCAATTTTACGAATTTTTTTTGAAGGGGGATAATATTATAGGATTATACTTATACTATACCTAGTATACGCATTAATTACTTATATAAATACCTAAATCCTTAGCGACTATTCTTAATTATAATACGTATACTATAGTTCGATATAATTTAAATTTGGTCACTTATAATTATATATAATATTACGTAGGTGCGTACGGACTAGGGTATGGGCTCGCGCCTATATATCCAGTCTTCTATATATATTTCTCCCTTCCCTTCCTTCGTATAACAATACATATTTTATTATATACTTAACGGTGCTAACGCTATCCTTTAATAGATAATACGTATAAAGTAAGTACTTTTTATTATTATTTATATTAATTTATTTATTTATTTTTTTATTATTTTTAGGGGGTTTTTAATTAACTTCCCTTTTTTTTTATATAAATTAATAAATTTAACCTTCCACTCTTAAATATAATTAACGTTAACTCTTTGCATTATAATTTCAATATTATACTTAATCTTTCTAATAGCGAAATAAAGGAGGACTTTATTTAATATTTTAATTACTTAAAAAAACTATAATAAAATTATAGTATTAATAACCCTATAATTATTATTAGCGATTTTTATAAAGGTTTTAAGAAGGCTATTCGTAGAGCTTATTTTAAAATCCCCTATTAACTCTACGTTTAATATATCATAAAAAATATAAATTATTATATTATTAAAAAATAGGTTTAATACAATAATATTAGTAGGGTAGGTTTAGCGATTTTATTCTTTAAACTTCCTACTCTAATATTTACTACTTTATTCGATTTCGAAGGTAATAAACCGGATCCTTCGGTATATATTATAAAAATAAACGTTTAAAATACCGGAGATACCGACGATGACCCTCGAAAGCTTATAAATAAAGAATTCGATATTAAACCGTTTATAGAAGATTTAAAGGAGGCGGTAAACGCCGCTATTATTAATTATATTATTTAAATTAACGAAATTAAAAGAAGTGCGCCGTAACCCCGCAACTATAATATATTAAATTATATACTTAATCGCCGTTTCTACCCTAATATATATAAAGGGTTTATAAATAGATAGAAGCGCGTTATTTACGTAAAGAATAAGGTTATTTTTAAACGGGTATAATAATTACTTTATAAAGAATTTACTTACTAAATTCTATTATTTAAATATTTATATAAATATTACCTTCTATAAATTTACGAATTTAATAATTATATAATTTTAAAATTGAGAAATTTTAATATCCGGGCTATTAATAAAATCGAATTTATATATAGGGTAATTAAACGTTTTTTAAAAAAATAAATTAATTAATTTAAATTAATTCTATAAATATATCCGCTTCGCCTACGCCTTTTAAAAGGAGAAGTTTATTAAGGAATTTATAGAAATACGGTAAAACTTTTTACTAAAATATAAAATAATACGGGTATTTGAAAATTTATTAATAAAAGTAGGATTTTACCTTATAATATTAATTTAAAGGTAATATTATTATATTTATAACAATTAGCGTAAAACTAATTTCGAAGTAATATTAAACCCGTACGTAGAGTATATTAAAACCTTTACGCTATAATATAGTTTACCTTATAAATACTTATTATCAAATTTAATATAATATATACCGTTAAAACGGTTACGGATTATTAATATAATTAAATACTAATAATTTAACTTAAATAATAATGATAATTTAATTAAATAGTAGAAATATAATTTTAATATATTTTCTACCCTTTAATTTTTATTATTTTATTAATTAACTATTCTCTTTATTTATTAACTATATAAAATTTAATCCCCTTATTTAGGCGCCGCCGCCCCCGTAGAAATACTTTAATTAAAACTACGGTCGATAATTACTTCGCTAACGTAGATACCCGAGAGTTTTTAAACCTAGAGAAATAAAAGGTATTTAATATTAATAATCTATTTCCTTTATTACGAAAAGTATAAAATCGAAACTAATATAATAACCGCTATATACCCTTTTATAACGAATTATCCAAATTAATATAAAGGCGCTATAACGGAAGGAAAAGGGGGATATAACGGGGGATATAGTAAAATCCCTTATTTATAGAGGAAATTCCCAATCTTTAGCCTATTTAATCCGTTCCCTAATTTATTCGCCCTCTACTATTTTTATAAGCGCGACCTTTAATATTAACATTATTACAAACTATTTTAACTCCTTTTCCCTCTCTTAATATATATATTTAATAACCTTTTCCTTAATTTATACTTATATTAAATTAATAAAATAAATAATTACCGCTATAATAGTAATTAAATTAATAAATCTCTTAATCCTTTATTCTTAATTTAGGTAACGTCCGTTAAAATTAATATAAGGATTATTTACTAGCGACCGTTAAATTAAGTAATTTTATATAAATACATATAAAGGAAAATACGTTATATATAAAGCGGTTAATATATTTCTATAATAATCCTATAAATAATTTTATAATATAAGCCCCCCTTAAAATCGATAACTTCCCTCCTCTTCCTTTAAATTAATTATAATATAATTTATAAAATTTTATTATATTATAAACGTAATATAATTAACCCCCTCGAATTATAATATTATTTTTAATATTAAAGAGATTAAGGGGATAGGGAGGGTAGGTATTGGGCGAATTAAATAGGCGGGTATATTTTTAATTATCCGGGTATTAAAATTAAGGTAAGTACGTATACGGGTATTTTATATAATTAATATAATTAATATAGTTAATATAGTATTAATAAAGTAATTAATTATAATAGTAAAAGCCGTACTAATTACTTTAGTAAATAGATAATTAATTATTTTAGGATCTTTAAATAGCTTTACGTAATAAGTAATATCAATTTCGTATTGTAGTGCGCTAGCGTTGTATATGTGCTAGTATTAGGCGCTAGCGCTGGGCACGGTGTGCAGGGGTAGCCGACAGCTGTAAGTGGGGAAAGTCTTGCCGAATACCATTTGGAGTCTTGCCCGATACCGATTCCGCCGCCGCTAGAGGTATGGTAGCATTCGCTCAGGCACGAAACATGCAAGAGAACAAAGCCGCGCCGAGATCACCCCCCGTTTGGTGGAGAAGTGCCCTAAGAACCCGGAGATGGCGCTAAACCATTTCTTGGCGAGCCGTTTCAGATTTGTGAACCAGCGCTTGCAACCACTGCAGCACATCATCCACATCCATCTGTTGAGCCTCCTCATTCTCGCCCACTTTCATCCTCACGACAGCTTCGCATGTCAACGTTGAATCCGTGTCATCGGGATTCATCACCAATCAGCAAAACCATCAGTTTTCAGCAAACTGCAAGACCGTCCGCGTCTCATGGAGCAGGATTTTATATGCCGACCCTTTTTGTCTCCTTCCCATCGGCATCACGGCATCACGGCATCACAGAGAGACAGATACGAAAGAGACTTCGCCGGCCAGGCTTCATGTACACCACCGGTGGATGGAATGTTTGCCCTCGTATCTTGTCTTGTCCACTGCCGTTGATCGCCAAGAACTGATCCAAGATCTTACCGTTGAGTCCGACTCGAGCCTCACCACCACTACACGGCATGCTGGCATGTTGGTGATGATCACACGGGCGGCGACTGACTACCAACGGCTACTCCGAGCAATGTACTTTAGCTGAAGCTCGAGGTATAGGCTTCCATGTCTGAATGCTTCCAGTCATTAGGGTCTACGTCTAATCGAGGGATGATGAGGTCCATCACAATTACTCGGCTCAGACATGGTTGGCCTTGCCATTGCCCGCGAATGCATTAAGCCACAGCGTTTGGCGCCAACTGTGATTTTCCAGATCGATCGGGACCTCGGAACCACCTGGATTCATATCCCAATTCGGGCACCCACAAACAACATGGCAGTAAGTCCCGGCCGGCGTTGCTCATTCGCTATCCCAGTGAAAAAACTAACAAAACATTGCCATCCTCAGTGGGTTCACCAGCATGCCCAATAGCGAAACGAATGAGACTATAACGCTCAAAAGGGGCAAATGAACGGAGATAGCTTCAACTTCTGCCAGCCTGCCCAGAACTCGCATCATGGCTCACATTCGCCCGCACGCCCGCATCTAAATTCTTCGCGTGGGTTCTCGGAAAGATTCTGTAACCTCCAGACAGTTGTGTCTGAGGTTTAGGGGGGTGCCCTCGCCTATAGCGTAACGAAACCGACCTGGCGTTACAGCTTTCTAGCCTCCGAATGGTGGGATTCGGACGGCATACCCCAGCTTTATACCCCTTGGCAGACAAGGATATCTCGTTTTGCTTGGCGTTCCTGACATTGACTTTACCACCAGGAGCAATTCAGGAACCGTCCAGGAGGCCCAGAACCGCCATCATGTCGTAGCATTTTCCCAGTGTTCCGTTCGTGGTAGCGGTCCCTGCAGGCTCGCCAATGTTTCGGTAACGACCCCCTTTACGACGTTACCGTCACCACGTACCCCCTTTGGTCAGCCAGGCTACCCAAACCGCCAGGCCTTCGAGACACCATGGATCCCCAAAGGGGCCTCGCGATGGAACCGCCCTCGTTCATGCGCTGGGTTCGAGCGGGATTCAAATAGCAAGGCACTGGGCTGTTTCCATCATGTCCTGTTAACCCAGCATCGACTTGTTCTTCCGTCCATCTTTCTCTTCCTCCTTCGCTTCTCCTCGCCGTGGGCACCTCCAACCATCTCTCTCTGCCCTCCGGATCCCTTCCTCCTCGTATTGCTGTGCATACGCCCTCCTTCTTTTGCTACTTTATACACATCGACAAACACGATCCTCTGCCGGCCTCGGATCTTCAGTTCGTCGATCAAACGTTCCTTTCGTTTACCAGCAACCTTCTATCTCGATATCTGTCCATCATTCCGACTATCTCGTCGCCATCTTTGACAGCATCAGCCTCTCTCTTACATACGACATATCCAAGGACACTCCGCTTCACATCCTCGGTGGTAACAGCCTAGGATATACTCAGCATCTTAACCCATTACTTTCAAGAAGACACTCTTGAGGAATTTCACAATGGTCCGGATTTCTGTCGCCGCTGCATTCCTCCTCTCTGTCCTAGGCGTCACCGCCGCTCCGAGGAGGGGACACATCCATCAAAACAGCCAGAACACTGGTCCCGCAGCCGGTACTGCTGCTGGTGTCCCAGTCTCCAACTTTGAGATCTCCAACATCATCCCAGGACGTTACATTGTCGTCTACAACAACACCTTTGGCGAGGACGTCATCAGTGCCCATGAAACCAAGATCCAGTCCCTGGTGGCCAAGCGCAACCTGGGCAAGCGCCACGCTCAGTCCGGAAGACTCTTGTCCAGCAGCGTCCACTCCTTCAAGCTGGGCGGGTGGCGTGCCATGGCTCTTGATGCCGATGATGACACCATCAACGACATCTACTCGGCCCAGGAAGTCGAGTACATCGAGGCGGACCAGTGGGTCAAGCTCAACACCCTCACCTCCCAGAACTCCACCACCACCGGCCTTGCTCGCCTGAGCCAGTCTACCGCCAGCAGACGCGCTGCTCCTTACATCTTTGACGACTCCGCTGGTAAGGGTATCACCGTCTTCGTCGTCGACACCGGTGTCCGCATCACCCACTCCGAGTTTGAGGGCCGCGCCACCTTTGGCGCCAACTTCGTCAACAACGTCGACACTGACGAAAACGGCCACGGCAGTCACGTTGCTGGAACGGTCGCTGGTGCTACCTTTGGTGTTGCGAAGAAGGCCAACATTGTCGCCGTCAAGGTCCTCGACGCCAACGGCTCCGGCTCCAACTCGGGCGTTCTTCAGGGCATGCAATTTGTCGCCGACACCGCCACCTCCCAAAGGCTCGGCGGCAAGGCCGTCATGAACATGTCTCTCGGCGGTGGCCGCTCGCGCGCCATCAACAGCGCCATCAACCAGATTGCCGCCGCGGGCGTCGTCCCCGTCGTCGCCGCCGGCAACGAGAACCAGGACACCGCCAACACCTCTCCCGGCTCCGCGCCCGCCGCTATCACCGTCGGCGCCATCGACCAGCGCACTGATGCTCGCGCTTCTTTCTCCAACTTTGGACAACTCGTGGATCTTTTTGCCCCTGGCGTCAATGTTCTGTCTGTTGGCATCACCAGCGATACCGCCACTGATACCCTTAGCGGCACCTCCATGGCTAGCCCCCACGTTGCCGGTCTCGCCGCTTACCTCATGGCTCTTGAGGGCATCACTGATGTCACTGCTGTTGGCAACAGGATGAAGGAGTTGGCGCAGAAGACGGGCGCCAGGGTTTCCAACAATGTGAGGGGAACGACGACGTTGATTGCTAACAATGGTAACCTTTAAATTTTCGAGGTTCGTTTGTAGTTATCAATTTGACTGGGCGGAGGGTATAGGGATTGGAGAAAAATCGGAGGGAGTAAAGTTCTTTTTTATTATGGATGGATGGGAAGGATCTGCTTGAACTTAAAGAGATAAGTCAAGCTCGTATGTAAGCCAGCCAGAATTGACGGACTGGAAAGAGAGATGAAGGGCTGTTGGATAATTCTTCTATTTTTTATATTCAAGTCGTTGCCAAAACATTCCATGATCCACATCAACTGAATGATATATGTGACGGAGACTTCCACGGAACTCGCATTAGTGACACTCGAGAGGTTTTTCTTGCGGGACACAAACAGTCTGTTGACCTTGCTCCCTTCTCTCCCAAGCAGAACAAGGGAGGACGGACAAAAGATAAAAGTCGAACATCGGAGTTGACAAGTTCAAACGCCCTCGCACTCTATCTTCTTAGGTAACATTTTAGTCCTTCTCTTCTCTTATTGCACGTACCAACCGCCGCAGGTTACATATGCCCGAAATTACTACACGTATCAGGACGCGCGCTTCCGTTCTATCTACATTACCTTTGAGACGCAAGTCGAAGGAAAGGTGGTGCTGTGGTGAAACATGTACGCAGGTACCGGCCCGACGAAGGAACGGTACCTTACCGTCCGAACGTCTCACATCACTCTCACTTGCAAGTAAAAATGCGAAAGTGTGACGGGCTGACGAACCAGTCAGTTGTTTGTGAGCTTGTGGCGCCAATAGCCGTCTGTCGTACATTCTAGTACTGGTTTGTTTGTTAGCTTGGGACCTCGGGTCAACTTCAACAGCCCTTTTCATTTCTTACTATTGTGTTTTGTTGTAGTGTTGCGGCATAACTGGGCCTTGATTTTCCTTTTCGTCAACTTGAATATGTGATTTTGATTCACTTAAATCCCTTACCAAATGTCAGATCTCTATTTTATCCCGTCCTTATAACCTTTGGGACAGTTCCGAACAGGTATCAAGCTAACAAATAAACCAGCATTGAATTGTATCTAAGGTAGTGTTTGTTTCCCCACGATTTGGCGTAAATGTTCCAAAGAATCCATCTCGCTCGCCAACATCGAGAGAAGCTGGTCCAATTTGGATTGATTCAGAGTTCCTAAAATAAACTGCAAGCTAGGACGAATTGCCGGGTTATTTAGTCAAGGGTTGGATGTCAAAATAATCTGTTTACGCCAAAATCGTGGGGAAACAAACACTACCTAATATGGCATATCTACCCGCCCGTTCGTCCCGAGTTGGATTGAGATTATATTCAATTTGGTGTCAGTGTCACCACCATACTTCTTGGTACAAGTGTACTTGAGAGTATAGAATCAACCGTGGGTGTGAGGAAGAGAGTGGGTGTTGCTCGCCTCCAACCTCACACCCACGGTTACAATTTTTTGGAAGCCTTATTTGCTTCGTACCTTTTTGCTTGTCAATCCTCTTCGCTCTTAGATGCGTCGATGAGCGCAGGTGGTTGTCCAGGTGAACTTGTGTACCTGCGGCATAATCGCAACCAGAACCAAACGTTCTGTTCTCTCTGGCCGTCTCTAACTTGGGACCTCGGGTCGACTTATTAGGCATTTGGATGTTCAACTTATCCCTTCCGTTCAAAAATTGAGGTATATCTTATTTTTGAAAACGTCTATAATAAATTTCTGAACGACTTTTCAAGTTCATCAAATACCATTTTAAAGCGCGATCAGGTATATTGTCGTATCCTATCAAGGTTTTGTATGAGCCCGCACGTCTTGTATAATGTCGAAGTACCACGCTAACAATCAAACCAGCATTGGAGTGTACCATGTAGGAATACTTCTTATTATCGTCTAGAGCAAGTTCATAGGTTGGAGTGTCAAGGATGAAATGTACGCAATCCGCCGGCAACAGACTCCTCGCCGCAGAGAGTGAGTCCATGATGACGACGTGCCCGGATACCAGGCTACTTGCAGAGTTGGGTTTACTTTCAGCACATCTTCGGCACAACCATAGCCATTGATGGTTCCCCCATATAGAGAGAACTCGACTAGATTGCAATTTGACATCCGTGCTAGTTTTTGCGCGTATTCATGTTCTTGTCAATCGAGGAGCAGAGCAGCCATCATTTGACACTGACTGTCCACTCCCAATCCTTCAAGGTAGCTTGAACGGGGAAAAGGGGAAGAAGGCTTAATCGTCGTTTATTAAAACAATGTTAGTAGTTGCCGTCCCTCGGAACCCAGGCCATGAGGGACGCTGATCTTTCATCAGAGACTGGGTCGGGGAACATAAAAGGGGTATCACCGTACCCCTTCCCCGACCATGAACGCCCCGGCTTGCCGTGTCTCCCAACCCAGAAAATTACCTTAATATCGCCCGCGCAGGAAGGTACTCGCCTCGTAATCATCCGAAAGTCATTGCTAGTTCAATATCACATGAGATATTACATGCTGGCTTAGATCGATCGATCGCTGCTCGTCTGTGTATGGTATCGACTGATCCGATCAGGCGCCGGTCATTAAAGGGTATATGTCGAACTGATTGATGATGCGTTACAGCTCCTGGTGCACCACCGTAGTAGGAATGCTGGTGACTGTGGTAGTTGAGACATCGGTGGCACCCTGAACGAAGGTACCGATTCTCCCTGAAAGATCTTGATAGGCCAAGTCGAACCGAGCACCCATGAGCCACGCAGCTCCAAGCTATACAGCTGTTAGCAGTTGAACGAGAAAGCCGACCATGCGGAAGTTGTTGTAACGAACAGAAATACCCACCATAAGACCGCCAATAATGAACAGGACACCAAGCATGGACAGAACCAAGAAGGTGGTTTCGCCAGTCTCCATGGTGTTGACATCCTCGTTGGGATTTTGGGCCTGGGCGAGAGCGATTTTCTTGGGGTCTTGAGTGGGGAAAATGGACTCGATGAATTGCTCGATCTGAAGAGATTGTCAGCTTGAATCCAGAAATGAAGTTGTGAATGGACATTCTTACCTTGCCGCACTGGACGCTGATTGCCAGGTAGTTGGGATCTCTTGGATCGTTCTTCTTGTGTATCCTCCTCGCGTACCTGCGGAACACTCCGCACAAAACGCGAAGGTTTTGTGTCGACTCCATCATGAGCTGACAGGCGTCACCCTTGGTAATCTTGACATTCCTCTCAAAGATGGCTGGATTGCGGAAGACAAGCTCTAGTGTCGCAATGGCCATGGCCTGGGGGATAGCGACGAAGTTGAACACGCTCTGGTCGCGGATACCAGCCATGTAGAACAGACACTCCTCGGTGTGCTTCAGCGCATTGAGGACCATCTCGGAACTGCACTGGAGGGCCTTTTCCCGGTTCTCAGGCTTGAACATGTCGTCCCATGTGTTGACATACTTGCTCCAAATCGTCTTGGGCCAAAATCGTCGCTTGTCGACGAAATCTTCGTGAATATCGCGGATAATGTTGGTCTTTTGGAGGAACTGACCCATGCTTTCCGTGAGCTCCATACGCTCGAGGAGTGCGGGGTTGGCGAGGTTGCTCTCAACGAACAGGCGGGTGAGACCCTCGCCAACCAAGCCAGCGACGTAATGGCAGTAGAGCTCGTATTCTTCGATGGTGTTGACACCGTTGGTGTTGTGCTCGGCGTTCAAGGCGTAGTCGGCCATACCGTTGCCCATCTTGACGGTGATTTCGCGGATAATGTCGTAGTAAGGCTTCTTGACCTTCTTCAACTCTGTGATGACATCGTCAAAGTGAACGAGGAGTTCACGATCCTTCTCGTTGGGGCCGTTCTCGGTAAAGGTCCAGCCATCAATCTCCATCAGATCGGCAAACCCGCGCAGCAAGGGCTCCTTCTTGGCAAGATCGATGGTCATGTCATCTTCGATAGTGTCAAGGCCACGAAGTACCAGGTAGAAGAGGCAGATGGGCATCAAGAGCTCGGGGTTGAGCTCTTGGATGACGGCGGAGAATGACCGCGATGTCAATTCCAAATGGCGGAAGCATGCTTTCTCGGTCTCGGACTCCTTGGAAGGGTCGCGCTTGTGGACGGGCTCATGCCATACCTTCCTGTATGAGGCTTCAAATTAGCACATGAAGAGCACACGAGGGGAGACAAAAAGGCGCGGGAACGTACCATTGGACGATGGACCTCAACTGGTTGGGGTGGAAGAGGAAATAAGCGGCCTTTGTGAAAGCGCCCATGTTGATGATATATGTTGGGGTCTGGAACCCAACGTGTCTGTACCTGCGCGTCGGGTAAAAGAAAGGCAAAGGCGGTGGAGGTACGGCCTCAGGGGTTCGGCGTAAAATCGGGCGGCCGGATGGATTAGGGCGAATTAAGACGATGGGATCTCGACGATGAGATTATAAGACCCAGCACGTATAAGAAGGGTAAAAAGAAAGATAATACAAAAGTCTATTGTGTTGTCTTGGGAGAAAAAATGACCAAGTCCGAATGGGAGGGGAAAAGAAAAGGTTGCTTCTTCTTGGGGCTGCCGCAACTCCACCCAAAGTTTAGAATTCTGCCGGGGGACGGACGGGTTTGTTGAATTGGCAAGATCGGAAAAGGGGGATCTTGAGCCGGGGAAGGTGAGCTGTCACTGGAGGAAGCTCTCTGTCAAACCTCAAGCTAGGTTGACACCGCCGTGCTGGAATGCGCTGGTTGGGTGTCGTGGGTGTCGTGGGTGACGGGCTGGTTGGTTGGGTTGGCAGGAGAGACAGGAATTGGAGGTGGGATTGGACAGATTGGAGTCTTGGGGAAAGGACGGAAGGAAAGAAAATCCTCAGCGCCGCCAGCGCCAGAGGGGAAATGTGGCCCGAGCTCCCTCAGCTGCCGCTTGGCAGCAACGGGCGGTCAGAGCCAATGGGAGCTTCTCATTGGTCAATTGTAGCTCACCACAGAGGTGTCGAAGTCGAACAGTCAGGGACCTCATCGACGTGTGCCTTGCACTAAAAAGTTCTTGGTCGATTCGGCGCTGTTGGGTTCAGAAACGAGGGGCAACTTTTCCCATATCTGTTGCTTTTGTCAGTTAAGCCATTGCGACAGTCTCGCTCAAACATTCGTCGAATAACGTGAATGTTGTTAGAGAGCTGCCGATATCTGGCGTATGCCGAAGGGGCTTTCGAAAGAAGGGACAAGTGATTCGATTAAAGAGAAGGTGAAAAACAAAAAATGTTGATGGTTGCTGCTTTCTCTGTCGGACTGCGGTTTTTGTGTGCGTCTGGCGTCTGCGGGGGATTTTATTCCGAGCTTCCAGACGAGTGGAGTCAGGGTCCGTCCTCACTGCAGCGGCAGCGGCATGTCTTGCAACGGGCCGGAAGCATGGAAGAAAGGATGAAATTCAAGTTGAAACATTCCATCTTTGACAGGAACCTGCACGTGTCTGGAAGAGTTATGGAAGCGGCACGCATTCTGGAACCGAACATGGAATTCCCATAGAATTCTTCAACCATGAGACTGACGATTGAAACGACGTCAACATCTTTTGCTTATAAGCATCTTATTGGATCGAATTCAATGGCATCTTTGCAGTCTTTTGACGGCAAAATGAACCCTGGAGCTTCAACGAGGGAAGTACACGGACTCCGGTATGATTCGACAAGGTACCAAGATCTAGGGGTCACATCTTCACAGACAACCCATTTCCTACGGGCCTGATGCATCTCAACATGCGATGCGAATTTGGTACATCCTTTCCAAGGCCGAGACCCCATCTGGAGCCTATGAGGCGGTCATCATGGGATTGATATGTACCTTTTGTGGAAACAGCGGTTGGCTGCCAACGCCGCTCTGGTACATTTTGTGGCCATCGGATTGCTCCCCTCCTCCCCCGCGTTTCCCGCCCAGCGGGACAGATCCTGATCTACCGTCGTCAAGGGTCCAATGGGTAAAGCCACTCAAGTGGATGGATGATGGGGGTCGTGGCGGATGGACGTCTGAAGGATGCAACCCGACCAGCGGCATTCCCCTTTATGGTTCCCAAGCGGGTACCTTCCGCCCATGTACCCTTTTGGGTTGACCTCCTCCCTTCATGTGGCCAGCTCTCCAGACCGCGCTTTCGGGTCCAGTTCCGGAAGCTGGGGACACTTTTATATTATCTCATGTGCCCCCTTCTATTTCGTCTCAGCTCGTTCCAGTACTTTGTAGCCTTTCATCCTCTCGTTGTTCTCGTACAGGTTGCATCTCATCCCTTTTCGTCAAGATCTCAAAAGTCCAACATCGGAATCACAGCTCATCCACCCTCATCATGGCTACCGAGACAACGAACGGCAACGATGCCAACCGCTTTCTCATTTGGGGTGGTGATGGATGGGTTGCGGGCCACCTGAAGACGCTGCTGGAGGGTCAAGGAAAGGAGGTCTACACAACCACTGTCCGTATGGAAAATCGAGAAGCTGTCATGGAAGAGCTCGACAGAGTGAAGCCCACCCATGTTCTGAATGCAGCGGGTTGCACAGGAAGGCCAAATGTGGACTGGTGTGAGGACAACAGGGAGGCTACCATGAGATCCAACGTTGTGGGAACACTCAACCTGACGGACTGCTGCTTTACAAGGGGCATCCACATCACCGTATTTGCCACGGGCTGTATCTATCAGTACGACGATGCTCATCCATGGGATGGCCCGGGGTTTCTGGAGACGGACCCGGCCAATTTTGCGGGCAGTTTCTATTCCATGACCAAAGCCCATGTTGAAGAGGCAAGTCTTTTTCTTTGTGTCAGCATATAGCTAGCTGTGAGATGAGGCTAACACGTTGAACAGATAATGAAGCATTACAACAACTGCCTCATCCTACGTTTGCGAATGCCTGTATCCGATGACCTGCACCCACGGAACTTTGTGACCAAGATTTCTCAGTACGAAAGGGTGGTGGACATTCCCAACAGCAACACCATTCTAACGGACCTCTTGCCGGCGTCCATCTTGCTTGCCGAACACGGGGAGGTGGGCATCTACAACTTTACGAACCCTGGAGCCATCTCGCACAATGAGGTCTTGACACTGTTCCGGGACATTGTGCGACCCTCGTTTACGTGGAAGAACTTTAGCCTGGAGGAGCAGGCCAAAGTGATCAAGGCTGGGCGCAGCAACTGCAAGCTGGATACGACCAAGTTGACCAACAAGTTGAAGGAGTACGGCTACGAGATAGCCGAAGTACACGAGGCGTATAGGAGGTGCTTTGAGCGGATGAAGGCGGCAGGGATTCAGTAATTCGTGTTGCGGAGGTTGTTGAATGGGACATGGTTACGGCGTTGACGATTTGGTTGAAGGGTCTGTTTGGGGGTTTTCATTTGATTTGCTTTCTTGTTTTGGGCGTTTCTTTGCGCGGAGTTCATGGAGCAGGTGGATATCACAAGGGACCGGATTATTTCCGGTTAATACCGACGAAATGAGGACGACTTGTCTAATTGTTGGTCTGCTAGGCTCGCTAGGGTTTGGGATGCGTTGCCAAGAAATGATTTGGGAATGTCTTGGGAAAGAAGGCTTGATTGACACGTATCTAGGTAGAGCTGGACGAAGCTGGCCCAGGGGCACTGAACTGCGTGGGTGGTTGGTACTGTATTGAAATCGTATCATGTACAACCTAAGAAGAAAAGATTCCCGGCATCCACAGAGTTGAGAGTAGAATTGCGGAAACGGCGACCGGAAGGCCGGGTCCGTGGTGAGGAGATCCATCCGCGGGCTCCGGCCACTGCTCACCGTGAACCGGCATTCTCTACCTCACCGTTGACCGACATTGGCACGGGCAGGGCGGGCCAGAACAGCGGCGGAAAAGGCCGGTGAAAAATGCAGGCCGACGTCAAGGGAATGGGGGATCGTGATCATCACAAGCCCAGGCGAACCCCGCCAGCCCACTTTGGATACGTACCACAAAGGTCTTGGCATCTTCCACCCTCACACTCACTGACGGAGTACGGACAGGACGGCAGCGCTGTAGCACAGGGGCAGCTTCCAGTGTCGAAATTCTCTTGAATTTTTTTGCATTTGATTTTCTTGTCGCTCGACTTCCGTCAGTTTTGCACATGCCGTCGGATCTTGTCCCGGTCCTGTATCGTAACACCTAGATTTCCATCTCTTACCTCAGTCCTCTCCTCGTCAGGCTTTGAACCCGACATCCAAACTTTTGTTTGATTTGTACCTCTATTCCACTTGGAACACTTGAACGGAACCAACTCAGCAAAGCATATAGCCGCACTGCATTGACACCTCCAAGTCCAGTGGCATTGCATTCAGTTGACAGCGCCGACACCTCAGTACGTACGCCGCAGTTTCGTCCGCAGGCAGTTAGCCCCCAGCCGGAGAGTCCAGCGTCGCAACCTAACAACCCGACCGACGTCAACGTAATTTGACTGGGCTGTGTCAGGTTCCATCTTCAATCTCCCACCTTCTAATCGTTCGGGCCATTGGCACCACTTCAACCTTGTCGTCCTCGCTCAGAAAGTCAATCAACTTTGCTTTGCTGTCGCCCTCCGCCTTCGTTTAAAGCAATCATCTTCTTTCGGCACGGCCAAGGAACCTCCAGTTTTATTTCCTACCATAGTCTGATACCCTTTGCCTCAGTGGTTAGCAGTCCAGTCGACTCCAGTCCCTGATCGGCACCTGCGGACTCCTCCAAAAATCGCGATCCATAATCAAGACCGAGCAAACGACCAAAAGCGCGATTCGGTGATAAAGCCGATTTGTAACCAACTCACCAAGTCCCATCTTTTGCAATTTGCCCTGCTGTCACGATGGTGGTCGACACCGCTTACTATGACGTTCTGAACGTCAAGCCCACTGCTACTGAGCTTGAGATCAAGAAGGCCTATCGCAAGCTCGCCATTGTTCACCACCCCGGTAGGTCACGGCACAACTCATGTTGCGGATTGGTTTGCGAACATAATTAGACTGATATGGTTTTCTTGCCTTCACCAGACAAGAACCCCGATGACCCTACCGCCCACGAAAGGTTCCAGCAAATTGGTGAGGCCTACCAAGTACTATCCGATCCCGACCTGCGCGCCGCCTACGACAAGTATGGCAAGGAGTCTGCCCGGCCCACCGAGGGCTTCGTCGATCCCGCCGAGTTCTTCACAAGTATTTTCGGCGGCGAGGCCTTCATGGACTGGATTGGCGAGATCAGTCTGATGAAGGACTTGACTGCCACGATGGAAATCAGCATGGCGGAAATGGAGGCAGAGGAGGCTGCGGCTGCGGCCGAAGCGGGCGAGTTTCCCGGTACTGATGAGGCCGTCAAGGAGAGCCTCAAGACTGCTGCTGGTGCTACTCCCGCTGCTGCCTCGACCTCTGCTTCTGCTCCTGCTCCTCCCAAGGTCGTGGTTGAGGATGAGTCGGCCGCTCCCGCTGCCGCGCCAAAGGCCCCATCACCCTCTCCCTCTCCGGCTCCTCCTTCAGGCTCATCTACTCCTCGCAGCGGGAGTCGCATGCAGATTCCCATTCGCCCAGCTTTGATGGACAGGCCCGCGGATGAGGTTCTACCTGGCACCGAAGAGACCAACACCGACGTCCACAAGAAGGGCAAGGATAAGAAGAAGGGCGGTCTTTCCAAGGAACAGCGCGAGCAACTCGCCGCCTACGAGAAAGAGCGCGCGCGAATTCGCGAAGAGCGCGTCAACACCCTTGCGCAGAAGCTGCTCGACCGTATCTCCATCTGGACCGAAACCGACAAGGGCAAGGATGTCACAATTGCCTTCCAGGAAAAGATGCGCCTGGAGGTGGAGGAACTCAAGATGGAATCCTTTGGTCTCGATATTCTTCACGCCATCGGTCAGACCTACGTCAGCAAGGCCACGGCTTTGCTTCGCAGTCAAAAGTTCTTTGGGATGGGAGGCTTCCTGAGCCGCATGAAGGACAAGGGCACCATGGTCAAGGATACGTGGAACACCATCAGCAGCGCCATTGACGCCCAACAAAGCATGGAGGAGATGGCTCGCATGGAGCAGCTTGGTGGTGAGGACTGGACCGAGGAGAAGAAGATGGAGTTCGAAAGGAGAGTCACGGGCAAGATCTTGACGGCGGCCTGGAGGGGAAGCAAGTTTGAGATCCAGAGCGTGTTGAGAGACGTCTGCGACGCGGTGTTGCAGGATAAGAAGATCCCCTTGGCCAAGCGGCTGGAAAGAGCCGAGGCGTTGGTGATCATTGGTGAAATCTGCTCAAAGGTATGAGCTACTCATCTTATCATGTTTTGCTTGACATTTTGCTAACATGACAAACAGGCCAAGCGCTCCCCTGAAGAGGAGGGTGACTACATGGCTTTCGAGCAGCTCGTTGCCGAGGCCAACCTGAAGAAGGAAAAGGAGTCCAAGAAGAAGGACAAGGAGAAGAAGAAGCGCCACAGCAGCGATAAGGGATCTACTCATTCGGCCCAGGCTGCGGCTACGGCTGCCGACGCGCCTAACGTACCAAAGGCCTCGTCATAGAAAGGCGAACTTGAGATATAATGGCTGCGGGAGTACATACCGGTGGAAAGGGGTAGGAAGCAGAAAATAGTCTTGTATCTTTGTTCCGGGGGTGGGAACCTATAGACGGTAGCGGAGATTGGACGAGAAAAGCAGATGGGCGAGAAAGGCGTCTATGATGGCGGCGTATGTCCGCAATAGAGGTTGAAGGGCGAGATTGGTGTGATATCAGCGGTGAGGGAGGACTAATACCCAAGGTGTGTGCATGAGAGGAAAGAAAAGGAGAAATAACAGGCCAAATGGAAAGAAACTCAACTCTGTTCATCACCATGGTAACTTTTTGATAGAGCGTTTATTGTTGTACCCAACGGGTAAATTATGCCCATGGACCTTGCAATCCGTCATGGGATTATTTGCCTGCCTCTAGGGGTATCATTTCGATAAAGTGGCGCATCTGTGACTATATACCAATCCATCACAGCAGCAGCCATGTCTAGGATCTAGTTCTTTTTTCAGAAGCTCTTCAACACAACTTTTCGGGTATCAGAGTCCCAACAAAACACTACAACTTATGGCAACTTTGTAACCCAAACAGGATCCCAACATCTTAAATGTCCTCCTCTTTACTATCATCAATCCATCTCCTCCATACTCCCTCCTCCTCCTCCAGCTCCATTCTTCGCGGCCGCGGCACCTGCAGCCTCACCATCCTCCTCACTAACATAAATCCCCACCAGACAAGCCGCCAACATACCCTCATAGTTCACCCACGGATGAATCTCCCCAAACAACTTGGTCCCATCTCTCCCCGCGCCCCTGAGCAACTCCGGCTCGCCACCGGGGTGAAACGGGATATAAGGCGTAATGTTATACACCCTTCCGCCCAGCACCATCCACGCGTCTTTCCCCTTGCGGCCCGTCATCTTCTTGAGCATGCTCGGTGTTACGCGCAGGTAAGGAGTTTCCTTGGGCAAACCCCGTAGGTCCGCGGTTGGGTGACCTGATAAGCGCGCCCAGTCAAGCGGGGAGTGGCCCGGTGTGAGGACGACGGCACGCGAAGGTTTAGCGGGTTTGGAACTGTGGGTGGGAGGGGGAAAGAGACCACCACCTCCCGAGGAGGATGGAGGGCCGCGGTTGGGGAGGGGACCACTGCTGCCACTGCCGCCCACTGGTCGTGATCCAGGTAGGGGAAGGGTGGAGGTGCCGGGTTGGCGGGTGAGGTTCGCGGAGAGGCCGCCACTACTTCCAGTACTCCGTGAAGCGGAAGCGGGAACGGGAAGGGGAGGAGGGGGCATCATCATGCTGGGAGTACTCCTAGCATTCGAAGTTGAAGATGATGATGTCACGGCCGGCGCAGGCTGCTCCTCAACATCAACAACCTTGGGCGGTTGGGGCTGGGGTGGTAGGTCGGGAACGGAGAGGGTGAATGCCGGGACTGAATCGCTGGGGTTGGCCACCGAGGCTTTGGGAGTCGTCTGCTCCTCCGCGCGAGGAGAGTCGGGATTATAAGTGATGCTTGTGCCATTTTCGTGGATCACCACGGGTACTGGTGGTGGCGGAGAGGAAGCTACTTTCTTCTCGGAGGATACCGCTATCCTCTCCCTCTCCTTCTGGTTGGTTTGGTCATCTTCATCTTCTGGCTTCGGTTCCTCTATGCGTGGTATAGGCCGTTGCGGTGGACGAGGAAGCTGGTTCTGCTGAGATGCTGCTTGACGATAGAGATTTCTCCAGAACTGCTGAAACCATTCTGGCCGGCGCAAGATGAGGAGGACGACGGAGGCGACAATCAGGGAAATGCCTAGCACGGCCATGGTGGTGGTGCCAGCGGGGTGGTTGGGTTGGGCGGCTGTCGCGGGGGTATTGCTGGTAAAGGCGGGGAAAAAAGAATGGTCGTATGTTATCGCGGCATTGATGGCTGTATCGACTGATGTTGTTGGGATGTTTGTTGCCAGGTTCCTCCTCCAACTGCCGGTTGTGTCGTGGGGATAAGCGCGACTGGCGCGAATACTGTACCTACGTATCGCGGGGTCGAGAGAGGTGATCGACGGCGGCGTCTGCTTTAGTGTAGGTGACGAAGTGCAGATAGGACGTCAGCCGACGAGATGTCGATAAGCTTGATGTTTGGTTTTGTTGGTTCTTTGGTTCCCCAAGTTGGATCTTGTGATCTGAGTTTGCGCAGGGCCAAGCCAAGGGTTGAGTGTTTACGGCCTCAGCTGGGAAGGGTTTCGTCCAAGTTGGGACGGGATGATGATGAATGGGAAATGCCCTGAGCACCTGCAACTGCATTTGCATTGGAAATCTCCAAGAAAGAAAGGATGGAAACCCCACTCTCCTCCCACTGTCTGTTACAGCGACGGCGGGACAAGGGTGCCCGGCCCGGTGCCCCAAGTCGTCGGGTGACATGTGGGGCCGACCCAAAACCCCGAGGGTGCGGCGGGGTCTTTGTTATGCAAAAGCGACCAATGCCGTAAATCCAATGTAACTCGTCCAATTTCCGATCCTTAACGATCCCTAACAGATCCCCTTTGCACTTCCCCTATACCGCGGTAGACGAAATGAGGGAGACTCTGCGGCATCTCGGTATCCAAGTGTTTAGCTGTGGTATTTATGGAACGGACAGCCCGGGATGCAGGGCATTGCAAAACCCAACAAGATCAGGTCCAAGAAAGAGGAGAAGAAAGCAGCAGGCCGTTAGCCAGGAGTCAGCTTCAATGCATACATACCTACTCTTGTTCAGGTTCAGGCTGGATGAGGTGATGTGACCACGGGACGGAAGAGTGACTCGATCAGATCGCATGGTCAAAGAATGATCAATGAATGGTCAATGGCTTTTTCAGCTTGGAGGAGACGGGAAGGTTGGGTACACTGCCTTACCTCTTACTTGTAAGATAGATGCTGTGTGATGTGATGCTACAATAATATTATTACACAGTTCTCTCAACCCTTACTAGTATGTTACTTGGCTGGTACACGATGACAAGTCTGGAATAAGAATGGAAACCCAACTCCTGTTTCTTATCCCTTTTTCTATTAACAAACCCTGGAGACGAATTTCTCATCCCAGACCTGGAACATTTCGCCCTAAAGTTTGCTTTCTTTCCATCTCATCCTCCCTTCCACCCTGTCCATTTGTGATTTCAGCCAATTCATCCTACTATCCGTGTCACGGTGCACACATAGCCTGTGTGTCTTGTCTTGAACGAATTGTGTTCTGTCTTGTTTGGCAATGTCGCCCAGTCAGACTCGGGGGGTTCAACCAGTAGCCGGAGGACCTTCCCGTCTGTTAGTGTTTACAGCATCAACGCTCCCTGTCGCCTACCGCACGTAGAGGTACAGCACCCTGCATCTGCACCAGCGGCAGCTGCACCTGCGCCTGCAATGCCCCTAAGACCCCAATCCATTGCGCACTTCCCCCCTCGGGGTCCCAACATGGGCACCTCCCGCTCGACCTCACCACTCCCGCCGAGACCCATCTCCCTCGCTGTTCCAGTCTCCGGCAAGCCCACGATAAACAACAACAATAACCTGCACAGGTCGTCGCCCTCACCTTCACAACCTTCTTCAGCTCCTCCCTCCTCCCGACCACTCAAACCAACATCGTCGCCGTCGCCGTCGCCACAAACCCGCGATTCGGACCTAGACTCTTCATTACGAGGTGCCAGAAAAGCAAGGAAACAACCGCCTGCGGCAATTGTGACCACTACCATCACTTCTTCCGGAGCACGAACAGCACACATCTCGACCTCGTCCAGACCAGGTGGAAGTGGAAGTGGAAGTGGAAACGGAAGCCACCGGGGATCAAGTAGTAGTACTGTTATTAGCAGTAATAACAGCAGCAAATCCAGCAGCAAATCCAGCAGCACCAGCAGCACCAGCACTATTACCGGAAAGAGCTCCTCCGCCAAACTCTCACACTCAACAACAGCAGCAGCAGCAGCAGCAGCAGCAGCAGGAACTCCAACTCCTTCCTCCGCACCACCAATCGCCCTCGCATTTGCAGCTGCGTCTGCTGCATCCTCTCCTTCTGCCGCTGCACCATCTCCTGCCAGCGGCGCAGCGACTCCGACTCCCGCCTCCTCCAAACGAAACTCGTCCTCCGTCATCACCACCAAGGCCCGCACAAGTCAACATGGTGCGGCAGCGCACTCGAACCTAAAATCAGGAATGGACAGATCGTCGTCGAACACGCAGTCGCCGACCGTCGCCAGAATGCCCTTCGATCGGGCATCAACCACAACCACCCGCCAGCCCCAGACGGCCCCCGTCGCAAGAGGCCTCAACAAGGCACCCCTTACTCCAAAGGTCACCACCTCAGCCAGAGTCTCGACCGCATCCACCGTCTCAACCACCGCAACAAGGCGAAGACCCGAGTCGGTAATAAGCAGTACGAGCACGAGAGAGCGAGAACATGTCGTGTCGCCAGTGCCGTCCTATTTGACGGGCAATGTTACTACCCCGAGAACCGCGCCGAGACCAAGTCGTGTCAACAGCAACAGCACCACCACCACTCCTCTCGGTACTCCCAGCCTCGAACGGAACGACCAGTGGGATACGCGATCAGGCTTGTCTATAACCTCGCAAAGCACCGACGACCCTCGACGACCCATTGTTACCTTCAGTCCTGCGTCCGATGTTGGAGGCCCTAGACAGGATCCCGACTCAAAATTCTTCTACGCCTCCGAGGCCACACCAAGATCACCCGCCCAGGGGAGACCGCCCGTGCTCGCGCAGGCCAAGTCTCCCAATTTCTTCTACGCAAATGGAGGAACAATACCACCAAAGGAAAGCTCTGGCCCGGCTTCTCCATCCCTGGGCGCGCCGTTCCAGCAACAGGACAAACTGCTGAGCAAGTTTGTCTACGCCAATGGCGCATCCGATCCGGAGCCTCCGGTGAGAACCCGGTCCAGGCCTTCGTCGGTAATATCAACAGCCTCCAGGGCGACAACGTCGAACAGGCCGCCAAGTGTCCTCTCTCAGACACACTATGCCAACGGCTCGAATAAGCCTACATCACCCATCAAGCTAACACCCCAGACATCGGGACGGAGCGGGAGTATATCGGCCATGAACTCACCTCGTTCCCCTGTCACGGCCAACGCTTCGCTAAACCGAGAGACCGTGAAGCGCAAGTCCTTGAGCGATCAGCCTGGAACGGCACCTCTTAATGGGCAACCAAAACGCAAATCTCTCAACGAACTTCCATCTCGGCCTGCCAGTGGATCCATATCTAGTCGCCCTAACAGTCTGGTCATGGCCGAACCACCATCAGGGGCTAGAATTATGACCCCATATAGCTCTCGCCCTCCATCAGAAGCACCATCACCATCCATCATATCTGCACCCGCGCCCTTCAGCTCCTTGTCTGAAAACATGGCCTCTGGAGGCTTCGCTTCACTTCTCCAGGCTGCCGAAGACTTCGTTGCTGAAGAAACCGAGGAGGATGATATAACTGGGGATGAGAGTGGAGAAGATGGTGAACGCAGGCGAGGTTCGGTCAGCAGCCCATCAAAGTCTTCTCCGCAGGACAAAGAGATATCAGATCTTGTGGCAAACGCCCGACGAGAGCGGAAGGTCCAGGATTTGCAGATTACGAACGCAAGTCTTGAGGCAATCAACCGCACTCTGGAAAGGCAACTACGAAAACAGACGGCTGAGCTTCGAGCCTACAAGCGCCTCTCTCGCTCGGGACGGTTAAGTGTTGGCCCCGCTCTACTCGCCTCTCCAGCTGATGCTGGGGCTTTGGCTGGGGCGGATTTGGACGATCTCAGCGAAGAAGGGAGCGACCTGGAAGCAGAGGACGGGGAAAAGGATCCGCTGGCGAATGACTTGGATGACGAAGAGGACGACCTCTCAGGGTCAGAGGATTCTGCTGACATGACGCCGGCCACGAAAGCGCTCCGCGATGCCGAACGACGGGAAAAGGACGAAGAGAGGTTACGACTGGATCTGTCCAAGCATCAGCAGTTGCTATCGGACAGCCAAAAGATTAACCAGAGTCTGAAACGGTGTTTGGGCTGGACCGAAGAGTTGATCAAGGAAGGAAAGCGTGCGCTGGCGTACCAGGTGAAGGCGAGCGAAGTGGAGATTGGTGGACGGGTCCTTGCCCCTGAAGAGCTAGAGGCTCGGGAGGCCCGGGAAAAGGAGGAAGCTGCCGGCGAGGGCGATACGGAAACCGTCAACGATAGCATCAACGACACCGACCTTGACGACGACGATAGTGTATTCACGCCAGAGCCTGGCGTTCTCATGCCGCGACTCGCGGCCAAGTTTATCAACGACCAGAACGGACAACAACAGTCCTGGGGGAAACAGACGCAAGATAGGGACAGCGGGATCGAGCTACAACCCACAGATGGCGGGTGATGGTGCGAACCTCCCAATGGTCAGACGGTCAAGATGAGGTCCGACTATGCCTCGGGAGGCAAAGAGGGAAGAAGACAAAATGCGCGGCTCAAGATGATGAACAGAAAAAAGAGACCTGCCGTGCGCGTCGCCCTCTCCACTTATTATTTGTCCCTGATTTGCATTGCTTTGGGCATTGGCGTTGGGAGGTTGTTGTTAACACACTACATGATTTGCGATCAATATCATTATACCGGATACGTCCTGGCTTTACTACTCTCTTTTATTCTGTTACTCGCGGGACTACCCATCGTGGGCCCGAATGTTTTATCATAGGCAGGCACTCAGCACTTTGAGCATTTTGGAATTTGGCGCGCGGCATTTCAGGGATCAAATGCCACTCTTTTTTACTATTCTGGCTTAGGAATATTTCCAAACTTTTTCTGTTTCTCTTTTTCTCATCATCTACGGACAGTCGGCGAGACTTCTTTTTTATACCATACTAAACTAGCTCACGATATACCCCAGAACTCATTGTCCATCTCTCTCTTTCAAATATCAACTGGCGAAATCAACTCTGCTCAACTCTGACTGTGTCAAATAGCTGTCCCTCTCCTCCCTTACATTCATAAGCAGTTACAAAAAGGGACATGAGACAAAAAGCCAAAAAATGGTTGGTGGCCAGGAACCTTGGTGGTTAGGCCTGGTTGGGAAGGGGAGCACGTTGGTACGCGGTGTTTAAAAGGACTATATGGGCCAGGGAGAGCATAGGGAAGGGAAGGATAACAGGGAGCATACGAAGGGGCATACATATCGGAACGCACACAACTGAATAGTATAGTACGGATAAAGGAGAATAAATCACTGACTGATACCTACTACGTTCATGTAAATAATTGCTCATTTACTCCTGGAGTAGTCAAGGGACCATACCGTGAAGTGGGAGTCAACATGTAATTATTCTTTGACCACCCTGACAATCACTAGTTCATGACCTTGCAGTATAACGTGTTCAGAAGTCATCATACTGGCAAGGAAAGATACAACGTCTCCTACACGTTCTTCACCTTATTTCCTTTCTGATAACAATCCTATAGCAAATTTGTTCAATCTCTCTATATACGTGTAATTATCCCCGCTCGCCTCCCTTCAGCTGTGTAAATCCATCACAACCTACCAAGCACCACAAACTCTCTCTACCTCCTCCTCCTACCAAACTTAAACTTCAACTCGTCATCATCACTATCCTCCTCTTCACTATCCTTAACCATAAACCCTCTCCTCGCCCTCTTCGCCGGCGGCGGCTGTTCACCACCCGCTGGAGTACCATGCTTGCTACCCGCACCGCTAGTGCCGGCTGCAGAGCCGGATGAAATTTCGCCTGATTGTTGTTGAGTTGCTCTCCTCGCAGTCGAAGTCGTTGCCCTCTCGGCTGCCTTGGCTGCTCGTGACCTTGATGGTTCCGGCGCCGCAGTTTCCGAATATGGAGGCGGTGGTGCCTCGTCATCGTCTTGGGCTTCTTCGTCGCTACTATCCAATGTCGCCATGAGGGATCGTCTAGTTGGAAGACTGGCACCAGCAGCACGCGATCTGCTAGTGCCGGAACTGGGTTGCTGGGATGTCCCACCGGCAGAAGCAGTCTGAGCTTGAGCCTGACTTTGTCTTTGCGTTTGTGTCTGAGTCTGGGTATTCCGTCTTGAATCACGACCAGTATCCTCAAGCCAGTAATCATCCCCTATACCCTTATCCTTGGGCGCAACCTCCTCTAGCGTGATGGCAGGACGGCGCGGCTGTTCGATATCAACACTAGCAGAAGTATCGCCCGGCCTGACCTTACGGAACTTTTTGAAATTTTTGCGCCCATTCCAGCGGGGGTCCCATCTTCCGTCGGCAATATCTTGTTCGCGCGCGCGAGTCCTTCTTGCGTCGGGATCATCTTCATTGGCGTCATGATTGTCTCGGTCCGGAAGCCGGACGTCAAACTCTTCGATGATGTGCAGCCGGCGGATGGCAGCGTAGTCAATCTCGCCTTCGGCCTCGGCGGAGTCTAGCTGCGCTTGACGCTCAGCGGCTGCGAGGGCTTCGGCTTCTTCGCGCTTTTTGCGGGCAAGCTCGAGAATGTCATCGCCGTCACCGCCGCCCTTTTTGCCCTTTTTGCCTTTCTTCCCCCCCTTGCCGCCGCCCTTGGGCGAGTCTAATACTTTGTCTTTGTTGTCGGCATCTTCGCCGGCAGCTGGTGGCTCTTGTTCTTCTGGTTCGGGACTCGGTTCCGGGATGGCGGGTTGTCCAGCCTCGATACGCCTTCTTTTGGCGGCGGCGGCGGTAGGGGCGATGGCGTCTAGGAACTCGGAGACTTCGTGCTCGGGGAGCGGTGATAGTGCTCGCTTGCGTGATGGTTGCTGGCTGCGGGTAGAACGTGTGTTGTTGGTCGCGGTACGCGATTCTTGTTCTGAAAAGTCATCGTAGTCGACGGGTTCTTGTCGCTGTGAGACGAAGAGACTTTGGCTGTCTTGCGAAGCTGGCACTTCGTCACGTACTTGTGTTGCCCTTGTGGTAGCTGCTGCTGGTGCTGCTGCTGAAGGCACATCTGTCATGGGCTCATCTTTGTCGTCGTCCGAGTCGGAAAAATCAAAGCCCTTGAAGCGACTTCTGGCACCTGCGCGGGCTCGCCGACGAGGCGGAGTTGCTTCCTTTTCTTGGTCGGGTTGGTCGTCGATTTGCATGCGATCCTCCGACGCGGGCTGGGCTTTCTGGGTAAGATTCGCGGTCGAACTAGGCTGGGTGTCTTCTTCGAGGTGTCGTCGCAGCAGAGATGCATCGCAGGCGAGGATGGCCTCAAGGAACTCCTTCTGGTCGGGAGGTCGATGGTCGAGATGTCTGGCGAAACTTACGTAGAAGTTGGTCCACCATTCAACATCATCTCCCTTCCCGGGGGCGTACCGCACCACGACGACCTTCTTCCCATCACTACCATCCTCCAACGGTCCCGCCCCCTTCTCACCAGCAATCCCTTTGACGTAGCGCACAAAATCATCCACTTCTGTAACGCCTTCCACTACCTCTTTCAAGAAAGCCTTTCCTTTGCCCCACTGAATGACGGGCGCAAGGTTCTCGTGTTGTTTCTGGTTGTAAAAGACAAATGAATATCCAGCGAAGACCTCTTGTCGTCGCTCCTCGGGTGCATAATCGGTTGCCGGCCGTTGGGTGGGTTCATCACCACGAGGCGGCAAGTAGTCGGTGGCATTGGGCCATGCCTCATCAAAAGTGCTCTCCAATGCACTGGGAGTCCCCTCTTCCGCGTCATCAGACACAGTGGCAGCCTCGACGATCGCGTTAACGAAACCTTCAGTTACGATATGTTTGCCGTTGACCAGCGCCTGAAGTGTTCTTGCTGTGTTGCGTTTCTTGCTCACCACGTGAGTTGTAAGCTGGTCATAAACCCCCGTGTACTTGATGTCAAGCTGCTCGAGTTGGTCACGTAGCCTTTCCCAGGCGCCACTCTCGACTTCTCTCTTGGTAAAAGAGGCACTGAGAACAACTGGATGCCATACGATGCTGCAGCAAACCGGTAAGTCAAAGCCACGTAGTCCTTTGGTCTCCATATAGGCGTCGATAAACGTACCGAAGTGGCTGCGGGCATTTACCCAGAATGAGCTCGTTTTCTGGTTCAGTGAGAACGACAGTCTGCCCTCGAATTTGAGTCCCGTTCAAGAGAGTACCCGATTTTGAATTCATCTCCTCGATGGTGACTTGGGACCGCGTGTGTATGTTGCCCTGAAGAACCTTCATCAGCCTACCCGAACTTGTGAAATTCCCTGGCTTGGCAGTACTTACGCCATCACCGTCCGCAACATCAGCCACATGTATGGTGATATGCTTCCGTGAAATCGTCTTGTGCGTAATGGCAATGTTGGCTATAGATCAGTTAGATGATGCTACTTGTCATGCTTTCGCTGACAAAGACCTACCATCGCCAGCTGTCCTACCGAAGAGGTAGGTTCCGCCCGGGCGCACCCATTTTCTTCCGTCTGGCTTTCTCTGTCGCTGTCAGTAATCTGCTCTCTCTTGTAGGAAGGGGATTTGATCTAATATAGATGGTTATCATGACAGCGCGTCGACGCGACCGCCGATCCATGTAACACAGCACATGGGACAACCCACCGTTGAAGACGTCACTTTCGAGAAGCCACATATCCGCAGCGATCCCAATTTGGAGATGAATGTGTCCGGTGTGGATGCGATCGGTTGAGATGACGCGATGCCCCTAAGCGTGTAGCTGTGTGCTACGCGGTCACGCTTGGGTTCCTTAATTGAATTACTTGTAGTAACGTTGCGGGGCTTGAGCAGCTTCGTTGTTAAGAGGCCAGGGACTTTTTCGTCGCGGAAAGAGCGCGCTCCCACGTGAACACTTTAATCGAACCTGCCTGTTTAAGCCGTTCTAAATCCGTCCAATCTCGAGCCTTCAGGGTTCTCCAAGCCGGTTGTGCTTGCTTCACGCAGTCCTTGAAAAAGATAAGCACAATGAAATTAACGAATCACCTGTTTTTCAACACATTCAGCTCTCATGCTTGCTTTGATTAATCAACATCCGCCATTTCATATGGGGTTCTGATTCAAAACTAAAGATGCATCTTTCCCGTCGCCGAAATTCGAGAACGGTACGAATGACGGACAATAAAAGGGTGCAATGGGAATGCTTTCCCTGGCAGGCCTAGATACAATGGCCCCACCAGCCGTTGATTTTAGCGCTGGCTGCAGGGCGTTCTTGCTGCCGCCAGGGGGCAATTCTCTTGGCAAATCCCCCGGAGTTTAGCAGTTGGCCCCCGACTGCTTGTTCTCGGAACCTGGAACGAGTCATCGGTGAATGCCTGACGGCTGAATAATTGATAAAGGTTTCTATATAAATAGCATCCAGTCCTTTCCATCACGTCCCATTAAAGACCTTTGTGTTGCTTCCTTTTCGGCCTCTCTTGCCTTTCAAAAGTCAACAACAGACACACAAAACACAAAACACTCACCAACACTTCAACCACTACCAACTTTTCAAAATGGGCAAAGTTCACGGTTCCCTTGCTCGTGCCGGTAAGTTGCAATTTTCGATGCCCTCTCGCCACGTCTTCGTCACCAAAACTTACACCCTTCTTCAGGCAAGGTCAAGTCTCAAACTCCCAAGGTTGAGCCCCAGGAGAAGCCCAAGACCCCCAAGGGTCGTGCTCACAAGCGCGAAATCTACACCCGCCGCTTCGTCAACGTTGTCACCGGCCCCGGCGGCAAGCGCAAGGTACGACTTACCAATATGATAGTCCAAACCCGAAGACTTTTGCTGACATATTGCGCCTAGATGAACGCCAACCCCTCTGCTTAAAGCAATCCTTTGAAAAGATCCTTCTTTTAGCAGGCAATTAAGCAAGCAAGCAAGCATTTTATGGCGTCTCTAGGCGTTCTACTTGCAGGGGACATGGTTATGGCAATGGGCAAAGAGGGAGCACGGGAGCATGTGTTCAGGGGCATGTGTTCAACTTGGGTACTGAGTTCATCATTTACTTTAGGCTAGGTTTCCGGCGCATAGGCGTTTTGATGGAAGCTGATGATGCCCCCTTTCCCCAGCTAGATACAAATCGGAAATCGGATAGTCCTTTGGACACTCCAGAAACGACAAATTTCCTCGTGATTCCAGTATGTGAAGTTTTGAGAGGCATGGAGTACACCGGATTATTGTGTCTGCATCCATTCCGCTTAGATGGCTGTGGAGATGGAGAAACTGGAGGCAGATGTCACAACCACAAGACGAACATGTCGACCGCGCAATTTCAATGTGAGACTGTCCTTGGTTTTATTCGCAAATCGGGAAGAAGATAAGTGATCCATGAGGGCTGAGAAGCAATGACTAGGAGATCACCAACTGATACTGATAGTTTTCAAAAATACGCTGTCAAGTGTCTAATACTGAGTGGCATCTCCATACCTTGGTGATGACCAAAGTGAGAACCTGGATGGCCGATAGGGACGGGAGAGATGGAGTACATGTTCAAGGTGGGGCCTCAAATGCCATCATGAAACCGCCCAGCAATTCATGGTTCACGATCGCAAGTTCGCGACTGACGGGCAAAAGCCAGCCCTGTAGCTTCAACAAGAAGTTGGGCTGAGGGGTCCGTGCACACTTATTGTCCATGCCAAGACTGACAGCTGGAACCCCAACTCTTACCCCACCTTTCGGCTGCCAAACGGGCCAAAACCCGCGGTGAGCCAATGAGGTGAGCGTTAGGGTTGGTGCCAAAAGGCGGAGCGCACCAGCAAAATCCAAAATCGCTGCGAAAAGCTGGGACCCCACCCAGGCGCCTGAGAAAAACGTCGAGCACCTGCACCTAACCTCCTCAACCCGTCCACGACGACGACCAGCAACAGACCCTCCGTCTCCGATACCCTACCGGCAAACCGACATAATGGCTGATCGTGGAACTTCTGGCCCTCGTGGCGGCGGCTTCGCTTCCCGTGGCGATCGTGGTGGTGACCGCGGCCGTGGCCGTGGTGGACGTGGCCGTGGCCGTCGCGGCGGCAAGTCCGAGGAGAAGGAGTGGCAGCCCGTCACCAAGCTCGGCCGTCTCGTGAAGGCCGGCAAGATCAAGAGCATGGAGGAGATCTACCTCCACTCTCTCCCCATCAAGGAGTACCAGATCGTCGACTTCTTCCTCCCCAAGCTCAAGGATGAGGTCATGAAGGTGCGCAGCTACGAAATCTTTCTTTGGAAGCCCGGAAGTGGAGGATGAGGATGAGGAAGAGGAGGAACGGAGAATCGCAGGATTCACTACTTTGGGAGCGCAACAATTGGAATTGGAGGGCTCGAAAACTCTACTACGAAACGGGGATGCTGATATTGTCTTTTTTTCTCCCTCTACAGATCAAGCCCGTCCAGAAGCAGACCCGTGCCGGTCAGCGTACCCGCTTCAAGGCCATCGTCATCATCGGTGACTCCGAGGGCCACGTCGGTCTCGGTATCAAGACCTCCAAGGAAGTCGCTACCGCTATCCGCGCTGCCATCATCATCGCCAAGCTCAGCGTCATCCCCGTCCGTCGCGGTTACTGGGGCGCCAACCTCGGTCTCCCCCACTCCCTCCCCACCAAGGAGTCCGGCAAGTGCGGTTCCGTCACCGTCCGCGTAAGTTATATCCCGAGATTTTGACCTTCAGAACTGGAAATGGGGTGCTAACTATGGTCCTTTAGCTTATCCCCGCTCCCCGCGGTACCTCCCTCGTTGCCTCCCCCGCCGTCAAGCGTCTTCTCCAGCTCGCCGGTATCGAGGATGCCTACACCTCCTCTTCCGGCTCTACCAAGACCCTTGAGAACACTCTCAAGGCTACTTTCGCCGCTGTTTCCAACACCTATGGCTTCCTTACCCCCAACTTGTGGAAGGAGACCAAGTTGATCCGCTCTCCTCTCGAGGAGTTCGCCGACACTCTCCGTGACGGCAAGCGTTACGCCAACTAAGTGTCTGGTTGAGGGTGGTGCTCAGTCAGCGAGGATAGGAGGGTTCTTTCGGGCGTCTATGGTTGTTTGATTGCATGGACTCCGGAAATGGATTAGATGAAGGCTGTCCCAAATACCTAGCGCGATCGGCCTGAGTCCAAAAATTGATGAAATGACCAACAACAAAGGCCCCTATTTCGATTTCGAGAAACGTTGTGAATGTTATGGCTGGGAGCGAATGACCAAGGCACATTGTGCTCTGAGGTCTGGGGGTTGTTGCTGCTTCAGTCTCGGACAGCTCCCTTCGTGACTATGCGGAATTCTTCGAGATTTGCGGTTGCTAACTGCTCACCAGGGACGATTTACAACAAACGAGGTCAAGCTCCAAGCAGGAAGTTGGAACTGCCCGTTTGCTAGTGGAAGCTTGTTGGCTACCTATTATGGAAGTAGCCAGCTCGAGAGGCAAGCCCGGCAGGAAGGGAGGTCTGTCTCGGCCATGATGACCATCCACATTAACCATCTATCATAGAGTCGGTGCTGCCTATTTCTCTTCATGGCGTTTAGGCAGAGTCAATGGGGAAAGAGCAAGTGCTTCTCAGGTCTCACAAAAGAACATCTTCTCTCCAGTTCCCGTCACTTGTTGTTTTTCTCTTCTCTTCACCCTCTTCTCATCACCGACACTCTGCTAAGGCTGAGCACCATTCGCTTTCACCCCTCTTTTTGGACCACGCATCTTGGACTTGTGAATTTTGGAAGTGTATCAACTACCTACCCACACACTCTTCATTCCCTTTTCCTTTTTTGGGGCAAATTCAGTTGTCTACTGGCTACCATGCTGGCTGCTGCTCATTACCTGTTACCTCTACTCCTTCTCCCCATCAGCCTCGCTTCGAGCAATGTCTTGGAGAGCAAGGAGACAGCAAAACGTCCGGCTCTCAGGCATGTCCACCGCCAGGTGAAGAGTGGTGATAATCAGGAACGTGAACCAAATCGACTCGGTGTCCCTGGCCTGACGTTTGTTCCCGACATTCTGTCTTCCCTGCTGAATCCTCCGGCCCAAGCTACCCTTCCGGTTACGACCAGTACGGGCATCGCTGTATCTCCACCCGAACCAAACTCGGTGATCATCGGCGGTCTCATCTCCCAGATAAACACGATCTTGGGGTCATTGACAACCAGCCTTCCTAATGTCGGTACAGCGATGGTCAACCCTAACGCCGCGCTTCCTTCAGATGTCGCTTCTCTCGTACCGCTCATCTCAGCTCTGGAAAGCGTTCTTCAGTCTGGAGGACAGCAGGAGACAACATCGACGGAAGCTATCTTGCCACCGATTATACCAATCCCGGGTCCGGCCTCTTCGGGTCAGCCGCCGTTGCTAAGCCCAGGACTGCCGCTTCCGCTTTCATTGCCTGTACCAACCAACGTGGTTCCAACACCAGGTGTGGTTTCGGTCTTGAGTGCCATTCTTCCAACTGCACCGGTTCCGACCTCTGACATCCCGCGACTGATCTCCGAGATCACGCCCTTGATTCCCCTGCTAAGTACAGATCTTCCATCGGTCCTACCACTCTTGCAGTCATTCCAGTCGATGGTCAGCTCAGAGCTTCCGGTCCCCGTTTCGGAACTTCAGGCTCTCACAGCGGTCATTGCGTCGGAGATGGCATCCCTTCCCTTCCCGGCGTCTCTGACAGAACTGCTATCATCTGAACTAGCTTCTGTTCCTGTATCTATGCCCACAGTCACGCTCTCGCCGCCAGACGTTGCCTCGATCTTGAGTGCCATCATACCCAGTGTTCCTCTGCCGACGGCTAGCATCCCGCTCCTTCTTTCGGAGATAACACCGCTGATTCCCATGCTGAGCACAAACATACCATCAGCTCTACCAATTCTGGAGTCCCTACAATCGATGCTTAGCTCGGAATTGTCGTTTCCCATCCCCGAAGTTGCGTCCTTGACAGCAATCCTTGCGTCGGAAATGTCGTCTATCGCACAAGCAGTTGTGCCAGTAGTCACCGTCTCGGCACCAGAATCGCCCGCCATTGTCCTCAACCTTCCATCCACAACCATTCAGCTTTCGGTCCCGACAAGCCTCTTTTCGGAGCTCTCTGGTGTATCACTTCCGACTGGTGTGCCGCTTTCTGAGCTTGCGAGCTCACTATCAAATGTTGCGGGAGCGTCAAACACTGCGCTGGCGGGCGACATTGTTGGGGTTATAGCATCAGCGTTGGCCAGCATGGCTTCAAACACTCCACTGGACAGTCTGATTAGCCAAGTCACGGTGGCTGCGGGTTCTGCCTCTTCTCAGACTGTTGGTATAGGATGCTCACGGTTGGCGTTAGTAGGCAACTCTGTGATTTCGATATCCGTCCCGTGCAACTCTGTTCCAACGGCGACGCCTTTTGCTGGGGTATCCAGCTCGACGATTCTCACCACCACTTTACCATCGGCGTTTTCCTCTCTAGTCCAAGCCCCAACTTCTGTGTCTACAGTCTTTGTGAGCCTTTCGGAACAGCCTAAGAGCTACTCTTTGTCTGTGATAGGCAGTAATTCTGCTTCAACGTGCACTTTGGAACGCGGAACTTCAAACAGTCTTTCACCTCAGGCAGGGGGAGCAGGGCAGATAGTCTCCGTTGTCTCGATCAGCACGCAAACTATCACCGTTACGTCCGTGGAACTCAGTATTGTTGCTACTTGTCTCGGTGCTATACCGTAAGTGTTGCTGGCATTCTATCATCATTCTTTCTGCTAATAATGCCACTAGAACCTCGATGCTTACGTGCCCCTCTGTGCCTGCTTGCCCTTCATGTCCCACGAATCTTCCTTGTTCGCCCAATAACAGCGGCTCTTTTTCAGATAACAACTTTGGGTCTCAAAGTCATTCCGGACCCTGGACCAACAGCGGATCTGTAAACAGCTCTGGCTCTGGAAACGACGCAGGAGCAGCCAGCAACGCAGGTACAACAAATAAGAACGGCTCTCAAAGTGTCTCTGGGATCGGAAGCATTCCGGAAATTGGAAACAACTCTGGAGTCACCTCGTCACCGTCGCCTGTTAGCAGTGCCGGCTTTGGTCCGTGTCCGGGTGAGGGTTACTTATGCGACGACTGCGTCAATGGATGGTTCTGTCCACCGCCTCTCACTCCTGCGCTGCCGGCTCCCTGTGGGTACGGTTGGCCATGCTATCACTGCTCTAGCGGGTGGTTTTGCATCTCGTCGTCACCTGCCACTCCCGAGAGTGTTCCCGTTGATTCAGCTACATTGTCCAGTGCTGGGAATGCCCCTGTTGGTGGCGATGTTGTAGAGATCACCATTACTTCAACACAATCCTTGACAGTATTCAAGACTGCCGCTCCAGCCGAGACCATTCATCCTGCCACAGCCGGTTGGCAGTATGGTGGATGCTACAAGGACGATACGGTTCGAGCACTTCAGAACGAATCTATCACCGCAACGGTGGTTGGAGGCATGACGACGGAAATCTGCATCACGTTCTGCCAAACCCTTGGTTACCGTCTGGCCGGTACGGAAGCCGGCTACATGTGTTTTTGCGGTGACGAAGTGATTGATTCCTGGCGGATTGCTGAGTCGGACTGTGGCACTCCATGTGAAGGAGAACCAGAGTTTGTATGTGGTGGAAACCTCGCACTCAGTATCTGGAGCATTACTGGCCGTGTTCCCAAGGCCCCTGGGCCTGAGATGAATTTTACATTACCAACATTGAGTCCGGGTCAGACGGAAATGGCAGATTTCACCGGGGCAGTCCGGCAAAGTCTCGTTCCCATGACAAGCGCAGTATGGGAATGGCCAGCAGACGCGGATGACTTGATTGATGGTGATATTGGTACCGAGGAACAAGTATCTACGGCTGCCATCGTTACCGGTGTGGCCATCAAGAACAAGCAGGCAAATCCCACAGCCATTGACACTGAGGGTATGGCTTCCAGTGTCCGCGCTATTGTGTCTGCTGCCATGGACGAAGTTCAAAGGATGGCTGCATCAGAAGTTGCAAGAGCAAAGGCCATGATTGAAGAAGCGCACACGGTCGTTGGCTAGCGGCTGAACGATGTTGTCAATGACACACTCCCCGAAAGGGTTTCCTTGACACCCTGCACCACAACTGTCACAGCTTGCAGCACAACGACCACCGTTTGCATAACAATTACACGTACCACAACAAGAGAAACTTCCACCAATACAGTGAGCACGAGTGGTGTAGTTCCGACTGGAAATCAATTTACCTCTGGTATGACTTCGTTACTATCAACGTTGTCCGTCTCAAGCCAGCAGCCAGTTCCGACCGGGACAGTCAATACTGCCCCCCAGCAACCACCATTCTCTACCAGCCTTCTCTCTCCATCATCTAGCATAGCTCCATCATCCTCGAGCGTGATGCCTACTCTCCTATCAGACTCTGGTGTCTCTTCTACGCTGCCAAGTCCCCCGTCGACAGTCACTATACCAGAAATCACTGTGACCATACCAGTGATGACGGTCACGGTCCCTTTAACTACGACATCAAGTAAACAACGATCATTCCCACCAGCAAGATCTGTTCCTACCATAATTCCCACTCCCTTGGGTAGTACTGGCGCAGCTCCAGTACCAAATGGGCCTTCTAGTCCAACGACATCAGAGACGCCGGGAACACTCTCAGCTTCGATATTGACTTCAACATCAACTCCTTCTTTACCCTTGGAGACATATCTCTTGTTGACGAGGGTGGGCCGTCCGTTTAGCGGTTGATGGGTCGTCTACATATGATCATCATACTCATACGTAATGGTAATTAAACAGGCCGCTGCTGTGAAGGGGAAGGGATAAATTACAAAACGTGGATTTTAGTTAGTATGAGAATGTGAGTGGGAACTTTTTGGAACAAACTATAGCAATATTCATGTTCGTGTTAATGAAAGAATTGAAGCATGGGATATTTATTGGTTGTGATAGCAGATGGAAGGTTACTTGTGTGTCGCGAGTGGTTCTGTATCAGTTCTGTTGGTTTAATTTTCGTCTGCTTTTTTTTGGAAGCCATATGTCTTTTTACATTACCACGTTTCATTTCCAGATTTAGTTATCGTAGCCGAGTTGGCCTGCAAGAAATACTGCTCTTTAGTTTACCACCCCATAATGACAAGTTTTCCTCGAGTCTCCCATCTACTTTTAGCCATGCGCAAGTGACAAGTTTCCCTTAACCATGTGCACAACGAGTCCGTAGTAAACCGTTCAAGCCAAGACCTTTTCGAAGTCTTTTCGAAGGGGACGACGGGAAAGGACAGGTAATCACGAGCCAAGATGTGTCAAACTGCAGAGTTTAAGCGAAGCGACACGAGTTACCTAATACCAGGCGATGCAATACATATGCATAAGCGGCTTGTGTCACAAGGTGTCAGTGTGTCAAAGTGCAGCCGCAAAGCTTATTTGAAGGTCGGTTGGAGGATGTCTTTTGGGGGAATTGGGGTAAGTAGCTAGGCTAGATATCTCTGGGTTAGACTTGGTAGCTAGCTGAGAGTTGGGGGATAAAACCAAGGAAGAGAAGGATGGGGTAAGATATCATGATGGGAAGAGGAGAGAAAAGAGTCGGAGAGTCGGAGAGTCGGAGAGGGGCAGGAGGTGAAGGACGCTGCAAGTTAATATTGAAGAGTGGACGGGAGAACTCTATAGAGGTTTTGTGGAGCTGAAGTGAGGTGAGGGGATTCGTAAGCTTGTAGATGTAGCGAGAGAGGAAAAAGGGGCACGGAAGACTGATTTTGCATGGTCCGCCAAGTGGGTATGAATCCTACCCAAGTTGATGGATGGATGGATGTGGTAGAGGCAAGAGATGGCAATTTGGTTATGATGTCGTTGTGTGTTTTGATGTTGAAGATAAATTTTCATTATTTCCCGCTTTGTCTTTACCTCGAGGCTTTGACTTCTCTTGCCTGGGTGGTCATTCCGGTTCTGCCATTTTGTGATTTCTTTAGAATCCTCGTAGAGAAAGCCCCCGTGGGCGAGTTTCTTTGGAGGTTGCTGTGCGTTCCTCCTTGGTTCTATCTATTTCTCTCTCTTCGGGGTTCTCTTTGCCTGCTTGTTCTTCACTCTCCCGACGGAACTAATATGAAGAGAGTTGATTTGAAGTAACCTTTGGCCCCTTTTTTTTACTCTTTCTTTAATTTTTTTTTTTTCTTCGTCTTATAATACAAGACCCTTTGCTAGTATAAGTGACGCTGTGATCAAATCGGGACATGTTCCGCAGATCGATCTTCAAAGGGAAAGGGGAAGAGAAGATGACAGAGAAGAAGTTCTGTACTTGTGATACTACTACCTTGCATCCACGCCCGATGTTCACCTCTTGTTGACACGGTAAATGCTGTTGAGCACTAGCATGTTCCATTACGAGATGATCAGGAACGCGCAAGCCTCAAGTGGTAGTCAAACCGGGTCTTTGGCCCTTGTGAGAGTGAGAGAGCCAGTCATTCTGATGATGTTCCTGAACCCCCCCCCCAGGAGGCTGGTTGACCAGCCGGCTTTCAAGCTAGCTGATGAGCCAAATCCCAACCGTCCAGTCAAGCGGTGCCGATGGTATGATGAAGACGGAGGTCTCCCCTGACGATCTCTGTCAAGGCATCATCCATGGGTTGAAGGCTACCAGCTTGTTGGAATGATGAGTGACCAGGTCATTCATGCCATAGAGAGCAGCCGGTGTATCTTGACTGAAACGGTAGGTCTGCGCCGGGCCTTCTTTTTTTTTTTTTTTTTTGATATTGGGACACTCCACTCGGAGCAACCCTCGGGACTCACAAGAGGAATAACAAATCAGACACGATGCGAATATCCCCTTGCCAGAGACCACCTACCAGGGAGGTTTGTGTCGGTAGATACGGCAGGTAGCAATATTTGGCAGTGGTAGTTGTGCCGGCGGACGAGCCGCACATCCGCCAAGACCGACGGGACAATTGGGAGGTTGCGTGGGCGGGAAAGAGCAAATCCGGACAGCTGTGTGCACAAGTGCCGTGATAGCCGTGAGAGAGGGAGAGAGACACTGCAGTGTCAAAGTGTGCAACAACGGCGCAACCAGAGTGACCAGACAGGCGGGAGGAACCACCAGAAGAGCCGCAGCTTCCACTTCTCTTTCCCAAGACCCCGTGGACGTCCGGTGTCATCAAAAAAGTCCGTCAATGCCGTGGTGTGGAAGGAACGGACGGGAACACACAAGTGCCAGATGCTTATCTCTAGGTTGGGAAAGGAAGAGGCTGGATCACCGGTGCCGATGGATGGAATCAATGGCTGATGATGGATTACCTCTACGAATGGATGGCCACATTGCTGATAGAGAAGGGCCGAGGCTAGTCTTTCGACTGGGTCTTGACCCCGTCAGCACAAATCAGCATGATCCTTCTGTTTTTTTGTACGGGAAGGAAACCCTACTGCAGAACTTGGGAGATCCCAGGAAAGGAGAAGCCCACGGCACTGGCACTGGCAGTCGAGAAACACAGGCAGAAGAGGAAGGAATTGGAAAAAAAACCGAGTTTCAGATTTTTGATTGGGGATTGGGGAACATGCACGTGCATCATGCAAACCTTCAATAGTTGCATAACGTTGAGGGCAAGCCAACCCTTCCACGGCACTTACACAGCGGCAGTAGGTACTTGGCGCATGTACTCCAATTACATAAAAGGATAAAGCAAAGAGGAAGCTCAAAGACTGGATGAACGACGGTACAAAGGTACTTGCTGGAAGAGATACACACTGCACTTCCCCGCAACGTTGTCCCCTCACCGTCACCACTTTTGAATCCATTTTTTTTTTTCAACGCCGACAACCAAAAACACACGCCATTTCAGCAACCGATGTTCAACGTTGGGTTCGGTTCCAGCTCCGCTTCAATTGAGTTTGTCTTGTCCATCATGCACATCGCGGGAAACAAGAGTCATGACTTGCCTTTCCAACTGGCACTTTCCCCAGATCTCCCCGCTTGGCCGTGGAGACCGAGAATGGAGTCAAAAGGTTAAAAGGGGGAAGGGGGGAGGGTTGCACTAACAGCGTCCCATGTGCCAAACGACGTAATGCTGCTAAGAAATGCTTACCGCGCAGCACAATTGGCTTACGGTCTGTTAGCCATGTCCGTGGCCATGCTCAAAAAGGAGAAGGAACGGGGCATCAATGTGCGGAGAAAATCCACAACTTTTGAATCAACTTTACGGGGAAGGTGGGCTTCGGTGGGCTTGGAGTCAATCCGTCTTGGTGCTTGGTGGTACCTACTCTCCGTGCTCTTTCCCCTCATTCTACATTCCATCCGTCATTCCAGTTCTTTCCTTGCTCCCATTTGGATCTTCCGTCACTTCCCTTCAGTTCCGAGTCGTATCAATCATTTGCTGAGATGGAAGTGGAAGTGGAAGAAACCTCTCCCACTCGGGCTCCGTTCCCGGCGGTCCCTTCCTTCTGTGTTCTGGCTCGTGGCTTCCCTCAGGCCTTCATTGCAGTTCGTTTCAATTCCAATTCCAATTAAAGGTGCCTGTCCCAACAGGGCAAGTGCCAGGGAGCAAACCAAGGTTGTTTCGCCTGGGGAAAATCTGTCCACTCTTCCACCAAACAGGCAAAAGAAGTGCAGACCTACAATGGCGGTATCGACCATCGCCCGTATCCATTCCAGACCTCACTTCGTTCCTCCTTCCATCTGCCGCCTACTACTTACCTACGTAATGCCATCGTATCCTCCAAATGAATCTGGAACTCCAAACGGGGTCTTCCTCAAGACAGAATATCTCCCTTCGCCCTTTTCCACGACCATCCATGAACAGTGCCAATCCTCTCCTAACCAACAGATGCGCTGATGCTTCACTGCAACTCCGGGTGGCACATCCGTTCACGGTTAGTCGGACACGCCAGACCACCGGCGAGGTTAGCGACCACTTGGCTTCTGCTCTCCCCCGATCATCACTCCCGCATCACTCTGCTAACTCCCTTTTTTATTCCCGGCACACAGTCAGACAGTACACGGTGGTGATCGATCAGTCGAGCAAGTCCACTCTCTGCCTCCTTTCACTCCACCGAAATGGAGGCCATTGGCACTCGACTTTGTTGGTCTTTTCGATACGGCTGTTGGGCGATTGTCCGACTATACAGGTCCAAGTTTCAGGCTATCACAAACCATCGTCCCAGGAAAACCCCATTGTGAACATCTCAGTTTGCACCCTCGTTCGTGAGAACATCTCCAAAAAAAAAAAAAAAAAATTGCAGCTGTCAGTCAAGCCCATTACGCACGCCCAGCCGGCAATCGCTGCGGAAATCGAACAAGAAAGGCAAAGTCAAGCCACCAGCCGCCCCTTGGTTCTCTGCTTGTATGGTCCAGTGTGCCCCCCAAGCCCCAATCCATGTGGTTTAGATGACGCCCAGGCCGCCGCATCTCTGCACCTCACTGTCTCCAACCAATGGTTGCCTATCCCCCACCTCCCTACCAGATTGCTTTGATGAATACCAAGATGGACGACCGGATGTCGATACTGAGACAATGTTGGTTTGGGTAGCATTGTCGGCTATGGGATCCCTCGAACATCCCTCGAGCCTCCATCTCCCTGTATCTTGTGCTTCGGGAAAAGGAGCCTCTTCAGACAGAGATTGCGAAATGGCTATCTCGGCACTGCTCCAACCACCAATACCCGGCCACATCTAGCACGTTGACTGCAGGAAGCTACTGGGGACCGTGTAGGGGGAAAAAATATGAGTCCGCTATCGGTTGAGATTGTTACCCTACATGCGGACCGAAGGACACAGAAAGAACCGTTGTATCGAGAAGGTAAAGAAGAAGCCGAGAAAAAGGTGCTTCTTTTCGATTACCTCAACTGACTGAAGAAGCTAGCTTACCATATTCTATGACGACTCTTCAAGCTCACCTTCGTATTCTAACCATAACGCTCGAAATCCTCATGTTTGACCTCAGCAGCAACTTCAGATATCAAACATCAGATGTGATGTATAGCTTTCCAGCCTCGCAAGCTAGAGGCCTCATTTCAAGTCATTTCACCTCTAACTTTGACCACTAGGGAGATCCAATCTGGAGATGATCATATTAGCGTGTGGTAGATTCTCCGGGGTTTGTGGAGAAAAATAAAAAGGAGTCCAGTTGGATACTACATAGTGTATGCTGGTTGTCGGTTGCTGTTGGGTGAGTGAGCCTCCTTGTTCCAGTCCCCTTTACTGCTGGTATTGTTAGTGCATTCTCTAGTTCAAGCGCTCTGCCCCCGATAATGTCTATTCATCGAGGATTACCCCAACTGACAGTTACCTAAAACTCCTCTCTATCATTCACGGTTTGAACCCCTCATTTTGTTCGTTCTCGTCCACGCCCTTTTCACACATCAGTCTCACGGCTCTACCAAGTCTTTTCTAATTTAGGCGTGTAAGGAATTACCAAGCAGAATACAAGTGCCTGTGGACCAAGCTCTATATCATGCCACGCAACCTTCCCCGTATTCTGGTGGATTAATCAGCTTGGTCCAGTGAGGAGCTGGCGTTTCCAGATCTTCTTCTCCGTCCTGCAGTGGAGCATACAGCTTAACACAACCACCGGCGACCCACCAAGAGGGAGCCTTGGGCCGAGGAGATATCCGCTTTCTCACCGATGTCCTTGTCGGCCTGCATCTGTCTCCTCATCGTGTTGGCTGTCCCTCTGTGGCCTCGGGGTGGCCCCCGGCATCTCTCTTCTCTTCCCAACCAGCCTCAGCCGTGATGTGAGCCGTGACCCGGTGTGCTCCAGTCACAGGCACAGCCGGACCCCAGTTGAGGTCCAGTCGAGATCCAGCAGGGGCCTAGTGAAGCTCCAGTTGGGCACAGGGAATATCGTGGGGAAATGCATTTATCCAGCATAAAGCTTTGCCCCTTATGCTCTTAACGAGTTGGCATGCCCAAGGACGCCGTGCCCACTTGGTGTCCAGTCCCCAGAATGACGGTCCCTAGTCCCTGCATCACTTACATCCACTCTCCACTGACCGATGAGCCAGTTCATCCCAAGACCCAAGCAGATCCAGGCAGATCTAAGCAGCTCTCAGTAACCCCAGGACTCCGCGGATCATCCATGCTTGCCCATTACGGCAACGCTTGTCTAGCGGCCATGTTCAACATGCCGCTCTTCTGGCCGTGGGATATGTAATCGATGATCCATTCGATCCATCGTCATTCTCTATATCAACCTCTCTTCCCCAGTTCTTCCCCAGGACCCTTTTCTTTGTTCCCATCTTCCCCAGGTCTCCAGGTGCCATACCTTGCAGCAGCATCTTTCGACACATAAAGGTACACCACACCTTGGTTCCTTATCCAATTCGACAAGACATATCAACTCTTCAAACAACATCTCTCGACAAGCAAGCCCATACAATGTACGACGAGAAGCCCTCTGTCGAGAACATGTCTGCGGAGCAGGCCCACTCCCAGGCTCAAGCTCAGGCTCAGCTTCAGGCTCAGGCCCAGGCTGCTGTCGCTGCCGCCCACCATGAGGCTATCCTCAACGGCTGGCACAACCCTATGGCTCGCATCCACACCGGAACTGAGCCCAGGTTGCCCGCCTTCGGTGGTGAATTCCAGCCCGGTCTCTACCGCCCTGTCAAGGAGCGCAAGTTCGCCAACCCGGCTCCTCTGGGTCTCTGCGCTTTCGCCCTCACTACCTTCATCCTCTCTTGCGTCAACCTTAACGCTCGTGGCCTGAACGTCCCCAACATTGTCGTTGGCGTCGCTCTCGCCTACGGTGGTCTTGTTCAGCTCCTTGCCGGCATGTGGTAAGTTCATTCCTTGATGCACACTCTCTTGATTAAACATGTCTAACAAATTGTCTTTAGGGAAATGGCTGTTGGCAACACCTTCGGTGCTACTGCTCTCTCTTCTTACGGTGGTTTCTGGATCGCCTACGCCATTCTTCTCACCCCGGCCTGGAACATCCTCGGTGAAGACGGTCCCTATGGAACGGAAGCGGCCAAGGCAGTTGATCCCAAGATGGCTACGTCTGCTGTTGGCATCTTCCTTACCGGCTGGTTCATCTTCACTACCATCCTGCTTCTCTGCACCTTGCGCTCTACCGTCATGTTCTTCTCGCTTTTCTTCACTTTGGACATTGCCTTCCTCATGCTGGCTTGCGGCGAGTTTGCGACCAACAACGGAAACCTCACTGCCGCCCACAGGCTCACCCAGGCTGGCGGTGTCTTCGGCATGCTCGCTGCCTTCCTCGCCTGGTACAACGCGTTTGCTGGTCTTGCGGATAGCAGGTTAGTACCCCGTCAATAATTCTCTTTTTTTTTTCTTTTTTTTTTTCTTCCTGTCACGTATCTACCTCACCTTCCGACAAGGACAAATGAGAAACAAAGTACAGCGTCATCATTTGGCCTCATACCCCAAACTTGGCATTGGCAAAGGGGCTTTCTCCAAAACCATGCCAGGACATCACTGGTCCTTTTCGGGGTTCCCCCTCGTTCCATTGCATCTGCCAAGCGCACGTCATTGTCATCATCCTTGACCCTAGTGCAGAGCCTCATATAACTTCAAATGATCATGTGCTGACTTTTTTTCCATTACAGCAACTCTTTCTTCCTTCTTCCTGTCTTCCACTTCCCCTGGTCTGAGAAGGGCCGTGAGACCAGGATGGCTGCCAAGACTGAGCGTGAGCAGGCCTAAGTTGACACTGGTCTTCTTTGCTTAATCTTTGCTTAATACGTCTTACGTTATGAATTTCTTTTTAAAGCGGGTCACCATGGGTATATCAGTTATTTGGCGAGGTAGTTTTATGGGTTTTGGATATCTAGCGAGTTTGGGTCATGTTCATCACATGTTGATGTTTTCTGTTTGACGATACTGGATCAAGGATTGGGATCCAATGACGATACCAAATGTTTACACACATCATTTATTCTCATCATCCTCCATGTATTCCATGTTGGGCTTCAATCATGTCTTCTTGCCGCTAACCCAGTGGAATGGGCGCAAATCATGTCGGGCTTCGTCAGTCAGTCGCTGACTTAGCCAAGCTAACCACATACTTAGTCCACTTCACTAATACTCAAGCGGTTCCGCCTAACCCTTATTTCCTTCCCCTTGATGCTTTGCATTTATCTTTCCCATCATGATCATTTCTTCTGATCATCTCTCCATTAAGTCTTGGTGGCTATTGGAAGGTGTTGCCATCAAGCGATGTTGAGTGAAATCATAGCTGACGATATTCAGATGACGTTTAACCATTGCCATTTTGCCTCTCGCCCCGGTTACCGAATGGCTTTCCAACCCTTTTGCGCTTCACTCAAACCCAGGGCAGTCACTCCACATTCCTTCGGCTCTTCCTTTCCTGATAGGGGCAATGCTACGTTTTTCTTTTCCGCTTGGATTTGCCTTGGTTCTGGGCCTCCAAAGAAGCTATCTCCACAGCCCTCCACCAGGTCATCCACTCCCAAGATCTACCGTTATGGAGTCACTGACTGGGATTCTGCATCTGAGGCTGCACGATTGGTGATTGGCCCAAAGAGAGAGAGGAAAAGGGAAGAGCATCCAACCATGGGGAGACGAAGAAATAGACTTTGGCGCGGGTACCGACGGTTTTGTCGCATTGCGGGCAGTTGTTGACATTTTTTTTTATCTTTTAGGTTTCTTTTTAGCGGGACTCGCAAATCCCCGGTCCCCAGTCGTCCTGTTCGACCCAGCCATTGAGCATTTGTCGATTCTCCCCGTGGGCGAAAGGGCGGTACCCGGCCGCTTTCTCGTTTTGCTTTCGAGTTCGTTTCCATCCGACCCTGTCGGTGTCTCCGCTGTCGTCGTCGTCCTCCCCATCCACCGTTTACAGTACCCCCGTCCTCTTGGTCGCAAAGATTAAGGCCCTGATCTGCTCGCCTGGATTCTAGAGGGATTAAACCAGCAAATAGACCGCGTGAATTTTTTTCAACGCACTAGACCGTTCTAGGCAGCAGTTTTAGGGGATAATCCAATAAAACGCTTAGCGACCAAACAAATCCCTCACTAAAGAAGTACCGCGATAAACTCTATATAGTAAATTCTTTAAAAGGGTTCTAACTAATTTAACGAACTCCCATATCTCTATTTTAACTCCATTCAAACTCTAATCACTTACTATACTTCTAATCTATCGTAAACTTTCGTAAACTATTAAAGGAGGTGGTTTTACGTTGGATTTTATCGTAGATTTATACGTTTCGAAGGGAAAGTAGACTATACGTACTTTATCCGCATTCTACCTTATATATAGAACCGATATATTATAATTATATTAATAATTTATATAATAATAGCAATAAGCCAATATCGATAATAAATATTACATTAGAAACTACTATATTAATTAACGCCGCTAATAAAAACGAAGTAGAACTATTATAATATAATCGATTAACGACGTTCATATTATAAATATTAATTATATTAGGAATCGTAATTAGCCGTAGAATCGAGGAGCCGTATATAATAAACGAAGGTAGACCGATAGTAGCGAGGGTATTCGCTAAAGAGCTTTTTAATAATTTTGAACGTCGGTTTTTCGAATTCTTTTAATTAACCTTACTAAAATTTAAAATATTAATCGTATAATTTAAATTTGAATATAAATTAATCGATATATAATATTAAATTCTCGAATAGAAGGTTATAATCTTTCTTTAAATAATCGCATATAACGAACCGTAGAAATAAATAACATACGTCTTTAAAATAAATTAATTAACGGTCTTTCGTATTATTAAAGAGCTTTTACTTACGTTTTTAAAGCTTTATATAGCTTATATACGTTTAATAAATAAAAATTTCGTTACCTAAGAAATCGAGTTAAACCCTAAATATTATTAATTTACCGGCGTAATTAGGGCTATTAATAGAACGTATATTTACGTTTAAATTTTAATAATAAATTAAATACGTTAGTATAACTATAAGGGATTTATTTTTTAAAATATTTTTACCGCTATTAATTTCAATAATTCTTTTACATATATATTTATAAGTATAGAGGGATCTATATACGATTTTAAATTATTAGTTTTTACTTTCGAAAAAGGATTCAAAATACCGCTAAATTATTACTTTTTTACCAACGTTAATTTTAAATAATAGAAGGGTATATACGTATTATTCGCCAACGTATAATACTACCTTTAAAATTAAAAGGACGCGCCTAATTTATTAAAAACCGCGAAGGAGATATATAATTTACAATATAATTAATTACGTATAATTATCGAATAAACCTTCGATTAGTTTAAATAGAAATTAAAATTAATTAGGGAAATTGTATTAAAGTACAATATCGATATATAAATCGATTTTATATATATAATAATAAGGTTATATAATTTTATTTATTTTTAAAGAAAGGATTGCGAATATAAGGAGAGGATTAAGCCGTTATTTGAAAAAGTTATTACGAAGGTAATAAAATTAATTGAACGATTCCGCGGTAATTTTATCGCGATTTGCCGTTACGTAGTAATTAAGATTATAAAGTAATAAAGGAGGTATAAAAAAGTATAAGAATAAATAGCGGGGGATAATATAAAGGAGTAAAATAAATTATTAAAAAGAAGTAAAAATTTCGAATTTTAATTATACGTTTAATTACTAATTTGTACGTTAATATTTAAAATTAAAACGAATATTCTATTATATTAAATATATTAATTAAAATTTAAATATATTATCCCGCTACCCGCTAAAGCGGGTAATACTAAGTCAATTTTTTTAAACTAATTAAATAATTCGCATCGTCGTTAAAATTCTCGCTAAAATTCGCTAAAGTCTAAAAGTAAATTTAAATAATAGTAAATACCCTATAGGTAGCCCGCTATTAATCGATTTTTAACGCGTATTATAGGGTATTTAGCGGTACAATCGCTATATTTATCAAATTTTATAAAAATCTTCAAATAATTTAATAAATACCCTTCTACTTATATACTCTATTATTTCTATTATTTATTTATATATATACTAATCCTCCCTTCTATTATATTTAATCTTTCGAATTATTTTTACTACTTTTACACTCTTTAAATCGTTATTTAATATATTGAATATAACCGCTAACCGTTTATTTATAAACTTTTTATAGATTTCAAATATAATATTTAGAGAATATTTACGACCCCATCCCTTCTAAAAACTCTATATAATAATTTTAATATTATAAATACTAATTAATTTATTATTACCTAATATTTTAATACCCTTACTAATAACATTCGTAATTAAAATATTACTTTAATTAATAATAATCTTCTTAACCGTTTTAATATCCTTTAATTATTTAATAATTTCCAACTCCTTATTATTATCCCTATTATTATTAATTTCGAAATTTATATTAAAATTACCGCAATCCTTATTTTTCTTCTTAAATACTTCCTTCCCTATCGATTCTTCGATTATACGCAATTAAGAGTTAATAATCCGCTCGTTATAAAAAATATCCTTTAAAATTTAAAGCGCATTAATATTACGAAGTATAAAAGCGCTATTCTTTATTTAAAAATTATTATTATTAAAGTAGCGGGTAAAAGACTCCTAATAATATAAATTAACGCGGATTATACCCTTAAAAAAATCGAAAAATATACTTAATAAATTTAATATTTATTTAATTTAAATATATTTAATCTTTAAACGCTTTTACTTCGATTAAACTTATTCCTAATTAATAACGTTAATATACCCTTACTTTATAAATTATTTATTAAATATAACCATTTAAAATTCGTATATATCGCGTAAAAATCCTATTCCTTTAACGCTATTCTTACTAATTTTTATACAATTATTTAAGAAAAATTATTAAACGTATAAAATTATTTAATATTAAAATTCGAAAGTCTAAATTAACCGCATCTTTTTATTACTATTTTTATTAGCGTTATTACTAATATATTTCTTATTCGTAATCTTTTTAATCGTAGCGGCGGGCTAATTAAATTAATTAAATTAACTATCCATTTAAAAGAATATAATTAAAGATTAAATTATTACAATATTTTACATAACTTATATAAATTCTTAATTATTTACTTACTTATTATTATTTAAAATAGGGGAATCGTTTTAAAGCTCGTTACGAAATTCGTTTTAAAAATTAGTATATTAATTAAAAGGAATATATTAATTATATACAACCTCTATACTATCGTTATTACCGTTAATAATATTAGAGAAAATAAGCTAATTAAGGATATTAAGGTTAGTATAACGGCGGGCGATTTCGTAAAGGGGTTGGCCATTTTAATTTACATTATTTTAGTTAAGTAAATCGATAAGTGCTTAATTATATAAAGCGCTCCCTAATTATATAAATTACAACTACAAAGTACTAATTACCTTACGCCAATTTATATCTATAATATATAGTAGAATATATTAATATTCTACTACTATATACTTTATTGCACGGATTTTACGATATTATATAATATTACAACATTAGTTTACTCATTATTATAAAGCGTAGGTAGCGTATATCTACTACTAGAATCCATTAGAATCCATTATTTTATAGGTAAAAACGGCTTGGCCAGTGGGTGGAGTATAGGCATGAAAAGTTTCTGTACAATCTGGAGTCTCCACCCTCCAGAGCGCTGTCCTTTATTACTTTTCAGGGGTAGATAATCCCTCTAGAAATAAACCGGGCGCGGAGCAGATCAGGGCCTAAGCTTGTTTTCGAGCCCATCTCAAGATGACCCTTCGCAATCAAACGACGACATCCCCGGCCATATTTTTACGTACGGGGCTGGAAATCGGCCCGGAGATAATGCTGTGCACCGGGGCTTGCGCACGTGTAATTGGGACCGCCCGGTTGGCGGTTAAGCCCGTCGGCGGCGGCAGAACTTTCCATGGAACATGCCTCTTTTGGATCTTTTTCTATTGACGTTAGTGTGAGCACCGACGATGGTTACTTTTGATATCTCTGTTGTTTCAATAGGCACGGCACGTCCGTAGCTGGTTGGCTCCATTCCAAAGGAAACCATTGCACGGCTTCACGGCACCAACAGCACAGATCAATTGCTGGGCCTGGGGACCCAATCACAATCCGTCCGGCCGATGACTCTCTCTTCCCCTTCCTACTACTGTACTTTGGGCGCTTTTCTCAACAATGTCGGGCAACGGAGGTTTCTGGGGCCCGTCCTTTTGGGTTCTTGTCGTCCAGTCCAAAAACACCCACAACCCACATCGAGATCATCCATAACTTGCGCATGCTGCAACATGCAGCGCACGCGCCCCCTTTTTGGAGCTGCAGAGCTGCGTCCAAACAAAGTGAAGAACGGTCTTACAGAAGTGGACCTTCAACAACTGCCGGCTTTTTCAAAGAGAACTGGAGTTGGTGCAGGGAGCTTGTGGTTTTTGCTTGTTTGTGGAGTCCACTTCTTTTTTTTTCCCACCATCACCTTGATGGCCCTCGGAAAGTGGAATTGGGTGTGGACTTGCCAAGAAATGGTGATGGAGACATGGAGGAAGAAGTGCCTGAGGGACGGGGATGGCTGGGGTTCCGGGTTGCCGTTCCATACCACCACAGCAGATGCGGATGAATCTCGACAAAATCTCGAAAATCTGCGAAATCTGGATATGCGGCTTGCTTTTGTCGAGGGGCTCATCTGGTTCTGGCCGGCCGGCCGGCAGGTGGGTGGGTGGAAGCCGGAAAGGGTCCCCTCTCTGTCCTGGGGAAATTGATAAAAAGAGTTTCAGAACATCTTTCCAAGGGGATGGATGGGCCCGTCCGTCGCCGTTGAGGATCCTTTCCCTTTCCCCAATATCCTAGGACGTGGACTCATTCACAACCGGTCTTTAGGATCCATCAGGTTTTGTTTTTGACGCTGTCATCGGTTCTCGGTATGAGCGCGTTCAGTCTAGATATATTGGAGGGCGCAAAAGGCGAAATCGACAAGTGCGATCCGTTATAGAGTTCAAGTGGTATCGCGCGGCTCAACATACTCGAGTGAGCAGAGCAGATGAACAGTCGCATTAGACGCGCAGCATGTCTCTCACAATCATAAGCGCCCATCGACACTCCTTCATATTGATATAACCCAATCACAACATTCTGTCTCTTGCGCTCCATACTGACAACGAAGCTCAGGGGGAAGACCAATCAAAAGAACAAGTTTGGATGAACTCAAGGAAGGACATCCGAGAGACAATAGCCTCCTCCCCCATTACGTTATCCCTTTCACTCTCCCCTGGATGACAGCTGGTCCCCTATGGAATTACACAGATAACCTTTCAATATTCGACAAGGAATACCCTCCTCATCAATTGTGCCGAACCTCAAAGGTCTAGCCAGAGCTCGGCACGTGGTTTTTTATTGATTATTTTTACCCCAGATTCCCTTGATTTGTGGCAAAAGTTGAGGCTGCTAGTTGACAGGTCTAGACCTGTCTACGGCGGCATCACGATGCCTGGCTCTTGTTTACTTTTCCGTCGTCTTTGCCATACGCCATGAGAAGCCGCAGTGCCGCACATGGAATCCTTGACCTTTGTTTCTTTCATGATATTTTGCTCAAAGCCCCGTCTGGTCTGGTCCAGTCCGGCATTTGATCAACGCAACGTCGAAACTTTGTGGTCTCCATACTTGGCTATCTTCGGATGGAGTCTCCCAAGTTGGACGTATTCATTTCATGCTGGTCTCCTGCCAAGCTAATGCCGATATTGTGCTGCTATCTATGTGATTGAAAGGATCGCAGCGTAAGCAACTGCCGTTGCCCCTATTATGGAGGAGGCCAGTTGCTCTTCGCTTCCCCTGATCCAAGTTTTTGTCTGACGAAAGTGCACTATTCACGTCCACTCCACGTACACTCGGCGAGAAATGCTTGGTGCCAAGGAAGTCAGAGAGGTCATTGATGGTTTGATGGGATAGAATTGAGTTGACCGCTTGCGTGTGATTCAGTAAGCTCTCTGGTAAGCAGAAGCTTAGGAAAGCAGAACCTACAAAGTCAAGTCCAGGTCTGGTCTCTCGTGATGTTTTTCAAGCCTTTGAGCCTTCAAGCAATATTTAGTTACAAGAGGGTGGCGAAGGTCGCAGTGAGTAAACCATGCTCGCCATGTTAGAAAAACCTTAAACCGTGCCCTTGAGCTCGGTTAACAGGTAAATCCTCACACGTGTCCTTTGGTTCCACTGAATTTCGCAAAAAATGCAACTGTTGCAAAAGAGTGGAAAGGAAAATCATGGAGAGAGGAGAGAGACGAGTAAGAGGGTTGGGTCTCTGGGTCTCTCTGGGTCTCTGGGATGATGATCTCACCTGCTGAGTTATAGGTCTCCATACCAACCAGTCGGGGAGAAAACCAAGACAAGATCAGCACTGCACTCCAGCTTTCCACTTGTTGCTCTGCTCTGCTCTTTGTTTCGCTGGTAAAAATCAATTGCAACTCTGTTGCAATCGACAGAGAGAAGATCAGGCCATCAGTGCATCACTACTGTACCCCTATCCCACAAACATCGAGCAGTGCCTATCATTATTGTTGTAATCATCCGTTCCCCCGGCTTGGTAAAGTCACCGTAGTTGTAGGACATTTTGGGAAAGAGAGAGAGCCAAGAATATCGAGAGCGTTGCAACAACCCCGCGTTTTTGTTGAAGCTGGGAAAGTGTTGGCAGTGATGATCGATGGAGTTGAATGTTCAAAGTTCTCCACGACTTGTGTTACAGTTGCTTTTTTTGAAGTTTGTTGCCTGTCGTTGATCATTGGATGATGTTTCCCTCGACGATTTGCCATGTGCTGTTCGGGCGAGGTTTTCCCGACTCCCGGCCAAGTCTCTTTGCCAATGAACCCCGGACGGAGTTGTGTAACAAAACGGGAAGGAGGTGCGTGCATGTTGAATCGGGGCCGTCCTCCGCCGTTGCAGCTTGTCGTCGTTGTTGGTTGCACCGCACACACGGGGCTACGCTACGGGGTAACGGGGCTTGCGGTGGTGGTGGTGGTGGTTGGGTCCCATTTCCGGACCGGAGGAGAAGGAGAGGGCGGACAGCCTCCTCTACGGAGACGGGATGCACGTGTTGTCCGGCCGGGTCCACATTGGCGGCTCGGCGGGCTGATGTGATGCTGTTGGCATTACCAACAAGCAGAAGACGGCGCTTGGTGGGTTGTTCCAAGGTGTTTGGTTGGAAAACGAGGCTGACAACACTGCTGGGATGCGGATTGGAAAGAGCACACACATGGCCGGGAAAGACAGAGTTTGCCAAGATGAAGCTTAAAATTGGATTTCTTGTCATCCCAAAGGCAGGCAAGGTTCGACCCAGCCAGACGTCACTGATCTGATACTCTGGGCATGCAATTATCGCAGTAGCAGGTTGTTTCTTCTATATACATACCAAGACTCGAATGAGCCAAGGAACCAGCAATTATTTCGCCGAGAAATTCTACAAGATATCCAACGGTGGTTTTGACAAGACATGGTTGACCAGTCTACGCACAAGGTGTCCAAAATGGAGACCTATATATGTATCTTCTTCTTCAGTGGGATATCTCGCTCGCTGGGGATTCCATACAAACCCGATAACCTTCTGTCAGCGGCATCAAGCATGGACCATGATCCAAACTTTGACAACCTCTCTTTTTTCCTCGTTCAGATTCCACTTGCTGACATTTCTCCAATTCCGCACTTTCTTTCCTGTGGGTGTACATACAGTATGTGCCCATCATTATCAGTGGAACTCTCTTTCTTTCCTGGTACCTCCCGGCCCCTTCATGCATGTGGCTTTTTTTCAAAAGACTCCGCTGGGGAACATGGTTTCGAGCTGGAGAAGAAACAAAAGAAAATTGCAAAGGGGAGAGAACCCATGCTGCCCGTTTTCCTTCAATCTAACCGATGTCACAAGCTTCTACATTGTTTAGTCAGCGGCGGCCGGTTGAGGAAACCTTTTACAGTGGAACACTTCGTCCTTAGCAGCCCGGGCGGGTGCGGTGCTAGGACATCAAAAGCCCTAGATTTTAGCGTTGCGCGGTGGCCGCTGCCGTGCGATGACAGCGCCCGGGAATGAATGGTTCTCGGGCGGCTATCGCTAGAGGTACCTCGACCTACGATAGAGGTAGGTAGACACGGCAACGACCTCATGCCATTATTTGGGCCTCTGCTCTCAAGCTGAGGAACAGATGAAATTGGTCAATACCCTTCCTTTTGTTGCTGTGGTGATGCGGACCATGCCTCTCAAGTTCACATTGTAGAGGTTGCAAGTTGCACGCTGCCCAGCTACCTCGCGGCAGGCACAGGCCGTACTTGAGGTCATAATTGTCTATACTGGCTTAGCCCAAGGTCGAACAGCCTGCGGTAACCCAAAAGGGCTAGCAGCCAGCTTAGAGAGCTCGTTTGTTTGAGTCCTGTCGAAGTCAACGGCTTTCACAAACGAGGTATCATCAATCTTTTGCTCTCATTTGTCTCGACAGTGTTTTGATTGTTCTCTCAAGTGGTTGGCCTTGCAGGTGTATAGAAGCCTCCAGGTCAATGACGGCTCGGTCTCGACCATTCGAGGTTAACGCACACATCGGATGGACGGGCTCTACCGCCCGAGAACAGACGGGAAAGTCCAACATGGTAGCATTCCAGCACCTTCGTCCCAAGGGGATGGTTCGGTTCTCATCCGATTACTTCCCCTTCACCTTCAGATTGCCTGACATCTGAGATTATCTGACCACACGCCAGCATCGCCACCCCTCACCAAGGGAAGCACAGTTCGAACCATCAATGATAAAAAAACACCATGGACGTCGCCATCAATGTTCCCTCAATGCTACCGAGCTGAAGTTGTGCATTCATCAACAATTCCAAAATTGTCATGACCAGGCGACAGATTCGCTTGATTGTCTATCTTGCCATCTTGATTCCCATTGCCGCCGTCGTCTATCACCAGATTTTGCCATCGTCAACCGAATCGTTTACCGCAAACCTCGTTAACAGACTATTCCCGTCCGAAGCAACCGACATGACATCACAGGCCTCACGTCCCTGTGTCATTGTAGTGGGAGGCGGTTTGGCCGGCCTTTCCGCTGCTTACTCCGCCTTGCACGCCGGCGCTCCGTCAGTTCGCCTACTGGAACGCGCCCCGAAGCCGGGAGGCAACAGCATCAAAGCCTCCTCGGGCATTAACGGCGCCAACACTCGGTTCCAGCAGGCTGCCTGGCCAGATCTAGGCCCCGACGAGACCTTCTGGGACGACACCGTCCGCTCTGCCGGCATTCGCCTTGCCTCGCAAACCACAAGTCAACCTGCCGCCAGAGCCCAGCGCGAATCCCTCATCTCAGTCCTCACCGAGCGATCAGCCGATGCCATCAATTTCCTTACCGATCTCGGCGTGGATCTCACCGTGGTGGCACAGCTGGGAGGGCACAGTCATCCTCGCACGCACCGTGGCGCTGGAAAAACTCCTCCAGGGGCCGCCATAATCTCGACTCTTGTCGGAAAGTTGAAGGAAGCGGGAGAAGACGGGCGATTCGAGTTGATGACCGATTGTGAGGTCACCAGGCTGCTCACCGACCCCACCACCACTGTCTCCAGCAGCAGCAACGGGAACGGCGGCTCCTCAGTGGATCACCGGCATCACCAACCAGCGGCCGTCACTGGAGTCGAGTACCGATCGACCAAAAAGGATGGCGGTGACGGCGGCACCGGTGACGGTGACGGTAACGTTAACCAGCTCACCGGTCCCGTGATCTTCACCACCGGCGGTTTCGGCGGTGACACGCACGGTCTGCTGGCCCGCTACCGTCCGGATTTGTCCGGAATGCCCTCCACCAATGACCCGCGGCCGGGCACCCACGACCTCCTCGCCGCCGTCGGCGCCAGACTGGTCGACATGGACAGCGTGCAGATCCACCCGACCGGCTTCGTCGATCCGGCCAATCCGCTGGTGTCCGTCAAATTCCTCGCCGCCGAGATGCTCCGAGGGGAGGGCGGCATCCTGCTGCACAACGGCAAGAGGTTTGTTAACGAGCTGGAAACGAGAGAGCGAGTGAGCAACACCATCATGGCACTGCCGGGCGACGGAGTCGAGGATAGCCCTTTGCGCCAATGGGACATTCAGCTCCTGCTTGACCCGGGCGCTGCCGAAGCTGCTGCCGGCCATATGGGGTTCTATCTGTGGAAGGGCCTGATGAAGAAGCTAAAGGTTTCCGACCTGGATGCCACCACTAAGGAAACATTGAAGGACCATGCGAGCATCGTGAAGGGCGAGAAGGAAGACCCGTTCCGTCGCAAGGCATTCGGCCACTGGAAACTCGGTGTGAACAGTGACGGTACTATCGATGAAGACGCAGAGGTCTGTGTAGGCCGCGTTACGCCCATTGTGCATTTCACTATGGGTGGTGCCGTGTTCAACGAGCATGCCCAGGTGCTTTCGTCGGAACTTGGACAAGAACAGAAGCCTATTCAGGGACTATGGGCCGCTGGTGAGATCACTGGTGGTATCCATGGAGATAATCGTCTTGGTGGCTCGTCGCTGTTGGAGTGTGTGGTCTTTGGAAGGATCGCCGGTGCTGAGGCGGCTGAATCTGTGAAGGGGGCTAATAACTAAGACTTGATGCTGGCTTTGGGAAACGCTTAAGAACCACGACCGAGCAGGGGCTTTGAGGACGATGAAAAGGCCTCGCAGAGATCATTATATTCGTGCTAGAGGCGTCATCGCTGTTTACAGCAGAGTTGTAACAGGACTTTTCAGATCGGGCGTTGGGGGGTTACGGTCGGTCATCGGAGTTTGGGATGCATTGGGGCTGCCAACTGTCGTTGCGAAGCAATTCTATTTTCTACACCATTTATACGATGGTCTCCTTACAAAGGAAACCACAAAGAGTCTCGAGAATAGCCACTATTGGCTTGAGACATCTTGATGCCGAGAGCAGTTGGATGCTTAGTATTATACTCAAAGAACAATAACAAATGCTACATTTGCACGTTATAACTGCCACATTCCAGTCGTTTCTTCAACAAGAAATGCTCAGCCCGCATGGCTCAGTGGTAGAGCGCATCACTAGTAATGATGAGGTCGTCAGTTCGATTCTGGCTGTGGGCATTTCCTTGTGCTTTTTTCCTTGAGGTGTCTTTTTTCTTTTTATTCTTCCTCTCTGTTTCCTTTTTGTGTGTTCAATATTCTTTCTTTGGCCCTTCTTCGTTCAGTCTGTAGTCTCCTGGTCTTTTTTGCGGAATTCCTTGTGGCTATCTCGGAGGAAATCAAAACGCCACGACAAAATGGCGAGGTAAACTAAACACTCAGGAATATCAGACAAATAAACTGAATTTATCACACCAGCCAAATGAAGCTTGCATGGCACGATGATGTCGTCAATAGCCATATATAGTCCAGTCATGTCTATAAACCCATCAAAGAATACTCATGACTCCTAAACCCACTGATCCCACCGATGTCCATCGCGATACACCAACCCGTCCGTCTCGAACTGCGGACCTTCCGCATCCACGATGTATCCCCTTTCGCACCGGTCAAACTCTACTCTCTTCTGCTCCTTTTCATAAAAGGTATCGAACCTGCTCGAGAGGGCATCATGTAGGCTCTGCACATTGCCGGCCGGGTGCAGTGCCTCCCATGGCCGAACGCACGTCTTTCCTTTACACGATTTGAGGACAAAGAGAAGTGAATCGAGTCGGGCAACAACCTTCTGGAATGGGACCCCAAGAAGAGACGACGGTGTTTTCCCGCTGGCTAGAGATGCAGGATCGAGGAGGTTGTTGAGCTGGTATGGATCGGTCTGTCCAAGTTATTACTTAGTTAGCATCATGAACAAATGGGATATCGGAACAAGAGGTAACGGCCTCACGACCAAGAAAAGAGGACAGAAACTCACCTGAAGATCATACAACTCATGCTCACCACTACACCAAACCGAATAGTACACGTTATACCCCTCACCCAAAATCCTCACGGCCTTGTACGTATTATTCGTCCAGAACCTCGTCCCGTCTTTCTCAAACACTCGACCCTCCGATACCGCGAAACCCCAATACTCAACCGTGACATGCTCATGTCTCTTCCCCTTCTCCTTCGCCTCAACTAGCTCCTCAGCAGTAAGCGGTATCGCCTCTCCATCTAGTCCAAACCCTTCTTCTCTTTTTCTTCCCCTTTCATCATCATGACCACGTCCCAAAGCCCCAGCGAGCTTCAACACCGTAGGCGCCAAATCGACATGACTAGTCACCACCCCTTCCTCTACTTTTCCTTTCTTGACACCGGGTCCCCTGATAATCAGCGGCACATTAATATCCTCCTCAAACCCACACTCCTTCCCTGGCTGTAACCGATGCTGACCAATATGATACCCATTATCCGTCGTGTAAAACACGTACGTATCCTCCAGCAATCCGTTTCGCTCCAGCCGCTCCACGACACCAGCCACCAGCTCATCGACCGACTGAAGCGTGCGCAGTCGCTGCCGGTAAAAGTGGTCGTTGAACGCCACGTTCTCGGCGCTTTGCACGGGTAGCTGCGAGATCCAGGATACGCCCGAGCTTTTGGAGGCAGGGTTGAAGTGCGGCGTGCGCGGGACGACGACGTCGGGGAAGAGGTGGGCGTGGCGGGCGGCGGGGATGGGAGGGGTGAAGGAGACGAATTTCTCGATGTCGTCTTCTGAGGAGGTTGGGCGGCGGTGGAGGGTACCTACCTCTGCGCCAGATGAGGAAGATGACGAAGAGGAAGAAGGGAAGCGCGGCTCGACGTTGCTGTGGGGAGCTATGGGAGCAATGCCGAGGAAGAAGGGCCGCCCACCTCCTCCGCTGCGAAGGTTTTGGGCGGCGTCATCGAGGAAACCGTAGGCTTTTTCACCGAGTACGTCGACCGAGTATTGACCTTCGTAGCTCACTGGTGGATCGCGGTTGCGCTGGAAGGTGGCGTTGAGGTATGAGTAGGTGTAAGGGTCTAGGAGAAAGTCGGAACCGTTCCAGCCGGCGCTGTAAGGGGAGTTGTAGTTGTCGACCGTGTGGGCGTTGAAGAGCTTGCCCGTGTAGTAAGTGTCGTAGCCAGCTTCTTGGAGCCAGACGGGCAGGTAGGCGTCGTTGAAGCCTTGACTGATGAATTTGGGATATCCACCTGGTCAAAGGTGTCAGTCATGCCGGAGTTGGCCAAGGATTTTTGAGAAAGCACTGACCATATGGCGGTGATACGTCAGTGACGTTGGTGTTATGAGCTTGCTTTCCGGTCCAAAGAGAGACTCGAGCAGGGCAGCAAATGGCCGTTGTGCAATAGTGTCGTTTGTACGTGGTACCTTCATCGGCCAGATGTTTCTTGACAAGAGGAAGATAATCCAAGGATCGCAGATGTAAGTCCTGGTCGTCAGTGAGGATGAAGACAATGTTCGGCTGTCTCTTGCCCTTGATAGTCGTCCCTTTTGGTTCCTGTCCGAAGCCTAGGGGCTTTTGTCCGCCGTCTCCCACAAAGGCAGCTGATAGCTGTAGGCCTGCTACAAGAGCGGCCGCCGAAAGAAGCATCTTGACTGGTTTGTACAGTGAAATGGAGTCTTTTGGTGTATAGAAACGATTAGGTAGTGGGAAATCCTAAGGGTAGTAAAGAATCACGACCGGGTGCCCAGTGAATAGGCTTAATGAAAATCAACAGTCGCGAAGCCAGTAACCATCGAAATGCAGTCCGGTGTTGAGGTGCATTTCCTAATATGCTTCCATCGTCACATAGCATAGCTAGTAAAACTCCGGACCGGAGATGTAATTGTTCAGCATTTGCTTTACATCGCGATAGCTCGGCGTTGACTATATGGCGATTGGCGTGAAGTCATTGGATGGCGTGCTAGTTTGGCGCAATTGCACCAACGCGGGCGCGCGTCTATAAGAGGATTCCATGACAACTCTGCCCCGCAGTCCTAACCGAAGTTTGTAGTAGTATGATAGATCTTCCGTTTCATTTGCTCGTTCTGATACTTATTGTAAGTAATAGTTTGGCGACGTCGTGGGAGGGTAGTAATCTGGTTCACAACTCCAGGGACCCAAAAGCATGTCGTTGTTCCGTACCTGCGTTCAACGAAATCCAAATACATATGTCGTGATTGTCTCGGCCTTTGAGCCGGTTAGAGGCTTAGAGCTTCTCGGGGATAAGCTTCTTCTGGAACCGTCAGACTCCGAATTCGGAAAAGATTCTCAGTGATGGTCCCGAGTGTAGTTTCCGAAATACATAATGATTTCCTTCCACACGGTCTTTCACGACGAATTCAGTTGTTGAGGATTTTCCGCTCCTACGAACCCCCTGGTATGTCTCTGAATGATGCCCAGAAAGACAAGTTCTAACATCGGACAAGGGTTTGCCATTGACTTAAAGGACTATCACTCAAGAATTGGCCAAGATGGTTCAACGCCATGGGGACGAGCAGTCCCATGTAATGGAACGAGAGCCTCTTCTGAGCGGGACGGCGCAACCTGACTCTGATTACCACGCATGTCACAGCATCTCCGAAGAAGACACTGGCAATGGAGTCCTCAAGCCGGTACCCGAGGAAGACGAGGAACAGAGTATAGGACGAGGGGAGACAGAGTCAGTCAAGGACAACGCCCATGTGAACGTGCTCAAAATCATATCCGTCATGCTGCTCGGCATCTTTGTCGCACAGTGTGATGGATCCATCCTCATGGCAACACATGCGATCATCGCGTCCGAGTTCAATGCCTTGAAAGACTCGAGCTGGCTCATCATCAGCTTCTCTCTGGCCGGAGCGGCCACACAGACATTGGTGAGACACAAGCCACTGATGGCATATTTTTCTATGCGCAGATGCTGACCAGAATTCCATCTGGATAGTATGGAAAGCTGAGTGACATCTATGGTCGCAAGCGGATGGTGATTATTGCGTATACCATGTTCATGGTCGGCTGCGCCATTGTTGGTGTTGGCCAGACTATGTGGCAGGTCGTCTTGGGTCGAATCGTGTCTGGTGCTGGAGCCTCCGGCATGTCCGCACTCGTCTCCGTTCTCATCACAGGTGAGTGGGCTTCAGGGTGAAGCTGCACGATATTCACAGCCACGACTGACATCCAAAATACCCTTAGATCTGCTCCCTCTCCGAGAAGTTGCCCAATGGAGAGCATACGTTAATCTCGTAGCTACCCTTGGTCGAAGCATTGGCGGTCCTCTTGGAGGCTGGCTGGCAGACGTGATCGGTTGGCGATGGTAAGCGTTTCCTACCTCTGCCCATGGCAGAAAACTACTGACTCTGAAACTCGCAGGTCTTTCCTTGGTCAAGTGCCGCCCATCACCCTCGCCATCATCCTCTGCTCCGCATATCTGCCCAGCCACACCAGCACGGTGGATGAGCAAGATGCTGCGGCTACGGACTTGCTGAAGAAGAGCAAGTTCAGCCGTATTGACTTCAAGGGCGCCTTCCTCTTCGCCGCGTTGGTACTGGCCGTACTTCTTCCCATTGAGCTCGGCGGCGTCAGCATCCCCTGGTCACACCCGCTCATCTTCACCTTGCTCGGAGCCAGCGCTATACTTTTCGCCTTGTTCGTCGCAGTAGAAAAGCGACAGGCAGAACCAATCCTGCCTCTGGACATCTTCCACAGCAAGGATGCCATCCTCTCGTTCTTCATCCTGGGCTTCCAAACCGCCGCCCAGCTGGGAATGATGTTCTCCGTCCCTCTCTACTTCCAAGTGACCTCCAACCCGCGACCCTCCGCCACCGTGGCGGGTGCGCACCTCGTACCCGCGGTCGTGGGCAACGCCATCGGCGGCATCATTTCTGGTTCGGTCATCAAGCGCTCGGGGCGGTACAAGTCGCTCGTCATCTGGGCTGTGACTTGCTCGTCTATCGGCTATCTCCTCCTGATGCTGAGGTGGCACGGCAACACAAACTGGTTCGAGTCGTTGTACATCTTCCCCGGAGGATTCGGTATGGGCGTTGCGAGCAGCGCGCTGTTCATCTCGCTTCAGATGGTCATCGACCCGGCCCATATGGCGCCTGCTGTGTCGTTCATGTATCTGATGCAGACGGTGTGGATGACAATCGGGTTGCCGGCTGCGAACGCGATCATGCAGACGGTGCTTCGAAGAAAACTGGGAGTTCGGTTGCTTGAGCTGGGTTATGATAGCGCCGAGGTTGCCAAGGTTTGTGTTATCGCTCTATTTCTGTCGCTGCGTCTTCAGTCTTGTACGGAATAGTTGTTGCTGACTCGTGACACAGATCATTTCGGACGCAGTTTCGGACGTTGACTTCATCGATGGTGCAACCGAGAAGGTCAGAAATGCTGTCGTCAAGTCGTATATCGATGGTCTATGGTGGAGTCATGGTCAGTTCCTTCTTCACTCCCTGATTTGGCAAGTACGGCAAGAGCTAACCAGTTTGACCATATTGAAGCGTTCTCGTTTTCCTGTTCGATCATTGCCTTGGTGCTTGCTGTCTTCCTCAAGCAGAGAAGGCTCGACGGACACAAGTCTAAGCCGTGATTGCCACATTTTCTGAATGGGCACTGCCGACGAATCTTGGGCAACGGACAACCACATCTTTTATAGGCGAAGTCTTTTCCAGGCAGACACTGTGCTGCTTTAGGGTACTAAACTCAAAGCCGGCCATACGAGCCATTGCCATTGACTCTGTAGCTGAATAAACCCAGGGCATCAATCAAAAGATCCTGCAGACCGTGACACTGTCTCCTGGTGTGACGTAGAGGTAGGCTAGCAACAAGTCATCGTCCACAAGAGCTTTGGGGGACTTTCCAAGTCTCTACCGGTGTCAGCTTCAATTTTCTTGTTGGTAGGAGTCCATGCAAAAAGAAAGGGAGAGTTGAATAAATCTCTTACTGGCTGCCATGTGGTGCTACCCACGTCGGATGATAATCAGCAGTCGGACAAGTCCGTTATGCTGTTTCTATTTTTGCCTTTTCTCAAATGCGACCATCTACACAACAGGATATCTCTCCCCAAAAACGCCTTGCTTTATCAAACATTATTTAACAGTGCTTTCCATCACAAAGAATCTTATGCACCCATCCCATCCTCTTCCCCAGGTTGGATACTTGTTCACGAGGGCGGAAATCATTTCGATTTACATCTGCAGCGTCATCGGCATACTAGATCCGAACACCCCAAACACCGCGTCCAGCGCTGACACCCAGCCAATCTCCATACTCGCCATTGCCCATCGGGGGCACCCATCCAAGGTTGCCAACCTCATAGTCACACTGCCAGCTAGCCACGGGACTCCTCACGTTATCAGGCTGGCCTTGCGCGTTGAGCAAGTCCCAGACGAGAACCTGACAGTCGTCTCCACCCGAAGCAAGCATGCCTCTTCGGTTGGGCGACCACTCGATGCAGTTCAAGGACCCGCCATGGCCCCGGAGCTCCAGCAAAGCTTGTCCTGGTTGACGAACATCCAGTATCCTGATTACATTGGAGTCCATCGCGAAGGTTGCGAGTAGGTGCTGGTCATGGGGAGACGTGGCAAGTCGCAGGAGGGGTGGAGGGTGCGACATGGTTTGCTGAGCCAGCGTAGGGCTGATCCGGCCGCCATTAGCGTCTAGATGTGTGGGTTAGCATCTTGTCGAGATATGGATCTCACAGAATTCAACTGGCAACACTTACCACGTTCTTCCTTGCCTGTGGGCTCGTAGATGATAGTGCTGTGCTCGAGGCTACGGAGATCGAACATGCGCACACTGCCGTCCTGGCCACAGCTTACAAACACGTCTACGCTGTTTGCGCAGAAGCGAACATCGTATACCTCCTTGTCATGGGCAATAAGCTGGGTCTTTGCCGTCAACGATGGAATATCCCAGATGGTACACGTTGTGTCGATACTTGATGTTATGATCAAGCTAGGCTGAACGGTATTCCAATCGAGCGAGGTCAGAGGAGCTGTGTGATCGGGTGTCTTGGAGTTAGACAGGAGCGCCAAGGGAGTGAGCTTGGTGATGGGCGCGTCACGGCCGCTCCGAGAGGTTATCGAAGAGCCGCTGGTAGGGACCACGGGGTCAGCTGGAAGCGACCACAATCGCAAATGGTCTCCGGAAGTGGCAAGCAGGTCGGTAGATTGTTTTTGGGACGAGGGAGGTTCCCACAACAGGCGTGTCACGGGGTATGAGTGTGTGGCTTCGGCGGTGCGGGTGAAATCCATGGAGTACTTGGAGGTGCCCGGAACATAGACATCGGGGGGCGTCTGCGTCAGATTGGCCTCCAAGATCTGAATGTAGTTGTGCCCATCCTCCAAATAGCTGCCAATGGCCAATTTCCCGGCACTATTCGCGCTGGGCCGCCACTTGCACCAGTCAAAGGCATACGTAGCCCAAGGAGCCATGTAGTTGCTTGTACGAGACTGGGCATTGGCCAGTTCGTAAGCCTGGGTCCCGGGCAGCATGCCATCAGAGAGAGTGGAATCAGCCCGAGGCCGGATATCAGCGAGTCCCAGCGGGGTGTTGGAGACATTTCGAGAAGACGAAGCGGTTGTGTACTTGTTGGTACTGGTGGGAGACATGTATTGCGAAGAACTGCCGCCTGGAGGAGTCGGGTTGTAGGCGGCATAGGGCGAGTTACCGCTGTCATAGTTGGAGCCAAGGGTGGCAGGACTGGAACGCTCATAGCCGTGAGACTTGTAGTCGCCCGGTTGCTGCATCGTGGGAAGCGTAGGAGCTGTGTTGGACTGCATGACAGGCGGGCGAGACGACATGCCTCCCGGCTGCAGAACGTTGGGTACGGCGCCGGCGCTCTGATAGCTCTGCATCGTTGGAGGGCTCGAGGGCATCTGCTCGAGCTTGATATGTGGTGCGCCCGTGGACGAGTACTCGCGGGGCGACGACAAGTGGGACTGATGTGCCGACATGTGAAGCTCGTCGCCGTGGGAGGGATAGCCGCCCGGTCGGCGTGGCTGGTATTGCTGCGACTGCTGGTTCATGGTGCCAATGCCACTCGGCAACGCACGAAGATGTTGGTTGAACAAAGTTGAGGAATTCGCGGTCTCGATGAATGTTGGCGGGGAAGCGAGTAGCCAAGTTGGCTTGAGTCGACGCTAGCGGCTGGATGCGACTATGGTAAACTGAAGGACAAGCAGCAATGGGGGCGCGGTGCTGCTTGATATTAGGTATGTACCGGTATATACTCGGGAATTGTTATGTATAAGATATTACGCAGAGGTGGGCGGCGGGGACACCTAAGCTCAAGGCCGGGGGCACTGGTTTGAAGGTCGTCGAGATTGTTGCGTTCCTTTGACTGCGATATGCCCTGGTGGTGGTCGTGGTGATGATGGCGCAAACCGAACGGCGCCCGACGAGGAGGACTGGGATGATGATGTGGATGCTAGAGGTACCGGGAGCACAAGCAAGCGACGCAGCGAGTATGGATATCTGGAGGTGGTGGGCCTCAGGGGCGTGTTAAGGTACCTGACTAAAGCGCTTGTTCCACGTCGGCAGCCCCGCGACAATTGCTTGTTGGCCTGCTGTATCGTCACCGTGAAAAGGTGGACGATTACGGGAGTGGAAGGTGGGAGGAAGACGAGATTGAACCTAGGCGGGAAAGTGTACCTTGGAGAGATGGCATGAGGCGGCGCGACGCCCGCGGCCGGGGTCACACTTGCATGGCGGGTACTGTACTGCGTGTACGGGAAAGTCAGCTCTGTGACTGCCAGCCCAGCAGCGAGCTCCCAGCGGGCTCCCAGTACGGAAAGGGCAGCCTGTGACGGTTCCTGTGGGGAGGGGAGCCGCTTAGAGCTTTGATATTCAGTAGGTAACTTGAACTTGCTGCTAGAAGAGAATATCCTCCCAACAACAGCGGCTATGTGCTTCACAGGGCGGCTCGATGCGAGCCGCTGCTGCGTTATGGCCAGCCACTTACCTTTGCTACATGCATTCTCTTCACTAGTGCAAAACCCTGTGCATCCACCTAGCAATTTTGCAGAAAACAGCATAGCAACGCTTGATCAGACCCCACCCTACCGATTTACGGGCCGGCAAACAATTCGATTCCGCGCGCTCCAGCGACCCCAGCGACGAGCACCTCGACGGCGTCAGCCTTCAACCTAACAACGGCAGGCAGGCAGGAAGGCTTAACTATCGACCAAAGTTGTCGGCCGCTTTCAACACTCCAGTCACCATGTCGAACCTCTTCAAGTCGCTCGCATCCTCGATGCGCGCGCTTTCCCTCGCGGCCCCTCGTGCGACTGCCGCCGTCAACACCACCAAGACCGTCTGCTCGACACACCAGACACGATGCCTCTCCCAGGCCGTCCTCTCCCGCCGTCACGTCTGCACTCCCCTGTGCTCCCATAACAGACCCGTCGCCGTCTCCCAGAGCGCCAACAACGGCCTCCAGTCGAAGCAGCAGTCGAGGGGCATGAAGGTTCACTCGGCCATCAAGAAGCGTTGCGAGCACTGCAAGGTGAGAAGCGCAGCAGATATTCGGCATTCAGGGTTACTGGGGAATATGAGAGGATCGGAGGATTGGGGAGGGACCTGAACTGATTCATGAACGTAAAATCTACAGGTCGTCCGTCGCAAGGCCAACAAGAGGCAAAACGGCTACCTCTACATCATCTGCCCTGCGAATCCCAGACACAAGCAGCGCCAGGGTTACCGGTAAACAATGACGATAACGATATATCGACGACGGAGAGGCACATGATGTGTACGATGAGCGCTGGGCAAGGGGCATGGTCTTCTGGTTATTTCGGGTCTACATAAAAGGGTTGGGCTGTACGATATCGATGTTAGGCGAAACGACAATCTTTGAAAACCGGCCGCCGACTCAATATTCCCCTACGAAGACGTACAGTATCAGGTCTGGAGCCCAGCAGAATTTGGCTGCCAAGGATGAGAATTGCCTGTCAAAATCAGACCCAACAGCGTTCACTCGTCTGGATTGATACCCGGAAGAATGACTCCAACGGAGGACAATGCATGAGACTCAGGAGTCGGGGAGCACTTGTTTTGATGGGTGGCGGCGGAGGCCAGAAATGGTCTTTTCTTCAGTTACAGACCGTCAATATACCTCTCCATGTTCTCCCATTCGGTCTTGCCCGTCGAGAGCAGATAGCGGATATGGTCCTTGTGAGCGAGTGAGGCCAGCGTCAGTAGCAAAAGGGACGCAAGGAAAATGAGAAATTGGATCAGGGCAAATACGAACAAGATCCGTGACATGACGGTTTCTCTCAAATTCGGCGCGGGCCATTCCTCTGGTTTCGGCACGGGTGGCCGGGTCCGGAATCCGGCGTGTTGCCCGGATGATGGTGCGGTACAAGGCCAGGACTCGGGCTCTTTGGAGAAACTAAGTTGGTTGAAACGGTGAGTTTGGAAAGTGATATGCATGTCAAGTGGGTGAGAATGACTTACATGTTCCAAACTCAGCGTATCGCCCAAACGAGGTCGCGGGCGGCTTGCATATCCCCGGACGCAAAGCCGCAGCGCCGGCAAGCACCGTGAAAACGGTGCCGGGCGGTTCATGGAAAGGCGTCTGTCTCTAAACTGATGATGATTGTGCCTGTGATGAGATTGGCTGAATTGTACCTGAGCTTTGCTGTTTCAATAAAGTGAAAGGAGCAAGCAGATCAGGCTTGGCAGGTACCGGATTGAAGTCTGTGGTAGGAAAGTTGAGGTAAGATACTTCTGCGGACTATGCTTCAATAGGAAAGGCCCTGCAGGATACAAACAATGAAGTTACTTTGACGACCTCGTCTTTGTTGTGTTGGTATTCATTGCTTGTGTTTGGTGTCACGGTCATGAGCCGGAAACGGAATTCGAAAGATCAATTGTTGGGATACTCAAGCTCGTCAGGTACACATGCCCCTGCTTATTCTTGAAAGTGAACGTCAAGTTTCTACGCCGTAAACTCACCTTCCACGCAACAACATCCCTTATCACAACTCCAAATTTCTCATATCGAATAACGCGTCACTCCTCAACCCCAAACCCCTAATATCACCAACCATCTTTACTCCATGGCACCAAAACGTCAACGGGCGCCCACAAGCCCCATCGAAAGAGCCAACCGAAAGACTGACGAACAGTTCATCTCCGACTATCTCCAACCATTCATATCATCCAAACTACTACACTCACCACCATCATCCTCACCAACACAACAACCACCTCCACCCGTACCCAAACCATGGACAACAGAATGGACCCATCCCAAAACCAGCCACAAATACTCCATCAGCCTAGTCTCCTCCGGCAAGCTTTCTCCCGAAGAACTCAAAGCCTGCTTCGACCTGGTTAAAGAAACCAGCTACGATGACTACCAAAACTCCAAAAGCAAATGGCAACCGCGCAAAAAGATGGAGGAGATGAAGTCGCCCGAGCTTCGGTACATCCTCGTCAAGGATACCTCTACGGAGTCGGGATCCATTCGAGCTTTTACCTCTCTGATGCCCACCTACGAAGAAGGACAGCCGGTCGTTTACTGCTATGAGATTCATCTTAAGCCGGAGTTGCAGGGGTATGTATTAAACCTGACCTAAACAAACTGGTTCTCTCATCATCTGTCGTAGTTCCATCTTAACGTATGGTGTGCACATAACTAATCACGTTAGCAACAGCTCCGGACTCGGTTCCCTCCTTGTGGGCTTCCATGTCATCGTAGCCGCTAACCTGCCTCCAATCACGAAAGTGATGTTGACTTGTTTCCTGTCAAACAAACGCGCTCTTGGGTTTTACAAGAAGCACGGGTTTGAAAAAGACGGCATCTCGCCTGGGCCGAGGAAGTTTCGGTCGGGAAAGGTGGTGATGCCGGATTATGCTATCATGAGTAGACCTGTGACCCGTTCAGCTCCAGGGTCAGAGGAGAACGCATTCAAGGAGCAACCATCAGAGACCAAGCCCGAGAAGAAGGAGGCATCGGAGAACAAGCCATCCCAGGAAGAGCCGTCTGGAGAAAAGCCGTCTCAGGAAATACCAACGGAGAAGGCATCCAAAGAGAAGTCCAACGAAGACAGTCCGTCTGACGAGAAGCCACCTGAACACAAGAGGTGTAAGATCGACACACACAGAGATCACTGGCTTGAAGATAAAGCCCCATGAACATCGGGCACTTCTACCACGGGACAGCGGAACAACCCAGACATGGGCTACGTGTAAGGAGACATCGACACCATTCAAGTAATAAAAAATTGAGTGTTATTGACGGCAGAGTGTAAGCCCTACACAAAAATTGTACGTATACTACAAAGAAGCTAAATCGCTCCATACTAAATAAAGCTTTGCTTGTCAGGCTCGCAGCCCAGATAGATAATCCGCTTTCACACTCGAGGTGATGCCCGATTTCTCGAACCCTGCACCTCCACCTTTCACCCAGGCCGGTATCTTCGAGATCTCGATGTGCGATAAAACAGGACAGTATAGTACCGGCGCTTATGTGATCTGTCCCGTGTTCGCTTCGAAGAATAGAAATATCCGACAACCAATGCCCGTTTGTATCCATCCATATCCCAAAATGAAGAAAAAATAAAAAAAAAATAAGTGTTGCCTAATCCATTAAACCCAGCCCGGCGAGCATCTAGCCAACGCCAGATTGACCCATCCATATGAATTAATGTTCAAGTTGTCGTCGGACGTCCGCACTATCCTGGCCCGCTACCCCGACCGAAACTCCGCCGCGTTCCCGTCTTGTAATTTTCGCTTTGCGGCGGAATCTCGCCGACAGTTTCGCATCCGCAACAGAATTCAAAGACAGCTTCTCATTGGCAGTATCGTACTGTTTCTTCCGAAGACGACACTTTGTCGAAGAACAGCGCTGTACAAGTGGCTGTATATCTAGTATCGTCGTCGGCTGCTCGCTGTTGCCATTGCCTTGGGTTGCAGTACGGGTAGTCGTGGGCAAATCAGTCGAAGTCGAAAAGAGATCCTCGGGGCAGTCGCCATGGCCATTATCAAGTTCATCGAAAGTGCAAATGCCAGACGAAACGACGTTGTTCTCGTCACGGAGGGGCTGGGGAGCAGGGTCCTAACGACGCCAGTTCAGTCCCTCGACGCAGATACGGTTGATCCGGGCACGATCGTCCTCGGTGGCTTCACCCCACCATCTTCTCAGATTGTCTGACGTCGGAACGTACTCAGGATCCTCAGGCAAATCGTAGCAGCTCCATTCCTCCGACCACTCGGGAATGCCCTTCGGGAGACCACGGACACGGGTCGAAGGCAGGGGCTGCTTGGCGGTGTCCCATTCCATCCAGTTCAAACCGTTGACGGACATATCATCAATCTTGCGGCGTTCCTCGAAGGAGAGGCCCACCCAACGTTTGATGTCCTCTGGTGTCGGGGGAACGTACTCAAGGGGAGGAAGCTCGAAGTCATTGCCGTTGTCGGTGATCTTGGAGGTGCCCAAGCGGGAGCGGTTGAGGAGCAAGCTGTATATCGGAGAACCGGGGTCGACAAGCGTGCGAAGACTGTGGTTGGAGCTTCTGCGGCTCCGGCCATGATCGCTCTGGACAGGCTCTCTGGCTGCAATAGGGATGTCGCTGGTAGAGGCACGCGAGATAAGGGCCTTCTGGATTTCCTGTCGAGTTGCAATAGCAGCCTTCAAGCGTTGCTTGTTGGTTGGGACAAAGGTGGAGGGCACGGCAATGTTGATGAGAAACTTAATAAAGCCTTTCCAGAACCAAACGAGGGCGATGAGAACCATGGACGGATAACGGCGGACCGGGTGCAAGGTAGGCACAAGAATGACTGCATCGCCGGATGAAGCCTTGTTGACAGCAGAAGCTGTCACCGCAGTTGGCTCCGCCATCTTGATTTAGAGGGACGTGGCAGTCGCTTTGGAGGTTGCTCGGATGGATGAGGTTATGATAGTCATGTACCAAAAGGATGAAGAGGATGATGGGAGGTGGAAGAAGAGTGAGAAGGGGGAAGAAGGGAAGAAGGGAGAGAGACTGGTAGTTATAACATGCGGAACCGACGTGCATACGAAATCGTGACTTCCCTTTCCAAGGTTTCCAACAGACTGGATCCGTTTGTTGTGGGAGGCCACTAGGGCAACCTTTGATGCCATATGTGCCCGAGTGCTTCTGCGCTGCAGTAGTCATGACCAAAACTGCGGGCAACGCGTGGCAGCTGCGGTTCTCATGTTGGTGAACTTGTCAATGAACTGGTTCGATTGCGTCCAACCCGAACGACTTCGCAGGCTTGACTCACGCAGACACCCAGACCAGTGGTGCAGACTGTCCACAGCAGCCATGCACATCGTCCTCAAAGTTCACCGTGCCTGTAGAAGCAAGAAAGAACAGGTATGTATAGGAATTTGCAAGTTGATGCTGCCTCGAGGTTGAGGACGTGAACAAGGGACAGGCGCGACCAGAAAGACGGACCGCACCCTCCCTTCATCTCTTGCTGCTGTCTTCGTATCTTACTAGCAAGAAAGCACATCAGCTTCCACCCTTTCTCTAGGTAGGTAGTCACGAATATGGCAGACATACCTTACCTACGGACCTTCACGTTCCCGTCCTGACCCAGTTGTCAAGCTACGCACTAGATGGGCGCACCAAGCTAAAACCCATCCGTGACCGCCTCTACTCACACGATCAAATGCTCGTTATCTGTGACGATATGACAAGTGCCCAGAAATTGTTCGCTCAACCGTGGTCGTATCTGCTTGTGTTAGCATAAGAGTCTGGATATAGTCCCTATCCCTTGTATGAAAAGTGGCATCACAATAGAAGCACGGCGCAGAAGCAGATATGAACAGATGTATAAATGGCAACATCTGGTATCATTATATTCATAATTTATTCATATCTCTGCTCAAACTCCCAACAAAAGCTTAGAGCTTCTGCATGGCAGCGATATCGGAGGACTGGACGTAGTCCTCGAAGGCAGCGATGTCGTCCTGGAGCTCATCGAGGGAGATCTTCTCGTCCTCAACGACAAGGTTGATCTGGAGCTTCTTGATACCGAAACCGACGGGGACGAGCTTGGAAGCACCCCAGACGAGACCATCCTTCTCAATGCCACGGACGGCAGCCTCAAGAGCGACCATGTCGGTCTCATCATCTGCAAGGGCCTTGTTAGCACAAATGCTTCGCGAACACACCACGGGAGCAAGCAAAACGTACCCCAGGGCTTGACATCCATGGTGACGATGGACTTGGCAGCGATCTTGGGCTTGGCAGCCTTCTTCTCGCGGTAGGCAGCGAGACGCTCCTCACGGATGCGGGCAGCCTCGGCGTCCTCCTCCTCATCATCGGAACCGAAAAGGTCGACATCGTCGTCCTCCTCAGCGGCGGCCTCGGGGGCCTTGGCGGGGTTCACGGTGACCTCGGCGACCTCAGGGCCGTAGGTGGTGTAGGGAGCGGAGGAGTCGCCGGCGAGGGTGGCGAACTCATCCTCGTAGGTGGCGATGTGTTTGTACCAGCGGGCAGCGTTGGGGTACTTCTCGGCGGAAGGAGCCTCCTTCAGGGCCTTGAAGACGGCAACATCAGCCTGGGAGGCAGTGTAGCTATAGAGAGCTGCGCGTTAGCAAGAGCGTGTTCGCCAAGAACCAGAGCGCGCGAGCATCGATGCATGTGTATCCAATGTGTTGTTGGAGGACGTTGAAGTCAGAAGTGCACAGAGTGCTTGTTGTGTTAATCATTTGCAGGGTCTTAAGCTGCTCAGCAACACGGACCAGTGTGTTCATCATTCGAAAGGGCATGGAAGGGGACCATCACATAATCATGAAGAGCTTCGTGATATACATACCCAGTAACGTAAGAGCGGGTGAGGAGCCAGTTGTTGAGCACTGAAGTCGCAAAGCGTGTTAGTCAACATGTCCTTCTTCTTCTTCTTCTTCTTCTTCTTCTTCTTCTTCTTCTTCTTCTTCTTCTTCTCCCTTTCATGATTGCGCCTCTTATTGTTGAGAACGAAGCGCAAGTAAAGCGCAGACGCATGCGGAGGGGAGGGTTGGGGGTTGCTTACCGGCAAGGCCGGCATCGGTGACGAGATCAGTGAAGCCCATTTTGGAGGATTTGGTGGATTGAGAAGTGGTGATGAGAGATGGATGTTGATGTGAGGAGTGCCTGGTGAGAAGGAGAAGGAGACAACAGAGGCAGAGGCAGCGACGACAATGTGGCCCAAGGATGGCGGGGTTGAAAATCTTTTGGATCCATCCAATTTGGGTCCCCACTCTTTGGTGCGCGGAAGACCCCGCTTTTCACTCTCACTCACACTTGAGACTGAAAAGGGCTGAAGAGCTATGGTAGTACTGAGAGCAAACTCTAGTGCCTGTGAGTGCAGCAGTGCCTGACAGCTGAGTGAGAGAAGCACGGACCACTCGATTGAAATTCGACCGCCGAGAAGCAAAGCCGCGCGCCACTTCAAAACAGCTAGAGAAAGAAGGGAAGCGAATTTGAAGCTGCCTGCTCAGCCACGGTTGAGTCCTAGCCAATTTGGGACTCCTGTCGTTCGTCCGTCGCATTGAAGAATCTCCCTTGACTTTTTTTTGTACCGTCGCCCAGCATCCAATGCCAGCCAATGAAACATGACGTCACATTCTCTCCTATTCCCGGCGGTTACAAAGTAAACAAAAACAACACCAACGGCAATGTAATCTTTCGACATTTCAGGGATATCAGATTTGACAAAAAGACCTGAAGACCCTTACGGGTAGCTTACCGTCCGAAGAAGCTAAGGTACCAAAATAAAGAGTCGAAACCCTTGCTGCAGTCGCGGGTATCCAGCAGTCCCCATGCCAACGAACGAGCGAGCCCTACGCGCACCATTGGCCCTTGCTAGGCGTGTGTCAACTGGACCCTTGGCCGACTTGTCGATTGGCTCACGATCAGTGCCCCAAGCTCCATGACTGGCGTCTGTTTCTCCCGTAGCTCGACACCACGTAACGTCACTGAACCCTTTCTTGTGTCTGTGGCCCAGAATCTTGCTAGCTTGAGCGCCAATTGTTACCGCGCGTCATTTGTGTTCCCTGAATAGACAGAAGTGACATGGGAAGTCTTACGACGGGAAGCATGGCTTGGATGTAAAAGGTGAACAAGATATAAACTCAAGGCAGTGACGACTCTGGATAATTCCAATCCTCATTCACATCATCATCCTTTCACAATCACCTTGATACAGCCGCCTTGAATTGTCACTGGGTGACAACAAAATCCTCAAAGTAACAAGGACAAACTATAATCACTCCACCAGAACTCCAAAGCTCCATTATCAACAACCCGAGACTTCCTCAAGCTCAACCACTCTAATCACCTTCAACACTCAACCGAAACCATTAATCCACCACCTCATCACAAACCCGCAACAATGGAATCTCTAAAGCACTACGTCCCCTACGCCCACATGGCCGCCACCCTCTTTGGCCTCATCGAGCTCGGCCTAACATGTTACCGTAAGTTTCCCTTTCCCTCACCATCTCTGCTTCACCCCATCACACCACTAACTTCCATCACAGTCGTATCCCCCTGGGGCGCCCACTCCATCTTCGCCTTTTTGTTGTTTTGCTCCGTCTGGACCCTCCTAGTCCTCGTCTACATCGGCCTCGGCCCTTCTTACTTCCCCAAGTCGTTCCAGCGCACCATCGCCCTCGCGCTCGAGTGGCTCACCATGATCTTCTGGTTTGCCGGGTCCATCGCCCTGGCTGTTCTTCACGGGTCTCCGAGCTGCGGCGCCAACACCTACTGCGGTTCGACCGAGGCTGCTAATGCCTTTGGGTTTTTGCTCTGGATTGTGTTCTTGTTCATTGTCGTGGTGGACACCATGGCGACGCTCAAGGGGAGGGCGAGGGGCCAGAGGGCTAAGCCTGTTGTTGGTGTCTAAGTCAGCCATGGGTTGACGATGGCTCGAGAGAGGATGTGATGCATGTCGGTGGCTTGTTGCTGACTAACTGCCTTTGCTTGGGGAACTGGCTTCCCACAGCGGGCGGGCAGGCAGGCAGCGCAAGAAGATTTTAATTTTAATGGTGAAGAACGGCACGAAAAGCAACGTGGATGCCACGTGGATGTATGGATTGCATGAATCGCAGAAGAAGATTGGAAAGAAAGAATTGTTAGATGGGTTTGCATCATCATCAATCAGCATTGGGACAGGCGCAGCATCATTGCGCGAAACATTCATCGCGGACAGCATTATTACTAGCATAGAATACCCCCTTTCCTTTTGTACCTAGGCTAGAGCACTCTTTTTATTTGCATTGATACATTGAACATTGCCGTGTCAATACCTCTCTTGTGCGAAGACGGACTCTCAGCTTGCAGGTCTAAGCAGGAAAGAGACCGCCAGAGTACCCAGGTTGATGAGGATTCGGCGAAGGCCGAGTGATCATCCCGAACCACTGCAGTTAAACATCACCAGATCCTGCACGGTACATCCACTGGATGCCTCTACATGAATTACCGCCACGCACTACGGACCGGGGGCTTATTGTGTTCAAATAGTTGAGTCAAGGAGGCTAAGCCGCTGACCGATTGATGCAAATGGTGAGTAAGATCAGATGGTGGGATGTGCTCAGGCAGGTGAACGTAAGTATATATTTCTAGGTTTGACCAGACTTTTTCTGTGTCACGCCCGAGCTCTAGTGGCTACCCTTTTCCAATGTCTTTCGTTTTCCTCTGCTGTACAAACAGAGAATCACTTACTCCTTCTTCTTCGCCTTCCTTTTCTCAGCTGCTTCTCTTCTCCTCTTCCTCCAAGCCTTCAACTCATTCAGCAATCCCATGACCAACGGAACCGCTACAGGTCCCAGCAGAGGAAGGTACACGGCAACCTTGTGCTCGTCCGGGAAGTACAGCTGGCCAACCATACTCTTCTCAAAGAACGCGCGCTCAGCCTCCGCCTCGGCAATCCTTGCATGCTCCAGGCCTTCGGCTTCACCCAGTGTCTCGCAAGCGCGGCGCAGATGGACAATGGTCTTTGACACACCATCCGCAACGCTGCTCGGGATGGAAATGGATTTGAGTGCCAAGGCAAGACGAGCCAAAGAGCCCAAAGTAGACGAAGCCCGGAGAAGGAGGTCTGCCGAGCGGATTCGAGACAGCGTAGAGAGGCGGAGTGGGAGGGAGCCCGAGTTCGGAGTCCCGGTCAGGGACAAGAGATGAGATGTAAAGGTCAGCAAAGGCTGCTTAAGAGCATCCACAGACACATGAGCAGTGTCATGCGGAAGGGAAAGCAGGTATACGGTGCCCCATTGTGGGATGAGCCATGACTGAGAAGTGTTCAACCCTCCCTCGGCAACCGCATCCTGATCCTGCTGCGAGGATAGCGCAATGGTCTGATTTCCAACGAACACGATAAAGTTCACCGTTGGGGCACCGCCGATGGAGGGTGAAAGAGGCCATTCAGCGGCGTTGATGAAGGATGAGAGATCATCCTTGCTAAGTACCTGGTTCTGTACGCCAGGAGATGCATACAGCTGTACCTGTGTGTCAATGGTAAAGTTATGGATGGGCGAGAGCAGATCAAGCACGGGTTTCATATAGTCCTGGATCGCGGCCTCGATATCCCAGCTGCTCGGAAGCGGCCCGCTGGTGAACAGGGAAAATGTGAGGTGGTATGTCGGCGCATACTTGAGCGACCGTGTAGTCCGCTTGGCAAGTGACTCGGCCGCTTCTGGGGTCAGGCCCTGAGGCCGGTAGTCGGACGGTATCGAGTTGCTAGAGAGCAGATAGGATATAATGGCTTGTTCCTCGGCAAAGGTAGATCGTAGCTGGCCGGCCACGTAGGTCGCTAGCGTTGACGAAGCGGACGTTGCCGAGGGCGCAGCATTCGGTGGATATGTGATATCAAGAACGGGCTCGTAGGGATCGAGGGTTGCTGTTACAGCCTCGCCAGGGAGAAGGCGTATCGTGAGAGCCGTATCAGGTTCATCTTTCTGTTTTTGGGCCGCAGCCGGCGAGGAGAGTTGCAAACGCAAGTGGTGCCCTGAGAAATCGTTAAGGTCGTCGAGGGCATGCTGGGTGAGACGAAGGAGGTTCTGAGCCTCCTGTTCCTGAAGTGAGTTGGCTTGGATCGAGATGCGGAGGGGAAAGACAGGACGGCATGCCTATACAGTAGTTGAGAGAAGGTTAGTAATCCAAGTCGCCAGTCTTTGGGCCTGTTGTTCTTTAGGGATGCGCACCTTGCCATCTGCCCAGTCTAGCATCTCCTTCAGGGGAAGGTTAGCTCGGTGGATGGTAGTCGTCTTCCACCATATTGGCAATCCCAGAAGCAGGACGATCAGCCAAAACGAAACTATAACCCATATGCGTCTTCGAACATCGGAAAGCTTTTCTGGGGGTGGTTCCTCAAGTGTCGATGATGTCGCTGCTGTGGCCGGTTCGAGTGGAGTGGCCATGGGAGTCGATGTCGACGTCAGCGTCGCCGTCTGAGTGTCAGAGGACAGAGTGTCGCCAGCTGCGCCATGGTCGGTTGAGCGTCGGGCAGTCATGGCAAATGTTGAGTCGGACCTCGCTATTCGCAAAGGTCCATTTACCGAGCTGTGCGAGGGTGCTGTATCTTTACAGCTTCAAACAACATCGAGGTGTTCTTTTTGTCTAATAGCATCCATCGAGGTAGAGGATGACCTCCCGTCTTATCTCAGAAGCTCAGACGCCTTCATATAGTCCCTGCCTTTAGCGCTTCCATTATTCTATACCTTCCACTTTCGTAAATTGATTAGTATATAGTCCGTACGTTGTGGCTAGGTATAGCTTATCCGCAATAGCCGTAGCCATAAAGGACGTCTAAGTCGCGGATATAACCATAAGCGTAGGCCACAAACAAATCCCCATACATAAGGATTTAACCCTTCATACGCCGATTACAACCACAACATCATTAATAAAAATAAAAGTATGAAATTTAGAAGGTATATACAAAAATAACCGCTAAATTTAATAATATAATTCGTTTTTCAATACAATGCGTAAATCTTTTTATAATTCCCAATTATTATTTAATAAAGGCTACAAATAAATTTGCGAATTTTATTTCGTCCAATATCCCCCCTCTAATTCCTACGCTATATTTTTAATTTATACGAAATTTTCCAATCGCGTAAAAAAACTATTAAATATCCCCCGCATTTATTTATTTTTTTAGAATTTATATACTATTTTTTATAATCCTTCCTAACGTAAATAATAATTATAAAACTCTTAATAGAAAAATAGACTATTAACGACGCTATATATAATATTATAAGTGCCCAATATATTCGCCTTAATTAAATTAATATTATATAGCGTTTTTTTTACGCCTAGGATATAATTCTCGTCGCTACGACCGGTTATAGTAAAAACGTAATCCTATTCGCCTTTAGGGCGTTAAAGAAATTAATAATAATATAGATCGTACCCCTTATAAAGCTAAGAAAGAATTAAAGGGACAATATAATTAAAAACGTATTAGGTTTTAATCTAATATAGATTAACGGCGATACGTATCTTAAAATCTATCCTTTTTCGTTATTTATATATAACCCTAATAACTTTACCCTTAAAAATAACTTTAAAATTTTAGCCTAAAAAATAATAATTAATTAATTTTTATTATTAATAATAAAACCCCAAAGTTTGGGAAGAAATCGAAGTTAAAAAATATACTTACGTATTATTAAATCCAAAATAAGTATTAAATACTAAATTTAAAGCCGTCCTTAAAAATCCCGGTTTTTATAAATTATTTAATCTTTTCGCTATCGATAAACTCCATTACGTTAAAAAATAGCGCGATTTTAAAGAGGATTTTACGTACTTATACACTATTCGAAGCCTCATTCCTCGATTTATCCTATAATTTAAATATACCACTACCTTCGATAAAGATAATTAAATATATATCCTTAAATATATTAAATTCGATTCCCAAATATATATATATCGTACGAATATCGATAGACCGGAAATTTCGGTAATTATATAGCCTTTATTATAACGTCGAATTAACGACTTTACGCGCTTATATTTTCTAATCGAAGGATATATTATAAATAAGGTTAACGAAATCCTAAAAACTATTATTTATATTAATAATAAAATTAAATTCATATTAGCTCATTATTATTTAATAAATTATTTAATTAGCTATAAATTTAGTAAAATATTCGCCAAAACGGTTATATAAAAATATAATAAAAACTCTCGTTCTATTAATAAAGATATTATTTTTAAGGATTTTTATAATTTTATTACTAATTATTATATTATTATAACTATAATTTTATTAAGTATAGGAATAAATATTCTAAATGTCCGTCGAATCATTTAATTTAATTTACCCCCTAAAACTAATTTTACGGACCTTTAATAACATTTTAAAAAAGTAATACGAAAAAATAAATAAAAATACAGAACGGTTTACTTTTTCGCACTATATTGGTATTTTAATCACTTTAACCAATTTAAAAAAGTCGTCGCCCTATTAAAACCCTATTAACTTCGTAGGCCCTATAAACGAATATATTAATACACCCCGGTAATCTTTAATAAATTCTAATAAGAAATAAACTTCGTTAAAAGAAAGAATAATAATAACGCCGCTAATATAATTAACAATCTTAATAATATAACAATTAATTCGGATATCCAAGCGGTACGATAAAAGTAGGAAGAGGATTAGTAAATTACTAAAATAGAATTTTATTCTTTATTCGATTTTCCTATACGGGTTAAATAGAACGCGAATAACGATAACTAATATAAAAAGCTAAATTTAATTATTAAAGGGTTTTTTAATACTAATTACTTTCGAAAATATACTCTTAACTTCTTATAAGAATTAAATAACCCAAACCTCGAATATAAAATACTAATCAATAAGGATTATTACTATAATACTTATAATTACGAATTCGGGAAAATTATAACCTTACCTCCCAAAACTAAGAACACTAAAGAAAAACTATCGGCTAATTCTCTTACCGATATAATATTATAATATTTTTCTACTTATTATACCCAAAAAGTACAAAGCCTTATACTTAATAATAAACGGGCTTTTAATATTATTAATAAAATATAACTAAATTACGGGCTACAATATAAAATTTATCATTAATTTACCAATTCGAAAAGAAATACTAAACGGCCAAATAAATTACCGTTTAATACGGTTGAAGAACTACTATCTCGCGTAAATAATTTACAACGCTAAAAATACCTCGAGAAAAAAGGTAAAACTATTATTAATTAGTACAAAGCTATATTAGATATAATAATCGAAGAATAAAATAATAAAAAAGAAGCAAAGAAGGTAATAAAAATTATTACCAAAATTATTATTACTATTATTTCTACTTCTACTTCTATTTCTACTTCGGATTCTACCGCTAATATTAGTAAAATTAACTAACCAATTATATAAAATTATAAACGGGGTATATTTACGCTATTTAATATTACTCCTTTATTATTAATATAACGGCGTTAAATAACTATAAAAATAGTTGCAAATCGCTTAAAAGGTTAGTAAATTAATTAGGACAATTCTATTATTTTTTTAGTATAAATATAGCAAATTAAATAACATTATAATAATTTAACTAATTATATATATAATATATACGACTTCGCAAAGTTAAATCGTATAAATAATAATTATAATTAAATATAAAATAAAATAAATTACCTACCCTATTCCCTTAATTATTCATATCCCTAATCAAATCGGTTATACCATTTAATAAAAGATTATTATTATTAATATTAAATAAGCGGTTCCCTTCTTCGTCCTAATTAATATCTCTAAGCAACATATCTCTAGCGCCAAATATAAAACGCTAATTAACAATATCTATTAACTTTAATATAACTTTATTAAAATTATTAAACTTAGTAAAAAGAATTTTCTAACTAAACTTATAAATATTAAAGACTTCGTAACCGCCTTCCTTTAATTATTAATCTTAATTACGTAATTTAATAATAACACTATCTTTATATAATTTAATAGCGTAAAAAAAGATATTAATAATTATATCGTTATATTTATACATTCCTTTTTACTTACTATAAAATAGATTTTCAACCGATTTCCTAATTATTATTAGAATACTACTATTTAAAATTAGGCGTTCGAAAGTACTATAGATATTATACGTCGAATTCTTATTATTTTTAATATCCAAGGCGTAATTAGCATTAATATATTCCAAAAATAGGTCGATAATTTTATAAAAGCTTCTAAATATCATATAGCGAATTAATCCAGCCTTAAGAATAACTTCGCGAAGGCATTTATTAGAAATATTAAAATATAAAAACTATACAAAGTATAATAATTCTAAACTATAATTCGATAATTTACTACCCTAAAAAAAAAGAGGAAATTAAGGAATAATAAATTTTAAAATATTATAATTACTAAGGCAAATTACTTCATAGAAATAAAGAATAATTTCAATACATTATATAAAGTAATAAGTATTTCAAAAATCAATATCAATAATATTACTATTATTATACGTCCTATTCCAAGCATCTCGAATAAAAACCTCCGCCCAAATATCTTCGAAAAAATTATTAAAAATTAATAAATTAAACTTTTCGGTTACCGCTAGAATCCCTTCGAATATAAACTAGTCGGATATAATTAATCCTCTAGATATTAATTTATTAAAAAGAAATACCATAATCCGAATAATATATCTATATATAAATAATAATATAATTTAATAGTATTTAACGTCTTTTTTAATAATATTCTTTATTCGGCTAAAAAACTATACATTTGCCGAAATAATCGCGTTAAAATAACTTTTATCTTTAATATCCTAGAAAATCCGGAATAATATTTTAAGGTAATTAAATTCAATATAAAAGAAAATAGGGATAGGGAATATCCATTCTCGTTATTCCTAAATATCGTTAAATTCGAACTATATTTACTTAATACGGCGAATAAAGGATATTATTTTTTAATCCCCAAATATTAAAATAATACAATTAATATATTTACAGAATTTTAACCTTCTTTACCAAATTTCCTCTTACAATTTATATATACTATTGCAAATACTTTCGTCCTCAAAGATAGCGCTAAATTAAATAAATAAACTATTCTTAAATTTAACCCATTAAATAATTAGTATTTTTAATACATCGTCCTTATTAATAACGGAATAGAATACTTTTCTCATTAACTACTTCAAAACGCTAACCAATTACTTACTTTTAAGAAAAATATATTAAAGGACCATCTACTTCGTAAACTTTTAAATAGGGTAATAATTAAATTATTAAAGAGGGCCATTAAACTTTAAATATACAATTAAATAAGCAATAATTAAATTAACTATATTATTTTACTTACCGCTAACTAACTCTTAAATCTTATTTATAAAATTAAAATTATTATAAATAATTACGCCGTTAAGATTATAAATAATTACTTTAATAACCTTTTTTACCGACTTTTCTATATTATTAAAAAGTTTATTTAAAATCGTATATAATAAAATAATACTTATAATTAATAAAATATCAATTACCCTCCTAAGGGTACTATTAACCAATATATAAAAACTAAAAACCTAATATAAAAAGACTATTATATTTTAAATATAATTACGTAAAAGAAAAGAAGAAAATAAAGTAATCTAAGCGCTAGCGTTTTCTTCGACCTTCGTTTCCTAAATTTTAATAACCTTTATTTACTAATTTTAAAGGAATTAAGAGAAAAAAACGACTATATTAAATACTTTATCCTTTAACGTTAATTATATTTAATTGAACTATAATTATAGCTATATAATATTACAAACCTCAACAATTATCTTCATTTCGTAAATATTAGAGGGATAAAGTTAAAACTTTCTAAAATATAATTCTTTAATTAAAAATTTCATTTCTTATCGAATAGCTATAGTAGTATAATTATCACTAATACCGTTATAATTCTTCTTATTAATAAGAACTATACCTTTTTTTCACAAGGCTTTTTTAACGCGGGAATAATCGAAAGTATTAATAAATTGCTTAAAGCGAAGAGGGTCTTCTACTTATTTAACTAAAAAAGTTTTAATACTATATATTATCGTATCTATACCGTTAAAAGCTCGCTTTAATACTACCCTTATAACGTTCTATTTTGCCCTAGTACCTTAAATAATATCCTTTAACAATCCTTTATCATCTTTATCCTCCTCGTTATCTTCTTTATCCTTATCTTTATCTTTATTATTATCTTTATCGCTTTAATCAAGATTATTTTAATAATCGGAATTTTCCTCTATATCCTTATCCTCATTTTATCCGCCTTATTATTATTATTATTACTATTACTATTATTAATTTTTAGGTTATACAATAGCATAGCGAGAGATTATTAATATAAAAAATATTTCGGACAGTTCAAAAATTGCCGTAACGATAGAATCTTAATATTAATAACCTCTAGGGCCAAATTGGGTAATATACGCAACGGGGAGCGTCGACAACTTATAATCGGAATTTCTATTATCCACTATCGTAAAAAAACGATAAAATTACCGTTAAATAATTAAGAGTAAAGCGATTCCAAAATTATTTTCGGCTAATAAATGCGACCTATTTTAATAGGACAATAATATTAATAAGATTTTAGCTGGCGATTGTGTACATAGGTCACGATTGGGATCCTATCCGCGTCTTAGACCAGCTCGTGCTACGCCCTTCGCTATTATAAATTTAAACCTAATACGGAAAACTATAGGGCAGTAGGTTACAATTCATTTATAATATCTATACGGCTAACGGCCCAGCGCCACACGAACTGGTCTAAGCTTCTGAGATAATTCCCGTCGCCATTGAACACGGCGCCACAGCGCATTGGCAACCACCAACCGCGTCGCTCCAGTGGACGGCTCGTCCGAAACGGCTAGCCGTCGATGCACGTGGAGATCAGGTACGTACCTGCCTCCACTGGTCATCTTGCTTATCGATAAGATATCAAGGCAATTGTCCAATTAGACAGCTGATTTGGAGGGTCCCACAGGACACATGCCGTGTAAGGTACCTCTACGGCTGGAATATCTACACTGAGCTTCGTGCCTGCGTTTGAAATTCCCCAACCTAGAGCATTCTTGTCACTTTTCAAGCTTTGCTGTGTTCATTTTCTCTGTGAGGAACCACATCATTCGAGTCATTACGTTGATACAAGCTCATGAGCATCTTTATTCCTCGTGCCACTGACCATCTACCTTTGCCTTGTCATCCTTCGTCCTACATCTTTCTACTTTGGAAACGTAGTCTGTCGTGCTGCTGTGTATCGTTTCACCAGAGGAAAGCAAAATACCATACTTGTACCTTTACCCGACCAGGCCACCGACTGGATCAATATCGGCTACCAACAGGCTTGGGATAGACTCTTTGGAATTTCTTCACGACTCTTGGAACAACGAGCTTTACCTGGCCTTTCCCTGCCCGCCAGGATTCCGACCACGCCGTCTCGTGATGGTAGCTGCTCCAGGCTTCAGAACTGGAAATACGCTACTGCACCCCGCCCAAGGATGGGAGCTCGCCTGCGTATCTGGATGTACTGTACCTACATGTACTTTTACAAATCGGCATCAGATGCAAACCACGAAATATATCCAAGAGTCTTCTTATAGCCGGATTTCCTTGTTGGGCGGCCGCTTCGCTGATGGATGGGCACTCTTGCTATGTATCCCTGTCATATCATGCAATATCAAGCCAATACATCTCTGGCCAGTGCCAATGCTGCATGTGGTGTCGTGTTGACCAAAAGATTCCCGAAGCCGAGGCACACAGAGACCTGTGATCGTCGGACATCCATCCAAGGTGGCATCTGCCAAACACGACGATATCGAGTCGGCGAAACATTCGTTGGTTTACAGCCGCCTTTATTTTGTTTTGTTTTTTTATGTCCAGTGTCTATCTATCTTTCTGAACAAGAACCTATGCCAAGACACTGACAACGGGAGAGACGGACGGAATACGTGGGACCTTCGACGTCGTGCTTCCATTGCATACCGGGCGGGGCCGAGTCTCCGGGGCCGTCGGGGCCTAGTCGGGGCAATACCCTGAATTCCGTTTTGGATCATCTTCATCCAGTCGGATAGGCGAAGATCCAATGATCAGAGGCTAGCAATCCCAGCTCTGACCGAAACCCAAAATCGATCCAAAGACACGGGACCCTGCCGTCGTGGGGTTGCCAAGGGGCAGCCTGTCAAGTTTAAAGCACCGCCAGTGTTCACCGTTGTTGTCCCTGATCAAGACGATCTCCTCCTTCCTTCACTGACCATTTCATCTTCGTCTTGACCTTCATTCCACCCACCAACAATTTGGGTGTTACCCTGTATCCCGTAGGTGCAGCCCTTCAAGCACCCATTTGCCTTTTCATCAAATCCGATATTTTTTCCAACCGTCTTCCTATATCTGGTCATATTCTAACCTTTCGGCAAGGGGGCGCAATAGTACATATCGGGCCCTTTATCTTAACAACCCTTCTCTGAATTGCCTGTGTCTTCCGCCAAGATGGCTCCATGTAAGTTTCACTTTCACGCCCGGATGCATGGGAAAATACCCAGCATCTCATCACGTCTTATAAGTTACATTTGGAGCGTTAGCTTTTGGCTCATGAGCCGCAAACCCGCCTCGATTTTGCTAACGATCCGGATTCTGTTCCGCAGTACCCCTCCAGGTTACCGTTCCCGCGGTTGCTGCTGCTGCCGCTTACGCCAATGCCCGATTCCTTGCTTACTACGATCTGGAACTGCTCATGGCTATCGTCCCTACCGTTCTTGGGGGTGCTTGGAAGCGCTATCGGGACCGTGTGAATCTGTTCTACCAACTCGAGAATCTCGCAACCGCCAAGTCATCCGAAAACAGAGTGTTCCTTCGGTTCGAAGACAAGGCTTATACATATGCGCAGGCTTACGACACAGTCCTGCGGTACGCCAACTGGCTCAGGGAGAAGCGTGGCGTCAGAAGGGGCGACCTTGTCGGCTTGGATTTCCAGAATACCGATACCTTCATCTTCCTGTTTCTTGCGACGTGGGCCATCGGAGCATCGCCGGCGTTGCTGAACTACAATCTTACCGGCAATCCGCTTATCCACTGCGTCAAGAAGGCAACGACGCGCTTGGTTTTGGTCGACCCTGTTGTTGCGCATAATGTCACCGAGGAGGTCAGGTCGGGGCTGCCCGAGGTCAATTTTGAAGTGGTGACGCCAGAAATGGAGCAAGAGATGCTGGCAATGGACAACGTCCGCCCTCCCGATGAACTGAGGAGCGGTTTCAAGGACGAAGACATGGCGATGCTCATCTACACCAGCGGCACGACAGGCTTGCCCAAAGCTGCCATCATCTCGTGGGCAAAGGCTAATACGGTTGCCAATTTCACATTTCGATGGCTCGGCACCAACGTGAACGACGTGTATTATACCGTAAGTACTCCAAGACAACTATCATCAGACTACTTCGACTCACTTTCTTCCTAGGCCATGCCTCTTTATCACAGCACAGCCATGCTGTTGGGCTTTGCCCATACTCTTGCGTCAGGAGCTACCTTTGCCATGAGCCGCAAGTTTTCAACCTCCGGATTTTGGAACGATGTCCGGAAACACGAAGCCACAATCATCCAGTACGTCGGAGAGACATGCAGGTACCTCCTATCAGCACCTCCCAACCTTGATCCGGTTACTGGCGAAAACCTCGACCGCAAGCACAAAGTACGCGCCGCCTTTGGAAACGGATTGCGCCCGGATGTATGGAACCGATTCAAGGAGCGCTTCGGAATCGACACAATTGCCGAGTTCTACGGCGCGACCGAAGGTACCTTTGCAACATGGAACAAGAGCCGGAACGACTTCAGCATGGGTGCGGTGGGACGAAGCGGTAGTCTTTACAACATTATCCTGGGCAGAGACGTCGCTATTGTCGAGGTCGACCACGAAACCGAGCTTCCTCATCGAGATGCTAAGACCGGGTTTTGTACCCGAGCGCCCCGCGGCGAGCCAGGCGAGCTTCTTTTCAGACTACCACCCGGCGACATCAACTCCCGCTTCCAGGGCTACTATGGCGACAAGGAATCGACATCCAAGAAGGTGATGAGGGATGTGTTCAGCAAGGGCGACGCCTGGTTCCGCACCGGCGATGTGCTGCGCTGGGATAAGGAGAACAGGGTCTACTTTAGCGACCGCATCGGCGACACTTTCCGGTGGAAGAGCGAGAACGTATCGACCGCCGAGGTTGCCCAGGTGGTCGGCTTGCATCCCGCGGTTCTGGAGTGCAACGTCTACGGCGTCCAGGTGCCCAGTCACGAGGGCCGCGCTGGCTGCGCCGCTGTGGTTTTGAAGCCGTCGGGCTTGGTACAACAGACAAGCGGAGCACCCAGGCCAACCGACGACACCCTCAAGAGTCTGGCTGAGCATGTCAAGAGGGGTCTTCCCAAGTACGCGTTGCCTCTGTTCATTCGTGTGGTGCCTGAGGGAGGCCTGCAGACGACGGGCACGAACAAACAGCAGAAGCATAACCTACGGAGTGAGGGTGTCGATCCGGCGAAGACGGGCGAGGATGAAGTGTTTTGGCTGAAGAATGGTGCGTACGTCAAGTTTGGCGTGGCGGACTGGAGGGAGCTTAATGGTGGTAATGTGAAGCTTTGAGTTGAGCGAGCGAAGAATTGGTTTTGGCGCAAGCTTGGCTGTCTGTACGTACGAAAAAGAGATTGGAAGTTGGACGATGGATATGTATGGTTCTAATAATCGTGGCAACCCATCCCCTTCACTTACCTTCTTATGAGTAGGTTGTCCGAAATTCAATACTGAATACTAATAGTATTATGAACTTCTACTGCCAGTTCCTCGTGATTCTCGTCGTTCCCTACCGGAAGGCAAAATCAGGACTTCTACCGAACCCCGGTGTCGCTTAGCTCGAGTCCGGAAAAATCGCTAGCCAGAACTGGGATCGATTACGAAACGCCGGTGGTAGCACCGAAAAGTAACGGCCGTGATCCGCCGACTATTCATCGTCCGTGTCGGTGATGTTCCGGTGGACAAACGCCGGTAGAAAGTGGAAGTCGTATAGATAATGATATGTCCGTGACCGTGATACATCGGCGTTCAGATCGGACTTTGTATATTGCCAAGGACGTGCAAGCGCCGCCTATTCTCCCCACTTGATGCCGAGCTCGCCGTCGACCCCGACACCCGGGGCTTTTTGCTGCAGGCACAGGCACACCATCGGATACCCTTGTCGTCTCCGGCTGTCGGCCTTTCTCCACATGTGCGGATGCATGGTCTCCCGTTGTTCGGAGCGGCGCGGAAACGTCATGGTGAGCTTTCGGTATATAATAGCCGTCAGGATGCCTTTTTCTGTCTGGCCTGTTCCAGTGCCATCGGTTTATAATTCAAAGAAGATCCTAAAGACTGAATGAAGTATCAAAGAAAAGCGTTCACAACTCGGAGAACCGAATTCGAACTTCAATGACCCCCCACACGGATTTCGTTGTGACCGTGAACCGTGAACCGTGTTGCGCGAACGAGCACCAAATGACATAATTGTTAATAGCTGCCGCTGGCGTCCAATCAGAGGTGCAGATGATTGCGCAATTGAGCCGCCAAGCCGAATGAGGGAAGCGATTGCCCCTCTGTTCGTGCAATGGAGGGGCCAAAGTTCACCCCGCGTTTTTGGGGGAGCTGTTCTGTAAGACGCCGAAAAGCCAAAGAGGTTCTCTTGGTGTGCAATTGTGTGAGACATTCATGAAGAAGGCGGGAGATGAAGAAATATTGAATTTGATCGAGCCTGGTGGTGGTGTGGGAGATGGGATGTGGCAGAGTCCAGAATGCAGCGGGGAACACATGCTGAAAGTGGAAGCTTCGAGGAGCAGGCAGGTACAAAGCGACGAGTGTACTCCTATTCAGACTGAAAAGCTACCACAGGAGAGAGGGACAAGCGAACTCGTGAGAACCTCGATGAGTTTACAAAACTAGGAAGAGAGGGAGATACCTGGATTTTCTGCCGGGGAGCTATATAGATGTTATGTACCTCGTTAGCTCTTACAGAAGAGGTAGACGCCGAAATACTCCGGTCCGGTTGATCAATGGTCTCCGAGTGTGGCCTCTCGACCGAGACAGTCCACATGTCCATCTGGCCAGAAATGGAAGTCTTTCGAAGGCGACATCGAGGAGGAGTGTAATAGAATCCGGAAGCTAGTCCAAAATATGTAGGTACCTCTCTGGGCGTGGCGTGTATGCTATTCTATGGCGCGAGCTGTTCGTAGGGATTAGTCAAGCTTGCTAGCAGTAGGTAGTATGTAGAGACAAGACGCTTTTAAATACCTCCGCTGCCCCTCATCACGGTCCTCCTTCTCCCATACTCTGATTTCTTTCAGCTTCTCTCTACTCTTTCTTCTTTCAACTGTTTCTGCTGCTTGTTTCTGAGATACCCATTCCTCCCTTCCCAACCACACCACATTATTCACAATGGCCTCTTCCGACCGCAACGCTCCGTAAGTTTTTACCCTTCCGCCCCCGTCCTTCGCCATCGTTGTCCACGAGGCTCTATAGCTATGCGCGCGCGCGGATGAATGACTGACCTGATTTTCCCATATGCAGCCTCCGCCTGGGCACCATCGCCCCCAACTTCCAGGCCGACACCACCAAGGGTCCCATTGACTTCCATGAGTTCATTGGCGACAGCTGGGTCATCCTCTTCTCCCACCCCGAGGACTACACCCCCGTCTGCACCACCGAGCTCGGCGAGATGGCCCGCCTTGAGCCCGAGTTCAAGAAGCGCGGCGTCAAGCTCATCGGTCTCTCTGCCAACACCCTCGGCAGCCACGAGGGCTGGATCAACGACATCAAGGATGTCACCGGCTCCCAGGTCGAGTTCCCCATCATTGCCGACAAGGAGCGCAAGGTTGCCTACCTCTACGACATGTGAGCATTCTCTCCCACCAGGCATAGTCGCATCAAGTTGCTAACACGTCCTGCCAACAGGATCGACTACCAGGACACCACCAACGTCGACGAGAAGGGCATCGCCTTCACCATCCGTTCCGTCTTCATCATCGACCCCAAGAAGACCATCCGCACCATCCTCTCCTACCCCGCCTCGACCGGCCGCAACTCCGCCGAGATCCTCCGTATCGTCGACTCCCTCCAGACCGGCGACAAGCACAAGGTCACCACCCCCATCAACTGGGTTCCCGGTGATGATGTCATTGTCCACCCCTCTATCAAGGGCGAGGAGGCCACCCGTCTCTTCCCCAACCTCAAGGCCGTCAAGCCTTATCTCCGCTTCACTCCCCTTCCCAAGGACGCTTAAGCGTGTTGTGGAGGAATTGGTGTTTTGGGTTTTCTCTTTTTTTTTTCGAGCGTAGTCACAAAATAAAAGAAATGACTTGAACAGGAACGGTTTTCTATTCCGAGTGTCGCAGGGTTGAAACGCTTAGTTGATAATTCCGCAGTGAATAACTTTGAAGTATGATGTTCATTCTTGCTAGTCGCTAGGTGCCGGCTCATGACTATATATAATAAACTGGCTGATAAGCCCGTACCGCGGTGTACAGGCCGAATAGGTTAAGTGCTGTGAGACCTACTGTCTGTGTAGGGTGTTGAACAGGGTGGATCAAACGTTACGGTTTATCTCTCCAAGGTGTTACTATTTTGGAAAGACAATACTTTTTGCTGGCAGCCAACGTACAGCCATAGGCGTTGCGAAGGATGCAAGTCATGAACCTAGTAATTGGAAACAAGATGTCATATTCAAGTACTGGTATAAGATATATTCAAGGGCATGCGGTTTATGTTCTCCCGAAACAAATTAAATGAATGGAGCAAGGCAAAGGAAACTTTGATAATTTGCACAGCCGGCACGATGTTCTAAGCATAGTTGGGTGGTATGCGCTTACCCGGCGCATAGAAGACGGTACTAGTATGGCACCGAATAGAAAGGATAGCTATACGGCATATACAAAACAAGCGCGCGGGCAACACAGTTTGATTCTATTGCTTCCTTTGGTTGGCTCGCTGTTTCGTTGATTGAATAGACTGGATGTTTTGTATTCCCCGAAAAGGGGGTAAATGTCACGCTCCAGCCGGAGCTCGGAGCGAGAGTGAACATTGGAGAGTGAAACTGTGAACCTTGTCGGCCACGCAACGATAGAGAACGGTAGGGATGTTAGAGGACAGAGAGGCATGGAAACCGGAAACTGGGTGGGATGGAGGTGGATAGTTAACGGGTGGGTGTTAAAAGGGGGAGAGTTATACATAGATAACGTTGTGACGATGAGAACTGAGATATGAAATTGTGGTGATGAGACTACGTAGTTGTACCTGTTCCGACGCGGACACGAAGAGGATTGCCCAGGCCAACAAAGAACGGCAGCGACATTCATGAACTTTGAACTCTTTCGAACTTTCATGTGCTGAATGCGCAATGTGGATCCCCCTCCCGAAGGAGTCCCTGCGCATTTCTTGGCGTTGCTTCTCGAAGCAGAACGATTCGCTGCGATTGATCAAAGAAAGCGCAGGTGCAAGCCACACGATGATCCGTGCGGCTCTCTTTGTCGAATGTTGCAGCATATCGAATCCACCTGCCGTTTAGACGGGATCCATCGTCCACGAGAACCACGCGGAGCGCCGTGCCTAGCGGAGGTTTCTCTAGCGCGACTGTTGATGCCTGCCCCTGAATGTGTGCCTGGAGCCTGGCTAGCTCATCTCTCAGCTTGCGCTGATGATGAAGAGGAAAGACAAGAGTGAAGACATGTCATAGAGAACATTGTGAAGAGACTCTGAAAGGAAGGGAAAGTCAGCTTCAAATTTATCCCGCTCTCTCGTCTGCAAATTGTTAGAAAAGTTAGCTTCAGAAACGCTTCACCGTCGGCACGGATTCCTACCTAGAGGTACATAGAGAGGAATCAAAGACAGGCAGCTCAAAAGTGCGCCTTCCTATTTCTTTGAAGGGGTTTAGTTCGGGCGCTTCTTGTCGCCCGCAGCCAGGGGATCAAAGAGGGAAAGGTGAGGTGTTAGCAACCTCAATGGGCTCCATTTCCCAATTTCTTGTAAACTGTCCGGCTTTAACTTCTTTTCTTCCTCTTACACCAAAAAACCTAACCTCCCAACGGTCCAACGGCGAGTGGTCGCCACAATCCTCTATCATCCCCTACGATATTTATACGCGAAGGGCGCGCATGCTCACACACGCGCGCACAAATCAAACTGCCCGAGATCCCTGGCCTGTACATACCCAACTGCAGCCGGAGGTAGAGGTACCTGTTACCGTTCGTACCGTACCGTTGAATACGATCTGAGAGTAACGAACGCCGAGTCCGTGCGGCCACCCTGCAACTCTACCTCTCTACCTGTACACCGGTGCTCAGTTCTCTTCTGCACCGACTCCGAGAACTGTCAAACGTCTCGATCATTCCATCAATCCCGCCTTTCATCCCTCCTTCGACTCTCGTCCGTTGTTCTGTCCCGCCAGTCCATCCCATCTGTTCGCCCAACCGAACCTTCTGCACCTGCGCGTCAACCCCTCCGCGACCTATATACCAAGTCCCGTCGACGCTCCCAACGAAGCCCTGGACGACGACTTCGGAAGACTCCGAATCGGAAATTAAGCATTAACTTTTTCGTCGGAACATCGATTTATTTTCAAAGCTATAATCCGGTACGGCAAAACAGTCTCATCCTTTGCTATACTATACCTCTGCGACCGTCTGATCAGGTACGTTTGCGCATTGCCCATTTCCCATCCCCACGCTGTCAAATCTGTCATTCATTCTCGGCCCCTGATCCCTTTCTCATCTTGCCCATCATGATGCTTGCCCATATACGGTGACACCGCCCTATATGCCCCCATCTCGTCTTTGTCTTCCAATCTTTACGCTGTGCCATTGCGCAGTCTCCCATGATTCACGTCGGGTCGCCCTTCATGTGATGATGGGTTGAGGCGTCCTGCTACTCGGGACATCTCCGAGTTTCCACCACCACCCGTATCGTTACTCCCCACAACCATGTTTGGGTTGTTGCTTCAGATCGGCTGGCCAAGCTTCCTTTTTTCGATGTCCTTATTGCCTTCCTTTCAAGCTGGTAGGGAACATCGCTGCTCGGCTTTTGGCATCGGCCGCGGACTGGCTGGAGAGTCTTTGCGATTACTCGGGGCAGCCCGGTGTGTCTGGCCCCTGGACTCCGTCCAAGGTGTGAATGCTTCCCAGGATAGCCATCGCTCACCTTGATCCATTGTCCCGGCACTGACTCCTGTCTGCCTCGACGGCGAACACAACACATCCTGGTGGTTTCCCCTCAATTCTTTTTCTAGAGCGGGACCCCCGTTTGTCATTTGCCTGGCGACTGGATCTCTGCTCTCCCTCACCTTTCCTTTATGTTGCGCCGTCGCCCTACTACCCTACTACTTCACATGATCCTTTTCTTCTCCTAAAGTTCCTTGTGACTATGCCCATGTCTTGTCACCCACTATACCTTCAAGACCTTTTCTCAAAAGATAGTTTTGCGCTGCATGCGCAGCAACTGTCGATATGGCGGGCTATGGACTGACATCGCCCACATCAGGCCAACAGCCGGCGAGCGCTATCGATCTCAGTCGCTTCTCCGATTCCGAATCTGAGGAACAGACCTCCCGATCTCCTGCGAGGACCCCGTCCGAATTCTTGTCCTCTGCTTTCCGCGGCATAAAGAAGATCACTCCCGGCCGAGAAGAGTTTGCGAGACTCACGCGCCAGCCCTCACAGCTCGGTCTACGGCGACCTTCTGAGCCCTGCGTTCCCTCTGCCGAGCGACCCTCGATATCGTCTCCTATTCATATCAAATCCCCAAATCCGTTCAAGTCGCATCATGCAAGGAGCTTGAGTCTTCAAAACAGTCTTGCGAAACCTTTACCGGAACCTCCCCCACCGACCTTCTCCCCAGCGAGCCCATTGACGCCTACGCCATTCTCTCAGCAGCCGCTGGAAACGATCGAGGACACAGAAGAAAGTTGTGTGGAAGGCAGCCGGACCCGATCGAGCACCATGGATTCGGCATCATCGATGGAGATGGGAGGTGGCGGCATGTATATGCGATCACAGGATGCCGCCCGCCAGGATGTCAGCATGAGCAGCAGCCAGAGCAGCTTCGCAAGTGTGCACAGGTCAGAAGCAGGAGATGGACGCCATGAAAACTTAACGCCGAGGACCAACGGGCCAATGTCCACCGGCCCCTCCCCCAATGGTGGGCAAGGGAGACCACAGGCAGGAGCGGGTAGCGCTGGGCCACAGCCCGCGCCCTCGCCATCACAGCATTTGTCGGGTTTGATGTGCAATGTGCACCGAACAACGGGCAGAGAACCGCCGCCTCTGGTTGGTGCTACTACAACAGTCTTGGGAGACAAACTGTTCGTGTTCGGCGGAAGAATACTGTCACGAAGCAAGCCGGCGCCGCTAACATCTGATCTGTACGAACTGGACCTTATCCGACGACACTGGTCCAAAATTGAGACGACTGGCGACGTTCCTCCACCTCGGTATTTCCACTCCATGTGCGCACTTGGCGACACGAAGCTCGTGTGCTATGGTGGCATGTCCCCGATATCGAGCCAAAATACGATAACACAGGATCAACAGCCCGAGGTCAAAGTCATGTCGGATATATATATATACGATGCGCCTACAAGAAAGTGGACGTTTGTTCCAACTCAGGATGCGCCTCAGGGGCGATATGCTCACTGCGCGTGTATTCTTCCGTCGTCAGCCGCCTTTGCGTCACACCGGGCGCCATTCTCAGCGCTTCAGCATAATCCTTCGACGGGGAACCCTAACGAGGGCCGCATTGGAATCAACATTGATGGGACTGGCGGCGCAGAAATGGTGGTTATCGGGGGCCAAGATGCCGCGAATCACTACATTGAGCAGATCAGTGTCTTCAACCTGCGAAGCCTCAAGTGGGTTTCGACCGAACAGTTGGGCAAGAGCTGCGGTGCCTATAGAAGTGTGGTTGCTCCCCTGCCACCATCCCTCGCGGCCAAGATCGGCAAGCCACACCCGGCTAGCGGACGCCAGGACCCTGCAGCTACTACCCAAGAGGCCAAAGATGCTGGATCGAGCATGCTCATATACAGCAACTACAACTTCCTCGACGTCAAGTTGGAGCTGCAAGTAAGATCGAGTGACGGAACACTTGTCGAGACTCCGATGAGAGAGCAATACAGCCCGCCTGGTTTACGATTCCCCAATGGAGGCATTATCGATCATTTCTTCGTAGTCAGTGGTACCTATCTCACCTCGTCGAAGCAGGAGTATGCGCTCTGGGCATTGGATCTTCGGAACCTGAGCTGGAGTAGGATTGATGCCGGAGGTGCTGTTTTCAGTCAGGGAAGTTGGAACCGAGGCGTGCTGTGGAACAGAAGAAACACGTTTGTGGTTTTGGGACACCGTAAGCGGAGTTTGGTGGATGATTACAATCACCGCCGCATCAACTTCAGCAATGTCTGCATGGTAGAGTTGGAGGCCTTTGGCTTCTATGATAACCCGCGGAAAACGGCGCCCATGAGCGGCTTCGTCAGCGCCAGCAGCCCGTATACCGGTCCCGGTTTGAGTCTAGCCCGTAAGGCGGGCTTTACTGCTGGCGGTAGACAGCACAGTCGCGCTGCCGAAGAGCTCGGAGAGAAGGCACTTACGATGCGGGAGTTGGCGGATATGGATATTCTTTGCATAGGAGGCGAACGGATACCTGTTAACTCCAGGATCGTTGCCAGGCGATGGGGACCGTACTTTGTCCAGCTTCTCCGGGAAGGCACAGCCTGCCAGGACGGTAGCGATGTTATGACCCTCAGATCCAACTCGATCTCGGCGTCTTCTGGTATGGGCCGCAGCTCCAACATAACACCCACGCCCGGAAACAGGAGTACGATGGAGAGTAGCAACATGTCGATATATTCGGGTACTAGCTCAACTGGCAAGCCGCCTAGCACCGCCGCTACATCGGTTGCCGGAAGCATCATGTCGCCGACGGGTCCCGACGCTACCGCGCTGAACAGTGCGCCAACACCGCGTACTCTGGCGCCCAATAACCGACCCAGATGTCTCTATCTGCCACACACCTTCCTCACCATCCAAGCACTTCTCCACTTCCTCTATACCTCCAGTCTTCCTCAGCCTACCTCACCGTTGTGCACTCCTCAGATTCTCTGCAGTCTCCTGCAAATAGCCCGGCCATACCGGGTGGATGGTCTCCTCGAGGCAGTGGTGGAACGCCTGCACAACCTGCTCGACAGCCGAAACGCAGCCGCAGTCTTCAATGCAACTGCCATGGCGGCGGGCGGCGGACGTGGTATTGACGGAACCCTCAATCCCAACTTCTTCCCGCCTGCGGACCTGGATGGTCTGGTCAGTCCAGTAGGATCAGTGCCGCCCTCCGCCAACGGCAGCGAGTATGGTGGCGCCAGCGGCAGCCTCGCTGCAAGGACGGCAGCGTTGCATATCAATACTACCGGGCTCGCATCGGGCAGGAGACCGCCTGACGAGGAGTTGAGCGCTACCAACAGCGTGAGCGGAAGTGAGTGGTCGGATTTGGGAGAGCATGACAGGGAAAGAGGAGGCGAGATTTGGTCTGGGGAACTGAGCAGCGTGATTGGTCTGCAGAAGAGAGGCCTGAGGGGCCTGATGGAGGGTCGCAGGATGAGAGAGAGGACGGGAACGAACCCGGGAATGGGACCGGGACCGGGAGGACCGGGCATGGCTGGACATGGAGGTCCCGGAGGTCCGAACCTTTACGGATCTACACCCACTGCGGCATCGTCGATGCAGCAGATGCAACAGCGTGTCGGAATGGGTATGGGCGGCCCATGATCTAGTGTATGGGATAGAAGTGTGCGGGTGATGGTTGTATGTGGTATGATATGTCGGTGATTTAACGTGGGATATAGCAGGCATTTAGGAGGCGGTCGGTGGCCATGTGTGGGAGGAAAGATAGATAGGCGTATGTGATTGCCATATACAGAGGAATATTTAGTAGATATTGCATAATGGATCAAGATGCCAGTGGACAGAATGGAAGTTCAATAGAGGAGGAATCGTGACGAATCCCATCGCCAAGGCAGTTCGACGAACAACATGTGCAGGGTTAGGGTTGAACATTGACAGCAACATCCAATGTCATGCGCCGATCTGTTTTGTTAATGACGGCACCTCCGCACTTGGAGTCTTGGACATTACACGACAGGTTATCCCGGAGTTGCACCTGCATTCATTTCAATCAACAGCACGCATCTGCAGATTGACCTCTATCTTACACGTTTCTGTGTCCAGGAGATTTGACAAGTCGTTTTGTGAGGATATCATTACAGTCTACCGTTGAGGCCATCTTCGCCCTTGCCTTGTGTCCCGGAAGCTGCTACCCGTGACTTACCCGTCTCAATCCTACCACCGGAGTAAAGGAGGGGTAGAACTGAACGACCATCTCTCACCACCACCACCACTATCGATTCCTGTCATCACCACGACAAGCAACGTTCTCACTTTCTCATCTTTCAAAAAAGGACCCTCCCCAATCATCCTAACTCACCACCACCATGTCGTCCACCAAGAGAGACCAACTCCCCTCCCTCCTCCTCCTCCCCTTCCCACCCCACCCTTCCAACCGCACCCTCCTCAACGCCGCCTATCGTCCCTCCCTCACGGCCGCCCTCCAAAAACTCAAAACCGCCAACCCAAACGGCGCATCTAAACTCATCATCGCCGTCGCCGTCCCCCTCCTCCAAGGCCCCCCTTACCAGCGCCAAGCCAAATCCTTCGACTGGTCCCAAGCCCAATCCCTCGTCGCGGGCCTCTACGCCATCATATCCGTCATCTGTGCCCGCCTAGGCATCAAGACGGAAATCGACGGCGGGGTGGGATCTGTCGACGCAACCGTGGTGTTGGTTGATCACGACCGTGGTCGTAGACCACCCACCAGCTCCGAAGATAAGAGCATGAGGGGAGATTTTCATAGGAGTGGCAGTTTGATCGAAACGAACAACACCGTCGTTGTGGACCTATGGACTTTCGCCGAGGCGTATCACCCGTGGAATTACATCTTCCATGTGCGCACGGAGCAAGGGATCCAGTTGAATGAGGATTACTTGAAGATGGCGGAGGGGAAGATGTTGGGCGGGGATAAGATTAGGCAGGAGCAGTTGGTGGGGGTGGAGGGGGGTTTGACGTTGAATCAGAAGAGCACGACAATGGTGGGAGGAGCAGGAAACGGAGGGGATGAACAGAGAGTGGTGAAGGGTGTATCAACCGTTTGTTTGGGAGGAACATTTGATTACCTCCACCCGGGCCACAAACTGCTGTTGACGGCGGGAGCTTTGCTGCTGGGACCTCCCAGCAAAGACGAACTGGCGATGCCGACTACTTCGCCGAGACATAGGGAGGCGTGCAGGTACATCATTGGCATCACGGGTGATGAGCTGCTCAAGAACAAAAAGTTTGCTGAGTATGTGCAGTCATGGGAGACGAGGGCGCGCAACGTCATTTATTTCTTGTCTAGGCTGTTGCAGCTTTCGGAAAGGGGGTGGAGGGAAGCTACGGGCCCTGCGGCGGGGGAGAATAACATCAACACGGCTGTGGCGTCGGGTGGGTGGCATATTGACGAGACAAGAGACGGCGATTTTCGCGCGGCGTTTAGGGACGGCACGATTATTGTCCAGTGCGTTAGGATACAAGATGCGTTTGGGCCGACGATCACGGTGGAGGATATTGATGTGCTAGTTGTTTCGGGGGAGACGAGGGAAGGTGGCAAAGCTGTGAATGATAAGCGCGCGGAACAAGGGTGGAAGACGCTCGAGGTGTTTGAGGTGGATGTGCTGAATGCGGATGAGATCCCGGAGGATGTGGCGGAGGATGTCAAGTCGACGGAGAACTTTGCGTCCAAGATTAGTAGTACGGTTATCAGGCAGCAGAGGGCGGCGCAGGCTACGGGCAGGAGCTCGCCTAAGATTTGAGGTCGTGGAGAAGGTAAATACGTATAAGCATGGAGATACGATATAATGATAAACACGTATGATGAGAAGCCGTCAAGGATATTTGATTCACTGACAGGTTGGCATGAAGCAATACCAATCGTGATGAGCTTGGGCATAGAACCTGAGGGACCTTAACAAGGACCACAGCTCTGCATAGAAGCATATTGGTGGAACAAAAAAGACTCAGAGGCTAGGTAATCCGAAATCTGGGAGAAGCGATATTTGCAAGAGTAGACAAAAGAGCATGTCGAATAAAGAACGTTTGGAATAGCTGTTGGAAGTTTCATTCGTATCAAGGTGCATCGAGCTTCCTGATATCAAGACTGGCTCCCAAGCACACCCTGAATGGATTCAAAACGCTCGAAGAAAGAGCTTTCCGTGGTTACCAACCGGGCAATGATAGAAAGAATTGGAAAATTAAAACTAAAAATGAAGCGAAAGTACTGAGTATTTGAATACTGGAAGGAAAAATATCAAAAAGATTGATGAGAGTGGGATTCGAACCCACGCCCTTTCGGACCACGGAACTCGTAGAGGAGATTAAGGGTTAACCTTAACGTGGCGCCTTAGACCGCTCGGCCATCTCACCAGATCGTTGTTAATCAGTTGAAAACTTGTCCTGATATCCCTCACTTACTTGAGGTATTGCCCATTACGTGTGTACCATCCTGCCTCCGTCACTCTCGAGTTTGGACACTGGGAAGTGTTTTCGGTACCTGGAACAATTATTCCTGGATTTGCCGTATAGTATTGTATAAGTTAGCTTGCTGCAACGTACTTGTATGTGCATGGCAGCGCCTAATAATTTGGGGCTATACCTGCGTTGCTCGAAAAGTGGTGCGGTGCACATGCACGGAATGAGTTCATAAGGACGGGTCTCATCTTGTCAGGAGAACCTTAAACGGTCTGCGCCCAACACGTTCTGTCAAATTGTCTTAACTTTCCGTCGATGTAACGATTTGATGCGAATGGTCGCAGGCTGTTTCGATTTTCGCGCGAGAACCTTGAACCACATACACGAGCTCTTTACGTGACGACAATCCAGGGTTTGGATCGCAGCAACTTACTTCCAGCTGTTTCCATATCCCAAGTTCACTAATACATTGCTAGTCTTCACCACAACCCCAAGAAAATTGCAGTTCACTTTTAAATGGATTTTCTAGCTACTTCTGGAACTAGTTGCGTTGACAGCGCGGAGATTTACAACCTACGGCGAGTTGTCATTCACTTCCCTCCAAAGGTACCACGTTGACATTTTCCAAGGGATTAACAAACGGATGAACTGAATTGTACCTAAATCAAGATTGAACGGTATTTTGGTCTCGAGAAATCACGGTTCAAGGTAAACATTATTGTAGAAATGTGTGCCTGCACAATCGTGTACATGGGTCTGGATAGTTTCCATAATCAGGCACGGTATTGTGGGCACTGATGACATCGATTCCACTCGATGATTCTACGCACAATACCAGTCCGACCAAAATGCGTGCCGTGTTTTATTGTTTGACGTTCGCGAACTTCATCCCACCTTGAGATGTCAAGTCACTTGCAGACCGACTGTTTCAAAAGTTGGGATGATATAGACTCCGTTTGCTGGCGAGGAAGGTTCGATGGACCATTCATTCCTATTTAGGAAGCCTGGGGTGATTGTGACCTTTTCCTCAACATTTTTTTTCTCAATAAGAATTGTACTGATTTTGCTGATTGAACTCTTGCCAATCAATCAGTCGCGTGGTATTGTTCTTGCGCGTCGTCACTCAATCAGTCTTTTTCAAACTCACACAACTCTTTTTTCGTTGTCACTTTTGCGACTCCAGACCCTTTTTTCCCCTCACAACATCACCTCCTCCTAACTCTCACGCTCCCCTCCTTGAATTTTACCTTCAACGTTCCAGCACAGGTTTGGTTTTGCTGTCACTCACACGACTCGAAACCATTCCAACAACCCATCTCTCACCCAACTCTCACATCTCCTTTCAGCGTTTTTACGCGACTGGTGAAGTCCTCACCTAACCGTCAGCCACAGACCGTGACCTCTTCTTCAATCAAGCGATGGAGGACAGCACGTCGACCTCACCGGCGAGGCCTTTTCAATGCAAGGTCTGCCTCGACCACTTCGGCAGTCGCCAGTCGCTCTGGCTTCACCAGCAACAGCATCACACGGCCACCATCATCTTTGTCTGTCCTCACTGCGACACCGCCTTGCCGCCCAAGAACAAGAACACCCCAAGCGACAAGGTCATTCTTGGCGGCAAGCTCCTCAAATGCCCATCATGCAGCCGCCAGGAGCATCCCTTCTCGTTTGTCCGCCACCAGACTGCTTTTGCTTGTGGCTTCTGCTCCCAGTCTTTCTTTTCTTCCCCGTCTCCTTCTTCTTCCGCTGCTGATGATTCAACCACCGCTGGCAATAACTCAAGCTCCAGCCCCAGCTCCAACTCTGGCTCCTCTTCCGGCCTGAGCTTCGCTTCTCCCAAGCAGGCCCGGCGCCACTACTTCGCCCACCTCGTCGACGAGCTTCGGAACAACGACAAGCTCATCAAGCACGGCAAGCCCCCTGTCAAATGGGTGCACACCAGTGTGATCGAGGGTTTGCTTCAGCGTCCAGGAATCGTCAAGCACTGGGAAGCCGACGGCACGATTGGCGCGTGCAAGGCTCCGCCTGGAGCGAAGCACATTAAGATGAGCTGGACGAGCGATAAGGCCATGGCAAAGACCGACGGCACTATTGGCACGAACATGAGCTTGCAGAACCAGCTGCAGTTCTTCGACTTGGACAAGGATGGCGACGAGAAGGCTGCGTGGTTGGCAAAGTTGGCGTTTGAGCAGGCCGATAAGATCTTTGTCTCTGAGACTGGACGTGTCGTGGCAAAGCACCAGGGCCAGGTCAAGAATACCGGCGCTACTACTACTACCTGCGTTGGCAACAAAGGTCAGAAAGATGATTGCAAGAAGATGAAGAAAAGCAGCACCCGACTCAACATGAACAAGCCGCTGCCGAAGCTGCCTACTCGTCGGGTGGCTACCGTCGCGGCCGCTACTCAGACGATCGATTTTGCGTACCTGGCAAGCACTGCATCTACCGCGGCGACTTCGCCCTCTTCTTCTTCGATTGTGCAGCAGCCCCAGGCTTTCAAGAGCACTGATCGTCAGATGAAGGGAGACAAAAGACGGAGCGGCGGTGAGAGCAAGACGAAGAGGAAGGTGCGGGCTATTGTGCAGAAGATCGAAATGGCTGTGGCAGGCGCCTATTGCTGAGGGATGAAGCATTGAGGAAATGAACGTTTCGAATTGTCTCAGAGACATATGAGGTAACTTGGAAGGCTTTCAAGGATTGGGCATTTGCATTTTGTCTGAGGATTTACCGTCTCATCATCGGCATTAATCCGTTTTCAAGCATCTTAAAGGGATGTGAGGGAAATAGGAAGGGGTCGTGTATTTATTGCGAAGGGTTTTATGAACATTGAAAGGAGTATTGCTTTGCTTTTGAGGTATACTTTGCTATTTGGAAGGTGTTCAAGCGTAGACTCATCGCCGCTTATCGAAAACGTTAGTGGATATTCGATATAATTGTTTTCGTTCTGTTCAGATTCTATTAGCTTGAAAGCAGCAAATGCATATTCCCCTATAACAAAGCCAAATTTTTGAACTATGCATAGCTTCGTGTTATTCCAATCGTATCAACTAAGTCGCTTGGTACAGGCCTGCGACCAATAACAAAGTGAAATGAATAAAAAGTTGGATTGCGAAAAGTGAAGACATCACCAAAAAAGAATTTGGTGTTGAAGGATAAAGAAGCAAAAAAGACGATCCGGATGGGACTCGAACCCACAACCTCAGTCTTATCCTCCCGAATTAGGAGGACCACACGATACCATTTCGCCACCGGACCGTTGCTTGTTGAAAAACGACCTTGAAAGAAGTTTTTAACAAGGGCTGAAGTTGGCACTGCTTCGCAATAAGGGCCAAGCGCGCCCGACATTCGCATCCTCACACGCACAATGCGGCGTTGACAAGGCTCTCTGAGGTTCAGAATCCGAAAGATAATAAACAAATATGAAGAGTATTTGAGAAAAGAATAGTAAATCCAATGTAAGAGTTGCAAGTATTCACTATCAAAAAAAATGAAAGATTGTGTGTTCATGAACATTTTCATCTGATGTTGAGATATGTGAAAACGGAAAAGCGATGAGTGCTTAGCGACGATGGTTGCAAAAATGCGCTAAAAAAAAGAATTCGAACATGTATTTCCCATGAAAAAGATGCGCCAGCCGCGAATCGAACGCGGGGCCCATCGATGGCAACGATGGATTTTACCACTAAACCACTGGCGCTTTGTGGAAGTTGTTGGGTATATGGTGTGGGAATTTGGGTTATGATGGAGACTTTGGTGGTGGAGAGAAACAAAAAAAAAAAAAGTGTTCCGTTTCGTTTGCACGAGCTCGTGAAAAAGTTTCGATGCCGGGATGGGAGCTTGTCATCAAACAGTTCCGCTGTGCGCAGGGGCCACCGCTACCTCTACGGCGGTCGGAATGGCTACCCTCGGCAAAAATTAGCTGGGAGTCTGGGACGTAATGTTTGTGATGATCAGATGATCAGATAAGCCATTATCAGATGGAGGTGCATGGCTTCGGTTGCACGGTTGCACCCATCCCAACGTCCAAGACAATTTGTCCGTGGTAGCGCATGCAAGCCAGAAAAGTGAAAGCAGCGCACAGTGAAGTGGGAATGGAGGCCCAGCATTTGCGTTGGCTAAGAACCGGCCCAAGACTTCCACAGTGGGATCTATTGTCCGCTGAATGGTGGGGAAGGAGGGAGAGATTGCTGGGCCACCCGGGGTCTGCGGAAAAAGAAAACGACGCGGACAAGCAGACGGGATGAACAAAAGTTCGCGAAAATGGCTCTATCCGATACCGGGTGTGAGGGGTTGTTCCCAGCAGTCTTCATCAGCCAGTCTGGTCACTTTTTTTATTTCGTAAGTCCGCCGGAGCACTTTTATTTCCCCTTCATACCTTCCACTTAGTTGATGGAAACTGTTGGTGTCGGTGTCTAATGACTGACCGCTATGCCCTCCTTCACATCGAAGGGCGCAAACATTGAAGGCCGAAAATCAGGATCTGATAAGCACTCAGGAAAAGAGCTCGGAAGGCCAGGGGTGTCCCATTGGGTTGTGGAGTGGGGCACTAGCGGATGTCAATCCTTCAATTGTTGCATATCTTCACGTTCACTCCTTCTCTCCCGGCATCCCGTCTCTTCCTTCCTGTTGAGTGCCCGAGTGCGTGCCGGTTTGGTGACATCGTCTATCCATGCGACACGAGAGTCAAGGATCCACCCACCCTCTTTATCCTGGCCCCAGGATCCATGAAGGTGCTCAAAATGACCAAAGTGACAGAAGGGGGCAGGCCCGACACATCCATCTGCCCTCCATCTCCCCTCCATCTCCCCTCCCTTCCGCCCATCAGATCCATCCCGTCATAGTTGCCCCGTCTCCCACATCATCTGTCGACTCACTTCCTTCTCCCCAGAGTTCTTACTTGTGATTTGTATACTTATCCTTTTCCTTCCTCCTCAACCAACCGACGCATCCAGCTCATCCAACGCACCCAACCCACGCCAGCCTACCTACCTACGCCGTTCCGTCTGACATCGAAGGCCCTTGAATCCGTCGCCAGAATAGGCAGTTGCGAGTCTTTGTACAACCCGTCTCTTTACACCCTCAGATACAAAATGGGCTCCATTGCCGTTGACGACGCCACCTTGTCAAGGCCTCCCTTCAAGGTCCTTGTTGTTGGCGGTTCTTATGGTGGTCTTTCTGCTGCCCTCAACTTGGCAGACATCTGCAGTGGCCGTGCTGCCCGTTGCGGTCCTGATGCCAAGAAGGCTGCTCTTGACGGCACAACAGCTGCCCATGATGGTCCTCAGTTTGCCGTTGACATCACAGTAGTGGATGAGAGAGATGGCTTTTGTAAGATGCTCCCGCTTACAAACGTCTTTAGCACAAAGTTCATAACGACTAATACACATGTTCTTTCTACCAGACCATCTCATTGGCAGCCCATTGGCCTTTGCCGATGAGGCCTACGCTGAAAAGTGCTGGGTCAAGTACGAGGACGTTCCCGCCCTTCAACAATCTCCCAACATCCGAATTCTCCGTGGCTCTGTCCAGTCCATCGATCAGGAGCGCAAGACCGCCAAGGTTCTCGGTGCCGAGACCGGCCCCGAGCCCACAGAACTCGAGTATGACTACCTCATTGCCGCCGCTGGCCTGAGGAGAGTCTTCCCTGTTGTTCCCCAGTCTCTTCAGAGAAAGCAGTATCTCTTTGAGGCTGGTGACCACATCCGGGCTGCGACTGCCAACAGACACGGTGTCGCTGTTGTAGGTGGAGGTGAGTTTGACCTACAAAATGACCAGTTGTTGCGATAGTATCTCTTGCTGACGGATGAATAACAACAGGTGCCGTTGGTATCGAAATGGCTGCCGAACTCAAGCTCGTCTGCCCCGAACTAAAGGTCACTCTCATCCACTCTCGTGACAAGCTTCTCTCGGCTGAGCCCCTTCCTGATGAGGTCAAGGACCGCAGCTTGGAGCTCGTTTATGAGGCTGGTGTTGAGGTGCTCATGTCCCACCGTGTCGACAGGACCGAGGAGTTCATTGATAACGGACACAAGGCCTACAAGGTCTACTTCACCAACGGCCACACCCTTGTGGCTGACTGCGTCATCATGGCTATTTCCAGAAGTGTGCCATCAACCACCTTCCTCCCCAGGGAAGTTCTCAACGAGGAAGGCTATGTCAAGATCCAGCCCAGGTATGCCTCCACTCCACTTTCGACAAAGCTCAAAGCAAAAACTAACCAACTGGATACTGCAGCCTTCACTTCCCCTCCGAAACTCCTAACGCGGACGACCACCTCGCCATCGGTGACCTTGTCAAGTGGTCCGGTATCAAGCGCTGCGGTGGTGCCATGCACATGGGCTACCTGGCCGCCAACAACATCCACATGCGCATGAAGCAGGCCGTTTCCGGCACCGAGCCTACATACCTTGAGCTTGACGAGATCCCACCTATGATTGGTCTCGCCGTTGGCAAGAAGGCTGTTGCCTACTGGCCCACAAACGGTGTTTCTTCGGGTGAGGATGTCAACAAGCTTTTCTTTGGTGATGACCTTGGATTCGACATCTGCTGGAACCACTTGCGGTTGGGCGGTTACGATGTTGTCAAGGCTTAATTTTTGAGAAAAAGCACGGCTGGCGTTAAAAAGGGTTTTTGGGTATTTCATGGGATATTTGGGATGGCATTTTTTGGTAATTCAATGGGTAATTTGGGAAGACTTTGGGAATTCAGGATATACACCATTTACATGGCTGGGTTGGTTTTACGAACCGGAGGATGGATTTTCATGAAGCGACGAGTTTCTTGGTTTATAATCGAAGTAAGACACTTTGAGTGCAATCATGAATAGAATTTCTTGGTTTGATTCACATTTTGTTTTTTCCCGTACTTTCAATCACAGCAATTTACCTTTCAAAGCGCATGGCAAGTATGAGTGAGGACGTAAACTACGGCTGCCCCGTCTAACGCTTGAGACAAAGTCATAACGAAAACATGGGATGAACTGGTGACATGGGATGGCAGTTAGAACAAAAGATGAACCACCCGAGGTTCTGAACCATAGCTCACCACATGTCAAATTTCACCACTTTGGCAGTGTTTGTAGCCAGAGGTCAATCTGACGCAAGATTCAATTCCGCTTCTTTTCACTACACTCCCAAGGAACCCTTTTCCGGCCGTTTTGCTCATTAGTCTATTACATATCTATTCAATATCCAACAAACAGTCTTGCCCCTTTTTTTAACAGTCATTCACATCCAAACCTCCGCAGTTAAAGCTTAGGAACAAGACCAACATGCGTACCACCCAAAAACTTTTGGTTCTCATCAAGCGGGCACAGCTGGAAGAAGCGCTCGCGCGAGCAGGTGACAAAGGCCGAGCGCTTGTGAGGGAGATCAACAAACTTGCCCAGCCCGAAACCGTGCATCATGTCGTACATGAGCACCGAGCTGTTGGTGTACTTGGGCTCGCCGACGACGGTCATGGTGCGCGGGTCGTCCAAATACAAGTAGTGCATGAGCGAGGACCACCAGGCCGAGACGCGGTGCGGGCCGCGGTAGCGCACGTCGCCGACGAGCGAGTGCCGCCCCCGGTCGTAGTCGCCGGGGGCGTAGTAGGCTCCTAGGCGGTCCTCCTTTTTGGGTGTCAGTAACTGAGGAATGATTGTGGGGAAAAGGGGAAGAAACAGACCTTGGCCCAGTAAATCTCAAAATAAGCAAAGAACACATCGTCAAAAGCCGCAAGCACAGTAATCTGATGGGGATCCTCATGCGCCTTACGCAAGTACTCGCGATGCTGCTCGAGCGTGCCCTCCTCGTTCCAACCCTGCGACACGCGCGGGTCGTTCTGCCACGTGTGGAACAGGTTCAGGTGCTCCGGGTTGGTGTAGTCAAGCGCCACCATGGAGAAGTTCTCCTTCAGGTGCGGGATGTAGCGGCTGTAGATGATGGATCCCGGAGCGGGCTTGGCCCGGCGCCGCGGGTGCCAGCACAGCGCGCTGTTGGGCTCGTTGGTCATGACGTACTCGGTCGTCTGGATGGGGTAGACCGAGTCGAGCGTGCCGTCCTCGCTGTCGGCGAGCGTCTCGGGGGCCCAGGCCGGGCGCGCGCCGAAGGGGGAGCCGGCGCCCTGCCAGAAGGCGCCGCGGAGGACGAGGAGCTCCTTGCCGGCATCGGAACCGTGGAGCTTTTGCTGCTCGGGGGTGGCCGGGGCTGGGTGGTCGATGGCGAGGCCGACGGCCTTGAGCTGGCGGGCGAGCTTGTCGGCGCCGAAGCCGTAGGTGGTGAGACGGAAGGCCTCCTCGGAGGGACGGAGGGTGAAGATGGCGTAGGTGATCAGCCAGAGCTGACCGACGGTGGGAGCGGTGTTATCCTTCCATGAGACGGCCACGGAAGGCGAGCGGCGGGCGCGGCCCCAGGGGGTGTTGATGGAGATGTGAGGCTTGTCCGAGGACTTGAGATCTTGGGGTTCGGTGAAGTAGAGGGAGTCGTTGTGAAGAGCACGGGGCAGAGCGGCCTTGCTGTCTTGTTGCTTGAGCTGGTACGAGTTGGCGACGCCGGATTCGCCCTTTACGATGAAGTAGGAGGTCTGGTAAGGGTGAGGAAGCTTGATGACGGGCTCAGAAGCGGCGACATAGTCGGCGAGCCGGCGGACTGTTGGTGAAGCCATTGGGTGTGCTGTGTTTGTGTGTGTATGAAAATTAAAGAGTAGGTTTGTTTACTCTGGGGGTATCGTCACTTTGGAAGGGGAAAAAAAAAAAAGCAATGACGATATGGAACAAAGACTGGAAGAATGGTGAAACAGCTATGGACAGAAACTGAAGCCGATGACTGTGATGGTGACAGTACTACAAGTACATACTTTAGCTAGCCTGCTACTCTTTTCCTCTTCCCACTTCAGCCAGATGGCCCGTCGGCTTCAAGGAACACCAAGGTGGAGGAGGAGTACGAAGACACGCCGGCATTCTCCTCTTTGTGCTACGTAAACCCGAGCAAGAGACCAGGGAGGGGATCAAAAAAGAGTGGAGGTTGAGTGCTTGGTTCGTAAAACTTTGTGGTGTCCTTTGGTGGTGGTCAAGGGGACGGATTGGCCAATGGAAAAGACAGACGGAGGACGAAGTGGGTGTGACGATTTCAGATGGCGTGCTGCACCGTGCTCAACCGTCGGATCAGATAACTTTACTCGGACACCAGAAAGTGGGGATGGGCGGATCTGATAATTTTTCCCTCAACCTGTCATCCACATCCCACCTTCCTTGGCTCACCCGAACTCGGAGTGTTTCGGGAGCGGAGGAGGTGGGCTTCCTCGGTAGGTATTCTTGCCGCTAGAACAACAGTTTGAAACGACACAGCCGTCGAGGCCGACGAAACGAAACAGGGGCAGCCCGACAAGACATCAACGAGCGCTGTGAAGGTCAACTCCATGTTCACCTCCTAGATTTTCATGAACACGCTTTCGTGAAACCTTCCTCCCATTCACTTCTTGAGATAACATATGGGCAACCAAGTATGTATTTCAAAAAGTAAAAGGCGGGACTGGGAGGTGGAGGGGCAATGGAAACATGGACGGGACACCACGGCGAAAGGGGGGAACCTTGGCAATAAAAGATTCTTATCAGATCCTTTTCTGTCGGACCATCTTTGCGGCATTTTGTCACCAGGCGGGAAGGGGGCTATGTGCATATGCATCTATGCAGTTATGTTCATAAGCAAACCTTGTTGGGTATAACGCGTTTAAAGAACAGTCCCACTTCATAATATCCCTTCTAACGTCCTACCGGAAGGCCAGCATAATGTCAACAGCCGAAGCAGGAAGCTTCCATTCCCTCTTGCAACATCACTCACCGTTGCATTTTGAGTTATCAGATGGAACTAACAACATCGGCTATCCACCTTAAGGGTGCCCCTCTCACGTCCAGACGGTCCAGTTCCTGCCTTGTCCCTTCGTTTCCAGGTTTCCCCTGTCGATTCCTCCACAACCCCAATTTTTCTGAAAAATTCTTCGTCCGGAGTCCCACCTCAGACTCCATTTCTCTCTTGGACGATGGATGCCACGATGCCATCCGCCATCAACCGAGGGCCGGGATACAACTCGGAGCGAAACACGCCGTCGTCCAGCACTCCACCTCGAAAGTGAAAAGGACGTTGAACATGTGTCAAATGCCACCCACACGTTTTCATCACCACTCTGTGACTCCAGCCCAAGATGGAGCACCATGGAAAAGGGGTCCCCGAAGTCGTTGGACGTTGGGCCTCCTCGCCGTCACAGGGCTGTTCCAGGAAAGGATCTTATCAGATTGATTAGATCAAGATCATCAGGGCAGCAGGACCAGCACACACACACGAGACAGCACCGCAATCGGGCAATATCACCGAGTTCGTCGACGATCCATCATGTCCGCCGTGTCCCAAAGTGGGAACTGAACAGCTCCCCCCCATCTCCACCACGGCCGGTGACTGGCCACCACCGGCTGGAGTCTGGGAAAACGAAGACGAGTTCTGGGCCTACGAAGCTTCCAGCAGGCCACCTTGGCTGAGAGCCGGAGGTGTCCCAGTTTTCTGAAGCTGGTTGCATTCATCCATCATACGTAAACCCGTCTTCCTCTATCTTGATGGTGTGCTGCAAATACCCTTGAATCCCATCCCGCCTCGTCCCGAACTTGTCAGTGGCCATCCAGTCCGTCATTGTACATACCATAATTCTTCCCCAAGTGATCAAACAAGTCCATCTTCATTGTTTGTGTCTCTTCACCTTACCCTGAGTTTTCTTTGCCTCCTAATTCCTCCTCCATCTGGACTCTTTCGACGAGGGACCAATAATATCTCACATACACACGCAAAATGTCTTCACCAGCATTGGTACCAACAACCGTCGACGACGGAGCCGTTCTCCCCCAGACACAGAGACCATCTCTCCTTCACGGCCCAACAGATCCTCCTCTGGTTGACCTCACATTAGGAGAGTTGCTCAACCTCCAATGTCTTCACCACGGCACACAGGAAGCTCTTGTTATTCCATGGACGGGCGCAAGATGGACGTACAATGAGCTCAACCACCAGAGTCAGCTCATGGCTCGCGCTTTGCTAGGATTGGGAATTCGTGTGGGTGATAGAGTCGGCATCATGGCAGGAAACTGCGAACAATATGCTTCCCTCTTCTTTGCCGCCACCAGGATAGGCGCCATCCTTGTCATTCTCAACAACACTTATACCCCTACCGAAGCTCAATATGCTTTGGAATTCTCAGGTACGTTTTGGCGCCCCTCAGCCATTTCTGGCGCCGGCTCTGACCATGTCCCCATTTTCCAGACTGCAAGGTTCTCTTCACCACCAAGAAGATCGGCCGCCTCGACCAAGGGCCACTGCTCACTGAGCTCAAGCAAAAGTCCAAGGCTCCCAAGGTTGTGATTATCAGGGGAGACAGCGAGGGTTATCAGACATATGACCAATTGCTTTCTCAGGGATTCAAGGTCAGCGTAGAGCGTCTGCATCACATGGAGAGGAAGGTCCTCCCTCACCTTGTTTGCAACCTTCAGTTCACCAGTGGTACGACTGGCCTGCCCAAGGCGGCCATGCTTACCCATCAGTAAGTGCACCATACGCATTCTTTAGACTGGCTCCTCCTGCTAACTTTGTTTTAGCAACATTGTCAACAACTCCCGCTTCATCGGTGACCGCATGAAGCTCGGCCCCAACGATGTTCTGTGCTGCCCTCCTCCTCTTTTCCACTGCTTCGGTCTCGTCCTTGGTCTCATGGCCGTCATCACCCACGGCGGCAAGATCGTTTACCCTGCCGAGATTTTCGATGCCCCCGCTACCCTCAAAGCCATCATCGACGAACGTTGCACCGCCGTCCACGGTGTCCCTGCCATGTTCGACAGCATCCTCGCCCTCCCCGAAGCCAAGGACCTCAAGGCTGCCGATTTGCGTCTAAGGACCGGTATCATTGCCGGTGCCCCCGTACCGCGCTACCTGATGGAACTGCTCGTTTCGAAGCTCGGCATGACCGAATTCACGTCAAGTTATGGACTGACTGAAGCGTCGCCGACCTGCTTCAACGCGCACACCGATGATCCGATCGACGTCAGGTTGACCACCGTTGGCACCCTGATGCCCCACGCCCACGCCAAGATCGTCGACAGAGATGGCCAGATCGTTCCCATTGGCACCAAGGGAGAGCTTTGCATTGGTGGTTACCAGCTGCAGGCGGGATACTGGAACAACTCGGAGAAGACGAACGAGGTGATGATGAGGGATGAGTCTGGCATGTTGTGGCTGCACACCGGTGACGAGGCCGTCTTTAACGAGGCGGGATACTGCTCCATTACCGGCCGCTTCAAGGACATTATCATCAGAGGTATGTTCCATCCACCGCTTCGCGATACCCAGCACACTTTGTCACTTGCTAACATCGACGATAAACAGGTGGCGAGAATATCTACCCCCTCGAGATCGAGGAGCGTCTCGTGGCTCACCCGGCCGTCTCCATGGCCGTCGTCGTCGGCCTCAAGGATCAGCACTACGGTGAAGTCGTCGGTGCCTTCCTCGGCCTCGAGAACGGCCATCAGCCTATGAGCACGGAGGAGGTGCGCGAGTGGTGCAGGCGGAAGCTGGGCAAGCACAAGGCTCCCACGCACGTCTTTTACCTTGGCATGGATGGCGTGCCCAGCACTGTTCCGTTGACGGGAAGCGGAAAGGTGCGCAAGTTTGAAATGGCGCAGTTGGGTAACAAGCTTTTGGAGGAGAGACGGAAGACTTCCAAGCTCTAAAGGTGAAGGGAAGATGGTCAGAGAAAGAATGGTGTGCCTTGATGATGGTTTTCTTGGGTATATGTGCGCAATTAGGGAGGCGTTGGAAATTTTGCATGTTCATGTTTAAAACTTTGGTTTTTACGGTAGATAAAAGTAATAATGGGAACCCGAAAAGCGTTAGAAGTACCTTTTGAGTCTTAATTACATTCGGACTGTTTACATCTCTTGAAGCTGAACGAAAAGCGCGAAGCGAACGAACGATGATGAAGCGTACGATGCAGAGCCCGTACATGAGTGAAGGTGATGGAGAGGGTTATGAAAAGCGCATCAGGAAAAAGAGAGCAATGGCTGTTCCAATATCAGTGACATCGAAGGAGAATAAAAGAAGAGATGGAAAATGTGCTGTCGAAGGACATCGGATCAAAAGAGAAAAAAAAAAAAAAACAAAAAAAGAAAGAATCTTTGCGCCAGCCGCGAATCGAACGCGGGGCCCATCGATGGCAACGATGGATTTTACCACTAAACCACTGGCGCTGTGATTTGATTGGTAGAATAATATCAGTTTTGCACATATAGTTAACATTTGACATGTGCTCCAAACATCGTTATTACCACGCAAAAGAGGTTCATCGAGGACAATACGACGCTACCTCTAAATATACTTACGGTACGGAATCTAGGTACAACAACCGGATCCTGCATATTGATATGCGCGGCCGCCATATTGGGGGCTTCCCCCGCACCGTCTTGCTGGTGTTTTAGTTCTTGGGGTTCGAATCTTTTCTACCAAACATCAACCACCGTTAGTATATGAGTGATCCTAAACAAAAGACGTATTGGTCAAAGAATAGTGATAGTTCTCCAACAGCTTTTTTTTCCGAGACAATATGTCAGGACCATCTTCCCCCAGTAGTACCGGGCACTGGGACAGTACCACCACCAAACCGCCGCAGTTCGCACCCCGCTCTCACAACGATGTCTACCCCTTCATCCTCCCCAAAAGGTTCAGAGGCGCTCTGAAGGACAAGGTCACTATTATCACTGGTAAGCAACTTTCTTGCTTCAGGTTGATCAGTGTGAAAGAAGACGTGCAGCTAATACTTACCGAAAATACAGGTTCTGCCGGAACCATAGGTCAAGCTCTCGCGGAGTGCTTCGCCGTTGCAGGTGCCAAACTCGTCTTGACTTACAACAACACCCCACCACCGACGACACTCAAAGAACGATGCGTCAATTTGGGAGCTAGCGATGTTAGCTTTGTCAAGTGTAATGTTGCTGAGCTTAAAGGGTGTGAGGATTTGGTTAAACAGGTGAGTGTCTCTCTTACCGGCATGATCCTATTCGATGACTGAAGAAGTAAGGAAAGACGGGAGTACTAACGACCCCTTGACTACTTCAGGTGCTGCAAACCCAAGGAAAGGTAGACATTTTGATCAACAATGCCGGTGCGAACAGTTTGGGTCTTGTACGTTGATCTCTTCTTTCTCTCCAGGACAGCAAACTCCGGCATGCACAAGTTAGCTCATGGACATAATCTCCAGAGAAGAGGCTCTCAACTTACTAACCTTGATCTGCCGGTCTTCCCATCTAGTTTGACACTCAGCCACCCGAAGCCTTCATCCATGAGCTCGCGGTTAACCTCCACGGCCCTTACTACCTCATGCGTCTCCTCCTCCCCCACTTCAAGTCTCAACACAGCGGTTGCGTCCTCAACATCGCCTCGCGAGCCGGCACCGTCGCCATCCCATACAGCACCGGCTACTGCGCCAGCAAAGCGGCGCTGATCAACCTCACTGCTTGTGTGCAAAAGGAACTCGACGTTGATAAATTGAATGATGTACACTTGTACTCACTGCATCCGGGCGGGATCAAGTCGGTTATGACTTTGACTAGTCAGTTTTCTTGAACATCAATGCCGTTCCTGTCATTTTTAACAGATTTGATAACCGATGAAAACAGAATACTCCCCCTCCTCAATCTCCACCCTCCCCCCTCCACCCACTCCGCCTTCACCCAAGCCTTTGACACCCTCTACGATGACTCACCTTATCTCAACGGGATGACCTGCGTCGCTTTGGCCACTGGACTTGCCAAGCACGTCCTCCGAGGCAAGTACGTCGATGTGGGCCAGGATTTGGAGGACATACTTGCCCAGGCTGAGGCGATCAAGTCGGATGAGAACCTGTATGCGTTGCATACGAGCTTCTTGGGCGGGTTGGAAAATGGAGGGACTGGAGCTGGGGAAAAGCCTGGGGATGGCTTGAAGAAGAGTGCGGAGGCGGAGGGAGGCAAGGAGGGGTTTGAGTTTCCTGGGTTTTGATGATTTTCCAACGTGTTTAACGTGCTGGTAAAAATTGCCAGTGTTTATGGCCGTTATGAGCCCCAGAGTAGGACATGGACGACGGAATGCATGGTTGGTTCCAGGCAGGTTCCGTTTTACAACAATGCACACAACAGCTCTTTGGACTTTCCGGTCCTACTTCTCTCTTGTCTCTTTCCTGGAAGGAGCGTATGTGGTGGGTGGAAGTCGAGGTAAGGACGTTGCTGCTATTGAATTCGTGGGGCAAGAGCTCCTTCCCACATGTCGTTTCATCTTCGGTAGTGACGTCCATATTCCAAGTTGCGGTTCATGTGAAATAAGCCTTACGTTGAGTTAGTTGTGGGAACTCCACTCAGTTTTGGTGCCTCAAAAAAATAATTTCATCTCATGAAAAAGATTTGACGAGACGCACAGTTGCGAGTTGGACTTCCGAGATATTCCGTGCCCATTTCTCTCATCCAACAATCAAGTTGTTGAACAATGCAGGATTGACTCCTTTGTCACCCATCGGGGAAACTCAAGAGATGACGGGTGTGGACGTACCCTTCCTTTGACGTTGTTTGACCCCAGTGAAATAAGATGGAGCGGCAGATAGAACGAACATCAGACACCCAAGCGCGAACAAAGCAACGAGATGCTTCCCAACATAACAACTTAAGAAAAGAGCAACAACCAACATCCTCATTCGGCTGTGTGACAATGTCCAACCGGCTTTATCCAGGGCACCCTTATCAGCCAACCCCCACCGAAGCCTGCAAACTCCCGTTCTTTAAGCCTCAACCTTTTGTTCGGGACCTCCAACCGCGTCTATTGACCCCCACCTCGTCAACGCGCGCGCCTAGACTCAGAAGCAATGAAGAGCTACCCTGGTTCCAACAACAAGCGACGAGCGGTTGGGCTGTATCTGAGTGAACGGGTTTGCTCAATATCATGGGATAATGTCCCGTATATCTGGCTGGATGGGACTGCCGTCTCATCAGGGTACTTTTTGAGACGCTCATACCCGGTGAATTGTTATCAGCAACCGATATCGCAGAGGCGGTGAATGGACATCAGACTGAACCCCCTTCACTTGTTGGAGAGTGGATTTGCAAGTTCTGACTTCACACCCGTAGTTCACTTCACTTGCAGTTTAGCACGCGCCCTTCGTCCACGGAAAGCATTCAAAACCAGCAACTGAGCTTTGTCATCTCCACCACATACCTCTACTCACCTATCAGGACTTGGGCTTTGAGGGAGAGAAGGAAAAGAAACGACACCCATACGATCCAGGTAAACAACGGAAAAGAAAAGCAGACCTTACAATGGGTTCTCTTGGGAAACCGGTTCGGGTGCTCCTTGTGGGCTCTGGAGGCATCGGCACCATGGTAGCCTACGCGCTAGAGACAGGAGGTCAAGCTGAAGTGACGGCTGTTTTGCGGTCCAATTACGATGCGGTTCAGGAAAACTACTTTCACATATACTCGGTCGATCACGGCGAGGTCGCTCACTGGTACCCAACCAAAGGTAAGTTTGAAATCCGACCGGCTCTCTCCAAACCCAGTTAACTCACTCGTGTGGTAGTTCTCAATAGTATTCCATCCGTTGACAAAGATTCACCGGGAGCCCATTACGACTACGTAATCGTAACCACCAAGAATTTCCCTGGCATCCAGGAGCCGAGTCTTCCTGAACTCATCGCCCCTGCCGTCACGCCTGGCTATACCGCAATCGTTCTCATCCAAAATGGAATTAACATCGAGCGCCCCTTCTTCGCCAAGTTTCCCACGAACCCCATCCTCTCCGGCATCACTTTCATGGGCGCCGCCGAGACGTCTCCAGGCATCATCAACCACTACAACCACGACCGCACCTTCATCGGCGTCTTTCCCAGCCCCTCCGCTAGTAAATATCAAGAATCTCTCGCCATTGCCGCCGCCCGCTGCCTTGTCGACGCCTACAGCGCTTGCGGCTCCCAGGTTGACTGCACCTACGACCCCGACGTCCCTTACTCCCGCTGGCGCAAATTGTTGTACAACGCCTCGTACAACGGCGTAGCCGCAATCCTGGGCATGGACACCTCGCGTATGCGCTTCGCCGAGCATATCATCGACGGCTTAATTCGCCCTCTGATGCAAGAGATCCGCGCGACGGCTAAGGCAGCGGCGAATGTGGATTTGAAAGAAGAGCTGATCGAGACCATGATCACAGCCGACAACTATGACAAGTTCTTTAAGCCCAGCATGTTGCAGGATGCCGAAAAGGGCCGGTTTCTCGAGTTCGAGAACCTCGTGGGTGAACCGCTTCGGGAGGCGGGGATGGCCAAGGTGGAAACTCCGACTCTGAAGTTTGTTTACAGTTTGTTGAAGGGTTTGCAGTTTAAGGCGATGGAGAAACACGGGCATGTAGTGGTGCCAAAGACAGGGGAGGGGTTGAAGTATGGAGGTTGCTAAGAAGGGCATGAAGTGTTGGGCTCCGAAAGGAGTAGACTGGCCACTGGATCGTCTAGGAGACGAGAGATGAAGGCATATAAAAGCACTAAGGGAGCTCGAACGAGGAGCCACACGTAACACAAAGCAGTATCAGAAATAGCGAGGTGAGCGTAGAGGAAAATTTTAATCATAGCACTTGATCGCATCAATATGGAATTTAAAAGGGGAACGAAACTCGTTGCAAAAACAAAAAGTCAATTGGTTTCTTTCCAAAAATGGTATGGATTTCTAACTGCCACTAGGCTTTCCAAAGCAAACAAAATGTCAGACTTACTGATCGATCAAACCGAGCTTGCGAAGCTCTGTCCGAGAACTCTTAGACCTCGTACTGTCCACAACATCTCTACTCCAAACTCTCCCACTGCTCAAGCAGCCCCAAGAAATATGCCTCATCATAAGGCGCAGCAAACTGCAAGTTCACCTCATGAGAAGCCAAAGGGTAGACCAAAGTCATGTAGACCCCCTTCGGTCCCGCCACAGAAAAGACTCTAAGGCAGAATCCCTGGCGCTCAGCCTCTTGCTCACCCAGTCGCTGCCTCGCCGCGGCTCCCCTTTCATACTCGTCCATGGCCGTGCGAAACTCTTGCGACTTGGCCACCGTAACACGGCGCCACTTGTCCTCCTCCAGGTCCCGGCAGAGGTAAGTGACGGACTTGTCGGTTTGCTTGATCTTGTGGACAACGCGGTAGCGGTCGTCGAGGATGTCGCCGAGGTTGACGACCTTGCGGTGGGAGGAGGAGACACCGTCGTGACGAGGGAGTGGGAAGCCCTCGAGGTGGTTACCGTGATTGGTGGTTCGGCGGTTGTTGAAGCTGGCGGAGGGCATCTTGTTAGTCTTTGGAGGGTTTGGATGAAGGGAAGAGGGCGAGTATTTGGTGATACGGATGTTAGCAGAACTGGCCTGTTTGTTGAGGTGGTCTAGCAGAGAGTGTGTCCGTGTTTGAGATATCCAACGGGAAAGTCAACCGGGAGACGAGACACGGCATAAAGCTTTGTAGATTCCATTCCTGGATTTTGGCGATGGTGTTGTTCGAGAACAATGGTGGTATCTGGAGGATAGGCAGATTAAAATGAACAATGGCCTGCACTTGACAGCCATGTTCTTTGTCCGTGTTGTTCATGAAGGCGTCCATTGTTCAAAAAAGTGCGTCAATGTACGGATATTGGAAAGAGGACAAAGAAGGAAAAAAGAAAGATAACGAGGGTAAAAGGTGAACATGGAGAAGAGAAAGAAAGCAAAAAAAATGAAATTTCCCCTCGACCGGAATCGAGCCGGTGACCTTTCGGTATACAATCATTCAATTACAGCCGAACGTGATAGCCAACTACACCACAAGGGGATATGTTCAGGGATCTCGGATGTTGAGATTATATTGCTCATTCTGTGCTGGGATCCGGGTGTGGCGGATGGTGGTGGAGATGATGTTTTTGGATGGTTCCATTCTGGCGGAGACAGGTTGCTGAAACTTGGCAGCAGGGCAGCAGGGTAAGGGTCACCATTCGGTCTGAATTTCACCGACCAGTTTTCGGAGGGACCGTGCACTACAGGCTCCATTCTTCGGTTGCGAAGTCGGTTGCTGGCGATGGATCATGGGACTGCAGAGCCCTGACTCGACCGACTCGCTTTCTCCATCACAAATCCGGGGCAGACGCAAGGGTTCCTTGAATTACCCCATACTTTCTCGACTCCTTATTCTTGACAGGTACGTACTATCTGTAATCAATTGGCTTCTTAAGCGATGAAGATGTGGTAGTTGTCAGGTGGTTTGGCTGACTGGTCCTCGTCCAGCTTGGTTGCTCAAGGTAGAGAAATCACCAAACACCATCACCACTAGCGACACCTGCCGAGATTCAACCGACATGTTCCCTTCAACGAGGATGGCCGTCTTTGCGCCCTCTTCACTTGTCAAGCACAGCCGTCATCTGCTACGAAACACCCATACCTCACCGGTTTCAGGAATCCAAACGAGTTCCAGACACGGCTATGCCACGGGCAGGAAACAAGCCGGGAAGTCCGGAACCACAGGCAAACAGCAACCCGCACCATCCGGGCAACCCAAGCGGGCTGACCCGAAGAGCCCAGAGTACAAGGCCTACCAAAGAATATGGACAACCGTCATGATCGGGACACCCATCATTCTCGTCTGCTCATATGAGCTCTGGCAAAGGCGTAAGTGCTTAATGCCGGCAATTTTGCCCCTTTTGAGTAACACCCAACTACCAGTAGTTCTAACTGATGTTGCGTCACCAGTTGTTGAGGGCAAGAAGCCTCTTTCGTTGGAGCCAAAAGACACCACCGCCCTCACCGACTTGACACCTCACTCGGGGAAGCCAACCACAGCATCATAAGGTATCCGAGTTCTTTTTCTTCGAGACTCTTAGGTATATTCTACCTTTATCATGTTTCCTAGCATCGTTGTCTCTCCAACGCGCTTCCATTGCCGCTCCATCACAAAACCAGAAGCTAATCTTTCATTTTAGTATCCAATGTCATAAATATTCATCATGTCAAGCTTCTTTGCAGAGCTCAACGGTCTTCCTGGAACCATTATTCCGGAACACATATGCCTGCCCTTGTCTTTTATCCTATCACCACGTCATTTCCCACCGTCCAGCAACGCCTTCGATGTCTTTTCCCACAAAGTCTTTCTCATTTCCAATCGTGGATGATGTCTGCGGACACACAATTGGGGGCCGAGATAACGACGCTCGGCAGGGGACCGTCGACCTTTTCCATGCGGGGTAGCTTGTCGCCGTCAAAGGACGTTAACACCTTCTCTTCCCCAATTCCGCTCCCCTTGTCCCCCCACAAACACCAACGATCTAGCCGGTAGGCCGCGTATCATACATGGCGGGCCTCGGATGAAGAGCAGGTGGGGTAGGCTCACTCTTTGGCAAAAAAAAAAAAAAAAAGTGTGCTTTGCCGAGCGGCGCCTCCGAGAGAATGGTGAGTGTGCCTGCACGAGAACGTAGTTGCAGGTACGGCACATGGCGATCCATGCGGCTCCCTAGACTACCCTCGACTATCCGCGTGAATCGACAGGAACTTGGGGAGGTTTGCAGGTTCGTATCGTATCATCTGCCTCCATTGAAATTGGCAATGGTGACCAGATTGCCTAGACTGCTCCGTAATCAGTCATCTATCACGTATTTGTACCGCCATTGACAATTGGCTTTGACGAATTGCAACATTCCCAGCGGTTGCCTCTCAGCTCAGGAGCTCCATAGCCACCGGCTTTCACTACTTGATATGGCTACGTCTGCAGAGTCCGGCTCTGCTTGGCTTTCGACTGATCTCAAAGTAGGTGACGAGTGTCCTGAGCAACAACTCCGCCTCCGCAGAGGGTAGCGTAAGGAATGTCATTCATCATGGGTCTCCCCTTGCCTTCGCTTGACCCGACGTCTTCCTCTACAGTAGTGCCAGCCCGTATCGTGGGGAAATTGGAGGTCAGGATCGGTCTGGGGACGTCAACACCATCTCGACGAATTCTGGTTGGCCCATCCAGTGTGTGGAAAGATCCTGGTTGGCGTTACATTGTCACACCAACCCCCCCCCCCCCCCCCGGTCTCTTGATCCTCTCCAAACGTGTCCAGCATTAGCGTGCCATTGTTGGTCGGTTTGACGGTTACAGTGCGCTCCACCGGGTTAACTGATGGTCCTCGGCACACAGCGAGCCGCATATTTCTTCAGCCGGCAGAGGCTTTGGTTGGACAGGCTGATAGGTGCCGATTCTTTCTCGAAAATAAACCCGAGTCCCGAACTCTCACATTCAGGGTCGAAGGGAACGTCCCAAGTTTAACGGCCACAATTTCGACACTGAAATGTCAGATAAAAGAGAGCGAGAGAACTCTCCACAGACAAGACATGGAAATAAGGGGCAGGACTCGGGAAAGCCAACAAGATCGCCCATCCCCAACCACACTAAAGAGAGAAAAAAGAGATTCGACAGTGGACCTCTCCGCTCTCCCCGGATTCTCCCCCGCGTTTCGACACGCAAAAAGTTGGATAAGAGGACGCCAAGAGGCGTATTTTCTCCAGCTCGGCGGAGTCTCTGCGGTGCCTATTGGAAGCGCTAGTGCCTAAGGAGGCAATCCAATGGCTTCGAGAACTCCATCACAACTAATCCAGGTGGGTCTCTTTTCGGTGCAGTCAGATCGTGGAAAACTGAGTGGATAACCTAAGGGGGGAGGGCACACATTTCTTGCCCACCCCCAGATGGAGCCTGAAGAGAGATGCGGAGAAGCCAAGGGCCCCAAGTTCGTCTCTTGGTCACGGCTTTTGCTAACGGGCATGGCAAAGCAGCAGCAGCAAAACCGTGGCAGGGGGATGATCATTGTTAACTGGAACCTATGGATGACGCTCCCCCCCCCTTCCTTCATGGTGCTCCCAGTAAACAGTTGCTCGTGTCCTCCAGCTACTCGACGAGATTTCAGAGCTTCTCATTCTCTTTTCTTGACAACTCATCATCAAACCTGTACGCGGCGGTAAACCAGTCACACACACTTTCACCGACTTCCGATCTTGCCCTTCCAGTCACTTCGTTCCCACCACCACAGAACCCGCCTTTGATCTTTCTCCTCCTTGCTCCTCCTCCTACATCGTTTTTTTTGCGTACATTCTTACTCCTCCTTCTCCCCCATGTCCACCCTGCATCGAAACGACAGATCTCCCTCTGCGGGAGTTAGCGAATCCTCAAGTCCTGACTTTACATCACATACCCCAAGGTCCTCCTCGAATAGCAAACAACAACAACAACAAGTGCGTCACCGGGCCTCCGTTGCCTGCGCCTCCTGCCGGGAAAGACGGATACGTTGTGTAGTTCCCGAAGGAGAGTCCGGGTGCACACAGTGTAAGAAGACCGGAGCAGAGTGCATCATAAGAAACGATGACGAGAGGCGAAGGTGTGTACAAAAAAAAATTATGCCCCAGACTACCTTACCCTTTTACCCGGACCGAACCTTGTTGAACGAACCGAGAGATCAATCTGACACTTTTTGGATTTACCAATTGGTAAAAAAAAAAGGCCTATATCCAAAGCATACATGTCGTCCCTATCCAACCGCATCACCCTCCTGGAGGAGATGCTGAGAGAGAAAGGCGTAGTGCCTCCTCCGGCCGTCCACCCTCCAAAGACGAGACAAGAAGCTAAAGAGATGCAGGAACACGAACAGCACGATGTTCGGTTCCGCGAAGACTTTGAGACCCCCGGCCCGAACCAGGCCAACTCTTCCATGGGGGCAGACACACCATCACCGCCAAAGTTCAACGCGGAAGAAGCAGTACCGACGGACCTTACGGAAGAAGAGACGCAAACAACCCCGGCGCCCAGCAATGACTCGGTACTTTTCCCAGAGTTCGCCTCTCAATGGAACGGCGATGTACGCCAGTTCTTGGGCGTGAAGAGCAGGTTCTCTGTCATGTCAGGGCGGCTCCAGTTCTTTGGCTCTACTGCGAGCAGTCACGTTCACGCGCAAAACACTTCGCAAACCAACACACCAGCGACGATAGATCACACGAGTCGCGTCCAGCGAGTCATCAAGATCCTTGGAGCAGCCACTCATGACCACCTCATGAGCTGCTTCTGGGGCCACTACAACCCCGCGGTCCAAGTCGTGGACCGTGAAATATTCGAGTCTGGCCGAAAGAGCCAGAACCCGAGGCACTACTCGGTCTTCCTTCACATCACGATGCTTGCTGCGGGTTACCGGTTTGCGGAGCGAAGCAGAGAGGACGTGAAGAGGTTGATACTGGGCAACTGGGAAAGCACATTTCACAGAGAGTCCAAGTCAATGCTGGATGCTGAGCTCGAGAGACCGGGTGGGATTCCCAGTATCCAGGCGCTCCTCATCCTCGCGGATCTTGAGTTCGGCGCTGGCAGGGACTCAACTGGCTGGATGTATTCTGGTATGGCCAATCGACTGGCCATTGATATCGGATTGCACGTACCTGTGCCAACAAATAATGAAATTCTGAGGGCCGAGGAACCGCTGCGTCGGCGGGTCATGACAGCGTGTGTCTTGTTCGACAGATACTGGGCGCTTCTACTCGGCCGATCCCCGAGCATTCGGCACCGCGACATTGGCATCGAGCTGGGACTCAAGCCAAAGGGTACAGCCATGTCGACTGCGCTACCGGCGGCTCCTTTTGATTTGGTGACATCGCAGTCACCGGAAATCGCCCTCCACCAACATCTCCTCGAGCTGATGAGCATTGCGGCAAAGGTCCTGGAGTTACAGAACCAACACGACTACGCAGATTCGCTGTTTTCAAACAATAAGGCGGGAGAAGAGGCCTACCAACGGCTGTTTGCGCTGGACAGAAAGTTGCAAGCTTGGTACCGCCGTTTACCGGACTTCTTGTCTTGGAAGCCTACCAACATCCAAGCAGCCCCTGTTGGCTTTTTTATGCTGCATCAACAGTTCCATACCTGCATGATTCTTCTTCACAGACCCTGGGCGATGTATGGCAACGAGGATGGGTCGAATCCTAGCATGCCCTATGGACAGTCCACCGGGTCGCTCCCGGGCATCAGCCACCACCACAGGGTTGCCATTGCTCGCAGGATGTGTACCCAGCATGCCATCCGCGTTGCCCGCATCTTCTGGCACCATCGTCTCCGGTTCGACGGCAGAAGGCTGCCCATCTTCGCGATCCAGCAGGCGGGCACGTCGGCGATTGCTCTGATGGCGGCTCTCGCCAACCGAACCACCGAGCTCGACCAGCAGAGCAACCTGCGATACTTGCAGGTTTTGTCGGCAGCGATCTATGATATGTGCTATATCTACCAACCGGCGGCGAGGATATACCGTCTGCTCAAGTCGATGCTGATAGACATCCGTAACGAGGTTGTCATTGGCGTGAACGGTGTCCACCCTCAGTCGAAGACACCGTCAGAAGTGACACCATCAGCGCCTCCGTTCCTTGGCTATAGTCATCAGAGGAGCTACAGTACTCCTAGTGCCGGACTGAACTTTGGTGCGCCCGACTGGGCTACCCGTGGCACGCTTCCCAGCAGCGGTGATCATCATACCTACTCGCAACTAGTTGGGCGGCACCAACCGGAAGTTGATTTGTTTGGGGAGAGCGAACAACCTCCCTCCAAGCGGCAGAGATGCAGCGGCTCAAGTCGAAGAGCATCCGACGTCGGCGGCTGTCTGACTCCTTCACTTTTTGTCGCTTGCGGTTTAGGCGGTACCTCTTCGTATCCTACACCGCCATTGACTTCTCCTAGAGAGTCCGGGGATGCTCAGGCCAAGAATGATAACACATCAATGGCAGATGCGTACACGGACGACAATGCTCTCTTTGATTTTGACTTTTTGGAATCCACAACGCTTGATACGGTAATGGAGGAGCCACATGAGGAGGAGCAGCAAGGGGCCGAGCCGTCGAACAAAGAGGATGCCGAAACAGTGGACTCTGCGTCCAGAGCTGCTAGCACGCCAACTGTGTCTTCCCACGGCCACAAGGAGGGCGGCGAGATGGCGGAAGAGACTGCAGAGCCTGCTGCTTTAGTAACTGACGCCAACAAGACCGCGGCTGAGGATAGCACGAATTTGGCAGCCTCAAAGGATGACCAAGCTACCACCTCAGTTGAAGTGGCTCAGGACTCCATTGAAGCCTCCGTCTCTGCCCCGCCTCAGGAGGAGGACTCGGACAGCAACATCATCGAAGAGTGGCTTGCCGAGCCGACGCCCTCTATTAGCACAGCCTCGAGCAGCACCAGCAAAACCGTCAACCCGGCTAGCCTCACAAACATGCCAGCACCGAAGACGCCGCCGACAACCCTTCAGCACCACCACATGGCTAGGTTTCAACCCATGCAGATCCCTCACCATCGTCAACAGCACCATGCCCACCAACAACCACCACCATACAAACGAGACGCCCGCTTCACCAAGCAGGACCACCCGGATCTCTTTCCGCGATTCAACAAGTCGGCCATCATTGACGCGCTAGTGTCGGCGGCTGGTATCAACTTTGACCTGTCTCTTTGTCGCGAAGTGGATGTTGAGGATCGGAATTACGATCACGAGCATGATGCCAACAATGACAACGGTAGCGAGAAGGAGAATCAAGGAGGCAGGGATAACTCTGCTGGGAAGGAACAGGCCCCATTAGCACCAGCACCAGGTGTTGGCTTGAGCGATTTGCTGGGCAGCATGGGAGGAGGCCAAGCAAATGGAGGTAAGAGGAGGATTGACGAGGTTGAGGCTGGACTTGGGTGTGGCTATACGACTGCGACCGTGAACGCTGCGAAGCCGGCAAGGAAGGTGGAGTTGGATTATTTTCGGCTGTGAGGGTGGAGAGGAGAAGGAAGAAATTAATGATGATATGTGACAGGAAAAGACAACGAAGACGATGACGACGGTGTGTTGTACGAAGGAAGAAGAGTTGTGATCCCAATAAAGGGCTTGGGTATAGACTAGATTTCAGCTTCAAGATTCCACTTTTGTTAGAGACATAAACCTCAAGACTTGGCTTTTGGAATAGAAGAGATTTTCGTTCGGAACGTCATTTCGAACCATTGCAAGAGCAGATCGATTGCTTGATGCACAGCTCGTCGTTCCTTCCTTGCCTCGTTTGCCAGCAATTCGGAAGTCGGAAATGAGCGTTCAAGCGTCCCCCTACCCCTCTGCCCCTTCCCAATTCTAACCCCTTTGCTAGTGCCCTCGCTAGGTTCACGAAGGAACGACCCGAACGAAAGGAAGGAACACTGCAGTTTTTGATCATAGAAGAATGTGTAATTCGAAGGACAATATGGTGGTCACGTGGGAAGGAAAAAAACAAAAAAAAAAAGAAAAAAAAAAAAAAAAAAAAAAAAAAAAAAAAAAAAAAAAAAAAAAAAAAAAAGGCTCCGTCGTGTAATCCAATGTCGACATTGCGGTTTTGGCGGTCATGATATGATTCCGATATCCGTAGATATCCGTGAAACCGTGAATGTGGATGTTTGACCATGCAATGATGGCATTTTGTCTTGTCTGTCTGTGCTCCATCATCATGCTTCGCGGCTTTTTCAATTTCCGTTCTCGCATTCGAGAAAACCCATCTTCATAAATTAAACTTCCGAAGAGGCTTCATTCAAGCTTTCCGGGGTTCCCCACCGGTAATCGGAGTGTGAAGCCAAAAGGAGGTTAGCGTCGCTTCCTTCTTTTTGCTGGATGTGGATCCCCTTGAAGCTTGGAACTTTTTGGTTCTTTCCCTGCGGCTCCGATTATGGATGGGCAACCATCACTAACAGAAATACGTGGGGTTTAGGAAGGAGATTGGTAAGCGACTATCGGGTACCGCTTGAGGACCCTGGGGGACCCTGATTTCGATCAATGCCCAATTCGGAGCAAAGTCGAGCCCAATGTGTGATGAGATTTGTGACGAAAGAGAGCCTCACAGGAACCCTTCCTTTTAGAGTTTCAGAGTTTTGACATCCGATGAAAGAAGAGAGGGGCAACTTTGAGTGCCGAACTGTTCAATCCCATGTGATTTACGCTGAGTTGGGAGTCGCTCCTTCTAAATCCTTCTCTTTCAAGTCCATTTAACTTCCAGGCTTGAATATGATTTGGATAGTTCAAATGAAGAACTCAGGAAAGGTGATATCTCTGGACGTTGGAGAACAGCATGTCATGCGGGATACAGGATCGTCCGATTGCTTTGCCTTGCAGATTGGTACATTCATGCGCACACACTTTGGCACACCAGGCTGGATCATCCACACATCATCGAGAATTGACTCCCGCCCTTGCATCCGTCAGCGCCCCACGAAACCCGATCTCCGTTACACTTTTGACCGTACGCACGTATGTGAGTAGTTTCCCATGTGAGTATGTGTTGGACGCGGTGTCGTTACATACCTATAGCTCTGGAGTTGTGAGCGAGGATGGACATAGAGAGCTGTTCAGGTCAAAGTCCAGAGTGTCTAAACGCCCGTCGGAGAATTGCATAAACCGATATCTAAAAGCCAGATTCTATTTAGCGCTTTGGTAAAAGAGTCATCGTGTCCCGGTGATGTCTTTTATGGAGCCATATGCCGTTGATGTACATAGCGATGCAGCAATGCAGAGATCCAATCGAGGTCGCATAGCACATGGGCCAAATTCTTGAAACTCCAAAAAGCTGAATGGTGGCATCAAAAGCCAAGCATCACCGCAAGAGACTCTAGGAGAGAATCAGCCGCCGCCCTGCCGCCCGCCCTCGTCAATCCCGCACCGCCAACCTATGAGGAATCCCGAGAAAAAGGCAGCCGACCACGCCAAACACGCCAGACACGCGAGACTATGAGCCCGAAACCCACACGGCCAAAATGCAAACCCCCAGAGACCCCCTACCCTGAAGTGTGCCTGGGCTGGCTTGCACGTTGACTGGACGACTAACCGTGTCTTGTACTCTTGTTGTTGGCCAACCAGAATCTTCCAAAGGGCTAGTCACTTGCCACGAGTCCCTAGCCTCTGTATGGCACGGCCAGGTAACGGCGTATCGAACGGCTCTTCACCTCTATCTCGTCCATCTGATACTTGTGATCGAACTGCGGGGGCTCCGAGTTTCTTTTTGAACAAGTGAACAAGTGAACAAATGAATTGAGTGCAAGTGTGCCTGCCTTCCGGGGCTGAAAGGACGGACGGGACGCTCTTTCTTTCTTACCTAACCTAGTACATAATACTCCCCCATCTGCCGTCTCCCTCCCGGTACTCGTAGTACCGTACTTGTCCTTGCTTTGCCTTAACAATTTTCAACGGCTCGGACTCGGGGGCGAGTAAGCGACACGGAAACACCCAACACTTTTTCCCCCCTCAGGAGAAGCAGCGAGAAACAACACGAGGGCGCCTTGTCGCGATATCACAGACCACACTGCAGACCACCCACAGACCACGTCAAGTTCTCAATCGAAATATCGCCAACGCAGATTGCGCATTGCAAGGGAAAGGAGGAGCAACGACAAGACAAGTCCCGTCGATCTCGAGACGAACGCCAAACAACCGCGATAAGATAGCGCTCGACGACAACCCCGACAGTGTTGTGTCATTCAGTGCAGCAGTGAATCCACTCAACTCTACTCCAGTTCCAGCTCCAGTTCCAAGTCCTATCATACAGCATTGACAAGGAAGGCGCCATCTGCGGATATTTCTTCTCCCACTCATTCTTTATTATTTGACAACTTCAACTTTAACAACTTTTGTGGCTTTTCAGATCGGTTCCCACAGTCGAACGCCACCACTGAAACCATTCATCTCATCTCTCTCTCTTCACGACTGGCTTTGTCGGACATTTTCCATCTATCGGTACAGCAGCAACACAAGGCAGCCAAAAGCCAAGGAAGCAAGCCCAGCAAGTGCCGTTGCTGATATCAGCGTCCATTTAGCGATACCCGGCATCCAGCCATCTCCTCCCTAATCTTCGCGCTCCACTCGCCTTGGATTGAGGGTTCTTCTGCTCGTCTTGACTTGGGTTAGCGCGCTCCCGGCCTTGCAAGTCCAACGAAAGTTGCAAATCAATCGCCCAGTACAGCAGAGCCAGTGCAGTCATTTGCAGCACGCAGCACGCACGCAGTACACGCAGTAGCAGGACGCATCTCCCAGCAGGCACGGCAACAAGAGCGGGACCCCGTCAGACAGAGTCCAGTCCAGTCCATCACTGTCAATCAGTGTCTCTCCTGGGTGTCACACACACACGCACGCACGCACCAGGGCAGTTTTAGCAGTCACAGCCCGCCCAGGGGCACCCACGCCCCCCGAAGCCGTTATAACGACGCTAAACGTTCAACCCCCTCGAGCCTCAACCACAAATCCACCCCCCTCCCGGCTCCCCCCCGCGCCTCGCGGCACCACAAGCACGAGTCTCCACCGACCCTTTGCGAATGGAGACCTAAGTATACTATGGCCCATGCTGCTCTTCTACGAACGAACACCGCCCCTGTATTTCAAGCGTCGACCGACGGCGTCGCCAGATTGAACAACATGAGTTTGTCCAACGCCGCGCGGGCAAGCCAGCTTTCGGGCTCGACGGCCTTCAATTCCACGACTTCGCTCAACTCGCTCACCTCCTCCTCCACCGCCGTTACCCCCGTGAACGGCCAGGTCGTCGCCACCACAAACATCATCAACCAGAGAGCCGACGCCTCGCGATCGCTGTACCAGATATGTCTGTCGCTCAAACAACGCCTTGCCCAGGTTCCCGGCTTCGAGGGCTACTTGGAACAACTGCAACACGAGCAGGAGAATGGGGATGATGGCCCTGTCGAGGCCCTTTGGAAGCTGCTGCGCACCGGCCTGCCCCTGCTCACCATCTACAATGCGCTGCAACCCGAGAAGCCGCTGCACGTTGATGAGCGACCGAATGAGACGGAAGCGCGACGGTCCAAACGCGCCATCATGGAATTCGTCAAGGCCTGCCTGAGCGACCTCGATCCTCCCGTTACCGAATGCTTTATTGTCGCCGACCTTACAGGGGAGGATACCACGGGTTTTGTCAAGGTGAGCGAGTCTTGGGGCGCCCGCACCCCCTTTCTACCCGACCCAACCATTCGATGGAACGGCATATGCTGACAACCACATGTTCGTGATCAGGTAACTTCTGTTATCAACTATGTGCTCGATCTCGCCGAAAAACGGGGCCTTTTGCTCCAAACCCAGCCATATCCCGAAGAAGATATCATGCAACCGGGTTCTAAGATGACCCATCGCGATTACATCGTTCGAGAATTGGTAGACACGGAGCGCAAATACGTACAGGATCTCGAAAACCTCCACGACCTAAAGAGGACTTTGGAACATAGGAGCGTCATCCCTGGCGAATTTATCCACGACATATTCCTTAATATCAACGCCATTTTGGATCATCAACGAAAGTTCCTCATCAGGGTAGAAACGACAAACTCGATGCCGCAAGCCAGACAGGAATGGGGAAGCTTGTTCGTTACAGCCGAGGAGAACTTTGGCATTTACCAGCCTTTTATCGCGAACCAGAGAAAGGCAGCCCAAGTTGCGACCCAAGTGTTTGACAAGATTCAAGAGGCAGGCCATCCGGTTGCGTGCGATTTCAATACCCTCGATGGTTTCCTGCTAAAGCCTATGCAGAGACTGGTCAAGTATCCGCTTTTGCTCAAAGTATGCTTGCTCTGCCCTTTCGTTGCTGTCATTGCGCTTGCTAACTGTTGGAAAAGGATCTGCTTAAGAAGAGCGAGGACGAGCATATCAAGGAAGACCTATCTGCCGGTATCGCTGCTGCTGAACGGGTATTGATGAAAGCCAACTCGGCCGTTGATAAGAACATCCTTGAGGAGGCTTTACAGGACCTTATTCACCGAGTAGACGACTGGAAGAGCCATAAGGTGGACAATTTTGGAAGTCTGCTCCTACATGGAGTATACACTGTTATCACAGGCAAGAGCGAACAGGAGAAGGACGTACGTATTTCCCCATGGCGCAGATGCCTCGGACCCCTTTGCTGCATAATCCGAGCAGATTATGGACCGCTAACCTTTCTTAGCAGTATGAGATCTATCTTTTTGAGAATATCTTGCTCTGTTGCAAGGAAATCTCCACAACTAAAGCCAAGGACAAGAAGGACAAAACGCGATCATCTGTACCAAAGGTGCGGAACAAGTTCGCCAAATTGCAACTCAAGGGCCGCATCTTCATGACCAACGTCACCGATGTAGTAGCCATTTCCAAGCCTGGTAAGCGACACAGTTGGAATTCTCGGCGGAACACAACAACAGGTGCTGACTCTCCAGGTTCGTACACCGTACAAATATGGTGGAAGGGTGATCCGGGCGTAGAGAATTTCATGATCAAGTTCCAGACCGAGGAGATGATGAAGAAGTGGGCTGCGGGTTTAGACGAACAGCGAAAGCAGAACACTCAAGCCCCGACTGCTCCTGACCAAGCTCCACCAAACTTTGCCTGGCTCGCCTCGCAAGGCGGCGGGCTGGAAAACCCCTACAAGGAGGAGGACGAAGACGAGGACATTTACAACGGGCCACCTCCCGGCGGCGCTGCCCCGACCGTTGCGATGCCGGGCACAATGCCACGGAACGGATCGAGCACAAGTCTACGGCAGCGGTCCGCCACCAGCGAAAGTCTAGCAGGTATGGCTCGGGCACCACCTCCACGATTCCCTCTTCCACAGGCACCCGCGCCTCTCAATGTTGGCCTTCAGCCATCACCCGCTGTTCGAGCAGGCGAGTCTTACTTCTCTCCCGTAGCCGAGTCACCCGCTTCGAGTCGGACGAGCACAGCGAGCAACATCTTCGCCAACGCCGGAGCCGGCTATCCTTTCCCCAAGACCGGTACTCCTCAAGGATGGCAAGAGGATAGCAACCGCTACACAGCCCCTGCCATGCCAAGGGCACCATCACGAGACGGCCCGTCGCCGGGCTTTGGGTTACCTACGCCAAACGGGAGGAACCCACGAGGACCTTCGATGCCTGTTATGCCTCGGGGAGATAGCAGCCAGTTTCAGCAGGCACGTAGTCGGAGTTATAGCACACCAGACATTGCCGGTCAGGCCGCGGCGCGCAACAACCAGACAGGGGTACCTGCGGTGCCAGGCATTCCCGCTCATCTGACCCATGCCCGTCACGATTCTAACATTCCTAGGAGTCAGACCGGCAGCCCAGCAAACGACCTCCCTCTACGAACCCAGACAAGTTCCCCTGGCAGGGAACGGAAGAACTATGGAGGCCAGTTGAATCAGTTCCCTGCACCTATCCGCCAGGGCACACCGGGAAGTGTCACCGGTTTCCCTCCCCCATCTGGCCCGCCACCAGCGGGTATGGCACCCCTTGCCCCGGTTGATGGAACTCGAAACATCACCCCGTCTCTCGGCACCGCGCCGATAATCTCCAGCCAGAACCCCCTCTCTCCCACCGAAGACGGCATGCTCCCAACCCAACTCAAGGTGAAGGTTCACTGCGATAGCGGTAACTACATCACTTTGGTTGTACTCTACGACATTACTTACCAAAACCTGATCGACCGCATTGACAATAAGCTATCGCGGTTTACCAGCAGCAGTATCGGTGGCGGCAATCTGAAGCTACGGTACCGGGATGAAGACGGCGACTTCGTTATGATCGAAAGCGACGATGACATCCAAATTGCCATATCAGATTGGCGTGAGGGCCTACGTAACCCAGATAGCGCCGGGGAAATCGACCTGTACTGCGAGGGGGAACTGATGGAGTGAACAACCAGGCCATCATAGAGGCACTGCGTGCTCGCAAAGGAACCAAAGCAGCTTCCAGCACCCTCTTACTTCTTTTTTTTTTTTTTTTTGGAATAGATTTGAACGACACCATCCCGTTCACCCTCACTGTCCATCACATTCTGTCTCTTTTAGCAACTGTCCCTCACTTCACACGGCAATTCGACTCGACAAACATCTTCTTCGCATTTTCTTTTTGGATACCTTCACCGAGTTTTCATCTTGTCGACCTGGGAAGGAAAGCATGGCAGGCACGGGTTTTCAACACATAGACGAAGGCGGATTCATACAACCATCATAAACGTCATACGCTTCTTGGGGAGAGGGCCACATTCCTTAACTCCGAAACCTCTATGCACACGTACCATTTATTTCGATCATCGTCTCTTATATCTCCTCAACACGCAAACACGCACACACAAAGCCATATATGATGTCAGCTATAGACACGGGCTTCTTTTTGGATTTTCTTTGTCATTACTATTGCGGGTCTTCCACTCTCCTTTCCGATTTTCTTTTTGGTCTTTTTGTTATTTCTTGCTCATCAGTGCTAAGTGGGAGGAAATGTTTCTTGTTAGTATACCTCGTCGATCTCTTTGAGTATTATTTTTGTCGAGTCGAATGCGCTGGGACGGGTATGGGATGTGGTGGGAGTTGATGCTACGGGCTCAGACGAGCAAACTTTTTCCCAGACGAGTTTCCGGGTTGCCGACCGGACAGGTAGAGCGATTGCGCAGAGCGAGTCCTTTGCTGGGAAGCACATGGAAGTCGAACGCAGATGTCAAAAGTGGGGGTGGTCAAACGCAAGCGGGGACGGGTTTTGGTAAATCGGTGGGCTTATCAGGACATGGATTGGAAATGGGTAGTAGGCGGGGGAAGAACTTCTATGGGGAAAGGAGAGGGGTCAGTGAGAAAGCGAGCGGATGGAGAGAACGGTAAAACGATGGGCGAAGTGCAGGAAGTAGGGCAGAAAGAGGGAAGGGAGAAGGAAGAAGGGAGAAGAAGGATGGTCGGCAAGCAGTGAAAGTTGTGTCCATTTTTTTTCTCGTCTTTTTTTTTGGTTGATCTTTATAGTCAGATATGAATACCCAATTGTGCATTTTTGTTGTTTGTCTGTTTTCTTTTTGTTATTTCAGTCTTGTTTATAGAGTCTAGAGCAGAGCAGGAGAGTAGGAAGACAGGAGGTTAGCTTTAGTTTATAACGTCGGTTAATGTGAAGAGCAAGCAATTTTAAATATGATACTTGGATGCAGTAGTGGTACAGAACTTTCAAATTCAAAATGTCTACTATAAAACGCCATATGCTTTCCATCCATATTGCCACAAATAATGTACAGCAGGCAGCCTTGGACTGACTGGCCCTCTATGCTGCTTACCCTCCGTCTCTTCCTTCATCTCCATGTCCTGCTTCCCGTTCCATCTGGGTATCACACCAGGGCCGCGCAAAACACATATCCCACACACCCAATGCCGGCCAACCCTTCGCTGTATGCCGAGCATTTCTGGACGTTGCGAGGCAGGTTTAGACTTGACTGATTTGGTCTTATTCTCGGTGCCGGTGCGTTTGGAAACCAACTTTGTTCAATTGTTTCCCTCTCCCTTTGTCCAAATACACCACTTTTCGACTTCTCGTCTTCGCTCTCTCCCCCATGGTAGTCGGTCTTGTTGAAAAAGAAGGAAAGAGTGATATTATCGCTTCCGCGTCGTGATCATCTTTCGTAGGGATGGAACTGTCGCAATTCGCATTCTTGTTCTTGTTCTTGTTCTTCTTCTTCTCCCTTCGTCTTCGTTTTCCGTTCTCGCAGACACCCCACCACCAAGGGATTTCCAAATGAGCGAGTCGTTTATTTCTTGCGCTTGCCCTGGGTAAGTCTCTCCTGGAAGCGAGAAAGGTGGTAGTTGATGGTGTTGTTGGGCTTGGGGGCGGGCTTGGGCGCGTCCATGCACGCGCGCAGGGCGTTCTCGACGGTGGCGCAACCAGCCGAGTTGTAACCGGCGGAGGCCCAGCAAGCTGTTTTGGTAGAAAGTTGGTTAGAAGAGAAACGTAGAAGAAGAGGAATTGAGGTAGTAGAAGAGGCATACCCAGAACCGAAGACATGACGGCGATGCAAGGGTTCTCCTCGGCCTTGTTGGCCTGGCGAACACGCAGCGCCCTCAGAGGCGGCAGACGGATGGGCTTGTGGGTCATTTTGTCGGCGTCGGCGGTTTAGACGATGTCGTCGTTGTCGATCGAGGACGGGACGAAGACGGGAGACGGGGGAACAATCGGGTCGCGGAGAGGGGCCGGGTTCCGTACCTGTCCGGAGCTACTCTCTCTGGAGAAGTCACTGTGGGTGCCGCTGCCGTGTGCGCCGGCCCCGTACCAGGAGGGGGGTGTGTTTCGATCTGTACTTAGGCATCTCGCAAACCCCCGATATTTAAACGATTGCGACTGCCAATTTACTGTGAATTGACAGTCCCAACCTGACGAAACGTTTGGAAATCCAAACGTTTAAAGATTTTGAACCGTCGAATGATAGTCAATTGATAGTTGGCAGCTACCAAACATCTTAAAAGCGAAATATAAGTGCATCTAAACGCTTAAAGAAGGCCGTGATGCCTAATGTACGTCTCGCCAAAAATCCGAACTATCCAAGAACAATTCGAAACACCCCCCCTCTCCCAGTACGGCCGGCTTCTTGGTGCGCAGGGCGGGTCCCCGCTGGAAAGATTTCGAATCACGTGGAGATAAGGGGACAGTTGCACTGTTGCAGGTCAGGCAGGCACGCAGTCGAGCGCTTGCTGCACTTCTGGCTTTCTCGCGGCAGAGGCGTCAGGCCGCGTGGGGTACAAAACGCATGTGGAGCATTCCTTTCTTGGCAATTCTGGCAGCTTCAAAATATGATGCAAGGTGATTGGTTAATGGCTGAACGAATGTAAACAATGGCCCGAAAGTGTCTGGGCGACTCCATCTTTTTGGGTTGAGGAGGGATTCGAATTGGTGGAGGGATTGTCACTCGCAACTGGACTGGAACATGTTCACACCTTCCCGTGCCTTCGCGATTTGTTGCTGCTGCTTGGAGGTTCTCAACTTTCCACCACTGCTCACCCCCCGGCCTTGCACTTTTGCGCAAAACACACGCGACATTCACACCTTCTTTTTTTTTTCCACAGGTCCCATTTTGGAACCACGACGATTTACGACAAATACCCATTACATTGTTGGCAGAGCATAGCTTTCGGCGTGTATTTGCTTGCTGTTGTAGCAAATCTCTCTCTTTTTTTCCCTTTTTTCTTCCTCCACAAAGAAGCGACCTTTTGTTTACATCGGGATTCCCCATCGCAGCCACACCACCACCACTACTCGACCACCGCCTCCTGTGTCCCAAGCAACGCGAAACAAACTACGGTTATCCTGCATACCTAGCTAAACACAACAACTCACTACACATAATATACGCCAAAACATAGCTCACAATTTACACGTCGCCGCATGACGGGGATACCAATTGCGACAATGGTGGACTTTACGGGCGGCGCCTTGAACGCTGCCATTCTCCACGAGACACCCATCTTCACATTTTCTCAAGAGTACGCCTGCAACTGCTATCTTCATACAGTGCATACCAGATGTATACTTCTAAAGATAAATAACTTACCGCGCATTTGTTTTTCTGCAGGCGACCATTCCTCGCATCCGACCATCTAGCACCTCCGCATATTGCTTCTCCCAAAGCGTGGGAGCGCGTCCCCGTTATTGCTCTCCGCCGCTGCGGCCCGCGCCAAATCTGGAAGCGCGTGGGTGGTCTGGTTATTCCTCCACCCATTGACCCTGTCTTCGTAGAGCTCGATAGTCGAGGCCGTGGACAACGAAAACGCGCACGCACCGAACGATATGTACCGACTTTCGCCAACTACAATGTCGACGAGAGATACTATGCCATCCACAACGGTACCCCTGACCTGGCCGAGGCGAGAGCTTATCTTTCAGCAGCAGCAAGCTATCTGGCCAGGGAAGCACCCGATCCCCGTCTCGTTGCGAAGATTCTCTCCAAACGCGCCACCTATCCCGACGACCGACTCAGCTATGTCCCGAGGAAGCGACACAATACGCGCTGGCCCCTCCAGCGACTGGCGAACCCTACACGCATGCTGGCAGAAATGCAGCCATACATTGAACTCAATGTTCCAACAGAACCCGAGACGGTCGAACCGGCGCATCGCATCCAGGGCCCGCAGTTGATGAGGAGGTCGACGCGCCGTGCTAGCAGCCGCCTGTCACTCATGTCATTAGAGCAATCGCCCAGCAAGATGGACTTCTCGCCTATCAAACCGCCAGCGTCCCGTATCCTATCGCCAGTCAAGCGGTCACCCTCCAAATTATCATCACCGAAGAAGGTTGCCGAATCACCATTACGAAAGTTCAGGGTCACTGCCACTCCTACAAAAGTCATCCTCAAACCTTCGAGGCTCAGTCTGGCAGCCCAAACCCCCATCAAGTCCACGCCTCTGAAGGCTACACCCATCCGTCCGTCAAGCGTGTCCGAATCTGACAGCGAGGTCACTCCTGCGCATCTCCTCCACTTATCACCCTTGCTTTTCGACCAGCCCATCCCAGAAACGCCGTCAGTGCCAGAACATGAGAATAGGAGACGCATTTCGTTACTATCAGCGAGGCGAAGTGATGCTCGGCCCAGCTTCATTACTAGACTTCTCAAAGAGTTTGAGCGGGACGCTCCGGAACGACGCCATAGTTTCAGCTTGGCAGTCGAGGCAGTTGCCGCTGCTACTAACAGCAGTCGCCGGAACTCTGTCAACCCCTCTTGTATTGGCTCTGAGGACCAAGTAGCGGGAGATGACACCGAGGACGCCCAGAAGCAGCTCACGGAGCAAGAGCAGGTGCCGCCTTCGCTTTCGCGGCCATTGGAGGTTGACGCTGGGACGAATCTGGATATTTTCGGTCAGCGCAGGAGATCGGCCCAATCGTGGGCACAAACCCCGACTCCAACTCGAACTTCTCAACTATCTGTCGTAGAACCCAGCGCTTCCTCGCCATCGAGGGCCGTTGACAGTGTTTCTCTACCTCTGGAGCCGGTTGGCTCTGCGCCTGGAACCCCTTCAGCTAGGGGTACCGATTGCGCCGTGGGTGTGACAAACACCGAGAACGATGCAGACTTGCCCCTCGAACAGGCATCAAGGGACCCCAGTCCTGAACCCGCCTCCCCTGACCAACAGCCCGAGCGTCAAGAGCCACCCGCACCGCTTATTGTCGAGCAACCAACCAACACAGAAACTGAGCTCGATGACGGGTTTGAGCCCTTGCATCCCGAAGGACTATCGACCATTCTCGAGGAAGATTCCGCGCTGGAGGCATTTACTCCTGTCAAACATCACAACCTGCCTACCAGATCATCGCCAATGAAGCCTTCAAGCCCAACTCCTGGCCGGGTGAATCTTGGCACGCCTGGTGTCGGCACATCTTCTCCCGCTATCATTCGCCAGGAAACTATTTCACTGCAAGAGCTGCCGAGTGAGGCGCCTTCGAGCCCGACACCCATTCGGCGACCAACGCCAGAGAAGTTCGGATTTGGCGCACAGCCGGCTGCTGCCTCCCATCGGCGCTACTCTGCTGCACATGAACTACTCATCGACACATCGTCGGCACCAACTGCTGAAAACTCTATCATTGGCGCGTCGTCACCCGTTACTTCCCAGGTAGAAGCTTCTGCTTCCCAGGAAAAACCTGAAGAAATGCCAACGGAAATCGAGGAAGACCCAGAAACTGCCCTGGAGAAACACGACAATGAGGAACCTTCCACTGTCATTGACCACCAGGACGATAAGGTTTCCAATGAAATTGCCCAAGGCATTGTGACTAGTCCGACAGCTGTTCGGCAGGCGACATCCGAAACAGCGAATGCTTCTTCTCCTGTCTCATCTCACTTGGACAACGCGGTTCAAGAGAATGTTATCGAGGAGGAGGCGTCTCCTGCGCCATCATCTCGCCAAGGAACGCCAGAGGCCGCTAACATTAACGTTTCTTGCTCTCCTGGGGGTACCGATGGCACTACTGACCACATCTCTGAGGTGGTGCTCTCCTCTTCAGGTCTCAACTCTTCACCGTCGGTCGTCCAAGAGACGATCATCGTGGAGGCCGGATCTCAACGTCCAGCTACGCCCATGATCGCAGGTACTGAAGCACCGGCTTCTTCCGCTCGTGACGTAGAAGACAGTACTCTGGAAAATAAGGCTGACGGTACGCCGAGCACCTCTCCATCGGCAGCCTCGATCCGATCCAGCCATTCTGCTGAACAGATGGACATTGAAGAGCACAAAGAGCAGTCACCGACACGACAAAGTCCAACAAAGGACGACAGGGAGGATGCAGCTCGCCCAACTGAGCCTAGCAATCACCAGCACAATGGACAGGAGGAAGACTCAGGGTTGCCAAGTACCGGGCCGGTTTCGGGGCCTGAGGAGCAGTCCACGCCCAGCGAAGAAACCACCTCTGAGGGTGACCTTGCATTGTCCGAAAACCACGTTTCTGAGATGGAAGATGCGATGGCCGAGTCTCATTCGTCGCCCCAGAGTGGTGGTGCGGAAGACAATGGAGAAGCTGGTCCGCCGGCATCCTTTGTGGACTCCTTTGTCCCGATCGACAAGGATACCGAACAGCCTGCTATTCCGCCTGAAGAAGATAAAGAGGATGAGACCTCGGACGCATCATCGGTCATGGAACAAGAGGAATCTGCTGACCGCTCAATGTTCACTGAACTACCTACCACTGACGAAGTATCAACCTTCGGCCCAGAAACGCTCGAGGACTCTAGCACCGCCCCGATCTGTGACACCACTCCCGAAGAGGAAAGCGATTCCATTGAAGCTGCCCCTGCTGAGCCAGAAGACGTCAATAATACCGTGGAAGATCCATTGGAAAGCTCGACAGCTTCTCCTGGTGATTCCGACGACGACGACGACGACCGACACAGTGGAGACGAAATTGAGGTTGTGGAACAGGTTGACGCGGAGGACTCATTGATGAGCGACGATGAGGACGACGTGTCTCTGATTGCCGAACAGCCCATTCGTGTCGAAAACGATACTCTGTCGTTGCGGTCTCTGCACGAAGAATCCGAGACGGATATGATCCGGAAATTCATCAGCAAAGTCGCCGCCGATAAAAGTGCCAAAGCAGCCGCTGCAGCTGAACTCGAAAACAGAAGCCCGCCCGAGGGTGATGCTGACTCTTCCGCCGAGGACTCCGAGACTCCTCCTAAGAGGACCCCCCTTAGCGAGAAGAGCCCCAATAGCCCCAGTCCAACTAAAAAGCGTAAGCTTGACGAGCTGGGTAATGAGCCTAGCAAAGAGGAGTCACCCAGGATATCCAGAGAAAGCCCTGTCACTCGAACTGTGAAGCGTCGGAAGGGGTTGGTCGAAAACTCGCCGCCTCCTGCAGAGGGTGACGATTCGGAAGACGCTCCTCGCCGGTCTACGCGCCAACGCAAGACTCTTATCAACCTCAAATCGGCACCGTCCGCCAACTCGATCGCCAAATCCACCATTCCAGTGCGCATGCCAGGGATGGAGATGATGGATACGGTTAGAGCTCGTAACGAGCAGAAGGATATGGCTGCTGTTACGAGATACAATACTCGTAAAAACAAGGGCAGCGCTTTGTTCCCGCAGATCGTGCTCAAAAAGATGGAAAAAATGAAAAAGCAAGGAAAGGAATACGTCTACAGCTCTAGTTCGGCTGAGAACGACAACCCCACAGAGACTGAGAAGAAAAAGAAGAACAAGGGGGTGCGGTGGGCAGAAACCCTGGCTAGGTTCCAGGGTGATGAAGCACCAGCACCTGCTAACTCCAAGACCCGGGCTCTTTCCAACTCCCTTCTCGCCGATGTTCTCAAGGCAGATGCCGCCCTTGACGACGATATCGATGAGTTGGCTGATGAGAAGCCAGTTGTAAGCTCCAAGAAGGTCACCACTACTCACAGGGTGCTCAAAGCAAGGAGCCAGGTTAAGAACAGGGGCGAGTCATCAGCTCCGGAGCCTACTACCTCCAAACCTTCCATCCCCAAGCCCAAGAAGGTCATGCCTCCACCACCGACCCCTATCACGAGGCGGACCGCTGCTGCCCCATCCATCCCGACTCCTGCCCCTACCCCGACAACCAAAACATTGCCGACGCTGCCACCCAAACCCACCACGCTCCCCAAGGTGACCGCTCCGCCGAAGCGTGCCACTCGTTCCGGGAAGTCACTCGTACCGACACCCATCAAGGTGACGGCTGCCACGAAGCCCAAGACTTCGGTCCCCGCTGCTCCGCCTCCGCCTGCTCCCACGCCTCATCGCGGCCCCGGCAGGCCGAGGCTGAACCCGCCACCATCGTCTTCGAGCGTAACGTCCACTCCTACGATTAACAAGATCACCAAGACACCTGCTACTACCGGCAAGACGATCGTCACCGCTGCTGCTCGGCGGGCGACCAGGGTTGCGGCGGGGTTGGGGATGAGTGTTAATGGGACGCCGGCGCCAAAGAGGAGGGGGAGAAGTGCTTCTTGAGTTGAGTGAAGTGGATGAGTGGGTTGGTACTTGTCTGTCTGTCGTGAGAGTTGTGTTGAGAAAGTGTGTTGTGTGTTGATAGAGGTAACTGAAAAGCGAGAGAAGAGGGACGGTATATCTCTGATTGTTTAAGTAACTTGTGTAGGCCAAGCCGGCCCAGATTATTTGTTTTTCTATACGGAGTAGGGGTAGGGAAGGGAGCATAGCATGGCGTGTTATGGCTTGAAGATTCGGTATGGGTTTATGGGGGTATGGATATATGGCTATGGATGGCTATGGATAGACGATACCACTCAGTGCTGAGGTGCTTGAGTTACACTTCTGCGACATGAAGCGATGAAATGATACCGAATTTTATTTTTTTGAGCTCTACTGTTTACACATATGCCCTTTCCAACGTGATGGGTGTTGGAGTCTACCTGAGAAGGAAGAATAACTTATCATTGCTGTGATGGAAATAGACAGACAGGGAAACATACCTGGTAGATATATATCTGTACGACCAAGTCTTTCGAAAGTCTTCTCGCGTTGTACAACAGCGGCTTCGGTTAAGCACAACTGAGAAGAGAATTATGTAGAGCGATTAGACAAACACGCTTTCGGACCAACAGAGCTTCGGCATATCAAGTTGTCTAACTCCGTCCAGGTTCCCAGTCTTATTTGCACAAAGCGTTGTATGTACGTACATGTTATCTTCAATATGGCTGGAAAGTTCAAAATGATGATGTTAAGCTCGAAACGGCAAACATTGCGTGGGTGTGCAAAAAAAAAAAAAAAAAAAAAAAAAAAAAAAAAAAAAAAAGGCCTTGGTAGGACGAGCCCGAGATATCAGTTCAAGACTGTCTTTTACCACAGGTAAAGAGAACATGGAAAAGTGGTTTGTGTATTGCTTGAAAGTTGCAACATGCAAAAAAGTCAAAAATATGAAGTTGCGCCAGCCGCGAATCGAACGCGGGGCCCATCGATGGCAACGATGGATTTTACCACTAAACCACTGGCGCTTTTTCATTGGTTGTAGGTAGGAGCTCAAAACTGGTGCTTATGAAGATTATCGGAAAGAGAAATCTTCTGAAACGAGAAGAGCTCGGAGCCCAGACGGCTTGCTTGCTGAATGAGAGCGATTTGTCTTTGTCGAAGTCATATTGACAACTTCTAGTATATAAAGCAAGGTGAAGGAAATGTTTGCGTAGAATTTCGAGAAAGAGAAATAACTAATCGCGTGCATGGACTTCATTCAGACTGCACACACCAGGCCGAAAGAATGCTTCGTACATATTCTACTTTTGGTACCAAAAAGGATCGTACATAATGCACTGCGACACCTCGATCATCTCAAAAGGTTCGGCAAATATCGCACGTGCTGGATCAAAATAGAAGTCTCAATCCATTCCATACCAACAAGCGGATGCAAAAAGAAGGGCAAAGTAATTGCTATGCAAAAAAGAAGAAAAAAATTCCAAAAAAGATGATGTTATCGAACATCGGGAATTGAGCCCGACGTGGGGGTCGAACCCACAACCTTGAGATTACGGAGTAACTCCTTAAGAGTCTCACGCTCTACCGATTGAGCTAGCCGGGCAGCTGAAATGAGCTGCCATGATTGGTTGATTGTCCGCTTCAGAACTTGTGCCTATATATCCCAATGCCCTGTATCCAGAATCTCTCCGTTCCTTCGATTGGAATCTCACGACGTTCATTCCCACTTCTATCTCCAATCTGGATATACTCCCTATGGTATGACGAAACGTTGGAAATCCCCGAAACAGAGAATCAAAACAAAAACTCCACCTCCTTCCACTGCACATACTCATCAAACAACGCCGTCCCTTCCAGGCTCTTGATCAAATGCTCCCTTTCTTTCTCCCTCGGTCCACCACCTATCATTGCCCCTCGTCCTCCTCCCCCTCCTCCTCCTCCTCCTCCTCCACCGGCCCGTATGCGTCTTCCATACAACCTAGCAAGGTGGTAATGTGCACACCTTCCTACTACTCGGGCTGCTTTGAATACCGGCGATGATGATGATGAGGAGTCACTCCTGAGCAGAACTTTGAGGGAAACGCTGGGGATTTCGCTGCCTCCGCTGCCTGTGCGGCTTGAGGATTGCGGGTATGTATAGGAAGTAGGTGCAGTTTGTGGTATAGGAGCAGCACCACCACTGGTCACTGTAGGCGATAGCAGGTTTTCTGTAGCGGTGATGACCGAGGAGAGGTACGCCTCTGCTTGGGCGTCTTCGCCATGCGAAAGAAGCCAGATGGCAGATTCGAGCCTCGATATGGCTTCTTGAAGGAGGATGCCTTTTGGATCTTGTTGCCAATCTCGTTGATATTGTTGTTGTGATGATGGTGCTGACACTGGGACTTGCGATGAGTGGTGATGACTGCTTGGTGGTGGATAAGCGGATGAAGGATTGGGATTGAAGTTGAATATGCCCTGTTGCCCTGGAACCGGGATTTCTGCCCCGAAGATTCTCTTACTGTGGTCGTTTGGGGAGGTCGTCGGTAATGGCGACAAAGAGGAAAGTGGAAAAGGGACATGGTGGCTCAGTATAGGTCGGCCATCGATCGTCTCTCTGAGAAGCAGCAACGACTCAAAAGGTACCTGAGACACACCCAAATCTTCGACTGTCTGCTCTAATACCGTGTTCAAAAACCGCTCGGCGGATTTTTTGTAGTCTTGGCTGTTGCTGTCCATTATAAGCTGCCTGAATGGCGATGCAGAAGCGTCTGAGTGCCGGTGGTCGTGGTGTCTCGGCTGACTGGTACTGCTGCTGCTGCTGGCGTTCACGTTCACATTTGGGTGGGATAGGAGGTAGTAATCGGCATCATACCCGGCAGCTGACACGAAACCTTCCTGTTCGGTAGCAGTGGCAGCGCCAGCTCGACCAACACCATTGACGGCACCGTTGCAGCCATGAGAGGGACGTCGGTAAGCTTCTCCTGTCCCTATCTCTCCGAGCCGACCACTATCGGCAAATCCACCCGGCAATACCGGTGGAGGATGTGGTGCCGAACAAGTGTTATGCGTCTCCTCCAGTAGTGTTCTCGCAATTGAGACCAGCGGACTCGCTACTGGAAGCTGTGCCACGTCAGTGCACAACCCAAAGGCGTGGATGAAATTGATGAAGTAGTAGAACTTGGCACCGATCACGCTACGAACCATGGGCTCGAGCAGAGCGAACGACCTGTTGATGGTGCGGTAACGACGGACAATGTCTCGGGTGGCCATGGTGACATTGGAGTTGGGACCGGCGTCGGATAGTTGAACTAAGGTTTCGCGGTAGAAGGCCGCTTTGTAGCGGATTGTCATCAGCCATTCTAATGCGTGCGAATACCCGAGCCAGTATTGTGTTGTTCCCCAGGTCTTGTCATTGTCTTCGTGCATGAGGGTTTCGTAAATGCGAGCCAGAAACTTTTGAAAAGAGTGGATGGTGACGGAGTGTCCAAGAGAGGGCAGAGTTTCCGAGTGACCTAGATTGAGTGGTGGTCGGAGCGTTTGCGTAGGAGAATATGGGTGTGTCTGTGCAGGATATGGTGTCGAGTTCGAAGTTCGAGGATCCATTCCGGTCATGATAGAGGTTGAAGAGGCGGTCATCGGTCTTGTGAACGGTGGCCCATTGTGGGTGTAATGATCCGATCCCGCTGATGAAGAGAGTGACGGAGTGCTGGCTGATGGCTCGTGGCCGTAATGTTGGTGATGCTCTGAGATAGGAGACGGAGTCCGACAGGTGATCTCCCTTGCTACTGCCGGACTGTACGGCCGGTCGGCCTCGAGCAAACGGGCAATGTCCAGCCCTTTCCGTTTGACATAGCTATTGACTCGGTCCCAGTCAATTTCACGGCCGCGTATCTTGTACGTTGTCGGTTTCCCATGCTTCTCCCTCTCTCGTCTCAACCGGAAAAGCTCGACAACTTCGGACTCCTTAAAATTCTTATCCAGTCCCCAGGCCTTGATTCGTGTCTTGTACATGCGTTGTCTGTGCGAGTGCGTCAGTCCACATGATCCATTTATTTTGACGGAGCGCAGAAGCCGATGTGTTTGCTTACGTCGCCCGAAAGCCATGACGCTCTTCCATGATACTCATCACTTCTTTCAACGACAAGTTTTGGCTTTGGTAAAGTTCCTGGATTCTCCCTCGATGCTCCTCCCACTCGTCGCCTCCTGCCCATCCTGGCATCTGCTGTTGGTGAGCGTGTCTCACGCCTTCCATGGTGTCCACGACGTCATGTCCTTCCCTTAATTTTTGGATGACCAGGGAAGTCGCGTCCTTCGCCTGAAATACGATCTAGCCTTCTGTTCGCACGACCTCAAAATGATTGCCCTCAAATGCCCCGGTTCGTGTTTGAAATGGTTCAAAAAAGCCCACATCCAACGTGTCGTCTATGCTCGAGTGGATTCAGGGGTTGCGGTCGTTGTGTCGGCTGAATGAGATCACCATCGGTCGTTTCGAGCAGAAAGTGTCAATGTCAAAAGGGCGAAGATAGTCCTGAAACACATTTTCCCATGCTCGCCTGCACAAGCGATAGGGGAAATCCAGCCGTGCCAACCGCGGCGTCTCTGAGGACTCACGCTACCCGATGTTCCTAGATGACTAATTCAATGCGTGGCACTTTTGAAGCAACAAGAGAAACAGAGACTCCTTGTGTCTATGACACGTGGAACTGGGGAAGTCTGGGGGAACTGGATCAAAAGTCCCGTCATGTTTGCTGAAAGAGTGCTGCAGCGCCTATCGATCTGCCATAGAACCGGAGACAGAGAAGGCTCGACAGCTAATCTCTGATAACCAAACACCAATGGGTCAGTCAGGTAGTCTGATAGTATTTGCTAAGTTGGGCGGGGAGATCACAAAAAGGGAAGTACCTAGCCACGGGAACAAGGCACGGCATTGGTCGGAACAAAGCCCGGTTACACGTCGGACAAGTTCCATATCAGAAGTCCCTCGCATCAGCCCGTCCCGTCATCAACGAGACCTTTTTCTTAAAAGGTGTTGTGCAGCCGCCGTCACTTTTGCTATGCAGAAGGACCGCACTGTTTAGACGATCTCTTGCCGGTCCGAGGTAGCCGCTGTGGACCCAAGACATTTGGTGATGAAGAACCGTTCATATGCCATTCAACAAGCCGGCATCGGCGCATCCTCACTCTCCGTAGAGTATTAGGTTGGAGTAAGGTTTGGAATCATGTCTGGCTTTGTCACATTGTGTTGATCCACCTGTACGGTCATGTGTGGTATTCGCTTGGCGTAATTGTCAGAAGATGTTTGAGCAGCGGTAGTCTAGATAAAGTTGCTTACCGTGCATATAATGGTACGGGGATTGCCAAGGTGCATCAATCCACATGGGCCGTAATCTCATCTCGTCCGTCCTGAACCACCCATTGCACATCAGGGGTTGTAAATTTGACTAAGGCTAGCGGATGCCTGGCGGGAAGGCGTCACACATGACCTTTCTGTCCTGTGGGGAAACCTGAACCAGCAGCCGCTAATAGTTAAATACGAGTCTCGAGGGCAGGCGAGAGACAGGTTTGAGTAAAGCTTGATGGTATCGACTTATCCATACAAATGCTGAATGGTAGAGATATCGAGGGCAATGAAAGTCTCATGAGCCATACTGCAACATCCAAGCCGGTATCAGCAACAACATTCCGCTCAACGTAAGAATGCAAAACCGCTGCGCTAATTCAAGACTTCCAGAAAAATATAATAGCTTGTGGACGAGCTCATTCAGGCAATAGCCTCGCGAACTGTTCAGATAACTACTCCACATCGTCGTCGCCATGCCGATGCTGCGCCAAAAACTCGGGTGGCACGTCGTTCTCACTCTCCGGGTTGCTGGATTCCGGACCTTGTCGCGAAGCCCGAAGACCCACTGACACCCCTCCGGGTTCGTCTCGATCGTCATTATCGACACCAGACACCAGCAAGTCCGGAGGGACTTCATTGTCGTCACTCTCATCATGATCCGCGTGCTTCTTCTCTTCTTCCTCATGAGGCTCATCCTCGAGGTCCACCAAATCCAGGTGATTGCGGCCATATGTGTGCTGAACGTTTTCATCGCTTCCATGAACGACGCCGTCAACACCGTGTTGTCCAGTGGCTGTCGGTCTAGTACTGGTGGACCAAGCGCCAGTCGAATCCTGCAACACCGTTGCTGTGGATCTCCCCAATCGCGGAGTACTGCCATTGCTCCCCTGGTATTGTTTCTCTTCTTCGACCTCGTAGGCCTGCTCCATCAGCATGCTTTGGATCATATCTTTGGCTTGCCTGAATGCCTCCAACTCGGCACCTATAGCACATAATAGTAACTTCCACCCGTGTTCTTCGGCGAGCTTAAACTTTTCGTCTAGCTCACCCATGACTTTGGTAACTTTGTCGAGTTGTGACGCGTAGAACGTGAGGGGACTTTGTGCTTGATCATCGGCAACGGCCTTTCCCTTGCCCTTGCCACCGCCATGGCTGAAATCTACAGGCTCAGCACTGTTGGCCTTTGCAATCTCCTTGCGCAGGTCTTCCTCGTACGATATTACCAACCCGACAACCTCCTTCCACATCTCGGCACCCTCCTCCAGAGCGGAACGTTCTTTGTTCACCTCCTCTTTGCGCCGCTCAAGAAGGGCAATTTCACTCTCCCACCAATCCTTCGCCATCTCAGATGTCCGCCGCTCCGGTCGTAGGCGCATGAATTCCAGACCTACCAGGGCCTGCTCTTCCACCTCTTGATTACCCTCATGGTGACCGGGTCCTATCACAGCCTCAACATCCAAAGGTAATACCCTCGGCTTCACCAAAATGTCTTGCATTTTGTCATCCACATCTCTCAGAGCCCCTTTGTAACCACTCAGGCCTGCTTCACGGCGATTCCTAACGTCTAGCCTTCGTCCATCCAGCCATCGTTTACGCTTCCGCAAGCCTACCAACCGCTCTTCCAACTCGACTATTTCCGCACGCACGGTGGAGTACTCCTCGTCAAGCTCACGCAGCTCCCGGGCAAGGGGTTCGTCGTCATCATCCTCCAAAGTCTGTAACTCGCCCACAATCGCATCCCGCTGCGTCGAAAGCTTACGCAACTCTGAGAGCGCCTTCTTCCGGACAAAGAGTGCAGAGTCAAGGTTCGCTTCCTCTTCGACTTTGAGGTCGGCAGCTAGTGCCATGGTCCTAGCCAAAGCGGCTCTGGCCCCGCGTAGAGTTAGGGGCTTCTGGCGTGGTTGGCGAACGGGAATGATTATTCCGGTTTCCGTCGTACGTGTTGGCAGCTCAAACACAGCATGTGACCGTCGGGCGGTTGATGTACTCCCGGCCTCACTGATGTTAGAGCTTGGTGGCTGGGCGGCACCTGGGTTGAGGTTCGCCATCAGCCCGTTAGACTGGGCGTCAAGTATGCGCTGGAATTCCTTCTGGATCAGGCGTTCGCGATGCTGTAGGTTACGCCAGAAGGTGTCTTGCTCGAAGCGGACTTCATCCCGACCACGCGCCACAGGCCCCCCTTTGTCAAACAAGACGCTGTTGATATTCTGGGCAATGGAAGAGACTCCGAACTCGAGCGGCGACGTTGGCGAAGAGTACCCATCTTTATCGTTTCGTTGCAAGACTTGGGTTGAGAATATGGGTGGTGGCGGCCCGGCAAAAACAACACGAGACTTCTTGCTCTTAGAGGTCGATCGAGTGGTGCTCACTTTGTCACTGAACGCCGAGGATCTGGATGGAGACGGCGAAGCTCGTCGTCGGAAGGCTGACTGATTGCGATTCTGCGGTACACGATGACTCGTAAAGAGGTCGTCGGGTCGAGGCGATAGTTCGTCCAGGTCGTACTCGCTGGACTTTTTCCGAACGGAGCGGCTTGCTTGGTTTGGCGGCCACATATTGTCTTATGGGCTGGATAATCGCGAGAATGAGCAGGTTACTGACTGGTATTAAGACAATTCGTATTGAATCGTAAAGCGGTTGCTGAATAAAACGGAGATCTTGTCAGCAATGCAAGCACGGAAGCGCACAGCAAGACACATGGGCATGGATGTACCGATAGAGCATTACAGTCCAGACTGTAAGCAAGTGATATGTCCCAAGTTGAAGAGAATCAACGGCAAACCATTAATTGACAACTCTTAACATACGCAAATGAACATAGCGGCGAAAAATAAACAAAGTCGATGGGACTCGGAGCCAGCGGTGGGAAGGGCTAAAGTATGAATAGAAGAGCAAGTAGTGGTAAGATGACGGAAAGACCAACCGGGAAGCGTGGTGCAGGAGAAATGATCGGATGCTTTCTTTGATCCGATGATTCAAATGATACTTGGGGGCGCGGCGGCTTGGCATTGTGCCCACCCCCTCTCATAAAAGAGGGGGCTGAAAAATTCCAAGATAGCGAAATATTATAGGATAATACCGACCGTATAAATATAAAAATACCTATTAACGCCGCGCAAAACCCCTCATTTAATATTGTAATTTCGGAATACCACTATACTTCATTCTACTATATCCTATTATAATTACCGCCATTTAACGCTATAAAAAGTAAATAGTCTATATATTTATATAATAATAAAAAAAATCTAACTAACTATATAATGCCCGTAAATTTCGATAAATATTTTAAAGACTTAGGAGAAATACCCGCTAAATATAAAAGCGCCCGTATATATTTCGATATTCGTAAGAGGGTATTACACCTTCGTAACGGCGTTAACCGTAAACTTCCTTCTATTAAAAATATCGCCACTATTATTAAAGAATCCCGCAACTCTATATCTCGTTATATTAAAATATTAAAGGATTATACTAAATTAAATATTTCGTCGCGTAGTATAAATAAACCGCGTATATTAATTAATACGGAGGAAAATATATTTATTTCGTATATTATATTTTATTTCTAAAAATAATTCCTAATATTATATAATATAATCATAAATATTACTAACCGTTTACGTTCGTTACGTAGCGCGCCGCCGTTTTATAATATTTAATAATTAATGTAATTTTTTAAAAATTATTTTAAATTAAAGATAATAATTTACTATATTATTAATATTAAACGCCGTTTTTAGGAATTAAACGAAAAATATATAACCGAATAATTCGATTAATATAAAATTATAATTAAAAAATATAACGTTATTCCGGGAGATATTTAAAATTATAATAAAATAGGGGTACGATTAGGTTACATAATTAACGGGCGCGTTAAAATAATCGTATTACAGGACTTAATTAAATAGAAAATAAATTATTATATTACTTTATTAAGAAAAATATATAAGGATAAATATTAACCGTTTATTATTATTTTCTTTTAACTAAAAATAAACGATATTATTAACCGCGAATTAATTACCCTTATTATTAATATAAACGCCGTTAATAAATCTATCCCTATTTATATAATTTTTAAAACGGATTTAATAAAAGATTTTATTATTAACGACTTCGATAATAATATATAATTTATTCGCTTACTAACCGGATTTTTTAACGTAGAATTTACACTTAATTAATTAAAATATTAGAATTAATATTCCTTTTATTTATCCCCTACTTTTACGAAATTGAAGGAGGAGGATAAATACGAATTATAGGAGGAAAAAGGAGGGGAGGGGTTTTCTTTTTAAAATTAATTTAATTACAATTAATATAATATAACCTATTTTAATAATAAATTCTAAAACCTTAATAGCGGTATTAATTTTAAAAAATTATATAAAAAATTAATATACTATATCCTTATTATCGACGGCTTTAATAACTATTACGATATAGAGGTTAAAAACTATATTAATATATTTAATATTATTTTAATAAAATTACCTCCCTATTTTACTTATATAATATAACCTTTTAACGTTAACGTATTTTTATTTATTAAATTTTAATATTAGAAAATTTTACGGTAATTCGTAGAGAAGGGAGAATATAATTTTATACGCACTACCTTCGTACGCGAATTTAAAATAAATTAATATTTATCCTTTTATTTTATTCCTTTTACTAATTATATTATTACTAACCTTTTAACGTATTTTCGACGTTAATTTAACTATATATAATATCCTTAATAAATTTTTTAATATAAGAATATTTTTAATAAATTATAATAGGGTTTTCTATTAAATCCGAATTAAATAGCCAAAGGAAATTAACTTTACTTTACCCTCTTTATTCCCCCGTATAAACCGTTATTAGTAGGCAGTTAATTTTACAACCTATATTAAAGATAAATATTTATACCTATTTAATTCCCTTACTAAATAACGTTTTTTATTTATTAAAATTATAATTTATAAAGCCCTATTATTATATAATAATATCTAGATTCGTAACCGCTAAAATAGGGAGAGGGTAACTAATTTAAATTATAAAATAAGGCATTAAGTATATAAAGTTTTAAAGGAGGGTAATTCGTTAAATTTTTTTAAAAGGGAGTTTAATTAATAAACTTTAGAAAGGTAATAAAAAAAATAGTAAGTAGAATAAAAATACTAATTGCTAACGGTCCGCTTATATAATAAAAAAACGTAAAAATAATTATACGAGGAATAGTAAAAGGATCTTAATAGTAAGAGTAAAATTACGTAGAAAATTTACTTTAATAATTAAAAGAAAGAATAATTAAAGGATAAATATATACTATTATACAAAGAAAATATATTTAATAAAAAAGGGGAAGAAGAGGGGAATAGGCTATATATACGTAATTTATAGGGAATATAATTATTTAATTACTATAAAAAGGTTTTAGGAGATAAGTTCGATATATTATATTCTAACAATTCAATCGAAATTAATTTTAATAATAATCCCTCTACTACCTAATTACTATTAAAGGTACTATTATTACCCCTATGCCTTTTAGAAACCGTTAATTAAATAACTGCTTATATTAATACCTAAATTATTAATTCGATAAATGAACTTTTCCTTTAAATTATTACCGAAATTATTATTAATTTTAATATATAAATAATTATAATAATATTTAAAGATGAAAGTACGCTTATTGATAACGTTAACGAAGAAAAGGAGGAAGCTTTATTTAAAATAATTTACGAAGGGGAGGGAGGGGAGGAAGATAAAGATAAGGAGGATAAAGGAAAGGAAGAGGGGGAGGAGGGGGATTTATTAATACTCCTATAAATAAACCGTCGCTTATTTATATAACCGCAACCTTTTATTCCTAATTTTAAACTTCTTATTACCCTTAGACTAATTGGAATATCTTTATTAATACTAATACCCTCCTCTTTATTAAAATTAAAGGTATTCAAATTAATACTATATTTTAGGGTTATATAAGTTATAGAGGGTATTATAAGGCCTTATATATAAGTAAAAAAGGAAGCTATTGCAGCTATAAAAAAAATAACGGTAAAGAAGGATAAAGGGGGAAAAGTATAAATTAGGGAAGTATAGGCAAATAAGGCACTAAAAAACGTACTAGATACTTAGAAATAATTTAAAAAAGATTGTAACCTATAGATATATATACCAATTACCTAATTTAGTAATTTATAGCACTTCTTTTATTATTGTAGTAATAAAATGGCCATATAAAAAGGTGGTTTTATATAGGGATGGGACAGATTTGCAGTAAAAGTCTGTGCGGTCTGTCCCATAATATTTCGCTGTCCTGGAATTTTTCAGCCCCCTCTTTTATGAGAGGGGGTGGGTACAATGCTAAGCCGCCGCGCCCCCAAGTAAGAGGATCTGATGACAACAGTTCAAGTCAGGCACCACGAGGGGAACACGGGGAAGCTGCCACCGTCACTGCCGCAGTACGGGAGAAGGAGCAGGTAGTATGTGCCCCACCTCCAGTACGTACAGTATCGACTCCACCATCCAAAGCTCGCAGTGACGCCATTGGCTCCGGGCCATGAGCTTCATTATAGACCCACTTCTCTGAGCTTCACCCCCTGCGCGGATCTCTCAACTGAGCTTCACTCGATTGCTCTTTCCTAACTCTTGTCCTGAAGGTCTACATCACTCGAGTTGCTTCTTTCTGTTCCAGTTCATCTAAAGCCATTCTTCTTCGGAACTCTCTCCGGTATCACATAAGACTCATAATCTGTGTCATACAATGACTAAACCCGCCATTGTCTCTTTGTGCCAGGAGGGCACCCCGGGTTCCCATCTCCAGCCATTGAGCTCTGTGCGCCGGTAAATCATCCAACAGGTCTGAAAACACCATGAAACGGTCTCGGCCCAAGATTTTTGAGAAGACGATAACTTCACTATTGGTACTATCATTGTAAACGACAAAGGATAGTTCACAGCCCATCTTTCTCTAGCAGATCACACTCCTGATATGTTACCGATCACAATTGCATTGTTGATAGATCTTGATGTATCGTGAGTTCCTCTGATGGTGCTGCATGATCTTGTTGCCTTCGTAGACGTATATATAATGGCTTGGATCCTGTTCTCTCAGATGGTATCAATCCAGACAACTCATCAGCAATTCCAAAACACACATGCACATTTTCTTCGACCTAACAAACCCAATCCACGACAACTCGAATATACCCATAACCATGCCAACACCTCGCAAACAGACCACTCCCGATAACCCCATCATCCCCAACACCCCCAACGCCCCCAAACGTGGACGAGGAAGACCCAGGAAGGACACCATGATCAACAATGAGCGTCCCATAATCATCTGCACTCCTCCCACCCCAACACCGGCCCCAGCCCGAGCCCCAGCACCCTACCACCCCTTCGGTCGTAATGAACTCCTCAGAAGCCTCCTCCCCCGATCCGGTTACGACTATTCCATGTTCCACCTCGTCCACCCAGACGGGATCAATCACGAGAACTACCTCGCCATTGACCCTGAGCACGCTAACTGGCTGATCACCATTTTGTTCGAAAACAGCGGCGGCATAGACCCCCATGGCTATGGGTACGACCGCCAAATCAGTGCTTATTTGCAAGATGTCGTCCAAAACGGTCTGACTACCCTCTTCAACGCGCTTTACGACGTCGCCACTGAGGTGGACTTTTCCGAGTGTGAGCTCCTCGGCACCGACACCGACAAGGCCGGTGCCGGATACCTCAGCCCCTTTTGGGAGAAAGTTGTTACCCACCCCAAGTACTCGGGGGCCTGGTTCCACGTTGATGCTTCTCCTCCGGGACAACAGGAGGAGCAGAACAAGCCCATCAGGACACTCGGTGGTGCCAAATGGAAAGTGCCCAAGAGCTGGACCGGCTACCTTCGAATTACCCCCCCTGTGACCCGAGCCCGGGGCCGTGGACTCACGGAACCCTATCTCTGCTCCATGTCTCACCCCATTCCCCAACAAGTGCACTACTTGCCCTCCGGAGCTCACCCGGGCCCGGGATACAAGCCCATCACTACCATAGAAACTGTTCACGACCTTTCCTCCCAATCCACTGTTGAGGCTCTCACGAAGGCTTGCATCGCCCTACACTCTCTCACCGCGCTCATCCTCGACGCGCGCGAATATGTCATCGAGCGTCCCGGACGCTTTCCCTCAAGCAACCTTCCTTCCAGCGATCCGCTTGTCCTGGCTATTGACCAGTTCCGGAGCTACCTCGAATCCCTCGACTGTTTCTGGGAGGAGCCCATCCAACAGGCCTTCTATTCCTATCACGCCACATTGTTCCGCTTGAGCTTGCCCGTGGCGGGCGGCCTGTTTGGCGGTAATGGGATGACCCTATGCCAGCTAAAACCGGTTCATGTCTCCAGGGACACAGGGAAGATTGTAGACGAGACGGTCATGGTAGCCAGTGTAAGCTCGGCGGGGTCTTCGGATGTGGAGGAGAACGGCGACGACGACGATGAAAGATTGTTATCCGATACAGAATCCGATTACGCTTGTAGCAGCTTTTCTGGGTCTAGTCCGGCAAAAAAACTTCGGAGATGTGCATGAAGTCGCCCCGTGCAAACCAGAGGAGGGACAGCCGGAGGTCTGTTGCGACTTTTCTTGACCGAGGGTGTTGTTGGTCTTGTTTTGCGGCGCGTTGCTTCTAGTGTGATGAGTTAAATGATTTGGGTAACCTATTGTTCCTGTATTATGTCAACGAGCACGACCACTAGAGAAGAGGAATCAAACAAGGGATAGAGAACACGAAGTTGATCATGCATAGCAAGTCTATTGAATGGACCTAGAAATGTGTCCGTCTGAAAAGCAATTTCTCCGCAAAACCCAACACCAAGAGCCTTTACCGAGGCCGTGTAACCATCATAATCATGAAACAAAAAGTGACCAGGATTAAGCCAAATCATCAAACCTTCAAACTTTTCCCCCTTTTGATGTGCCTGCACTTAAGGCTGGCCAAGACCGAGGTGGTTGACATCGGCCTTGACGATACGGAAGGTGTTGGTGTTACCCATACCACCCTTCCAGCCCTGAACAACGACAACGGTCTCGCCCTCGTTGAGAATGTTGAGGGCAATGGCGTGGCTGAGACCCCACTTGATGCGACGATCAACATCCTCCTGCCAGTTGACCTTGCTAAAGTCGGGCTTGGACTCGGGGAAAAGGAAGGGGTAGACACCACGGTAAAGATGGGCGAACCTCGAAGCAGAATCGTTCCTGGTGATCATGATGATGGGGCACACAGGGCGGTACTTGGAGATAAGACGAGCGGACTCGCCGGAGGTGGAGAGAACGAGGATGGCAGCGGCGTTAAGGTCGAGAGAGGCGCGGACAGAGGCCATGGCGCAAGACTCGACAATGGAGACGGGGCGCTTGGCCAAGCTGCAAAGCTCCTCGAAGTGGCTGACGTAGGGGATGGTGTTCTCGGCCTTGAGGACGGCCTCGCTCATCTCACGGACAGCCTCGTTGGGGTAAGCACCCTTGGCGGTCTCGCCAGAAAGCATGACGCAGTCAGCACCATCGGTAACAGCGTTACCAACATCGCTGATCTCAGCGCGGGTGGGTCTGGGGTTCTTGATCATGGACTCGAGCATCTGGGTAGCGCAGATGACGGGCTTGCCGGCAATGTTGCACATGGCAATGATCTTCTTCTGGGCAGCGAACACCTCGGCGGCGGGAATCTCGATACCCAAGTCACCACGTGCAACCATGACACCGTCGGTCTCGGCGAGAATCTCGGCGAAGTTGTTAAGACCTTGCCTGTTCTCGATCTTGGCGATGATCTGAATGTGCTTGCCCTCCTCGCCGAGGACCTCACGGATGTCCTTGATGTCCTGACCGCGACGGATGAAGGCTATTTACCGGCTGTTAGCGACTCATTCCGCGTATCTCGAGGATTTCCAGGGTAAACTCACAAGCAAAGACCATATCGACCTTGTTCTTGACACCAAACCTGAGATCGGCCTTATCCTTCTCGGAAAGAGCAGGAAGATCGACATCGGTGTTGGGAAGGTTAACACCCTTGCGGGAAGAAATGAAACCGTTGTTGCGGGCCTTGACCTTGATGGTCTTGTCATCGACAATTTCGATAACCTCGAAAGCGAGGACACCATCGTCGACGTAGATGATACGGCCGGGAGCAATGACCTTGGTGATGTTCACGTAGTCAACGTACCTGCGATGATGTCAGCGATGACCGGCCCCACCGGCGCATGCTTCAAAAGCGGTGTTCCATCTGAACTTACATGTTCTCAGTAGAGCACTCAGTCTTGTACTGCTCATCGGTGGTGATGTTAAGGATGGTACCAGCAGAGATGGGAAGATCCTCATCGTTCTTGGTGTTGCCGGTACGGATCTCAGGGCCCTTGGTGTCGAGAGCAATGGCAATGGGACGGCCGGACTGAATCTTCTCAGCCTGGCGAGCATTGTCGATGACGGACTCTGTAGACGACTCAGGGTTAGCAGGTAAGTAAGCCATGCAGGAGGACTTGCGTGCGGATTGAGGTGCCAATGGTTTCAGAAACCTAAGCGCGCAGAAGCTTGGCAGACCTTCGCAGCATCGGCGGGTTTCCAAAAGGCGCCGCAGAACAGAGGGGAGAATGCGGGATACGTACGGTGATACTCATAGCTGCCGTGGGAGAAGTTCATGCGAACAACGTTAAGACCGGCATCACGGAGCTTGTTGATGGCCTCAACCGAGTTGGTCTTGGGGCCAATGGTGCAGATGATGGAAGTGCGACGGAACTCGCGAGCGGGCTGGAACTCAGTGTTGAGCTGAGAGAGCCACTCAATCTTGCCTCCGAGGTTGAGGTGGTCAAGCGCGGTAGCGGCCATTGTGAAGGTTTTGTTTGGGTATGGTGTTGAAGGGAATGGGATAAGTTGTCGGGATCAAGATTGGAGAAGCGCGCGGGGTTGACGCGAAGCTTTGGGGTATAGGGAAATCTGCAGGATCGACAACTTTAGCGTCAGTAAATTGCGGGTTCAACCTAACCCAAGCGCAATGCGCAAAACTAACAGTTCCAGGACAAAGAAGGCGGCGCTGGTGAGGTTGAAGAGGGAGAGATGGAATGGTAAAAGAGAGGTTGGAGGGAGGAAATTTTCAGGTTGTTGGATCTTTTTGTTTGATCCCAAGAGTTGGGGGGCGTTCTCTCCCAGCTCAAATTACCCCACGCCCCTCGCAGCTGGAGTCCAGACTTTGAGAAGGAGGAGCAAAATGATGATGACACAACATGGACCCCGTAACATGGAAAGCAAGGAGATCCGAATCCAAAATGACCCGCCTCACCCGCCTCCATGGGATTTGTGCCACTGCCACTTCCACCACCTTCAATTGGGGGTAATGGGGAGCATGTAATTGGGGAACCGTCGTCATTTCTGTTAAAACAAACAAACGTACCTAGAAAACCAAAGCTGAATGATTCAGTTGTTCAGATCTCGCGACGAAATCTGGAGCTGAAGTTTGGGATGAATGAAATTGTTGAGAGAAGGTGGGGGAAATTTTGGGGAGGGAAGATTCTTTTTACTTTCCCTTTCAAAACGTTTTAAGAGGAACTGAAGCGACGGACCGCACCAGGCTCGAACCAATCGAGCTCCTCAACGGGCTGTTGCGCGATAAAAACCGACCGATAAGAGAAACACCGACTGGCATCGCTAGCACCTTCTTGCTTCCTGCCCCCTCGTTGGTTTCCATTTCTCGTTGACTCCTTTCCAGGGCATGGCGGAAGGCGGAAGCGGCAGTGCGGCCCTTGGAAACGTCGAACGGAAGGTGATCCCCTCTCGGCGTCTTCACGGAGGAGCTCTGGAAGCTGCAACCTTGTCATTGCGCCAGCGTTGTGGATGACATCCCACCAAAGCCCACTAAAACACCCTCGAAGCCGCCACTGGCCGGTCAGTGCCGTGCAGCTCATGCCTGCCACTGCCCCTCGCCCCCACTCAAGGACGCTGACCATGCCCCGCTCCACCCCAAAAGGGAAAGGTCGACCCAACCCTAAATTTGGCCGGACGGGCAGGGGCACAGACCTTTGCCCGATGTTCGCTCCGTTGGGCTCCATTGCTTGTGGACCCTCTCGAAGGAAGCTTGGCAAGTGGTAGCCAAGAAAATGTCACGAGCTTTTACACGTGACACTGCCAAGATGATCCCTCGAGAACGAGCTCTCCCTGGTCCCTGTCTCCTGACAATCCCTGCCCCGTGTTCTTTCTTCCCGCTCTTCAAGTTCACTTTCCAGCCTTTCCAGCCCCGCTATCCTTATCCGCAGTGTCCCGGCGCGCCCAAGGTTTCTTCGAAGTCCGCTTTCCCGCCTCCCTGTGATCGCCCCGTTACGTTGCCCACCGCTCGCCCGACGCCTTGCTGCAGGCACTCGAATCCTCCCTTCCCCACAGGCACCTCCCGAAACACCTTCCTGACCTGCAACACCGCTCCGCCCCGGGAATATCATCAATATCATCATCACCACCACCATCGACGTCGACCACCCGACTGACCCCGACGGCGCCGAATTTTTCGAAACCGATTTGTCGCATCATTATCGCATCGTATCGCACCGCATCGCATCGCATCGCATCGCATCGCATCGCGCTTCCTCCCTCATTCTCGAATCCTCTTTTTGTTCTTCTTGTCGCATCCAACGAAGCCACTCCTCGGTCAAGATGGTGGTGGGTACCCCGAAGTTTCTTGCGTCGTTAGCGTTGCTGTTCTTCATCCTCCGTCCGAATGTACAGAGATCCCCGGCCCCTTCTCCGGATTTCCCGATCTTGTCATTAATATCCATCAACCTGCCCTCGAACTCGCCCGCTGCTACTGCTGCTTCTGCTGCTGCGTCGTCGCTTGCTGTTCAACGGAGTTCTAAGCATCTCTTCTCCCAGCTCCTCGATTTGCTGACACTAGGCTTATGGTCGAAGCTCGGACGTTTGAGCCACTATGCCTTTGACGCCGTCTTGCGTAAGTCATATCCGATCGGTCCCGGTGGTGGTTGGTCGTTTCTTGGCCTGGTTTCGGTTTCCGCTGACTTTGTGTTTGTCGCATGTAACAGTTTCGGCATTCCTCGCTGGAATGAAGCGTTCGACCGGGTTGACGTGAGTTGTTACCGATGCGCCCCCTGCTTTACGAACATCGTCCTTCCACCGCTTCGCCCCCTATTCCGAAACCGAGATTACCGATCCGTCCATGTCCTGCAGTGGCATTCTCGAGCGAAAGACTGACATTTCTGTTACAGCTTCAAAACCGACAAGGTCGCTGGCGAGAACAAGGAAGTTGGAAAGTGGGTTGACAAGTATCTCGGCGTTGGCGAGTGGGTGATGGACCAGTCTGTCGCCATTGCTGGATCGAGCGGCTGGTTCGACAGGACCCGATAAATGGTGGACGGCAGAGAATTTTGTGAGCATTGGATGAACCTTGGCCGACGCCGTTCTTTACGGGCTAGGAGTCCGGATCGAGATTATGGTTCTGGTCCAAGATGGAACACCGATCCGGAATCGGTCATATTCGACGAAGAGAAGGAGAGGTTGTGGCCTCATGAGAGGAGGATCGTCGTTTTATACCACACGTATATACATGTCTTGGACAGAATGGCCAGTCGTTTTGTTTGTCGATGAGAGGAAGCAGAGAAGGTCTTTGTGAGCCTGGCCAGTTTTGCTGGCTCAAGGGCTGATCGGTCTCCCCATAACCGGCAGTGGGTGCCAGTGACCAGGCTGGGTAGGGAATGTGGTGGACTGGTGGACCTCTGAGGATTGGGTCTTCGGGAGCAGATCTGATGGCCGCGGGGATGCATGCATACGTACCTTATTTCTTTTTGTGTGTCATCCGATAGGGCTTCTGAATCAGGAACAGACGCACGTTGATTTTCAGGGACCTCTCCAAGGGTTCTCGCAGCAGTGGCCCAGAGTTTGCATGTGTTGGTCGTCTCCGCAACTTGTTGGCTGTAGGGCTCAAAGTTCAGTTCGTGATCCCGTGGTTTCCCGATGGTTGCTCCGGAATCATAACCGCGGCTATTCGCAGGGATCTAGCTCCAGGGCTTCTGAGTGGCCAGCCAGCCATGAAACAGGGGGCTAGCCCACGAGCAACTCCAGTGCGAATGGAGCTCTCTCCACGTTTCCGGGTTGAAGCCAGTCAGTTTCCTTGTTGACAATGGATCAGATGTGCAGGATGATTTTGGTGGCATTCGAGAATTTTATTTTCGTTTGAGATTTTCTTCCTTTATGTACAAACAGCTCCTTGGTATTCAACACATCCATGATATTGTACCCAAAATACGACAGCTCGCCATCGACGCAATGCTCAACAACTCCACCTAGAGGTTCTTGATCTCGTACCTCGTCCGCAGCAACTCGCCATATCGAATTAGCAAAAATGGCACCGGAATCAATGCCACGGCGATGAACGCCAACAAACTGTTTCCCCATCCCAGCCCAAGCGTGTCATACATCCGCAAGCCGAAGATGGGAAGGACGGCTCCAAAGACGCTTCTTGCAACCGTGTTAGCCGCCAGGGCAGACGCAGCGTAGATGGTGAATGTGTCAATCAAAGCCTATCACGAAGTTATCAGCCTCGTCTCCTTGGACATATGGACAGGATATCGGAAGCATCATGTCACTCGAGTCCTACTCGACAAACAGGCCCGGGCAAACACTTACCATGCTGATGGCCATGAAAATAACGATATTACCGAACCCGATCAAAGCATGGCTCATAATCGGCACTATCCAATGGACGTGGTACTGGGCAGTCCAACCATAGATGAAGAAACCAGCGGGCAGGAATATGGCTCCAATGGGGAGAACCTGGAGTCGATCCTCGGGAGTGCATGTTCCTTTGCCGTCAGGACCGGCTTTGGCCTTCATGATGCGGTTGCTGGCGACACTGAAGAAAACGAGACCGATGAGTGAGCCGACGCCCATGCCGACAAAGACCAGGCCGACGATCTTGGTACCTGTTTCGGATCACAACTTGTCAGCAGTCTGGGGTTTACCAGAGACGGGGGAATATTTGCACATACCAAAGTTATAAGTCTCCGGATCAGTAAACACCTTGGAAATCGTCGTGAACATGAGATACATGTACCCATACACGATGGCGATATAGATGGCAAAGATGATGCAAATCGGGCTAAACACCAGCATCTTCAACGGCCGGACAATGCTGCGCTTGAAGTAGTCGGATGGGCTCAGTCCGATATCCAACTTGCTCCTCAGCATCTCGTTACCCGTCTCCTTGCGCAGTCTTTCGACCCTTCTCTGGAGGAGAATTGGAGCGTACGACTCCCTCCCAAATACGAGCATGCACAGCGCCACCACGCCCGCCAGAATTGTCAAGACCCAAAACACCCAGCGCCAGCCCAGGTCCGAGTCGCTGATGACACCACCAATAATGGGCGCAATGATGGGGCCCAGCAACACACCCATGGTCATGAGCGACATCGCCGTCGCCCGCTTCTCCTGCGTGATCATGTCGGAAATCGTTCCGCCGCCGTTCGTCACCGCGCAACTGCCGAAAATGCCGGACAAAAACCGGAACGCAATCAACGAGTTGAAACTCGGAGCCACAGCACAAGCGACCAAAAAGGCGATAAAGCACACGTTACACCCATGATAAACAATCAGCCGTCCATAAATCTCGCTCAAGGGCGCGATCACCAAAGGGCCCGCCGCGAAACCGAGGATGTAAACCGACACCACGAACGAAGCCAGTTCCGGAGACGAATTGCGGAACTCCTTCATCACCGAGGGCACGCCGGGAGCAAAGATGGACGACGCCAGCGGTGCGATGAAGGTTTGCGCGCTGATGAGACCGACGTTGAGGATCTTGATCCAGCGAGGCCAGTTGTAGGGGTTTTCCGGGTCGTTTTCGGACCACCAGATTACGTTGGCGTCGTTTTCTTCCTCGCCGCCAGAGGTGGTGGCGCCTGATGTTGAGCCGGATTTGTCCGCGGCTGCTTCCTTTTCCACGTCGTGGTCATGGTCATGGTCACGGTCATGATGATGACTTGATCGAGCTTGACTGGCATGACTTCGTGCTCGGGCGAGAGAGTTACGTCTGATGGCCTCTTTGCGCCGCTTCTCGCCTTGCTCGTCGAGTACGTAGCCGATGTCTGATGGGATGTCGGCGTCGTGACCCTCGTCGATGGCTTGTTCTATGGATTTTTGTCGTTGGAGGGCGAGCCGTTCTGCTTCTTCTGATGGTGTAGTAGAGGCATGGTGAGTACCGTCGCGTTCGTTAATGTTACTGACTGGGGCCGCTTGCCCAGGGAGTTGCGATCCCGTCATGTTGGATGTGAGGCGCTCAGTAAGCGCAGCGCGGGCCGTCCCTTGAGATAGATGTCAGCCATTGTCACTGGTAAACTTGGTATTTATCGCTGAGGTAAGGTGTATAGCCATCGATATTGGTACTTTGATATATTGGCCGGTTGACTACGATGATCATGATCATATGCCAGGCAGGGAGTGATGAGGGATCGCGGAGTGAGTGGAGGCCAAGCCCGATTTCCAAGCCAGCGGGCCGGTCTTCTCTCCACGTTTTCTTTCGGATGAAAATCAGTGGAACCTCCGCCATGATTTCTCCAGGGGACTTGGGTGTTGGGACGGATATAAACCAGGAACTCCACACGCATACCTTGATGGTTCCTGAGTACCTCTGGTTATAGAAGGCGGCCGTCGTCAAGCTTGCAAGTGAAGGCAGTGATCGATGCCCCGGAATTCGGAAGGACAGGTAGGTATAAAACAACAACTGTTTTGAAGGAAGAGAATTAAAAAGATACAGCATGCGCAGAAAAGAAGAACCTCCAGGCCCACTTGCAAACAAAAAGCGGAGGAAACACACGGTCGGCAACTCGGCAAGGGGAAACAGAAACTTTTGAATAAAAAAAGATAGGGAAATGTACCCTACTTGTAAGCCAAGGTGCAATGTAGCAGTGTAGGTATGGGTAAACATTTCCTTAACCGCCGCTAAATCCGCAGAACGCAACCACAGGATATAAGTGCTATTGGAGCCCTGCCTAGGAACACTGTGAGAGATTCCGATTCCATGGGGCCGAGATCCTCTTCCATTCCGTCACTCTGTCGCACATCCATGGACGATGGACAGTCCAGACTTTCCGCATAGCGTCACTTTCTGTTCCTTCTAGGCTGCTCAATCCTCATCGGTTCCTCCCAACAAATGGAAGTGCGAGGTTGCATTTCCCAGGCAGGAAAGGCGCCAAAAGAAGACGGCAAGGAAATAGGTCGGACATTGTAAAAAGGCTGTTGCAGTGGAGGTTGCGTGCATAAAAAGACGTGCACAAAAGCTGATCTTCCTAGGGAGTGTCTGGTCCGGAAGAGTACATTACCGGCAATATGTCGATCCGGGGATAAAGGTATAATCATCGTTCTCGATTCTCCATCCTTCTCCAATGACCCAACCCCAACTACCATACTTTCACTCACCCGACCCTTCACAATTTCCACAGCATTGGTTGTCAGACATCACCAGCAAACACCATCTATCTGTAGGGCGGACAGCGGCACGATGCCAACCCTTACCGATACCTCTCGGCACAATAACCGTCCAGTTTTGATCAAGCTATCGAATGGGTGGCTGATAATCTGATGAGTGAGAAGCCGGTGTGCGGGCCATGGCGTTGACATCCTCCATCGGATGCACAAAACCGCCCGCCGTCCGCCCGCCCCTGGAGACAGGACACCAACACAAGCTTTTTCTTCTACCCACCAAAGACGGAAGGTGATAGGATACCGGCAAAACCACTTCTTGGCAACGGTCCAATCAGACCCATGAACCAATCTTTGGGGAAGGGGGTTGAAAAGGGCTTACAGTGAGCACAGTAACCATTTGAGAATCGGGAATGGAAGAGACACACCGACATCCATTGCACAATTGTTCAACATCCAACTACTACATATGCATCCCCATAACCACCACTACCAGCAACGGAATATATCCAGCGTTGCTTCTCAACTTTATGCAATGGAGGTAAGCTTTCTTATCTCCGGTTATGATGGCACTCAGTAAAAGGCGTGAAGTAGATTATACTTGTGCATAAAATGCCAGACTAATAGAGTCCAACAACTCATACCTGAGTGTATTCAGCTAGGGCCACGGATCCAGAAATCTTCCACTCATACTATCAGCATCTCCTTTAGATGTCTGCGTTGATCACAAAGAGACGGACAAAACTTCGTCACGAGCATCACTTACTCTACCCACGTGTGACCTTCGCCTATCCACGGCAGAGTTCCCATCACCAAATTCCCAGAGCCTCCTGCGCGGGTTCGTGTCATGTTACCTAGTACACCTTTATGATATACATCCTCACGAATGCTGTGCTACTCTGGCACTTCCTTCCGGGAAACACCATCCTTCCAATAAAATCTTAGGTACCTCTAGATGCATGATTGTCATACACAACACAACTAAACATAAATTCGAGCTAGCGGAAGGAGCGTACGGCGTACAGCGTATATGTCGTTGACAGTTTGGTAATTGAGGGGTGCATGATAGGTACTACCTATATTGCCGTGATAACCGCCCCTTTTCGAAAAGGGATTTGAGGGAGAGGATCTTGCTTCGAAGGAACCATTGATGACTGATGAAAGGGTTGAGACGGACTCGCTAGGTCAGTGAACCTCGTGGAATGAAGGAGTGTCTGCTATTGCAGAAGGACGTAGCTCGGACAAGCATAACATGGGCCAGCAGTGCGTGAGTGAGATGTATGTTGTTTCGGGACGACAGCAAAGACTCAACCACCGAAGAAGCATGAAGACAACCATTCGGATTTTGTACGTTTCGGCTGTCAAACTTTACGGTGTTGGCGATGTTCTCGTTCTAATCCCCGACAACAACCGAGACGAAGCTTAGTACCCCGTACCCAGGCAAACCGCTGTATGATGTGTGAAGGAGATGAGACGGTGCCCAAACAGTTTCAGGAGCACCAAGAACCCTAACCCCGACTAGGAGCTAGCTTCTTTAGCATGTTGCATCATGATGATCATGTCCGACCGTCAAAGGGGCTTTATCTTGGGAACCTTCGTTCTTTGTAAGATGATTGGACAATGGCCAGAAGCTCCATTGTAATGGAGGCCATGTGATATCTTGGAAGACGTGCTCGGCAAGGTGGCACGTATTTGCTGAGCGGGTGAGCGGATCTTTACGGATCTCACCTGTTGTGATAAAACCTGGTTCGATGGGTTTACCTAAGAGATATTGAACTTCGTTCATCCATCATCGTTAACGGGACAAACCGACCAACTTACCATTCATCCATCGTTATCCGAAAAAAACATCACTAGTCCACCAACAACTCAACAATGGCGTTCACCCAGTTCGTCCGCCTCCCTGTCGAACTCCAAGACCTAGTCTGGGACCACGCAGCCTCCCTCTCGCCATGTCTTCACTTCCTACAGAAGCTCCCCGACACCGACTGGATAGACTGGGACATGCATCTCGTGCCAGACCGACACCAGTCCTCCGACCTGAACCTGCGAAACCTTTCGCTCACCTGCCAAGACGCCCGCTCCGCCGTGATCCGCCACATCCGGGCCATCAAGAACAGGACACTGCTTCCTATGCCCAGGTATGGTAGCCCGCCTGGACCTATGAACAACTTGATCCTCGACCTAACCACTGATCTCGTCTGCTTCGGGGGAGCGGACGCGGGGCCAAAGGAGACCATGGCGGCGGTGGACTGGGCCGACTTCGAGCACATTGTGTTTGCGGGTGCCCGGCGGTTTGCCGTCAGGTATTTCCGGCCTGGGTGGAATGTTTGGGGGAGTTCTTCGGAGAACGACGATGAAGGCGTGGGCTTCAGTCTTGAGGAGCTTCAAGCTATGTGGAGGCATGAGTGTATGCATTGGACACATGTGGGAGTTGCGGGAGGGCCAGGGCCTGACGGGATCGACGTGCCTGACGGTGCCGAGGAAGGGAGGAGGAGGGATCTGGAAATCCAGTATGCCGATTCCGATCCGCCCTTTTGCGCAAGATGTGTCTCCAATGTCATGAGGAGGTTTGAGAGGCTGGAGGCATTTTGGCTCATTGTTGATCCGGACTGCTTGGATATGTTGAGTGCCCCCACGGGCAGCAGGAAGGACAGACACAACAAGGAAGTGGTGTCTGAGGAGAGGAGAGGGACAGAAATGCCATCGGCTGCTGGACCAACGAAGCAACCGGCCCGGACCTTTCACTCGTACAGCCGAACGTATTTCAGTTTGGACGACCATGATGTGAGAAGTGAGCTAAAAGCACCGATGAGGGCTTTGCAGGCCATCAGAGACAACCTGGTTCGTCTTTCGCCTTCTGTCTTTTCCCTGGTTCCAATATGACTGACATCCTCGTAGGAGGTAGCATCGATGTTGTCCGCTTATAGGCCACAGTGGACAAACCATGTTCGGTATGGGCTGTTGTCATGGCGAGATGACAGGACGGCAGAGTGAAGACGACCACGTCTGTGGTGTCAAATATGGAGTCATCTTCAAATGTCCGGTCAATATCATGGTCCCGTCGTCGTCCATCGTCGAATATGTTCTCTGTTCTTTTGAGTTGATGTCCCGTTTTTCAAGGCGAGAGGAAGGAAGAAAAGTTTGGGACTTTCGGAGAAGCAAAAACCATCACCGCTCTTGCCACTCGATACCAAGATCATTGTGAGAGAAGCTTGTCGTCACGATGCATTCAGCTGCAGTATTCCTCGCCGTGTCCGAGCCCTTGCTGGAGGAAGTGCGGGACGGCCAGCCGAATACATGATCATATCGAGAGACAGATATCTTGAGGGTATCGTGACATAGGTATGGCGCCCACTGTCTGTTGATCTGAAATCGACGAGGTTGAGAAGACGGAAGAATCCAGGCGAGAGGAAAAGGAGGAGTTCGGGAGGAAAAAGTGCCGATGTCTCGGGAGTGTATCATAACCCTGGCCCTGGTGGTTTGATGTCATCGAATGCGGGTTAGTGAGGCGCTACCAGTGGCTGAAAAACCCCCTGCAAGCCCTGTTCCTTTCCCTAGAATAGGTAACAGTGCATGCCCTGACGCAGAAGCGAGAAGCATCCGAACCAAAATCCTACCTCAACTTTTCTCCCCACCACATCTCCGTCCTTCATCGTCACCAGACACCAGCGAGGTCACTAACCCTGCTACCTCGTGCCATCGACTCAATACGAGCATCACAAGTTTAAGCTTATCCATGATGCCTGTACTTTGACACCCTGATGCTAACAGAGGAAACCCCCAGGGTGAAGATCCGGACCTGTATCGACCACTCCCACCTTGCTCTGATGAACCTCATTCCCGTCCATCAGGAACATGCCAATTCTAAAACCCCGGGCGCCAACTCTTACAATGGCTCACTATTAAGCCTCGGGAAGCCTCAAGGCTAGCGGTTCGAGAACGACTGCTCCTTGAAACTTCCCGAATACCACCTTTCAAGCTGGCGAGGAAGTGAGGAGTCAGCAGTGACCAGTGTCTCCGAGCGTTTATTCCAAGAACTTGGTGCATCGTCGCTTGTGTTCCAGAATATCAAAACGACCCAGTGAGCTTCTGGCCAGGCCGCTGGCGAGATCTGCCAATGTAGGGGTAAATCTCAGCATGGACCCGGAATCTCATGAGGCCGACGAGATGGTGCAGTGTTTACCGCCCATGGTAGCTGGGCAGGGGACTCTCCTGGGCTAACCACCAAACATTTGGCACATGGATAGCAATACCTTGTTTGAGATGACTCCAACAAACATCCTTTACGCCAGGGCATGATCTGTTGTGTGCCTGTATGATCACCATCAGGGGCAGGCAGCCCATCAGATGGAGGTGATCCTAGGTCCAGATCACTTGAATACGAGAGGTTGTTTCTATTTAACATGACTGCTCTCCCGTAAACATCACCACTTTCTCTTTCCTTCTCATCATTCAGCTTCAATCTCTTCTTTCGGGTCTTCGGTCTCTACAGTTCTGGTAACTATTTCGTTCTTCTCACTCTTTCAACCTTACTATCACTTGACTTCTTTCCAAACCGCTCGGCCGGTCTTTCGCTTCTTTCACATTTAGCATTCTTGCAATCCTCGACTATCCAGCTTTATCACCCATAAGATCAGAAAAAGCTTGAAAAACATCATCATGTACTCCAAATTTGCTCTTACCGCCCTTCTTTTGGCCACTGCCGAAGCTCGCTTCGGTCAGGAGCAGTCTGTTGCCCAGATCATCTCCTCTCTGAGCAACTTTGGCAACCCTGGTGTTGCTCCTACCCTTGCCGGCGCCACGCCTAGTGTTCTGCTCGCCGGTGCCAACGCCTGTGACAAGGTCAGTACTGCCTATCTCTACATCCCAAGCTTGCCGGTTTCCTTCCTTACTAACAATCCTTTCAGCTCGCCCTTGCCGACAGGATTGTTCTTGAACTCGGTAATGACAAGGCCGTCATTGACGCAGCCAAGAAGCTGGTTGCCGCCGAGAAGAACTTCAACCCTTTCGCTGTGTCTATTCCTTCCATCTGCTCCGACCCGGCTCTCCCGGCCACCCAGGAGCTCAGGGGTATTGTTCCCCTTGTCGACCCCGATGTGGCCGGCGCCGATGTCCAGAATGCCAACTCGGCCAAGTCTCTCACCACTCCGTTCAACAGCGATGGACTGAGTGTTGCGGATATCGTGGCTGCCAATGGCTTCACCAACTTCACTGCTCAGAGCTCCAGTGGCTCTACTACCCAGCCTGCTGCTGGTAACGGAAACAACAACAATAATGGCAACAACGGCAACAACGGCGGCAACAACGGTGCTGTTACCTCCGCCGTCACTTCCGCTGCTCCTGCTGCCACCAGCGCCGCGTCCAAGGTCAGATGCGGTAAGGTCAGGACTCTGACCACCATCGTTCAGCCTTCCGCCACCGCTGCTCCTGCTGTCGATAACGGCAACAACAATAACAACAATGGTAACAACGGCAACGGCAACAACGGCAACGGTAACAACGGAAAGAACAAGGGCAACAATGGCAATAATGGTAACAACGGCAACAACGGTAACAACGGTAACAACGGTAACGGCAACAACAACGGTAACAACGGCAATGGTAACAACGGCGGTAACAATAACAACGTCCAAAAACCCACCCTCGCCGGCGTCGACTTTGGTCGCTGCGTCCCCACCATGAGCTTCGTCGGCGGGCGCGGCAACCGCAAGGCGACCGAGTTCACCTTCCTGCCCAAGGACCCGCTCGTCGCCCAGGGCCAGCAGGAGGCGCTCAACCCCAACATCATCACCAACCGCATCTGCGACCAGCTGACCAACGTGTGCGAGGCCAACGCGGCGGCCAAGGCGGCGTGCCTCGACGCCAAGGCCCAGATCCAGGCGTTGGGAACCAGGGACGCGGCCACGGCCGAGAAGTGGAATGAGCTTTTGGGGTTTGCGGGGGCTGATATCTCTCAGTAAATGGGAAGACCTAGAAAAACTTCAGTGAGTGAGGGGGTGTTGTCCAGACGGAGATTTGAGGGGAGAGGGGATGGCGAAGAGGGTGGCGATGGTTGGTTTTGGTTTGGTGATGATAAAATAGTTATAGGGATTCGCCTATGAATGCATGTGAATATTTTCTTTGGGGCTGAAATACCTTCTTTTTGTCGTGATTTTTGTGATGCCTCTTCACATCACTTCATTGCATTGCCCTAGTCGTCAGTGCGTATAATCGCACCTATCGGAATCCTACCAAGCAGTTTCATCTTGCATATCTAATGGTCATGGCGTCGGACGTGAACTGACAGCGGCGACCTCTTTGCTTGGTGGTGAAACTGGAGGATGTATCAGACGAAGATACGTGCCGGCTGGAACTACGACGTTGCACTGTCGTATCCAACTCGGAAGCCCCCGGTAGCGTAACCAAGCTTTTTACTTGTGCTTTTTTCCGTCAATGAAAGGATAAAAAAAATGTTGGACGGATAGAAGCTTCTTTGTTTCGGCAAGCAAGTCGTGATGGGATAAACTTCCCAATTCGGTGTGGGGCAACGGACCTTTTTATTTTAGCCCCTTCCCATAATGATGCCAAGCTAATGACAACATCGAAGACGATCTTCGGGATTCCGGTGAGTCGGGGTTGGACGGGAACCCGGAAATTGTTCCGAAGCTTTGAATTGGATGAACCACTATTGTTCGGAGACTTCTTTTTCTTCCAACACATGGGAATCCCGGGTTAAACCCACCCAGATCGTTGGCACGCAAGATATGAATTGGTAATCCAAACTATCCCCCGATTGTCTCCACGGTGCAGCGTGCCATCGTCGAATGGGTTATGTACACCCTCTTCTTGCCATTCTCGTCCTGCCCCGCGGCATCGATGAAGGTCGAGCGTTCTTCCTTTGCCTTCGATGACGCTATTGAAATTATTCCCCATCTTGGGGTCTCTTGGGCATGGGTTATTATAAATCAGACGGGATTGACCGCCTCCCACCTTGATGGCTTCGGCTTCTTATATAGGTCCCGGCTTCTGTCTAACCATTGTGGACGAACTTGACCTCTGCAAATCATCTTACTCACCACTCAAAACCAAGAATTGTTCATCGAACCAACTTCGAACTGCTGAGAACACGAACAAACGAACAGACAGATCATTTAACAGACTCACCAATTCAAAATGAAGGAAGCTGTTGTAGGGAAGGGTAAGTCTCAACCCCGTCCACCCAGCCGGCAAGAAGAAACTCCGTCGCACGAGAAACCATTCACTAACGGCATTCTCCCTTTTCAGGACCCAAGGTCGAAATCATCGACACCCCCATCCCCGAGCCCAACGATGACCAAGTCCTGATCCGCGTCGTCGTCAGCGGCTGCAACCCCAAGGACTGGAAGCTTCCCGGCCTGCAGCCCGACAAGCCCCCTCTCAACCAAGGCGACGACATCGCCGGCATTGTCGAAAAAGTCGGCTCGCGCGTGTGGGAGTTCAAGCCCGGCGACCGCGTTGCCGCTTTCCACGAGATGTTGGCCCCTCACGGCTCCTGGGCCGAATATGCCGTCGCATGGCAACACACGACCTTCCACATTCCCAAGGAGACCACTTTCGAGGAGGCTGCCGCTCTTCCCCTCGCAGCCATGACCGCCGCCGTCGGTCTCTTCTCCCGCTTGGGACTGCCAGAACCCTGGGCCAAGTCCGTTCCCGATGAGGAGCGCCAAAACACGCCTCTTGTTATCTACGGCGCTTCCTCGGCTGTTGGGTACTATGCTCTTCAGTTGGCCAAGAGGAGTAACATCCACCCTCTGATCTGCATCGCGGGCCGCGCCGGCGGCGACCGCATTGCGCCGCTTTTGGACAACGCCAAGGGTGATGTTTTGATCGATTACCGCGAGGGCGAGCAGGCGGTGGTTGAGGGCATCAAGAAGGCGCTGGGCGGCAGGCCGCTGCTGCACGCCTTTGATGCCGTTTCGGAGAAGGGAACGCCCGAGCACCTCGCGCAGGTGCTGAGCCAGCCGATCAAGAAGGGCGATCAGGAGCAGAGGGCCAAGGCGACGTTTGTGCTGTTCGGCAAGATGGGTGTCCCCGACTATGTGGACCAGAGCACGACCATGGTGGGCAGCGTGCACCAGGACGAGAAGGACTTTGGGTATGTCTGGTTCAGGTATATGGCGAGGGGTCTCCAAGAGGGTTGGTTCAAGGCCCAGAGGCAGGAGGTGCTGCCCGGTGGATTGGCGGGCGTGCAAGAGGGCCTCGAGAGGTTGAGGGATGGAAAGGCGAGTGCGGTGAAGTATGTTTATCGCATCAGGGAAACGGAAGGCGTTGAGAGGAGCGATGAGTAGGAGCAAAAAAAGGTTGGACCGTTTGTAATAAGCCAGCGCCTATAGATACCTATGTCGTGAATGAGGGGAGCCAGTTGTCACCACCATTTGTTGAATCTTGTTTTGGGAGCCCGCTACGATGACACGGGTCTTGTGTTTTCTTGCCTTTTTTTCCAAGATGGAAGAGAGAAAAAAAGTTGGGCTTCAGTCGAAAAGACTTGCACCTAGTTGGACCGGAAAAATAGTTAGTAAGTGCTAGTGTCTTAACAGATTGGGGGTGTTTGAATATGATTTTTGTTATGCACCCAACGCCAAGCCCCTTGCCCAAGGGCTACTGAAAATCGCCATCTGCATCCTCCCGTTCAACCGATACCACGAAGAACTGAGGGCCTCCTACAGAGAACCTTCTCGCGATACTTTGCATAACCCAATCACCATCTCCGTTCTCTATTAAGCATAGCTTCTCATCGCTTTCGTATCCTCCATTCGTCCCATATCTCTATATGTACTTCGCCCCTCTACAACCGCGCCCGGCCGGCTAACCCGAAATCCAGGGCGGCCAATCTCAACGGCCTTCATTCGTTGGTCTTCAACCTCCAGATTCCTGAAAACATAAAACCAACAAACGAAACTAGAAAAGAACAAGCCACACCTAATCTGCGGCCAATCCCGCATTTCCAGCAATTACTTACATGCAGAAAGGTGCAGAAGCCGCCCTGAGCACGTTGTTTGGACGACCAAAGCCCAACCCCGCCTTGGGACCAGGATCGTCGTTCATGTGGATATAAGACGTATGTCTATAAGAGATACCTGAATACCTGATCGTCATCGCAAGTCCGAAGACAAACTTTATCTCATTCATCCACTCATACATCCATACATGAAAGCTTGTGAAAACGTTCAACAGCTCAATCTTGTCGGCCATTAAAATCTCATACTATAGAATACCCACCCAAACAAGGAACGCACCATGGCCTCGAGCCCACCACCACCTATGATACCGCTTCCCACTCCCACCCATGTCAACCTCAACGACAACTTCCACCACTCCAACAATGACAACGAAAACGACAACGACAACGACGACGCCCAATCAGACATCAGCGTCCCTTACTCCTCCCTTACCGAAAGCACCACCAGCGACTTCCTCACTCCCACCTCCTCAGATGCCCAGACCGTTGCCGGAGGTGAAGGGGCGGGCATAAACGTCCAGTCCCTCAACACACAGGTCCATCATGTTTATCATCAGCGGAGTGATGAACAACTCGATGACTCTCTGGCGCAATGGAGGTCTCTATATGCTGATGATATCCAACGACAAATTGAATCTAACCGCAACCGAGACCGAGAGCGAGCCGCTATGAGCTTGAGCGCTGGGAACTTGCGGTTGCATACCAGCCAGACGAGCGATAGCACGACTTTACTCCCTGAAGGAGGAGGAGCCAGACTTAATGACAGCAGCGGACAGACAACGAGAAGAAGAAGAAGAAGAAGAAGAAGAAGGGAAGGAGAAGAAAATGAAGGAGACCCCTCCTCGTCTTCCTCCTCCTCATCAACCACATCCTCATATCTAAAGTTCGTCCTCAATCTCAACTTTACCAACCACCATTTTCTACTCATCTTCCTCCCCCTCCTCGCCTTCCTTTTTGCTTACTTACGCCTTCCCTCGTCTTTTTTCAGTCCCCCGACGACGACCACCGACAGTGCGAGTGTTTCCAACATCACTCCCAGTGAGGTCGATAGCCAAAACGACTTCCCACCATTAACTGTCCTCTCCCCGGCTCCAACGGTGACTCACGGTCACCACACGCGGTCTTCAACTCCCACGCCGGAATACGAAAGCGCTCCGTCATCTCCGAAACCCAGGTCACCACCATCGCGCTACACCCAGCACGCATATCCTCTTCCGGGTCAAACTTTCATCCTCCTCGAAGCCTCAACAGGTCGAGCCCTGACACTGATTGACGGGAACTTGCGACTGGCTCATGTGCCTGACCCTGATCTTATCAGCCTGCAAAAGAAAGGTTTCTCTGGCTCCTCCTCTAGCAGCGTACAGCAGCTGCCTTGCATCGTCAAGGGCCAATGCAACTGGCACTGGCACTGCGTCGAGACCGCGGGCTGGTTAGGGTTCCGCAACGCTGCCTCGGGTACCTTTTTGGGACATGATATGTGGCAGAACATTATCGCTAGGGTGCAGAGGCATCAAGGTTGGGAGTGGATGGCTATGAGGCCGACTCCATTGCCGGAGACGACGGATGGAAAGGGCTCGGGTTTTGGGTGGTATTTGATGGTGACGCATTGGGAAAAGTTGTTCAAGATCAACTTTTTCGAAGAGGAGCGAGGAGGTGCTTTTAGGGCGACCGATTCGTCTGAGGGGACGATTTGGGAGTTTGTTAAGGTCTGATTTTGGCAAAGAGGTCAGGATGACTTGCGTGATTTATCGCATGACTTACGAGCGGCGGCAGCTATTGTCAGAGATTTGTGTCTGTTTGTATCTCGGAAAGTCATCTTTTACGCTTTCACGAGAGAATGGGCGTCAGGGTCGACATATCACGTTCGTCCAGAATCATGTAGCTGTCTTTTCTACCTAAGTAAACGGCTTCTGAGTCCACACAGACTTCCTGTAAGCGGTAAGTTAGCTTGAACATTCTCTGCGCGACACTCCCTTCAGTACTCACATATTGAAATAAGCATGCAAGTGCGGATTCTTGAGAGCCGCCCTCATCCGCTCCAGAATCTGCTGGATTTCACCATCATCCCACCCCAACACCATCTTACATATGTACGTAGCGAACCCTTCCAGGCCCGTATCGAGAGAAAGCCGGTTGAACACGCCGATTTCTTTCTGCGTCTTGTCCTTCGGCCAGCCTCCGATCGGTAGCTTGACCTGGTGCGTGTGAATCTTTTCGGTAAAGCCAGCTTCTCGCAGCCATTCCTTCCAATGGTCCGTCACCGTCCATGTACGGCCTGTGACCTCTCCGGTTTCGTAGAATATGTTGACCCAGTCATGATAAACGCAATCGTCAGGGAGCTCACCCTCGTTGGCACGGACAGGAAGCGCAACCTCTCGCTGCTCGAACCATCCCCCAGGCTTGAGGGCTCGAAGAGCTTCCCTATAGAGTTTGGGCCAGTCTTGAATCGAGCCGATGAGCGAGCTGATGTGGATGTAGTCGAACTCATTCTCTGCAAAGGTCCATTCGAGCTCGCAGTTGTCGATCTCAAATTTCAAGTTGGGAGTAACCCAGCGGGGTTGGATGGGGGAGATGTCGGTTCCGATGACTTGGGCGCTTGGAAATTGCTCTGCAAAATCACTAAAAGTTGTTAGCATCAAACAGTGAAGCCACGATGGATTCAAAAGGGATAACAAACAGGCACCATATGCCAGTTCCGCATCCGACGTCCAACACTCTTTGAGGATTTTTCAGGGGAGCAAGAAAAAGCCGATTGTCGTAAGCAAGATACAACATGTGGTGACTAAGGAGGTTAGTGTTTGGTTGGAAAGTATCAAGGTACTGTAGTCGGTATTATGAGATAAACATACGCCATATCCAAGTACTCATTTTGCTCATCATCGTTAGGTGCCCTGTGAAGATTGTTAGATCTGTCCATGTTGTTGTTGTTGTTCGGGCGCAGTGATGGTACCAGTAGTAGGCACCGTCATAGTTGTGATATGAGCGGCCGTTGATAAGGCGGTATTCGCGAATCGCTCTGTTCAAGGAGACAGTAACAGATCGATAGCTAACATTTCGTTAACTGTTGTATTCCGAGTCAAGAGCCTAACGGTGATGCATACTCGCCCTCTTCGAACCCAGGGTCGGACTTTTCATCGATGTCGTCGTCAACCTCGAAGATTGAACCTTCATCGCTGTTCTCAACCTCGTAGATGTTAGAATCTCGCAGTTATGCACGTCATTGGGACCCTTACCGATACGACATGCTGCTGGAGCGGCTCTTGTTGTAAGTGCTCCGCTGGTACGGGCGGTAACGCGAACGGTCCAGATTCAGTCTCCGCTATCGTTGTCATTGTAGTAGTGTAGAACTGTTTCTGGAGTTGTATTCTAGAATAGTGTTTGGACAAAACTGCCGGGAAGAATCGAGCCCAGAGATGATGCGATCAACCGTTCTTCGTCACCGCCAGAACAGTGCGAAGCGTTGTTCAATCCGCCTGAAGCCATTGATCGCTGGGGTGCGACGGTGAACGACTTGGCCCACCGCGTAGCTTTTTCTCGAGCTAACGCCACAAAGCCTAACTGTTTGGCGAGACCGGGTGTCTTCCGCGGTGCATCCCATCCCTTGACACAGGATCCCTCAGTGTGCCATTAAACATAGCGTTCGGGTGCCTGACCCACCGGAGCATCCCGTTTCTTGCCAATCGACCCTTTGGAGGCTAGATCGGGAAAGTCGCAATGGAATGGATCATACTGTAGCGGCAATAGGGCGTCCCAAAACTCTCCGCAGTGCATTGCGAGACTGAAAGAAAGAAAAAGGCGAGTGGATGGTAAGTTGAGGTCAGGGAAGACGATGCCTGCAGTGGTCTGGTCGGTTGAAACTGAAATTTCTCCTGGCGGGAGTCCCGTCCGGGTTGCTCTCGTTCGACTGCATCGGTGTCGGACTAACGGGTTACCCGAAACTACATATTGCGGCCGCACTTGCCTTTCGTGGTTGCCCACCCGTGCAGCCGTGCTTTCCCTTGCATATTCATTTCCTTCCACTTCCACTTTCAACTTCTTTGCTTCTCGCTGTCAATGGGGAGGTGGACTCATCATGCACTCCCCTCTAGCGCAACACTCAATTTTGACCTGGAGAGTTGCTTGTGGAAAAGGAGCGTATCTCCGCGAGCTCGCCATCGATCAAAGTCCATACCTGAGGCCTCGGCCAAATTCTAGTATCGACAGGATGGCCTCCCGCGCAGTGCAGACCCATCCTCCCTTTAACGCTTGAGTTACTTGGAGATCGAAGGATAGAATCAGATAAGTAAAGAGGGAAGGCTCCGAAGAACGATACACGAACATCTAGCGTTCTTGATTAGCTATACAAGTCTGTCAAGATACCTAGCTCTAAGTATTACTCGATCTTGGTAATCATCACAAGAAAAGGAGAAAAAGAGCCACTCCATCTGCTTTCGCATCCGAGCTAACATACACATCTTTAGTACTGCTATTCATAGTCCCTTCCACAACATGTAGTAGCACACCATCCTCTTTTAGCCAAAAATCAGAGCACCCAATGTGGTGGTCAGTTAGACCCCGGGTTTTGAGACTTGAACACCCATTATATGAACCCGGTCGCCCGGCTCGTGGGAGCTGGGAATTACGGATAAAAGCCATCTCTATATGTCCCGTCTGTTTCCTCTCCATGTCCTAAATGGTGCCTCGCCTATCCACCCAATGGCGATGCTTTGCGCAAAAGGATATCAGCCTCAAGTGTTGCAAATAGGGAAGATTACTCAGTCAACTATCAACAATCACGCCTGCTAAAAGTGTCAAACTGTGAAACATGATGTGTGCAAAGGTGGATGTGCTTCGGCAATTGTTTGGCCAGATCTCTCGCCAGAACGGATGATGAGCGATTCTTTTAAAAGAGCTGTATATCACCAGGTCCATGTCATAATGTTTATTATTAACAAAGCACTGGTCATAGAAGCTCCGTTTTCTCGAAGGACTTGCAATACTAAAACCCATTAACAATGAGGCTCCTCAGTCCATTGACAACCCTCCTTCTCCTCCTCTCCTCACCACACACCGCATACGCCCAAAGTCTCGAAGTCAGCCCCGACGGTCGCTGCTCCGAAGGAATAACATGCCACCGCTCCTCCTTCGGCGACTGCTGTTCCGCCTCGGGCTGGTGCGGCTCCACGTCCGACCACTGCGGCGCCGGTTGTAACCCGCTGTACGGTCTCTGCTCAGGCTCAGGCCTACCACCAGGATCTGGGATATCATCATTGTCGAATCCCGTACAGACCTTGACGACGACATTGACCACCATCATCACACTCGTTACGCTTATTACTTCGACGTCAACGTCCACCAATACGGTCATCATCACCGCGACTACAACCAGCACGAATACTGCTCAGGTAACAGCCACTGTCATAACCACAGCCACAGCGACAACCACCAAAACCCAAACTTCTCTACTCCCCGGCGCTTCCGCTCCTCCGACAACAATCACCGTCTCAAAGACCATCACCGCACCCGACGCCGTCAGAACGTCTACCACCACGGCCACGGCCACCGTTCCGGCGAGCACCGTAACCTTAATCTTCACGACAACAGTCACCCAAAGATGGGGAGGCGGTGGTGGAGGGCCAGGAGGACCTGGAGGGCCCGGGAGACCAGTATGGACTGTCACTCAGACACTGATACAGACGCAAACCCAAACATTCACTAGTATCAGCATTAGCACCACGACAAGAGTCAATACCTCCATAGGAACTGTGACGAACACTATAACTGCCTGTGACGAAGGAGGCGGTGATGATGAAGGAGGTTGGCCAACCGATGGTGGTGGAGGAGGAGGAGGACCGAGCTGGTGGGGGACGAGAACGAGTTGGAGCTGTAGGGGGAGGTGGAGGACTACCGTTACCAAGACGATTACGGTTACCAGAGGGGGATGAGGAACAGGTAAATGTACCTCTAGTGATAATGGGGGATCTGGTTGGTAGAGGGAGGAAGTTAGACAAGATCGATTACCTGCGTCCCTCGAAGATGAAAGCATCCAGACTGGAAGCAGTGAGGAATAAATCGACTGTAAGTAATGAAATTGAAATATGTCGCTATTGAAGCCTTCGCTGGATTGCTACTGTACAAACCCCAGAATTACTCAAGACCCAGTCAACCACACAAGAAGTGCGTGCGCAAACCGCTAGCTAGACCTTACTGGTACTCATGTAAAGCGACACCAAAGCTAACAACACAACTCAATATCACATTTGCAATCAGCAAAACTGCTATCAATTTAATTCTCGCTTGTGTACAAGGCCCAACACCCCCGTATATGATGATGGCAGTTAAACAGAAACTAGTAATGATGGGAATGATGAAGGGGGATTGTATGGGCAAAGCCTCTAAAGATGTCGGCACCTCTGTGTCACCTTCTTCACTACGTCTTACTATGGCACCCTATGCAGCATTGCTGATCTCGTTGCAAGTCTTGGTTCCGTCCACATCGTCACAGACCATCATCTTCTGCACCTGAGCGTCCACCTCCTGTGGTCCACGGTATTCGGCATTACCAACAATGTCCCCGGGCGGAATGTTGTAGACAGCTTGCTGGCGGATGATGACGCCTCTGCTGTTACCGTCACCGTTCCTGGCTACCGTGATGTTCGAGTCAACAGAGAGTGTGGCACTTCCCTCGGGATTCTGGGTCCACCTGAAGGCTGTCGAAGCCCGGGCAACTTCACTCCTGCTTGCTTCGTCCGCGTCGCGAACCTTGTTGGCGCCTTGGTATTCACTGTAGGAAGAAGTAGGGTGGGCCTTGTCGTTCGACTTGGTGTCCTCAGAGTCCAGATGAGGCAGCACGCATTGAACCCAGTCAGTTGTGAGGAGGTTCGTGCTGTCAGGGGTTGAGATGGAAGCATGGCAATGAGCGGCGGGAGCAAAAGGACCTGCGGTCAGGTTGAAGTTGTAGCTATAAGTGGCAACTGGATTAGCGGAAACCACACCAAACGTATAGCATTGAAAAGACTGGGCTTACTTAACGAAGGGCCGGTGTGCTGAGGCAGACGCAGACAGACCAACAATGCTAATGTTTCGCTGAAAATTGACACCCCGAGGGTCTAGAAGGTGCGCAACGTCGGAAACGCCGCCATCGTGAGGCTCCTTGGGAGAAGGAAAGCCGACGTGTGGAGGGGGCAAACCATGGACGAGAGCAACAACCCCAAAGACTGTTCCAATGTAAAGCTGCATGGTGATGATTGTACGAGTGAGCGTTGGGCTAGAGTCTTGGTGTCTGCAGTGGTAGTTTGAATGATGTGAAGGTATACCTATGATGTGAGAAGATGGTTTGGATCGATTAATTACAGAGGACAGACATCTGGAAATTTCTTATGGAGTGGGACGAGGAGGTATGTAAACTATTTGGGGAAGGAGGCACTAATCCATGAGATCAGGTATAAATTTCGTGGGGAGGAGCGATCTTCCATATCCCATTTGCCTCACATCACTCCTTCCAACTAATGTCGTGATCCCGCGCCTTCATCAGACTGGAAGTGACGATGGGCTGTCACTCTACCTTTTTCCTTCCACCACAGGTCCGACGTCTTCTCCCACGGCAGGCACCAGGCATCGACATCCATTCACCCACCCGGCACCTCCCGCCTGCCGCCGCTCCTTCCGTTCCTTCCCTCCCCCAGCCAGCGGTGCACTGCACCTCCCTAACGGGTTTATAACCCACCTGTCCGGGTCGTACTTTCACCAACAACCGCTTGGCCGGTTGGCGCAATGGTCAACCGTCCTAGCACCCTTAACCACCAAACCAACCTCTCCGAGAAAAATACCTGTCGGTTCGGGAACGAGTAGTGATGTACATTCAAGTAGCCCAAAGAGCGCTCCATCACCGTAGACCGCCACCTACACTAGAATAGGTGCTGTTCGTATTGGCAGCGACAGAAGAAGGTAATAATAAAAGCAAGCGCTAAAAAAAAACCTCAAGCACCAAAAAAAAATGGTTGAGGGTGTTTCGATGGTCGACTCAGGGCGCTGATCGGTCGAGTGGTTGTTGGTATCTTTTTTTGGCCGTGGAAGTATCTTTTTGTACCTTTCTCGGAGGTGAGATGGGGGGAAGGGTGAAGGTTGAAGGAGGTGGTCGGTTCGATTGTCGGTTGTATCCCGGTCGTTCTTTCTTTCTTTTTTTTTTGTACTTTCATCTTTCACTCTTCTTCCGCGACTTCATCTTCTTTCTTGCTGTCGATTTAGAGGCTGCCCGATACTGATTGGAAAACGACATCAGCCGATACGCCCGGCGCTAGTCTTTGACGAGGTTCGCGAGTGTCGTGCCTCATGATGATTGATGAGGACTGACCGAGATACAGGAACCTGCTCCGAATCCTGCCACTGTTGATATCAAGTTTAGCCCACTGAAAGCAAGATCACGAGACAACTCGAAAACGAAGGGAGGACTTGCGGTGTGTTTAAACCAATGCCATTACAATTACACATTATCACCTCTATCAACATGGTTGCGTTCCAAACTTACAAGTCGCTAATGATTCGTCCCATGACCTCATGAATCACTCCTCCGCATATTCCATCAACCCAGCTAGGGTCCCTTATATCCTCAAACCATCCTCATTCTTCCTGGCCCCATCCATCACCGTCCTCTGCAACCTACTCGCCAGCTTTGCAAACCTCTCATCCTTTCCGCCCAAATCCTTCAACAACGCTTGCTTAATCTTCTCCACCGTCTCCTCCTTCAACGGGCCGCTAGGACCAAACCGATCCCAAATCTCAATCGTGCCCTCGCCCACATTCTTGAGCTTGCCCAGATCATTCCCGATATATACCACCACGTAGCTATTCCTCCAATCCGGCCTCGCCTCGCCCGAGTTATCCACGATCCAACCGGACCCGTCATCGTTCATCCACTCCTCCAGCTGTCCCTCTTTACCCCAGGCCAAGATCTCCCAGCGCTGGCGCATGATGGGGCCGTTCACCTGGGTAAAACCCTGGTCGAGCTCGTCGAGGAACAAGTCGGTCTGGCCGACGTCTTGGATGGCGGAGGAGTGCAGATTCTGGTAGGAGCGCACGGCGAGGATGCGGTCCTTGTCGGGCTCCATGTCCGAGTCGGAACCTTCAGAGTCGGAAGAGACGGAGTTGGTGCCGCGGATCAGGCTGAGGCAGATACGCGCGTTGCGCTTGCCGGATTGCTCTTCGGCGTTGGTCGAGTGCGTCGTGTGCCATGTTCCCGTGATCCAGGGAAGGTTGGATGGGGTGAAGTGGGAAGGGGTGGCGCCGTCGCGGAGGTGGTAAGGAGGGTTGAGGATGATGTTGGCTTCGGTTGAGAGGGCCATCTTTGTGTGTATGGTTTGTTATTGTACGGACTTGATAAGTCGTGAACTTGTAAGGATGATGATATGACTGAGGAGTAGAAGACCGGAGGAGCTCAGTCAGTGTTGAATGTTGCTTTCGTGGTCTTTGTAAGCCCAGCCTCAACGGTTCTTATACACGCAGTCGATCCGGGATATACCGGTAATGATCGGGGGTCTAGAGTCCTCGTCAATTTTCTTTTTCTTCTTTCCCATGTTATTCCAGGCCTTGCTCATAATCAGGGGTCGTTGTTGACCAGCCAGTTGGACCAGCACAGGGTCTCGAACTGTTTTCGAAGCAATTTTGGTTGTCCAGCCGAATGCTTCTCCCGCTGGAAGACTAACACACTCCCCTGCACACCGCCATCATCCTCCGCTTCTATCCAATGGCAATATCGATTGAAAGCTGGGGTGCATGTGAGACCCATTTCACCGATGATTTTCTCCAAGATCCCTCATGTGGTTTATATTTGGCCCATGTTCCGCCCATATGAGATGCTGTTGAATTGGCGGGTAGGTAGACCACGTGAGCACGTTCTGGTTCTTTTGATCTTCACCTCCCCCTGTGGTCACTCTTCTTTACCTCTCCACTAAAGAAGGCTACCAATAAAACTGACTCGTGGAGACACTGGTGGCGAAGTGCTCAATTGTGTAAGTGTTCAACCCTTACTAGCTCGGTTTGTGGTCCATGTTCGTATGTTGGGTCCTTTGTATAGCATCGCTTTTGTTGTTGTCACCAAGAAAAGCGTATCGCGCAATTTCCACAAACTGGGCCCTGGCTGGTCTGGTTCAATCTCGCTTTTCTGGGAAAGGGGGTTTCCTCAACTCCGGCACTCCGTGAGGCGATGCTTCGAATCCATCTTCTTTACCGACAGGCCAAACATGGGTAATTGCCGAGTGTCGGAGAAAAAAACTCGGGTTGCATCAAGGAGGCTATTTTGAAGCATACATAATGGGTGCTAGACATGGTGTTGGGGTCTTGTTGTTGCCATGGCAAAGACTCTTGGCACTTGCCTGTTAGGGGAACCACTTAAAAGGGGGGACGTCCCGCTTGAGATACGCAGCCAATGAGCGGCGGAAAAACCAGCGCTTGCATTCGACATGTCAATTCCGCAAAATCTTCGTAAAACGTTTGATCAAAAATTTGGTAGATGGGAACAAAGCGGAAGGATGTGGGAGAAGGGACCGAGAGGTATACAAGCTAGCACGCACCCAAGCCGGCGTTGTCCCCCTACGGAGGATCGGGTGGAGGGGAGGCTGTGGAAAAGCGCACTGGAGGACAGCGTCTTGAGGGTTTGAACGCATCCTCTTTTTCCTGAAAAGAGTTTGGGGTCGGGATAGGTAGGTCTGATGACTGAAGAAAAGATACGACGACTGGTAATCCCATCTTCAGTAACCTCTGTGGTTTTTGACATGTGATGTTGATGGGTTGAGGTTCGAGGCTGACCGAGACAGGGCATACAAGTGAGGTTGCGAGAAGACGAATTCTTTCTGGCCCAACCTTTCTCTGGGGAAAAAAAAAGAAAAAAAAAAAAAAAAAAAAAAAAAAAAAAAAAACAAAAAAAACCCTGGAGAAGTCAGCGTTCTTTGTAAGCAAGTTGGATCTTACCCATGCCCAGAGATCCATCTCACCGTCCACCTCTCACTAAGCCACAGACCCTGGAGACCTTGGCGCGGCCGTGTCCGCATCTTCCGCATGTCAACGCCAACCGATGTAACGGACGGTGCGGCCCTCCGTCCGCCCGCCCGCATTTTCCAAGTCGTTGACTGGTCCTCTTTTTGGATGACCTCTTGAGATCTTATCAAGGTTAGTGTCATGAGTAATCGTCATCTTCGTCCTCATCTTCGTACTATAGCCAGAATGAGAACGCACCCCGTACCATGCGGTCGGCGCACCGCATCTTAGCTGGAAGACCGCTGTATTCGAAGACGACATTCCGCTTTGTGCTTAGGAGAGCAACAGAATGCTGTGATAATGGATATCGGTGACGGTTTCGCAAAATGATGAGTCGAGACGTATAAAGTCTGCCGGTCTTGAAAGAGTTATTCTCATGAAGACCCGCTGTCATCGTCATCGTCATTGGAATCAATCAGAAAAAATACAGTTAGCAACTCCCATCATACTCTCTCATCTACAATGACTCCTCTCGTTTGGCTCGTCACTGGCGCAACTTCCGGAATCGGTCGTGCCACTATCAACGAGATCATCTCTCGGGGCGACAAAGTCATTGCCTCCGGTCGGAATGTTGAGCGACGCCTTGGCGGGCTCAAATCCGACAATGTCGCCCTGTTCGAACTGGACATCACCTCCAGCATCGAGATCCTGGAACAGAAGGTTCAGGAAGCCTGGGGCATCTTTGGCCATATTGATGTCCTCTTCAACAATGCTGGGATGTCATCAATGAAGAGCGTTGAAGAATCCGAGTTTGTTGCCCATTCCGTCATGTCATCTTCATCTGCAAGACAGCTAACCTCGACTGTTTACTCAAAACAGTGAAGCCTTCACAGCCCGCATCTTCCAAACCAACCTCTTCGCCCCTCTCACGCTGACCCGACTCTTCCTCCCGCTCCTTCGTTCCCGCGCCGCCTCCCTTGTCAGCGACATCAACCGCTACCCCATCACAATCGCATATACGTCATCAGCCGCCGCATGGACTTCCCTCCCTTTCTTAGGAACCTACAGCGCCTCTAAGGCTGCGCTCTCCAGTTACGTTGAGACTTTGCACAAGGAGCTTAGACCGCTCGGAATTCGATGCGTGTCCATCGAGTGCGGCGGGTTCCCTACCAATCTCGGCCAGCCACGATCCGAGTCGGATACTGCTTTTGGCACAGAAGGGACCAGCCTGCCGGATGCGTACGGTCCGTGGTTGGCGGAGGTTGGTGGCATGTTTATGGGCGATCCCATGAAGTTTATGCCGGGCGACTTGGCCAAGGTTGGGACAGCGATTGTCGATGTCGTGAAGAAGGAGGGAGCGGTGAGTGATAAAAAATGGGTGGGCAGAGTGCTCCTTGGAACAGATGCGTACGAAAGCGTGGTACAGAAGTGTGAGGAGATGGTCAAGGTTGCGGCGGAGTGGAAGGCGGTTAGCTTTGGGACGGATCGGGAGGAGGCCTTCGATGGGAAGACGGATAAGAGGTACTTGAAGTTTACGTCTATCGTGGAGGGAGAGGAGTAGGCGAAGTTCGAGGATCAACGACATGATTTAAGTCTGTCGCAGATCATCTGGCGTTGAAAATGGATTCCATACCATTGACCGTGCGAGGTTGATGTTGGTCTCGTCGCGGTCGATCTTGTCGATCAACGGTTTGTGGTTCAGGGACGGCATTGATGCCAAGTGATATGAATTTGTCAGATGGGATTCCGGCGGTACAGTAGTCATTGCAAACTTGATATATGAGGAATATAACTGAAGCAAGTTCTCTTTTGTGGTGTTGATGGAGTCAAGGCGTGGCCCTTATTTGGTTGGTGGTGTTTTGGAGGTGGACGAGAAAGTTGGATGAAAGGTGAAAGTTACGGCAATTTCCGTCTGAGCCTTTTGAGAACCTTTACGGCTGCGGTGCGGGGAAGGGCCCTGGGGGATGGAAGGTGCGGGCCGGGACATGCCGCTGCAACGCGCCTGCCGCACTAACGCAGCCCTGAATTGCCCTGAGCTCCAGAACGGTTCCACTGCAGCATGGACGCTGGGGTGGCCTTTTCAGCCGCAACCGATTGAGTGCTGCTGTCAGGGGGGGGGATACCTAACGTTGGCCAGAGCTCCACGTCATCCCATTCCACTTTCCCGCTTCCTCTTTGGAGTTTCAATTCCATCCATTGCCAAACTTCCACATCCAACATCCGCGGCACCAATACCCTTCAACGGACGGAGCGGTTAGAACCTCACCTTAATTATTACCAACTTCCGCGAACTACGAGACATACATTGATAACGTCCAATCGGCCACGCGCATCCCTTCCCCGCCCTTCGCATCACCATCTCGAGCTTCAACCGGTGCTACCCAAATAGACACTCCATCATGTCAACGATAGCCACCCCGCGCGACACAGGGACGCCCCTCTCACGGCGCATCAACTCATCACAAGCCCTCAACAACTCCAACACCACACCCACCTCCTCCACGCGCCCAAGCCTCGACGTGCCCCGATCCGCCTCCAGCTCACCCAACCCCTCCGCTGCCCCCGGGGCCGCCGCCGGTGCAGCTGGCAAACGCGCCAACCGCGCCGCCCTCCGCGAATACTACAACCTCAAGAAAGCCCAAGCCGCCTCAGCCACGGGAACCTCGACCCCGATCCTCGAAGTAACCTCCACCCCACCATCACCGGACCCATCCAACAATGGCGGCTTCCAACAATCTCTCTCCTCTTTCGACTCCATCCCCGCCTCGCCCGTTCTCGACTCCCCCGACTTCTCAGCGCAACCATATCTGAATGAGCTGCTGCAGTCATCAACACTGGCCGAGCTGCTAAAAACCTACGCCCGCATCCTGTCGGAGATCCGCGCCTTGGACGCCGAGAAGAAGGCGCTCGTGTACGACAACTACTCGAAGCTGATCAGCGCGACGGAAACAATTCGCAAGATGCGATCCACCATGTTCGACTCGAACTCGTCGACGGGCGATAGGCTGGATCCCATGGCTAGCACGCTGGATGCCGTGCTGGGGAAGGTGTATGAGCTTGCTAGCAGGATCAGGGGCGAGCTGAGGCAACGGTTATCGGAGGGAGGTCGGGGAGAGACGGCGCAGCCACAGGACAAGGATCTGGAGGAGATTGAGGATGAAGAGGAACGGAGGAGTAGGAAAGAGAGGAGGGATAGGACGAGGGAGTTGGCGAGGGAGGTGGTCAAGGTTCCTGAACGGTTAAGGACGTTAATGAAGCAGGGGAAGAAGGAGGAGGCAGCGAAGGAATGGGAACTGCCGAGGCGATTGTTGGAGAGGTGGAAAGAGAAGGGGGTGGGAGGAGACGATGTGGGGAGACTGTTGGATGAGGGCGATGCGATAGTCACAGGGGACGAGGGGGGTAAGCCTTCAACATAGGATGTTGTGGTAGAACAAGCGGCTGGCATGTTCTTTTCTCCCTTTGCCCCTTTTGGTTGAGTCGGACGAGGCTTACACTAATAGGGATCTTTACATGCGATCCAAGATGTGGGCAAAATGAGGCTTTCATCAAGAGCAGTAGAGCACCATGTAATGGGCGTGGCCAAGGTTGCACGCTTGAACCGACACGGTTGAATAATTATGTTCACGCTAGGGTTTACAAACCTCTGTAAAGTCCCGTATCAATAAAACCCCGGACCAGAGCTCCAAGTCCCATTCCCAAACCACGTCCCAGCCCCCGAGTAATCCAAGCTCATACCGTCCTCGCCCACCAAAAACGCAAATCGGAAATACTCCGGCGTCTTCACCACCTTCGAATCTCTCTCCCACCTAAACACCTGATCCTCCAGCGTTTCCTCGGCAAAATACCTTCTATACCTCTCCACATCATTCACCATGACACTCACCCCCTGCAACCTATCCATCTCTTCTTTTGCCTGCCTCCCTACCAGTCCCTGAGGCACCAGCGCCGCCAAAGTCTCATTCAACCCCTTCCACTTGAACGCAATACTCCACATCTCTTCTCTTAAATAAACCAACGGCTGCCCATCCACCACCGGCACCAAGCTCGAACCCAACAGTCCATCACTCCCTCTCAACGCCTCCGCCGTTTGTATCACCGAATCGAACCCCCACCTCGCGATCCCGTTGACGAAAAGTCCCAGCAACAAACCCTGGTACACCAGCGCCGGTCTAGTCTGGATGCTCGTCAACGGGAAAAGCAACAAGGCAAGAACGTAGTGGTGGATGCGTAGTTCGAGGGTTCCCCATCCGTTTATTGACACGATCGCCCCGATTGCAAGACCCGCGAGGACCACGCTGTAGAAGGCCAAGTAGGGAAGGACTCTGCGCTCAAGCCAGAAACAATAAGCTTGATAAGCCACCGTCAGTGTAATCACCGCCAGTATGCCGATAAGAGCGAGGACGGCACCCGGTTGTTCACGGAGATCATGCGCTGAGAGGCGAGATAAGGGGATCCATGATTCGAGAGTGAAATTGGATAAGGCGCCGACCCATAGGGCACCGAGCCATAAGATGGTTTTTTCTAGGTTGGCTGAGGACGGGGTGTCGCGGAGGGTGGTGGAGCGGGAGCAGGTGTAGAATAAAACGGCGGCGGCAAAGGTAGCTGGCAGCAGACGTTCGAAGAGGATGGATATGAGTTGGGGGAGAATCGTGTCCGTGGGACCGGCGACGTTGGGCGGGTCAGAAACCAGACCGACGTGGACGAAGATGGAAACGAAACTGATGAAGAAGAGGGTTGTTGCCGAAGTGGTTAAAACCGAAACCAAAAACGTGAGAAGGACGGTTGGTGCTAGCGAGCGTGCGGTTTTCATTTCCATCTGCGGACATTTCTGTCCTGAAGGAGCAGGACGGACGCTAAAAGCCATGGGAAACCAAGAGTCAAACCCTAAACTGGTGATGTCTTCGCCTCCGGCTCCTCCAAAGAAGGAGTAGTATTCCCCAACCAGCCCGACGACGCCGCATCCGCCTTGAGAGTCGGAGATCACACCCGCGTGCATGGCGGCTTGGCAGATGAAGGAGTCGCCTCTGTATACCCCCTCTTTTCTGGTTCCCATATCGTGTTCCGTGGCAAGGGGGGTAGAGACGTTCCCACCACCAATCACCCAAGGCCTGTAAACCTCTTGTCTCTCGCCAACCCATCTTGGATTCAGCACTTGAACCTGCCTACAATCCGCCGGGCAACGGAAGGTGAAACTGACGTTTCCGAACGGTTTGCACCGCTCGCCGTCGACGCCGCACTCGTTTCCTGCGCCCCATAAGGTGGAGACGCAGTCTAGGTGTCTGACTACCTCCCCGTTCGTGTCGAGAAGGGTTCCTTTGGAGTGGATAAGAGAAAGGGAGAAGATGGTGAGCCAGAGGAGTAGACCAAATACCAAAAGGGTGGCGCGTTGCCAGGAAGCGGGTAGGAATCGTTCGAGTGTGACTCTGGGAAAGGACTGAACCGAGCCTAGGAAACAGGGGCTAAGGGAGAGACGTTGCCGGTGGGAAGAGCCGGAGACGAAGGTGAGGAGGCGGTGGAAGATCCCGGGCTTCTTCTGGTGATGTCGTGCTCGGGAGTTGTACTTTGTCATGACCTCTGTGTCGTCGACCTCAAATTCTTCGATGTAGTCTTCGGTTGACAAAAGTTGTGCTTCTTCATCCTCGTCTTCTGGTTGGTGATGGCTGTCGTTGACAATGTTCGGGGATGATGAGTTCGAAGAGGATGAATTTTCATGGTGATCTTCCTTGTTGTCTTGTTGTAGGCCGATATACTGAGCCTGGTTGGAATGGTTCATATCCATATTGACCTTATATCATATATCGATGTTTGAAGTCGTTTTGATTGATATTGAGTTGTGTCGAGTGCTCGTGTGCCGTATAATGGTGGTTAAAGCTCTTCTCCACAGTGAGTATATTTCTGCCGAAGTTCAAACTAGAGGATGCAAGTGAGTGTAATCGGAATTTCCGGAACTGATACCAGGTTCAATGAAAAAGAGGGGATGTCACAAGTTAGTTGTGATAGTGAAGAACATTGTGTGGAAGGTGCCAGACGAGAGAAAGAGTTGAAGTTCGATTCAGCTGGGCTGAAAGTCAGTCGCCTCCACTCAGCCAATGAGAGGACGGCTGGCTTCCAGGGGTAACATTGCTTGGAATGGAAGGGGCAAGTCTTGCCATACCACCTTGATAGCTTGGATTTTTGCAGTCACTCTGAAGGTGCTGTATTCAGATGAGAGCCGCCTCGTCCACTTGGACTCTGCCCGTATTGAACCAGGAGCTTCATCCGCAGACAACCAGTTTCCATTGGCTTTTGTCGCATTATACAAATTGGTATTGAGTCGTGATATAAAGCGTGGGATATAATTACAGGTACATGTCATACATCGACTGCGGGTCCAAAAAGCCGGCCCGCAGCTTCGAAATCCTCCCTTTTCCTTGTTTTTACACTTCCGTCCCTCTCACAGCACTTCGTTTCTCCCAATTTATTGGGCATCGACAAAGCCCTTGATGTTGTTGAGCCACCTGAGATACTCCTTCTGCTCCTTCATGTCAAGGTAGTCGGGAACGAAGAGGGCAAGGGCCTGGTTGATGCCACGGTCCTCGAGGTAACGCTCCATAAGAACCTGGAGATCCTCATCGAGGGTGCCGAAGGGAGGGCCGGGGTAAACGGACTGGGAAGCGTGCTGAGCCTCGGCGGTGGCGCTGTGGGCAAGCTTGGAGTCGTGGTAGTAGAACATGTTGTCGACAACGATGGAGCCGTCCTGGGCAACGGCGTCGATGTTGAGGGCACCCTTGTTGGGCTTCTCGATGACAATGTTGAGACGGACGGGAGCACCGCCATCCTCAGGGATGTCCTCCTCACTCTGAGCACCCTCCTCGTCACCGAGAGCAGGGTCCTCGTCGAACATGCCGGGCTCGTAGTTCTGGAGGTCGGCAATGGAGAAGGAGATGGTGATCCTGTTGTATATCGGTCAGTCTTCTGTTCTTCTTGATGGACCTCAATATCAGGCAGGGATTCAACTTACTGCTCATTGCCAAAGGTGCGCTTCAGGACAACATCCTCCTCACCGGCCTTGTCGACAAGCTCAAAGGGGCCGTTCTCAAGGAAGTCCTTGACGGTGGCGGGAACGGGCTCGTTGGAGGCAATGTCCTGCTCATAGCCAATCTCGGTGGAGAGCTTCTCGGAGAGCTCAGCGTCGATCTCGGTAGCGGCCGCACGGAAGACAGAGGTAGAGAAAGCCTTCTGGGGGAGCTGAGTCCTGAGAACGTTGCTGGTAGCGCGGACGGTGGCGCGGCCGAGGGTGATGGGAGAAGCAGACACGGCGCGGAGAGCACGGGGAGCGGCGGTGCGCGCGACAGCACGAAGAGACATCATCTTGACGGATTTGGTGATGGGGGTTGTTGACTAGTAAGGTGGAAGTATATCTGGTCGTGTTGTTGCGCGGGTTGGGAGAAGAGGAGTGTTGTTGTCGAGGACGGGAAGCTGGGATGGCTGGCTGTATATGAGTGATGGAGAGACGAAAAGATAACGGGAGAGAAATTCGATGACAATCCACGATGGGCCTTGATGGATCCGCTCAGAGCTCCAAACCTCAGAAGAGCAGCTGGTCCCCAGAATCTTCAAAAGCTCCGTCGGCCGTCGCTGGCGCAGAAAATTCCGAGCACAGACCATGGGACCCCAGCTCAATCGATAAGAGACCCCACCGATAAAGCCTAGTGGCAACCGATAAGCTCCTCTTGGCAGAAAGCTCCCCCACAATGACGCTTTGGACCCACTAAAACTTTGTCTTCAGGTGTTCTCGGTAGTATCGACGGTGACCTCTTTTCACTCTCACTTCACCAAACGATGACAGTTGTTGATAAAACGCTGACTTTGCTTCTATTCGGCTCGTCACCTGTTTCTATCTGGTATCTTTCCCATAACCATAGTTTAACACACTCCAAAAATCTAGCTGTTCAACCTGAGTGTCGAGCATTTCAGGGTCCAGACCCCACTCTCGTTACAGTACCTTGGAGGTAGAGGTACCTATCGACCTGACTTCTGCTTCCGAGGATCGAATGTCTCGAAAGCATGGATCCAAAGAGGAACAACCCCAAAGACCTCCTCACCAACGCCATGGCTAATGCTTTCCGCCAAAACAAAGGGAAAATATCATCTATATAAACCCTCCATCATACCGCCTCGGATCAGCCTTCATCTTCCCCATCCTCCTCAGCCTCCTTTCCAAATCCTGCTGCTGCTGTTGTTGCCCCTGTTGGTCATTTCCTGACAGTGACACTGGCATTGGCACCGGCACATACTCCCTCATGGTTTGTAGTCCTTGCTGTCCTGACACCGAAACCCGTCTCTGCTGCCCTTGGTATTGTTGTTGCTGCCCCCTACCACCATACTGGTAGTTATTGTTATACCCATACAAGGAACTCACACCATGTGGTTGTACAATAGGCACACTAACACTGCTTCCCCTTCTTCTTCCTGCCCCAAATCCGCTGGCTGCGCTACCACTGCTGCTTCGAGACCGGGATGATACTGAGGTTGGTGTTGTGGTCTCGTCGTCTTGGCATTGCCAGCACTTGTACCCCGTCTGATCTCGTTGGCTGGAGACGCCGGACAGGCAGGAGCCAAAGATTCCGCTGCCGCTGTCTTTGGCCACCGAACAGAGTTGCTCGGAGATGAGGACTGTGTCCTCGCTGCTGCAGCGGCGGCAGATGCGGATGTGGGTTTTGTAGGTGCACATTTTGTTTTAGGGACTTGAAAAAGTCATCCAAGATAGAAGGTTGGTTGGTTGGTGAAGAGATATGTCTGTTGGGGTTGTTGCTGAGGCGTAGAAACTAGAGAAATGGTTAGATGGAAGATTGCGACGTAGGTAGTAAAGAAGGGAGTTAGTACTCACAATGGGGTTTATGGGGGTATATGACTTTGACAAATGAGCGAGTTGTGGTTCAATTTTGATGATAATTTTCAGGTAGAACGTTTCCTGTCTTTCTTCCCAGCTTTTGTTTCGAAATTATGTCCGTCTTCAACACTCATGAAATTGTTCAAAAATCAGAACACCAGCGCATATATAACGGTCCAACCCGGTCGTCGTCGGTATAGTCCTCGGTATAACCGAATGTTTAGAGCAAGCAAGCCTGCCCAACTGAGACAAGACCAGCGTCTATTTCTTTCCGTAGTGCAACAAGACGTGCCGTTAATGTAGTTGCTTCTCTTCTCGGTGATAGGTAGACAATTCCGCATGGAAGGATCGAAAGAACAACAAAAAGAACGATTTAGTCTTGTTTCAGACTTCAAGGGTTGTCCATGAAGGAATTTTGGGGGTGGGGATTGACGTACTACTTATCATTTTGGGATTGAGAACATGGGGTTTGCCTGTCTATCTGTCTGTCGGTTATCGGTTCTCGGACTTTCTCGAGGAGGACTCGATGAATGGATGAACTCGACTCGATGGACTCGACGTCAGTCCCCTAGTCCAGGGTTTCTTCCCTTCCCGTGTGTGTGTTTGTGTGTCTCGCGCGTGTCGTCCGTCCTGTCGTGCTCATTGTGTGGTCGTGTGTGGCCATTGGATTGGAAGTGTGGAAGGTAGCAGTGCAGTTGCCAGTTGCAGCTCCGGCAAGCCATACATACCCAGAAAGTAGTGGTTATGTTTCACGATTGGTAGACATGTTGAATGGCTACTCCAATCGCACGAGACTTTCCAAAGGGAAAGGTTTGAAAGTGTCCAGCATATGAGCATCGAAGCCAAGAACGTGGCTGTATGGCGTAGACGGGAAAGGGTTCTGTAGGGGTTTGTAGGGTCTGGATTGAAACCATCCAACATGGCGAGCAAGTCTAACATTGGCTGAGGAAGGAAACCAGGAACCTTCTTGTGTAACCTCAAAATGGAGAGGATGAATCCGTCATCCGCTGGCAGAGGGACATTTACTGAATACAACCGAACTAGAGATATCGAGGTATTGCCACAGAAGCATAGATCCGGTCTGTATGTATGAACTTGCCAATTAACGTTCAGCTGGTCTGCTTAGGGTCCATAGATCGAGCCTCTTTCGAGCGTTGAAAAGAGGTAAAGCAACAGCCAAAACCAACCATCGTCATCCTATCAAATATGTCTTGTCCGACTATTTCGTAGCAACTCTCCACTGCACATGTCTGTCTTATGCAGAAAGCCTCGAACTTCCCTGACCAGAACAACACCCTGAAGAAGAATATACTTCCAGGGTCCAATAATTTCGGATCATTTCTCTTCGCTCGCTCTTTGTTCGCTCTTTGTGCACGTGTAACGGTTCTGCTTTGCCGCCGGCTCGTCCCTCCGTCCTGTCCAGCCCATATTCTGCACCATTCAAATCCTCTCTGTCACAACAGTTACCCGCACCCGTCGTTGAGATATCTTTCCCCTCATCTTGTAACCCTTTTCACTTTCTATCTGTAGGGAAACGTACAACCTAACACGACTCCCGTCTCTATAAGTTTAAAACTAAGCTATCGGTGTACCTGAGCGGGACGGTTTGGTTTCGTGCTCCCCCCTTTGCTTTTTCTCATATGATAGTTTTCCCCCTCACCGCGGCTAGCTACTTGCACCTGAAGTAAGGTCCGTGAAAGGATCGAGCCAATCGTTAGAATTGCCGTAGGATGGAACTATATGAAAAGAAAAACAGTTCAGGAGAGAGATTGGATGTTGGCTTAGCTAGAGTTATGTTTTGAAAGTACCAGGCCTATAATTCTGCAACCCGCACTCAAAACAAATGGCGGTTTTGTATAAGTTGGGATAATTGAACCAAGACTTCTTTCCAAAGAGGAAGAAAAGAGGTTGACCTACACTCCGTGCCGACAATGTCATGTCATGTTGTATGACCATGTATTCTTTTCTCACCTGTCTCCAAGTCCTGCCGAGAAAAGATGGATAGCTCATAACTAGAAGTTTCTTCTTCCCTTCTCCTTTTACGATCCTTTGTGTGTGTAACTGAGATGGAGACTTCGGCAACGCTACGAAACACCAAAACCGCTCCCTATTCGAGTCCACGTCAAAGTTTTCCACGAGGGATCCTTAGCCAAGGGCTCATCCGAACTCCGGTGAGACCGTCCATCCCCGAACCTGGTTCCATGGCAACTTGCAGGAATAATGTGGAATACCGGTAAAGCTTCAGCGCCGACAGCCAAGGAGTCATCCAGCCATGGACGAAGGGGAAAGGGGGATAACACCAAACCGTCCACGGCTACCTGCTTTTCAGGCTGCATATCGATGAGCCATTCCCCCTCCCTTCTCAGGTCTGACTGTTTCCGCCCGAGTCGTGGCCGAATGTGGAGTGTGAAGGGAAAGAAAAAAGTAGGGTCAAACGTTAGCACTGCGTCGGCTTGCTTCATGCCCACGAGCTTTAAAGAGAACGTGGGTTGTACAGCATTAACTGGCAGCTTCTCCCGAGCGCGGGCGCCGAAAAAGAACTGAAGGAAGCACTAGAACACTCGGGTTTTAGTGTCGATCACTTCTTCTAGGCACACAATGGATGAAAGATTGCCAGGATAAGGGAGGTAAGTGTTCGTCGAATCGGGCGATGCCGTTGAAAGGATGGTGGAACATTGTTGTGTAAGGGGGACGGGATTTCTTGTCGACTGAATGAATATGCAGGACTTATGATGGGCTATCTAGGGACTATGCATCTTTTTAATTTCCACACTTCCAACATTTTTGTCTTCTCTGATACCGGTATGTCTCTCACACGTGGTCTCACGGTAGGAGACATGCAGCCCTGCTGTAGACAAGCCCTTCTTCCCAAAGCACAGCTGGCTGGTCTGAAACAATCCTTTCCCCCCTACCTCGCTCAGGACCCTTGAAAAGTTTTCATGTTCTTACTGGCGAACATTACGAGTTGACGAGGAGTGTGGGCTGGCTGACTGGGCCAGAGAGGCTGTCGGTAATAAAAAAAACAGGACAGTATGGCGTCTTCGACCACGTAGCCCCACCCCACCACCTTCTTTCTCGACTCCCCTCCACACTTCAGCCCTCTCCCAAAAGGCTCGGGCCCGAAAGTCGTTTGGGTGCCTGGTGCCTGGTTCCTGGACAACGTGAAACTGCATGTTATATGCACGGCGATAATCCAACCTAGGGGTCACGGCAGCAGCCGCTATTCTTTCATGATGTCGTAAGCAAGCCAGGTACAAGTTGCAGATAGGTCAAATAGAGAGTGATAAAGTGGCTTGTGGCAGGTTGATTGATGAGGCTCCTCAAGGACGGATAAATCTTTGTCTTGTCCGCCTTCCAAATCATCGGCCGATGGTGAGAGGACGGGGCTGCTGCAGGTTGGCGGTTTGGGAACAGGTGAGAGACTGTCTTATTTTGCAGCATGACGCATGGAATCCCATCAAGATGACGACGTCGAGCAAAGTGCAAAACAGGAGGAGTAGCCGGTCGGGTTTCAACTGAGACTGAGACAGAGACAGTAGGTAGGATTGGGACTGGAACGGGAACTGAAGGGCTGGAAAGGGTATCATTAATGTTGGTTGAGGTCCAGCAGCCTCGCTCATTCTAATTTCCTTGGATGGATCGGATGATGGAAGGGCGATGTGCCTTCAGTTGGTCTGGGGAGGGAAGCTGGCAGGTGCGGATTTTCCTGAGGACTGGATCTTGCACCATGTGAGGTTGGTGAGGAAAGCCCAGTTGCCATCCCATCGGTCCAACATCTCAACGGTCTTTTCGTTGGTAAGGTCGGGCAGGTCTGTAAGATGGTTAGCCACAAGCTATATTCGTGAAAGACAAGGCTAGAGAAGAAAACTTACAGAAGCCATCGCGCTCTTCCTTGTGGAGGGCCTCCATCCTCATCCTCAAAAGATCCTCCCTGGCACTGGGGGGCCTACCCTGGCGACGGGCCTTCTTGATCTCGTGGTACTCTTCGTCATGTTGATGGCAGAACCTAGACACATGGTTAGCGATAATGTCACCTATGCGTACTTCAGAGTCACGACCAACACTCACTCAGCAATCTTCTTCTGAATGGCAGCCATATCAAGAGGCTTGTTCTCGTTCTCACGAGTAGCCTCTTGGAAAAAGGCGATACGGGTAATCAAGGGCTGGTCCCTCTTGCGCCTGGCCTCGGCCATCTTCTCGAGGCGATCATCGCGGACCTGGGCCTTGTGAAGACGACGGGAATCACGACTCTTGGCGTGGAGGGCCTCAATGGCACCGCCTCTCTTCTTGGCAATGGCCTTGCGGGCCTTTTCGAGTGTCTTGGGCATTTTGGTGATGATATGACAAGGTTGACGACAATCGGGAAATGACAATGGGTTTTGCAGTGGTGAAGCGAAGAAGGTACGTATATCGACAGGTGAGTTGCACGGACGGAACTTGCCCTTTTGGCGGTTGGGATGGAATTTTTCGATAAGCGGCCAGCACTGGGAACTGTGGGGTACCCGACCAACCGATAAGGTTTTTAGCTACCGAACGGTAGACGCTGTCAACCGTTTAAGTGGTTGCAGCTTGGGTGGGGTTTAATTGGAGAATTGATTGTCTTGGCGGGAAGCTCTGTCCTTGAGTTGTTAGTGCAGCTACCCTGAGAAGCTGTTATGGTCAAGTAGCTAGGTAGGTACGAAAACACAACGGATAAAGCCGTCTTATAGCAAGCGCAGATAGAAAGATTTGGAGTGTATAATAGAGGTTCCTGGTATGCGTGAATTTACAGAAGCTATGTTCAAGAACCAGAGAGCAGAGAGTGAGCATCAGGCCCTTTCAGGAAGCAAAACGGTGTTAAGGTTCCCTAGCTGCTTGTTTTGTACACAAACAAAGCCAGTGCTTGGATGCCCCTGAACGCCCCGCATGGATCAGATGGATCAGCGGTTGACAGGCATGTCGCCTGGCAGTTTGGTCGCGGGGGTAACGACGCGGTACGCGCTTCCATTTTCTGGAAAAGGAAAACCGGCCACCCCGGGCGATTTTACGTCGTTTTACGGGGCGGGAAGGCGTGGATCGGCTCCATTTTCCCATGCTTTCCCATCACTGGAACTTTTGGGGGTTTGGTGGACTTGGTGGACTGTTGTGCCTGCGATTTCCACCAATTTTGCCTGCCCTTCCACCGGCCCTATCGCCTATCGAGACCGGATCGCAGCAGCCCGTGTTAGCTCGTCCCCCGCCCAGATTTGCGCCTTCACAATTGCAACTTCACCTTGCCTTTTCCGTGCCCTGCGCAGCCACCACTGACCTCACATCTTCCGGCCTCCCTCCAGGTCACTGCATTTCCGTCCTCCAAACCCGACTCCAACCCCAGCCAGTCCTCCAGTGATTTGGTCGAGAATCGCAGGACTGTCAACACTTCAGCAATATCAGGGAATCGGAACTGCACCATCGTTCGCTTCAAATATCTTGTTCATTACTCATCAAAACAAGGCCAAAAAAAAATACATCGACAAAACACAGTGGGTTGGCACATCGCCTGCAACTCGCATTAACGCATAGCATACATACTGCCACAGTACGGATTTATACACGCGTCCTCGACTGCAGGAACTTCGCCAATCCATAGATACATATCCTTCGCAGCATCCCCAACCCATCCAGGACTCGATATCTCACCGCAGTGGACGCCATTGGACGCGGTAGAAACCTCCATGGCCTCGTTAGTCGCGTGAGCCTTTGGTCAACTTGTCGGTCGCTGCAACCTGCCGCGCTTGTAGGGCACCTGTGACGCGTTTTAGTCACCGGAGCAAAGATGGGTATAAACGGTCTTCTCCCGTTGCTAAAATCCATTCACCGCCCTGCCGAACTCAGGAAGTACGCGGGCGAAACCCTGGGTATCGACGGCTATGGATGGCTTCATCGAGGTGCTATCGCTTGCGCCATTGACTTGGCTCAGGGCAAGCCAACGCGCAAGTAAGTTCCAACCGAGGCCATCACGAAATAACCGAATTCCCCTGCTAATACATGACGTCCAAAGATATGTCGACTATGCGATGCACCGCGTCAAAATGTTCAAGCACTTTGGCGTGACTCCCTACGTTGTCTTTGACGGCGACTACCTTCCTAGCAAGGCCAAAACGGAATTGGACCGCGAGAACAGACGAGAGGCGAGCAGGAAGACGGGTCTAGAACTTCTCAAGGCCGGCAAACCATCACAGGCCCATATCGAACTCCAAAAGGCCATCGACATTACACCAGAAATGGCCCGCCACCTGATCGACGAGCTGAAGAAGGCGGATGTTCCATATGTCGTTGCGCCGTACGAAGCAGATGCGCAGCTGATCTACCTCGAGCGCCAGGGCATCATCAGTGGCATTGTCTCGGAGGATTCTGATCTCTTGGTCTTCGGAGCTAAGCGCCTTTTGACCAAGATGGACCAATACGGACAGTGTATCGAAATCAACCGAAGCCAGTTTTGCGCGGTCAGGGAGATCTCCTTGACGGGATGGACAGATGCTGAATTCCGCCAGATGGCCATCTTCAGCGGCTGCGACTACCTCGACAGCCTTCCCAGCATGGGCCTCAAAACGGCATACCGCATGATTCGAAAGCTCAAAACGCCTGAGCGTATCATCAAGAAGCTCCAATTCGACGGCAAAGTCCGAGTGCCCGACGACTATCTCCAAAGATTCAAACAGGCTGAGCTGACTTTCATGTACCAACGCGTGTATTGCCCAGAGAAGAAGGCAGTAGTATGCTTGACGGAGCCCGACGAGTCTGTTAATGTCGACGATATGCCGTTCATCGGCGCACCCATCGATGCCAAGCTGGCCCGCGCCATTGCCGTGGGTGACGTTAACCCGATCACCAAGGAGCGAATTGTGGTCACCACAACCTCTCCCAGCAAGAGAAGGATCAGCCAGGTTTTCACTTCCGCTTACGGCGACGGCAAGAAAATGGGCAAGCCTATCGACCAGTACTTCAAGGACCGCCGGATTCCACTTGGAGAAATGGACCCTAACTGTTTCAACGTCAACCCTAACAATGGTGAAGAAGAGGCGGCCACCGTCCCTCGTCCTATCGTGTTCCCATTGCCGCGCCCATATGTCGAGGATACATCAACAGGTCCCACTCGCCGCTACACGAGCCAAAACAACCGACGCAAGAGTGAGCCCATCTCTAAGCTTTTGGCTTCGTTTGACGAGACGACCAGCGTCACATCCCGGCGACAAACCACAGGAGTGGGATTCGAGATATTCTCAGACAGTGACCCCGCGATCTCCGCAAGACCGCCAAAGAAAGCGCGATTGTGTGAAGATGCAGTGTCGGAAGACGCCGTCATTGCTACCCCCGAAACGAGTAAGTTCTTCCCTCAAACCAAGGCGAAGAAGGCGACATCCAGAAAGTCAGAGTCTTTCATCATGTCGGATGATTCCATCGAGGAAGCGTTCCGGAGCGTTCCGGATGCGGTCTGGAGTTCGTCAAAGGCCCGTCGTCGAAGCACGAAAATTCAACTTGTCGAGGAGTCATCCTCCTCTCAACCAGTAGCTGAGGAGAAGGGGCACGATGAGGTGGAGGAGCCAACTCTCCCTGTGATGCCCGTTGCCACCCTTGATGATGCCACCAGCGATTCCAAAGACGAAGTCGAAGTCCCTGGCTCATCGCCACAAAAAGCCATCACAAAGGAGACTGTAAAATCGCAGACTCCGTTGGGCCCTCGCCTTCGGCAATTCTCGTATCAGCCCGGTAGACCCGGTGCTCGCATCATCAATGGTCTAGCCACACCTTGCTCGTCCGAAGAGAGGCCGGCTGCGGCGCGTAGATCATCGTTGAACACAGGCACGCCCATGTTGACTCCGTTGCAACGCATGGGAGCCCGCGCCCTGAAGCAAGTCACACCTCGCCCTACACCTCCTAGCACTGCCCGCGCTCGTAATTTGAACAAGCCAGGCAACTCCATCGGTTCTCGTCGGGTAGATCCTGCCGCCATTCCTTTACCTGAGGTCGACCTTGCTGAAGTTGCAGCCTTGAACATGCCCCTTCAGGGTAGCGAGGATCAGATTATTCCGGAAAGTGATGGAGAGGTTGAGGTGGGCATGACCGCCGCCCGTCCGCGACTCAACTTGTCGCAGTACCTGTACTCGTGAGCTCGAATGTAGGCTTTGGAGTTTGATATTAGGAGAAGCCCAACATGTGTGCATAGCGCTCGGCGTACCGGAGAGAAGCAGCCCCGCCTGGAAAATTTGCGGGTTTGGGAGTTGCACTATGGTTTCATGTAAGGAAAAGAGGGAAAAGGAAGGATCACGATTATGAGGCAAGGGAGCTGAAGTGATCATGAGAAGAGCTGGCTGAGATATCTGTGGAGAACTTATATTGCCCGTTATAAAGTATCGTTGTCGGGCCACATTGTTGATGGCCGTTTTCAACCAGCTAACAAAATGAATTACGTAGGAAGCAAGCAAATTATAGTAGACAAAATGAAGAAGTGGTATCGCAGCTGTTAATGCTTTGTTAATGAACCTGCTTGCAGAGAACCCTGCACTTTGACAACAATGGCGTGGTTCAGTACCTATTGGTGATGGTGAACCTGAAGGCGATAAGATCGATAAGATGTACCGGCTCACCGCCTTGGGCAGAATGCCAGAGCCATAAGCGTAAAAGTGTGGGGCAAGGGGACCAGGGGGCTCCACAATGATGGGAACAGTCCACTAAAAATTCCACTGCAATCCACTGGCGACAAAAATTCGTCGACAAGCAGTCGCTCGACCACAGCCGACCCGCCCTCCACTATCTCAATTTTTCCACCTGGGTTTCGTTTCGATACCTCTACCTCGACATACCTCGACCCTTATTCCATCCGCCCGCCATCACTACCCATCTCAGCGAAATCTTGATTTGCACTCCCGCTTCCTATCACCTCATCTCTACGTCAGCTACTCGATACCAATCAGGCCGATTTTCACCAGCGACAACAAGCGTGTGCAAAGAGAAGATGGCGGATACCGATTTGCAGGTAAGCAGACCGGCGCTGGACTGCACACCACCGATACGGTGATACCCATGCAGTTGCCCCTCTTGCCTGCCTGGCCAAGCTGGGATGGCGATAGTTCCGACGCTGACCATCTCGTCTTACGATTGCGAACAGGAGCGCCTGCGTTCTCACGCCCAGGCCTTTGACGGTCTACTGTCCCTGATCCCAGCTAAGATGTACTACGGCGAGGAAGCAAATGTACGTTGTCCCCCCATTACCATCACCTGTTTGCCAAATAACCTGTTTGTGTCGATGTCACACAACCTTCGATCACATTGCTGATCCCAATGCCCTACCGACAGGATCAATGGAAGAGGAAGAAGCAAACCAAGGAGCAGGCGAAGGCTGCCAAGAGGGGGAAGCTTGATCCCGATAGTGAACTCAACCGCAACGCTAAGGAAGTCATGGATGAGCGCGCCCGCAACAAGCGCAAGCTACAGGATATGGAGGAGAGCAGCACTGAGGAGAGCGACGTCGACATTGAGATTCCCGGAGTCGAGAAGGAGAAGCCCCTCGAAGGACTGAAGAAGAGGGTTGTCAAGGAGGATACCGAGACTGAAGAGTCTGCGCCCAAGAAGCAGAAGCTCTCCGAGGAGGAGGACGACGAGGCTGCCCCCGCTGCCGAAGAGGTTGCCGATGAGACCCCCGCCGAGAAGCCCTTGAGCAAGAAGGCGCAAGAAAAGGAGGCCAAGCGACTCGCCAAACTGGCCAAGCAGGAGAAGAAGAAGGCCAAGCTCGAGGCGAAACTGGGCAAGGCTGGAAAGACGGAAAAGAAGGACGACGCCGCTGCCGAAGAGGTCAAGGCTTCGACCGAAGCTGATGAGGACGACGAGAACGACGATATGGCTCCCATTGATGTGTCTGGTCTCGTAACAAAGGAGGACGAGGGCGAGTCCCAGGAATCATCCGCGCAATCTTCCGTGTTCGAAAGCGGCGACAAGACTGGTTCCGCCGAGCCCACCAGCGCCAACACTTCCATCGCTTCCGCCCCTCCATCGGACAAGCCCAAGTTCAAGCTTCCCGCCGACACCACCGTTCTCCGCGAGCGTCTTGCCGCCAAGATTGAGCAACTCCGTGCCGCCCGTAAGGTCGAGAAGGATGACGAGGGCAAGCCCATCCGCACCAGGCAAGAGCTTATCGAGATGCGTCGCGAGAAGGAGGCCAAGCGCAAGGCCCACAAGCGCGAGCAGAGGCAGAAGCAGAAGGAGGAGGAGGATCGCAAGCGGTCAGAGGCCATTGCCAGCTCACGCAACTCTCCCTTAAGCATGCTCAGCCCCAAGGAGGACGTTGACACCAACTTTGCTTTCGGCCGTCTCGCCTTCTCGGATGGTGTTCAACTTTCTCGTGACGCCGCCTTTGTCAAGTCTGACGGAACCAAGAAGAAGGGTCCTACTGACGCCAAGTCCAAGCTTGCCAAGCTCGAGGCCCAGAAGAAGCGCCTCGCAACCCTGGACGAGGATAAGCGCAAGGAGATTCTCGAGAAGGAGACATGGCTCGCTGCCCGCAAGCGTGCCGAGGGCGAGAAGGTTCACGATGACGAGCACCTCCTCAAGAAGGCCGTTAAGCGCAAGGAGAAGCAGAAGAGCAAGAGCGCCAACGAGTGGAGAGAGCGCAAGGAGGGTGTCGCCAAGGCCCAGTACGACAGGTCGAAGAAGCGCGAGGAGAACATCAAGAAGAAGCAGGATGAGAAGAAGGCCCGCAAGCTCGGCATCAAGGTTAAGGGCGGCAAGGGCAAGGGCGGAGGCAAGGGTGCTTCCAAGGGCAAGAGCAGGCCGGGCTTCGAGGGCGGATTCGGCGGCAAGAAGAAATAAGCGTCGAATAAGGTGTTCAGCAAGGGGTGTTTTGTCTTTTTGGAGAGAGAGATGTTGATACCACTGCTGCTGCATAGCGGCAGATGCTCGGGCGGCTGGCATACCCTTTTCGCATTATTTTGCCTTATCGCCTACGTACATATTTCTGGGAGGGGGTTAATCGGTGGTGTTTCTGGCGTTTGATTTTTTGCTCATGAATCCTTATTTTATGCACGGTCGGAAAGGAAAAAGAGATCATATTCACACGTATACATATCACAACTGGACCAGACCACAACAAGCGGTTAACAATGGCATGATGAGGCTGGACAAGCCTTGTCCTTTGTTCTTTTATACTTTAGCTAGCTTTAGTAGTGGTAGCGAAGGGAGGAGGCAGGGACACGAAAGTCCCCTTTCTGCATCACCGCGGTAGCATCTCGAGGGAATCAAAAAGTGATTATCAGCTCATTGATTTGACTGTGGGTGGTTAGTGACTTCAATTGGTGATTTGAGACGCCCAGCTCATCCTTGCGCTTGACATGACCGTGATCTATCATGAACCCGTATCTGATGCCGAGGTGTCTTGACGTTCTTTCTGGATGGACTTGGCACTAACAGATGGGAGTGTTACCTCGAGCTTTTAGGCAACCGCAAATGAAGGTGCTGTTAGTGCTGAGTGATTGGTTCCTATTGCATTTCCTATTGGAGCACTAACACGGCATCTGGAAGCCGACGTCAACAGCATTCGTCTGATGTTATCGTAGCCAACGCCACCAGCGTCCCTTCTCATGAACTTGAATGGTTGAAGATAGTTCATCCCTAGGTAGCCATGGACACCTGGACAACTGTTTCACGCTGTGTTTAAATCCGGATATATGCAAAATACATTGTTCTACTAAGGCCAACACCAGCTTCATCAAGTTAAGGTCAGATAGAGCCCCTTTGCGCCGCAGGTGAACTGGACCCTGAGATTGGTCCTTGCCCCGAATCAGACTCCGCCGCGGCGACCGGGATCCCACTTCTGGATTTTCTTTGACCGCTGCACAACACAGTTGATTGCTGCGCGCGCTGCCCGTGCCAACCAAAAGAGGGACCCATCAAAGCACCAACCCGTTCCCCGAGTCCACCACTCAGCCTCAACCAAAACCATCCCCCCCTCGTTCGGTCCTCGTAGAGGTAGCCAAGAGAACACCAACTACGACTAGCGAACAACAAGGACACTCGCATCATCAAGAGCCGCGCCGAAGAGCGGTTTCTCTCTCGCCAGACGACGACGACAACAGACGACGGGACCTCCACGTCCGGGAACGACCAAACGATCGACTAGTCTTACCTCTAGAACTAGTCGCCTCTCCGACTGAAACCAACAGGCTACACCCAGGCCCAAACCGATTCCTCAATCCCCAATCCTAATCCCCACGTGTTACCGCGAAACCGAAATTATTTCAATTCCCCTGTTCCCCCCACGAAAACACGGGGAAAAGTAATATCACACTACCAATACACGCCCACCCTCGGCCGACGACCACATATTCGCTTCGTGCCGCTCCGATCATCATCATCATCATCACCATCGTTAATAGTTTAAAGAGATGGCATCAACATCAGGCTTGACTCGGCGCAGGGGCGCGGGAGGAGGCGGGGGAGGAAGCAGCGAGGTTGGCGCCGGCGCCGGCGCTTCTTCTGACATTGGACCCGACACGAGCTACGAGACGGGCGAGAACGGACACAGGATTGCCTTCGACCCCCGCGACCTTAGCGAGAGCGCAGAGAGGAGCAAGCAGCCCAAGCTAACGCTCATGGAGGAGGTCTTGTTGCTTGGTATCAAGGATCGCGAGGTTTGTCTACCCCACGTTTAACTTTCTTGCTGATGTTCTCTTCTACATTGTTACACCATCCCTTGGTGTGCTGTAGAGTTCTTATCGGAGCCCTATCTTTTGACTTTCTTCATTGGCCTTGTCAATGTGCCACATACTACTACCCTGACTGCTTCCACGATGGAATAAGCAATGTGGCTAACCAGAAACCACCCATCAGGGCTATCTTTCATTCTGGAACGACAATATCTCGTACGCCCTTCGCGGATGCATTGTTCTCGAGCTGGCCTTCCGCGGCCGCATTAGCATGCAAAAGGACTCGTCCAGGCGGCGCTTCCCCTTGGCGGACCGAATTATCGAAGTGATCGACGACACTCTTACGGGTGAGGTGCTGCTGGACGAGGCCCTCAAAATGATGAAGACGAGCGAGAAGATGAGCGTCAGCTCTTGGATTGACTTGATGAGCGGTACGTTACTGCCGCCTGGTCCCCACGTTCCCCTTCCCCTCTCTGTCCTACGGGCCCAACAAAGAAAGGAGAGACTAACGTGTTAAAACGCTATCCGCAACAGGCGAAACTTGGAACCTAATGAAGATTGGCTACCAACTCAAACAAGTCCGCGAGCGGCTCGCCAAGGGCCTGGTCGACAAGGGCATCCTCCGCACGGAAAAGCGCAACTTTTTGCTGTTCGACATGGCCACGCACCCCGTTGTCGAGGGCGCCGCCAAGGAGGACATCCGACGGCGCGTGCGCAACGTGCTGACGCAGCGCACCGTCGTCATCACGCCGACCCAGTACCTGCCCGAGGACCTCGAGTTCCGGTACGTGCGGACGATCGCCATGGTGTGCGCGGCGCACGCGGCCAACGTGCTGGAGAACGCGCTGAGCACGCTCGGCCACGAGGCGCGGGAGAACGCCTTCTCCATGGCGGACGAGCTCCTGTTGCAGTATAGCCAGTGGCCGTTTGCGGCGAGGCCGTTGCCCGGCGGGAACGGCGGGGTGGGGGCCAACTTGCCCCAGATTATTAATGAGGTGAGTCCAAGGAGGAAGAAGCGAACCAGAGAGAAGGCTGGCTCCTTAAGCGGGGAGGGAGTGCGTATCAATACTAACATCAAAAACAGGAGGTCAACAAGGCAAAGGACAAGGAGCTCCAGCTTGAGGTCGTGGCAGCTTGCTTGAGCGTATTCACTCGACTTGACTCCCTGCTCTAGAAGGCCACAGGCGTACAAGCATCATAGTCGTGGTGGGAGAAAATCACCCGCACCAAACAACCGCCCAGCATTGCGCCCACCACCACTGAGGAGACAACTGAAAAAGCAAAACAAGGACAGTTGATGATGTGTTGTTGTTCTTCTTGATGATGAAAGTGATATTTGATGGAGAGGAAGTAACGAGCATCAACGAAGCGGAGAACGGAGTGCGTTTGGAAGTTCATGGACAAAGTAGACTTGACTTCGTCTGCCTAGTTCACTGCCCGATCTTACCGCCACCCACCATACCATGAAAGGGCAAGCAGCGCAAGGAGGCCTGCCTACTATTTCTACTTCAACTTAATATTTAGGGTAGGTATGATGATGAAAAAATTGTTCTAATTTCTATATTCACTGTCTGCTCTCTGACCTACACACGGAAGAAGGAACCGTGGTATCGGCGGTGGACTGGAGACATGGACGGGGCAATGCTGTGAAGCAAGGGAAAAGTGTGAAGCAAGTGTGAAGAAAGCATGAACGGATGCAAAACGAGAGAAAATCCTCATGCAAGAATGAGTTGAGTGGGATTCTGGATGGGTGATGTCAATGTGCCATACCGGAAGGCAGGGGTAGAAGAACACTGTGGAAAGCGTAATGATTTTCCAAGTACGTTTACGTTGGTTGATGTTGCGACGTCTTGTTTGTACGTCTAGTAATTCTTACTTTTTTTATGGATGTAACGAAACATGAAACACAGGATAGGGATAGAGAGAAACTGATGTCTTTTTAACCAACTTGGCCATACGAGTGAAGCTGTTAAAAAGATTTACACACGTATCTGATTTTTGAATCCCTACAACGCTCTACACACACATATGTACTAATATAAGCAACACGCATACCTCATTCACTTCTTGAACAAAGATGGACATGTTCAAAAGGTTGCTTTCTTTCTCGTACGTTCTTCCTCTGTATGTAAAAATATAATGATAGATTGCGAACTCCCGAAACCCGTTCCTTCCATCCATCCATTCCTTCCCGAAAACAAAAAGACGGAGACCAACGATACGTGAAAAGAATCCAAATCCAGGGAACGAGCTCCAAATGCATCGACGACGTCGTCCCCCTCTATACCAAGTTATATCATCTCTGCCCTCCTGCTATAAAAAGCCCCAGATACCCAATCGTACAGCCAGCCAGCCAGCCAGCCTTTCCTCGACATCCACGTTTGAGGCCGAACCGTCCGCACCATGCCATGCTACCAAATCCCCCTCTTGAAGCCGGACGCGCAAAATAACAACGCTTTATATTTATTCCGAAGTCTTGACGTCACCCTCGGCAACAACTTCCTTCTTACCCTCAACCTCGCCCGCCTCGAGGATCCCGTCCATGCTCCAATCTCCCACCTGCGCCCTCTTGAGCACTTCTCTGCCCTTCTCCGTCAGCGCGGGCTTACCGGCCTTATCGGTCGCCTGCACGAAGAAGACGGGCTGCCAGCTCTCTCCCTTCTTTTCGCGGTCGCGGGCCTTTTCTCGCTGGGCCTCTTCAAGCTCCTGCTTGAGCGTAGTGGCGCGAGAGAACTGCCTGGCGTGGATGGCCTCGGTAACCTTGCCCCATAGGGTGAGGGACTCATTGGGGAGTTGCTGCTCAGTGGGCGGAAGAACCTTGGGGGCCACGGACAGGGGGGCGATGTCGATAATGGTTGTTTGTTGGTCAGCGGGATGCGAGTCCTGCGACGTGTTAGTATGGTAAATTTAGGCAAGTAAAGAGGATACCATAGGTGGTAACAGCAGACTTACCAAGGGCTTGGGACCAACTGTAAAGACCACCTTTTCCTTCCAGGGACCACCGAGGCGAATCAAAATGTCCTCTTGTGGTACGTCCTTAATCTGCATCTTGTCGTCGTTTTCGGGGTCGTACTTGAAAATGATACCTTCGACCTTGTTCGTGGTACGACCCAGCCAACCGTCATCGTAGTATCGGAGAATCGCCTTTAGTTTCGTCTCTGGGCAAGTGACGTAGGCCATATCGCCAACGGTCACGCTTAGCGCGCCACGGAGGATACCACCAAGGTGAGCGGGAGGGTGTGTCAGCTGGTATGTCTCGTGGTTCCTCTTCTCGAGCGTGATAAAGATGCCAAGGTTGTGCTCGCCAGGCATCACCTTGATGGAGGTGCCGGTGAACTTGGCTGTGATCTGGTCGAAACCCTTGGCGTGGAGGCCCTTCTCCGGGCAGTCAATGTAGAATGCACTGACAGGAGGATGGTGGGAGGTTTGCTCGGTCAGGTACGAGATCCTGATGGGTTTCGAAGGTTTCGGGTTCGTAGCGGGCACGGATACTGTCGAGGCCGCGCGGGAGCTACCGGATTTGACGCTTGATGGCCGGCTGATGGTCTCCCCTAGAGCCTTGGTGTTGATCCTAGGCGCATCGTCTTCGGTTTCCCAGTTACACTGAAGCGTTTGTCAGTCAGCCAAGCTCTTGTCCTGAGAGTCCGATCGTTTTGGGAGACCTACCCTGAAGAACTCCCCCAAGCAAGAGTTATATGGTTTGCAAGGCTTTCCCTTCGCATATTTCAAATCCTTGGTGAACCAAAACCGCAGCACCTCCAGCATACGATCGACGGGCTCGTCGGCGGTGCCAATGGCAACAAAGGCGTTCGGCGCATCGAGATAGTTCCAGTATTCGAGGTTGGGTGTTGGCTCAAGAAGTTGCGAGGGAAGAGAGAAGCGTACGGACGCAAGATCGGCAACACCGATAAATCTGTGGCAAGGACATCTGAGGTTAGCAACTGTATCTCGTTGTACGTGTGTCTTGTACGGAAAGCCGCCAAGACACCGCTTTGGGCAGTGACACCAGCATCGCCGGTGCTCGGCTTCCGCAATCGCCAGTCTTTCACATGATGTCCTAGGAGCAGCGCCCAGCGCTTCTCCAACTCTTGGATCCGAGGCTTCCCCCCACGCGCGTTTGAGTATCACTCACTTTCTTAGAATGGAGAGGAATGTCGATAGCTTATTCCCATCGCTCGGATGTTCCTCCGCGACAGGAGCACTCCCATCTGCTGGTGCGGCAGCGGGAGCGGGAGCGGCCGACCTGCCCGTGAATGCGGAAAACATGGCGAACTCTCTCCCAATCGATGGATGTTTGCGGTTTGTTGATAGTTGATATAGTCAATTCGGGTTTGGTTTCCAAGTCCGATCTCGGTTCAGATCTCGTTCGATGGAGCAAGTTCGTAGATTGGGCAGAAAGGGTCTTCGTGCGAGTCTCGTTCGTTTGCTGTTGCGAAGATGTTCGTTGAGGATGGGATGAAATCGGCGAGAGAGTTTGTCGGTAACTGCTTTAGATGTAAAACACACGAGATGTCAGCTGTCGGGAGTCATGGGTCGAGGATAGTCTGGAAGGTGAAAGATGGAAGGTTGAATGCGCTCGAAGACAAAAGAGAGAAACCTACCTCTTCGTTACCTCTGTCGGTCGTGATGGGATGACAGGTCGAAAACTGAAGAGTTCAGGAGTCAGGATCCGCCACCGGCCTTCTTAGATTTTTAGCGGTGCAGCAACAACAGAAACCATCCCGTCACAAAAAAAGATCCAATACAAGCACCTCGACCGCGGCGCCGAATGTGATTCACTGTCTGGATGGTCTTCGGTTGGCCTGGCTCTACCTAGGTTAGGGGCGGCCAGTACGTCGGCCAATGCGCTGCCGGCGTTCTGTGGTGGTGTTACTGATAAGCGATAAGACAGGGGTATGATCGCTAGCCGATAGTGGTGCAGTGGTGACCCCAACTTTTTCCAGAGCCACAAGAGCCTCGACTGCACTTGAGTTCGTCTCCTGGTCCTACCCGGTCGATCGCAGGGGTCAAGTACCGGGAAACATGGACACTTGAATGGGACAACCTTGAAGCGGTCAACAACTGCTCTTTGATCCGTCCAATGATTTTTGATGAGCTTGTGGAATATCTTTACTGCTTCTCTTCACCGTCTATTAACGCCATTTCATGCCCCCTATCCTCTGGACGGTGAGACTGTGAAAAGGAGGTGGTATATAGTGACCTCATAGTCATCAAGCCTTTCACATGGAAACGCCCAGATTCTGGAATTTGTTCAACTACAAGTTGAAATCATCCTCTCGAGTTATTGAAGGCCATCTCGGAGACAGATTGTCCAGCCAATCATTTGACCACGAGTTAGGCTCAGCCTGCTTCAGTGGCAGATGCCCGTTTGCTTGGGGCGCCATTCTCATCACAAGGTCAGTTACATCCGAACTTTGTCATGGGACGGCTGAAACAGTTGATATTGAGCACGTGCATATCGCGGATCAACCGTGAGGGCTCTCGTAGTGTTACTGTGTTGGAGTGTCACTTGCTTCTATGTGGTAAGTGAGCGGGGATCGTCTTCACGGCAGAGCTGGATGATTTAATGTGAAGACTCAAGAGAAAGTGATAGGCACAAGCAGTATTGCAAATGTCCTCCACTATGAGAAGGGAACGGTCGATTTTACATTCACATATGGACACTTCGTTCTAAGTTTGTAACCATGAAGTCGAGTCTCCTGAACCTCAGCTCATTGATAGTTCAAGTACGACCTCAACAACCGACACTTCGCTCAGGAACTCAGAATCTACGACAAAGACGAAAGTTCTGTCATATGCTCTGACTGGGCTCAGGAAACAGTTTGTGTGTGCATCCTCAGAGCACCGTCAAAAATCTCCTCTCCCAGCAGCCCAGAATGTTGCCTCAATGTTTCTTTTACTCACACTAACACTATCCGAGGGTCTCTCTAACTTGGGGTTAAGAGAGTAAGTCTTTCAACCAGGTTAACCGCCTTTGTTTTCAAATTTTCGTACCCTCCCTTCAGCAAACTTGATACATTTCCTAAATTGCCGAAACATATAAGTGACTTCCCCGAGAGGATTGATCAAGTAAGGCCAAAGTCGTGGGAGAAACGAAAAATGCAAATTGTTGCGCAAGAGTAGGAACTACAAACACAATGAACAAAGAGCAGAGTATGGCACGTACACATTACAAAAACAATCAGGCAGAGGCAGAAGAGGCAGGACGGTGCAAGATGGAAAGCGCAGTACGGCAGGAAGGCGGCGGAATGGAAGGGACTACCAGGATTCAAAAAAGGAAATGACGGGAAGACATACCTTCTAGTCCAACCCAAAATGCAAAACACGTACTTGGTAAGGAACAACCACGTGATGGCTAAAACTTTTTAGAGGTATCTCTACTTCCGATTGCACGGGGTCTTCACGAAACAAGCGTAATGGAGACAAACGGGAAGACATCAGTCACCGATTGGCGCCAGTTCTATAGCCGGCTCCGGCTCCGGTTCCCTCCCCGTCGGTGCTGCCGTACCAGAATGCGGTGCATTCAAATAGGACTCCTATTTGAGAACCAGGGAACATTCTGCCTCGTGTTGCTCCATCAATTTGGTTGGCGGGTTTCTGCTTCCAGTAATAGATCTGGCAAGAACGAGTGTCCATTCCGACGTTTGGCAACTTCGTGCCTAGAGGTAGGAGACGGGCTGGATGTTTGTCGATCGAATCTAGAGTTACCTCTAGGTAGCATAAATCACCTAATGTTATGTTTCATGCAATTTCTTTTCTCTGTTACTTACATCTTGTCATGGGCAACAGCAGAGAATCGACGGTCATATTTCGTAAGTCTGCCAGCTTACACGACAACAAACTCCGCAATACTCTAGATATGCCGTGTAGGTGGTTTGGGACACCGGGCTGCGTTATTCTAGCACTCAGCTCACAACCCACCGCCGCCTTCCCGGCCGGCGCAGCAACGCCCCTTCACCGGCTCCTCAAAACATCGGACGACAAGACCCGACCCCTTCCCGCACCTTCCACCTGCGGTCCAGGCACCTGCAAGTGGCCAGGGGCATATAAGGGACCTTTTCTGACCCCTCCACCACAGCGGGCTGACTGGTCGAATGGCGCAGTTGGTTAAAGCATTCCCGCTGATGAAAACATTGCCGAATTGCGTTGGCGTTCGAGGTACAGTTTTCGCATAGTTTTCGCAGCTGTGAGCGATGGTGGTTCGTTCCCCCAAGTCTCACTGGGCGAGCTTAGCTTTTTGCAAGGTTTTTTTCGGTGCAGTTTTTGATCTGTTTTTGGGTATGGGGGACGAGAAACGGTGAAATGGAAAAAAGGAGGGAAAAAAGTGCCAACGACGTTCGTCGAACACATCCATCCATTGTACCACTTATGCCACAAATTGTGGAAAGTCCTGCCCTTTACTGGCCATGCCCATTCACCGGCACGCCTTTACCTTATTCAAGCCGCCCTGGTTTCCGTTTTCCATCTTTCCCTAGTAGGTAGACAACCGACCAAAGCCCTTCCGTTGCCGCCTTTCAGCCTCCATCAATCGTACTTGTACCACGAGTTCTGTTAATTTCTGGCGTAGTTCAACTTCTAATGAGCTAAAGAAGATAACGAAAAAGAAATATGGCATGATGAATATAATCGAATTGTAAGGATTACTCGTTAAATTAGATCTATTTATTTAGGCATGTATCTACCTAAAAACTTTTGCGTTTCGTCTCCATCACTTACACAAGATATGACCGTACTTGTCTGATGAAGTCCAAGGCATGGTGTGTTGAGGCTCTTTTTGTAAGCATATGCTATACGCAGCACTGCGGGTAGTTTCACGCATGTAGGAACTGGCACGCAGGTCAAGGGCTATCGTGCGGTTTAGAGGCAGACGCATGCCTGGCCGATATGTCTGCAACAGAACGTTCTACGCCACGTGGTATCGTGGATGGTCGTGGTAGTGCACCTGCAGTGAACCAACACCCGACATTTGACAGCTTAACTGCCCATAGCATGTACTCATAAAGTCCGAAATCTCGTTCTGTAAAGTTACGGTGTCTAGCAATGATCAAATTTGCCCAGTGACGTCTGAGTAATGACAATGACAGTCCCTGTCTCAAGGCCGGAGTTCGCACTGGATGCACTTGCGATTATTCTTTCGAGTGTCTCCAACGTCTTCCATGTCTACTAGACAAGACCGCTAAAGGTTTAGCTGTATTGCATCTGAGTTCGGCCCAACCAATAGGTAACAAGTTTACGATTATCGGCTTTTTATATTCAATCTTCCCCTGTAGAAACATGTGAGTGAGAGCGAGAGTGTGTGTGAGCGTGCAGGCTCTCCAGTCGTTGACTTTGCAATCTATGTTGGTAATGAAAGCGAAAGCAAAGTTTCTTATGGGCAGCTCTACATCCATATGATAGAGCGGCTGCCTATTCACTTTCATGTTAATCCGTCCATGAATACGATGGTTAAAATCCCAATTAATGTTCCTTGTACGTTTATCATCTCGTAGCGTGAACTGCAGTCTGTGTATAAATATTCAAGTATGTATATGTGATGTGGTGTATAATGTACATGTGATGGTGGTTGACACCCACACTCACGCACAAACCAGAATGGCATGAAATGTGGGGAACTTTTCCATGTTGTGATAAGCATGGAAAATGGGAAAGTTTGCGAAAGTGAAGATGGGAAAGTTTTTTTTTGGCGTGCATGTATGTACATACATACCGGCCAAAAGCCGAGCCGAGCAACCACTCAGCGCAGCGGTAGAAAGATTCTGCGGAGAGAAAGAAAGGAAAAAGAGATAAAACAAAACAAGATCTGCTCCTCTATTCCGTCTTGCCGATCACTCGCCGTCTTTGCGGCTAAAAATAGGATCCATCCAGTCCGAGAAACGTACATAACGACGGATAAAAACGATCCCAGTGGGATGGACACTGGTTGAGAGGATAAAGAGTTGTACATGCATGTTATGCTTTGCGCATATAATATGCATACTGTATATCGTTGGTGCTGCAAGTCAGTGCCCACGTTCGTGAACTTTGTGATTCTTGGGACTGGTGGTTGTGTTTTCGGTATCGAAACCTGCAAGAAGTAACTGAATAGCGACACTTGTCGATTGCACAAGAATGGTGCGATACGGGTGCTGATCATTCTCCTAATTGCGACGTTAAAAGACCCTGAGACCTTGGTGAACAAAGCAACACTTGCAGCACTTTTGGATGAAATAGGTAAAAGTAGCCGCTTCGGCATAATGGAGGGCATCATAATGGCGTAAAAACGCAGCAAAAAGCGTTGGAGACGACGCCTTGAGAGCTCCACGACAACATCTAGTTGAGGAGACCTGAGTCATAAAAGTTGAGTGTTAAAGGCGAATAGGGAAACAAATCCGGCCAAAGAGAACAGCGACATATGCGCAAGAAGCCATTCAGTCCCGTGAGAAAGTTTTAGATTATGTGGATGCCTCGGACGCGAGTCTAGTGTCCACGTTGTGTATCCATCAGGTACACTCCATTGATACGTGTCGTATCAGAAGCGTAGTTGCTCGAATTTTCACTTTGGAATATGGGGGAATCATTTCCCCATTCTGTAAGGGGCCTGTCATCCCATGTGCTGCTACTGCTGCAGACAAATCATCATAATCCGTCCGATCTCGATTCCGATGGATGATGGTCTCGGCCCGGCATGTACAATATTGCTACTGTGTACTGTGTGCTTTCCGAACTTGCGTGACCCAACAGGGGACAGGCAGGTTAAATCTCCCATGTAACAAATAGTCTGGTTTGTAAAGGAGATGAGAAGGGATTCCGACAATGGACCCCGTAAATTACAAAGACGCCAACAACTTAACCGTAAGAGATACCCGTTCCTGACTTTCCGGTCCCGTTTTCTCGTCCGTAATCCATACTGTAGCGCTAAACATCTTTCCGTGCGCGGAAAGGGTTTGAGATTCCAATATCCGTTGCCGGTAATGTAACCCTTCATGATTATGCCCGTTTTACCCCCGTGATCAGAGGACGGCGGACCGGTGATACAGCCCAGACAGAGTAAAATATGTATAAGGGCAGCCGAAGACCCGACTGGTGAGTACGTAACACGTTGTTAACACAGTGACCGACTTGATTGCCTGAAATGGGAAAGAGATCGCGGTAAGGCTGACAGGTATGGTCCTAGTTGTGCTTTTGCTGGTGCTAATGCTTTGTGTCACGTCCCTTGTTTCCTGAACGCTCAAAGGTGCACGAGTCGAGTATAGAAATCAAAGGCAGCGAAGAGAGGGTAAAGCATCATATGGACGGAAAAATGTGAGCCACACGAAGGGATATTGATCGTTCAGCACTGACTCGATGCTCTATTATGACGGAGAAGCATCGTGAATTGGTGGTGGCTGGACCTGACCTTCTTGACTATGAAGTATATATATGGACACTGGAGATAAGATATCGATCTAACATCTTTATAAGAGAGATGAACGTTATGAATCGGAAATGACTACTCACAAGCCTACGGGAGCTTGTTTCCGAAAGAAAACAGAAACATAAACGGTCTGGGTAGCCCTTCTTCCGCAAAGGCAGGAGGGCCGTGCACATTAAAGGCTGTGGACCGCTTGGGATCTGTCGTACTGTGATGAATGATGGATGGTGTTTTCTCGCGACTTTCTCGGATGGACGGGGTAGTGGTTGATGTGATTGAGATGGTGGAAGATGTGCGCCCGCGCGGGCCAGATAAAATTTCAAAAGAGACGATCACGCCGTGAAGTGTGGACAGCTCCTGAGGGGAGCGTTTGAAAGGAGGGGGAAAAGGCTTACGCGGCAGTACACAGTTGTGTTCTGATTGTTCATACAGTACGCTCTTGTCAGTATGACGTCATGGGCTCTTCGGAAAAGGCGGTAAACTTTATATGTTCCAATCTCAAGTAGAGGCCGTTGTTATATGTAGGGAAAGCGCTTCTAACGGGAAGGCCAACAAGGGTTTGAGAGCGATATGTAACATAGAAGTACCTTTTTGAGCCGAATTGAATATGGGAAAGGCAAGGAAGGGTAAAGTCCATCGTTGAATCACGGGATGTCCCATTGTCGGACGGGCAATTGGTGTGTGAGGCTAGATCGCGAGGTCAAAGGTTGCTTGGCGGACGGTAGTGTCCCTTAAAAAGAAGCGCTGGGAATGGGTGTTGAACTGGCTGAAAATCAGAGTCTTCGGTAACTTCAGCTCAGATCCGAAACATTTTGGAACGGGATGAAGATGCCGCACTTACCCCTAACCCGAAAAAATGGAGAAAAGACACACGAGTATGACGTCAGGCCAAGCCCCATCAGCTCTGGAACGAATGAGAGAGTCCCATTTTCAAGCCGCGGCTAGACTATCAGGTGATACTGCTGCGCATCAAAAACTAAAAAAAAAGCTCCTTCCTTTATTTGGATTTAATCTCACGCCCAATATCTGGGGAAAGGACGACTCTGATGTGAAAGGATTTGTGTTAGTTACCGTAACCGTAATGAACGCTTCAGTTCCCCGTGACCTGCGCGACAACTGGACGGCAAGCAGACATTTCGGGCTGCACTGCTCTTATGCGCCAAGTGAAGGCGCTAAAAAGACAAATGCGCAGTGGACACCGGGCCGGAGCCTTTTCTCTCCATCCTTCTCCTCCTGAAAGCGGGACCCCCAATCGGGCCCCTCACACACCATCCCACACTGGAGACACCAGTTGGCGCTTTTATCCAGGCGGAGACATGACGTCATGATTTAGCGAGGCTGACCACAATGAACCCGGTGATTGGGATCGCGAAAATGTGAGGACGGCCACCCTCTGTAGCCGACCGGCCGGCTGACCGATTGTCGTTCTCCTGAACCGAACCCCTCCCGGCCGCGTCAGCCGGGTCGTTGGACGGTCGGGCGCTTTGTGGGACTCGGACGGCCCAAGACGAGGTTGGCTTGTTTCCGATGAGAACGGAGAGGTGAGATGAGCACAGAGCAGAAATTCAATATTGCGGGAACCCTTGAGGCGCTGAACTTCATCTCATCTCGGACCCTACCTGCAGTAACCCTGTACATACCTACGAGCCCTACTTCCGCCGCTCGCCTGCGTGAACCCTCTCGCCCGTCTCGACAAGCAATGTGCCGTGCAAGCATTGTTGCTGTGTTTCTTGTCGCTGTTGTTACTTTAGATATGCCTTCTTTTATAAGATCTCTCGTAAGCTTCCCCTTGTTTCGGTAGGAGGTATAGTGGTGTCTGCTAAGAAATCCACCAGCTGCGCAGCTCTGACAGCAAAGCAAAATAGCGAGCGAATCCGAAGAAGCCGTAAAGAGTCTGATCCAGTCTTCAAAACGGCGTGGGGAGATCGGTATATATATCGAGATTCATATATACCTACCCGTCAGCGATGTCGACTTCTGCCGGTGGACGCGAGATTGGACTTGTTCGGACGGTCGACCAATATCTGAACCAGAAAGTCGTACAGACGTTCTGGAAGCGAGACATCTTGGGTCGTAGATTTTGGGTGCTTTTGCGCACGGCCATTTTTAATCTCCCCATCATCTCAAGTCACAAACGTGTCAATTTTGCTCCGGCCGAGAGAATCGCTCGTCCGTTCCGCATCTCAGTCTTCAGTTTCGTGAAATCGGTGGCAGAAGACTTCCAGAACCACCTGCGAACTGAGACGGGCCAAGATCGACGCTCGTCCCGAACACGGGTCTTGCCAAGATGATTGTCAATGCCTCCCCTTTGAACAACCCCTGGTTATCTGTTGTTGCTTCTTTGGCGGCCCAATGTCGAAGAAAATCATAACGTGGCTTGAGACGGCACATGTCTGTGACTGTCGTCGGTGCGACGAAGAGGAATAAAAATCGACCCCCCCCCCCCCAACCCCCCACCCCCCTTCGCAACAAAGAAATAATCATCCCTTCAAGAGAATAGAAAAAAATTGAACCAACATCAATCCTATCAATGCGGCTTTTTGGCTTTCAAACGAAATTATTGACTTGCGCGATCCGTAGTGCGATTTCGGTAAAAGTCCTAGACCCCAGCAAATGCTCCCCACGAAAAAGAGGGGAAAAGGGGAGACGGGCGGGCTAAAAAAAAAAAATAACGCCTGTGACGTCATTGAATGCTGTCGATTTTTGTCGTGGTGTCCGTTGTGGGTTCCCCATCTCCGCTGCGCTTGTCTTCCCAATCCACCCCCGGCGCTGGTAAATGTGGATACTTGGGAACCGGGGCTAGCTGATTGGGGATGGTGTTTTGACTAATTCCTCGGACCATTGTGAGAGAAGAGGAACTCACTGTGTGCGTTTTGTACGGTTCCAACGGTGCATCGACGATGGCGGAGGGAAATTTCGGGGGAATCTCGCTGGGGACCGTTTACATCCGCAAGCAAATCCCGACTCAACGGAGAAAGAGCGCTATGTGCAAAAATTTGGCTGCCGTGCCGCCACACCACTGATTGAAGGAGTTGTTGTTGTTGTTGTTGTTGTTGTTGTTGTTGTTGTTGTTATGTATTGTTGGTGAGAATATGTGTATTGGTTGGGTTGGCTCAATCTCTAGAGAGTATCGCGGGGTCTAGATTCAGGATCCAGATATCGCCGGTAGGCTAAGCCGCTGGACGATATGGGATTTTGGAGATCCGACATTTGTCTCGTCGCGATACGTTTTGTATTCCATGGGTGGTCCAGTGGTGCAGCTGTGAGAGGTAGCAGAGCCGTCACTGTATGGACGACATCTGTGGCGACAGCTTTCAAGCCACAGGGTCCCGGAGTGATCTCAAGGGACAACCTCAAACGACACATCAAGGGACTTCGCTGGACCAATCTTTGGCGTGCCTGCATTCAATCGGGATCGACGGTCGAACAGACAGAGATGACTGGAACCCAGAGGGTCCAGCACAGCCACGGAGTTGCAACGGTTCATGGTCGATGAAAAAGTTTGGCTCTCTCTACTCTCCTCTGAAGAAGTATCGATACATACACCTGGGTCCCCGCCCCGAAGAGATATCAAGACAGCGGCTCACCCAATGCTCGCGCTTATGGTACTGTGCGATGTATTAGTCTTCAGGGCCGTTGTTTGATATAATAGAAGACGAAATTTGCCTAGAACCATTATGTTTCCGAATTCATACCTTATCACATGTTCCACGTAGCAATCTTCATCTCACCGCCGAAATGCGTTCAGTAGGTTGTCGAGTGAAGGAAGGCCGTCTCACAGCAAAGTGCTTTGGCAATTGCCGTGACAGGCAGACGGGTTGAAGCCCGAGTAACCTCCACTCTGGACCGGAGAGTGGATACAGCCAAGTGGAAGTTCTGGTAGCCCCTCCTTGGCAATTTCGGCCTGTGCCGGTAGCGTTTCGGCGCGCAACACCCATCGGAATTTGTTAACGACCATCGGTATGCACGTGCGTGATCAATAACACACCACCACTCATCCAATTTTCACTTTCACTTCTCTTTTGATCATGATCATGCGAAATGCTTCGATTACATGAACAACTCCAAACCCTGTGATAAATGATGGCGCAAAGCATACTGCGAACGGACATATTCATTCTTTCACTTATAGGCTCTCGCAAAATATGTGAACGGCCATTTGAGCTACCGGCTGTTACGTGCTCGGCCAAAAGGATTTAATCCACCCTTCCCCGAATGCTTATACTATTCATACATATAGACACTATGGAGAACTGTTTGCGTGTCATCCATAAGCTCACTTCTAACACTCCCCCAGCTACATCTCCAGAAAAACACCAGCAGATGGCTAGTTGCCGTAGGGGTCTGGAGCATCGCAGCAAGGTGTCGCCGCATAAACAACACACATCCTGTAGGCAACACGTGTATGCAGCAAATGTGCCAGACCCCATCCCATGTCCGAATTTGTATAGTGAGCCAGCTGTCAGTCAGCAAAAAGGAAGAAGAGAAAGAAAAGAAAGAAGGGAAAAAAGCGCGGACGGAGGACTTCGACCCAAATCGACCATCCAATTCTACACTTTACCATGCATTGGACTTATGGATGTCCCGTGGTGGGGGGAGATTGCTTGGCCCCCCTCGAACCGTCCACCCGCCTCTCTGTCCTCCGCGAGGGTCAGCCATGAGCGGCCATCTCACAACCAGACGGGTCGTTGTCCGTCTGTCGAGTCAGCCATCGGATTCAGACCCCCGTCGGCTCCTACAGCTCCCTTCACACAATCGCATTACTTCTCCTTTTGGCTTAGCGAGGGTGCGAATGTGAGCGTGAAAGTGATGACTGATGGGACTGCTGAAAATGGGACCGGTGTCAAGAGCCTGACTCCGTTCCTGTCCGTTCACAATCGGCGACCCTTCCGTCGCTCTCGTTCGAGTCCCCCTCTCACACCATCCCGTGCATTCTGGTGGCTATCAAATTGTGGTGCTTTCGATTCGAATCATTTTTTTTTATTTGGTGTGGTGTACTTTTCTTTTCTTGGCTTGAAAAGTCCTCTATGTATTTTTCGCCTCAAGGCGGCCTCCCAGAGCTTATGATGACTTCCAAGTCGAATCTAGCATTGTTTGCCAATTACCATTCCTCCTTCTTGTTCATCTTCAAAATGATGGAGGGGCAGGTGTTTTGTGCAAAGGAAAACGCTCCTGGGGGTTTCGGTCCGCTGACTACCACCAAAGTAAGGTACTTACAGGAAAGCGTCGTGTATGCACTGTATAGGTACCGTAGCCTGAGATGTGGTAGCGTCTCCATCCGCTGATAGGTGTAAGGATGGTAAGGTACTGATTCCACAATCGACGTACGGTAGGGTACCCACACACAACCCCTGGGCTTTAATTGATGGTTGGGAATGCATTAGCGGCTGCTGCGTGTGAAGGGAAGTGCTCGTCTCGTCTCCCCAGCGGTAGAGACTACATGCACACACACAGAGAGAGGTAGAGAGGTATATACAGGGCACACTCGGCCGACCACACACCCGCTCGCGTTGGTCGCAATAAACGAAGGAACCGACCGATCAAAAAAAATTCCCTTTCCCTTCCTGCCCTCCTCCATCGTTTGTTCAAGTTCCTTCTCCCTTCCCAATTTCCTGGCACACTATCTGCCGTTTCTCTCTTTTTGACTTTTGCAGTCTCTGCTGCTCGTGCTGCCTCTCGTTTGCGACCTGCGACTAGAGTTTCCTGCCTGGCCGACGACGCATCCAGCAACGCATCTTATCGACTGTCGTCCCCCAGAATTGGCAACGACCCGCCGAGTCCAAGTACGACTAATTCGTCCCAACCCTTACTCCTGGCGCTCTGAGATTGCAGCTTCCGTGCACCGCGACAACATACATATTCAAAGTTGCTTGCTTGCCGTGCCTTTGGAACTTTTTGGCAGCTTCATCTTATCTTACCACGCGAGTTTTAACTGCGACGGCCTGTGCAGCGGGGGTTACTACGGAAACTCCAAACCAGCTGGAGTCACTACCGCGCCCAAGCCGAGAAACTCCCCCATCTTGGACAGTACTTTGAAATACCTGCTTCCCCGCCAGCTTTTCAGAGTTTGGAGGAAGACAGAGCAAGGAATACCGCCTTCTCGGCAGCTTTGATAGCAGGAATCATGTTTCGTCAGCGGTTAGTAGTTGCGTGTTTTTTTTTTTTCTCCTGACTCTACTACATCGCAGTGGTTCGCCCTCTCCATGGCCATCAGTCCCGTCTATAAGCGCCTGAACCCGGGATTGGCACCCGCATCCCCACACTTTCTCAACTTGGTCATTTTCTGACACTTTTCGGTATACAGAACAAGTTCACAAAAGCCAGCAGATGATCTGCTGGCGCACTTCAGGCAACAATTTCCTGAAGTAGCCGCCGCCACTTCATCTTCCGGGGCCGCGGCGCCTGCCCGAACCGCAACCACCAGTCAAGCTGGCATCGCCGTCACAGCCGCAGAGAGGTTGGTAGCTTTCTTCCCCGTTGACACCAGTGGCTGTTTTTTTTTTTCCAACTCGCCCCGGTGTTTCATCCTTATGTGAGATGAAATAAGCTTAAAATAAGCAGTTTCCGGACATCGCGGAAGCTCGCATGTGTCATGAACTCTAGCGCCGGCAGCCGTCGGGCGGGCCGGTCGTGCCATGTGATCCATCTCGCCGTCTGAATTTTATGCTAACTGGTAATCACTATAGGGCCCAAAGCCTTGGCCATGATGCTTTCCGTGACCAGGATCCGACTCCTCGAGCCAACAACGAGCAGTGGAGATTCACCCCGTCTGCTCTAGACAGCCAGTTCAGCTTCCCGAACGCGTTCACCGGTGGCCATGGGTATTACACCCCTACCCCGGGTGGGACGAACACCATCTACCATCCCACGGCCGGAGATCTCCACACCCCGACGCTCGGCCTAGGCATGGGCTTGGGCACACCACTCTCGATGCCCACCGCCGACGGATCTCTGCATCCTGGAAGCGGACATATGGATTTTGGTGGATTGCATCAAGGGTTCGGTCATCCGTTCCAACATTACAACGCCTTCATTCAGGCTGCGCCACCTCAACCGTCCTTTGCGCCCTCGACCTTTGTTCACAATGACTCGGGCTTTGAGACCATGGACCAGGACGCGTCTCCCATCGACTCGGACCAGGCCGATGAGCGGATGGGCAGTATCGATAGCAATTTCCAACAGACTGGAATGATGTACCAAGGCAGGCCATTCGGTATGCCCATGTCCATGCAACTACCGCCATCAGCCGAGGAGTTCCGCTTTCAGACCACTCTCAACGCACCTACTGCCATGGTCAGGAGCGCGGACGAGATTCCTGTCACATATCTCAACAAGGGCCAGGCCTATTCTTTGTCCATCGTTGATAACCGGCCTCAACTACCAATCGTTCCGGGAACCCGGTTCCGCACATTCATCAGGGTATCCTTTGAAGACGCGGAACAGCGATCGAAGCCTGGTTTCTGCTGGAGCTTGTGGAAAGAAGGCCGCGGTACTAACGAGGCGCATCAGAGAGGAGGAAAGTTGCAAGCCGTTGAGTTTGTTGAGGCTCCCCAGCCAGCTGAGGGCGACGATAAGAGGACGCGCATCGAACTGGAGAGCGCTTCATTCGACGGCTTCTCAGTCATCTGGACCCCCGGTGTCAACGGTTCGGTCGATTGCAATATTGCCGTCCGCTTCAACTTCCTCTCCACTGACTTCAGCCATTCCAAGGGCGTCAAAGGCATCCCCGTGAGGCTCTGCGCAAAGACCCAGCCGTATCAGCCGAATTCCCCTCAGTCACCAAACACTAACGACGGAGCCGAGATTTGCTATTGCAAGGTCAAGTTGTTCCGCGACCACGGTGCCGAGCGCAAGCTTTCAAACGACGTTGCCCACGTTCGGAAGAACATCGAAAAGATCAAGCAGCAGATGGCACAAGCCGAGAGTGGCATCAAGGACTTCGGCAAGAGGAAGAGAGGAGGGGCGGCGCAGATGAAGACTCAAACCCTTCAACGCCCTGGAAAGGTACAGAAACACAAGCGGACTTGGTCCATGTCATCCGCTAGCTCCGCAGGAGGAGGGCCTCGTGTGCAGGTCGAAGAGGACCTCACAATGAAGTTGCAGACCTTCCAGGACATGTTCACGAGCACCCGTCCTGTCAGCCGCTTGTACCTCCGTGGCGACGAACTGGATGACCCTGATCTTCATCCTGTGGTTCTTACAGGAAAGATCCATACGGAGTCCCACAACGAATCCCACAACGACCTCACCAAAATGGAGTCCAGGGAGAGCAACGCTTGGCGCAGTGAGCCTGAATCCTCTTTCGTTTCGCCATCTCCAAGCTCGCTCTCGCTTGCTTCCCAGATGTCTATCAACGGACCGAGACAGAACTGGCCAGAGCTTCACCGATTTAACTCGGGCGATGCTTCCAAGGGACTGTCCAGCCAGCCAACCAAGGTCAAACAGACCACAGATGATGATGGAAACCTAACTGGCTGGATCGAGTCCTTGGATGTTGACTCAACCTACCGCCCACCTCCAGAGCGTTCTAACAAGCCTGTTGCCTGCTTCTACATAGCCCGTCTTGATCCTGGAAACCCACAGGGCCAGGATACCTACCGTGCTGTTTATCTTATGCAACGGAGCCTGCACGAGTTTGTTCTGCGTATTGCGCAGAAATATAACCTGGACCCGAGCAGCATCGTCCGCACCACTCACGTTCTTCCCCGCGGAATCGAGGTAGCAATGGACGACGACGTTATCCAGGAGCTCCAGGAGGGTCAAGACATGAGGCTCGAAATCCGTGAAGTCAATGGTCATAACTTGGGCGTCAAGCGAGAATGGGAGATGGCCGTTGATGGTCCTGAGGCCGAGCTAGCATCACCAGCTTCGACTCACAACAGCGCACAGGCATCGATTGAGCTGCGGTTGTTGTACTAAGATGTGCTTTGGAAGCACTTGAAAGGAAAGGCGAGACATCTCCCAGGGCTGTCGCCTCCAACAGGTGTCAAACTTTCGTCACTGGATAATTTATAACTACAACACTATATGGGACACACGACTAGCGCAGGACAAAAATGACGTTATGGGAAACAAGGGAAGCGGATTTGCGATTGGCTTCTGTGGGTTTGGGAACGGGAAGGTCTTTAGAAGGCTGGGGGTCGGGTTTTGTCTGTCTGCTTGACTTGTCAAGGCGGGATTTTCGGGGCGTCAACCAAAAGAAAATGCAGCAAGGGCAATAACGTACACACATGCCTTGCATGTCATTGGGGAAGGGGGGCTTTGCTATGTGTTGTCTGGCGTCGAGGTTTGGTGGTTTTTCTTCTTTGTTCTTCTATTTCTTCCTGTTCGAGATACCATGACCCTTTACGGGCACAGTTCCTTTTCTGCTTTCTTGTACGTCTCCTCTTCTGTAGCCTGACACAGGGAATCCTAGGAGCCTGGAGGTGACGGACGGACGGTGCTTACAGGGCGGTTTGGTTGATTGGATACGGGACTTCGCTCTACATTATCGGTTTGGGTTGGGCGGCCTGAGGGAGAATTTTACACCCCTTAGTACTTGTGTTTACCTTCACTTCTTGGGTCATCCTATTTAGGAGTACCTTACATCCACCATTGGATATTAAAATACGCACCATCGAACCATTCCACGCTCACCATAATGCAACCTGATCCCGTCAACTTTTTTCATGTCCTTTCGCCGACTGAGTACTTCATGGATCTCTGAGCCAGCCCTGTATACATCAGCAACGCCAACGTAGCGCGCGCATGGATGGGCTTGAGAGAAGCATCGCGCACAATCCAATAGGACAATGTATCCGTTCCTTATCCTAGCCCAGCGTGGATAGCGGCAAAATATGGCCTTCAGCCGCAGCTCAAGGGGTGCTTCTGTGAGCGAGAAGTCGAAACCAGGGGATCAGGTGGCAAACTACCGTTTCCCTCAAATCCGCCTTCTGGCAAGACCATTGGACAAAGATTTATGCGGCTCATCCGGGTAGAACAATCCCCGGATAAGGCCATGTCGAAGAGTTGCTACACATCATTCACTCAATGGGCGAGAGCGGTTGGTTCTAGTTGTAGTCTAGTGATCCGAGCCGTTCCGCCGCCAGCCGTGGCAGCCGTGAGATGCTATTCTAACGGCCACGTAGACCAACATCGTCGGAATCCAACCCCCTATTTACGACTCAAAGCCGACACCTCATTTCACAACCCACACACAACAGTCCAGGCAGTGATGGTAACATTGGCTCCATCTTCAGCGGGATAGTACATACATGCAATACATACAACCATCGAAAGATGAAACGAAAAGGCCAGGCTACGGGGCCCTACGGGGCCCTACGGCCAAAAAAGGTCCAATTATTCATTTTATGTCAAAGGGGAGGAAGGGAGGCAAGAGGCCAACGTCTGGCTCGTTGTTACCGGGGCTTCTGATTGAGGGTGTCGAGTTCCATCCTGCAATTTAACGGCGCGGGTAAGTGAGTGAAGTGGCACACTTGGCTTGGGTCCGTTCCTCTTCTCTCTTCTTTGAGACCAGCCACCACATTCTGCTTCTCTCATAGGTAGGCAACCACATCAAGGTAACAAGGATACTTGTAGAGTAGGAAGTTGCTTCCCACGGTTGGCAAGACACTTGCGATTTTCTTGTCGAAATTTCAAAAATACTCTTAACCCAACGAACTGTTCTCAAGCTATACACGTATAGAGCTCACTGAACCATGACCCATCACAAACCAATGCCGTAGTGTACTAGGACACTGTGGAATTGCAATTGAAGGAGACAGCCACAGAAGGCCACCCTTGTTGCATTCCGCGCCAACGTAGGTAGCCCCTGGGGTTAAACACCACACCCACCGGCCCATCCGTCCGCCCGTGCCACTAGATAGTCATTTCTTGGAAGATTGTAGAGGATTAATGCTGAAGATTCCTTACTGTTTGCCCCTGAGAGGTGCATAACAGCAGCTCACCAGATCGAGATCGATGTGTCCGGCTTGGTTCGGCGAGTGCCACTTTGGGGAATTTGGCAAGCTTCATCCAATCGAGATGTCGGGAGGAATTGATTCCATTTTCTCTTTCTCCCACGTTCCGTTACTGGTAACGTTCACTCAACAACCCCTACTTACAGGTCTCCACAACAGAATCAGTGCCCTTATGGATAGGGAAAAATTCTTTGATTTCGATCATCTCCTTCACTGGCCTGGCTGTCAGTCAATCCACAATGACAGAGAGTTTCTCCGTTGGGTGTCTAGAACAAAGTTCTCTACAGATGATTGCTCTTTCCGGCTCTGCTCCGGCGACGAGGTCTCGACAGACTCGGAGATTGAACCGCGCAACTCAAGTTGAGAATTAGCCGAGGGACTCGACCGAATGCGCAAATTTTTCTTTACGATTCCTTATTGTGAGTGGTTGGGGGAAGTAACGATACTCAGTACCTTACGACGGAAAGAACGAAGAATGGACGGACGTTCAACTGTCCGGTGTGAGGCGCATGCAATTGAGGCGCGCGTGCAACCGTCCGACGACCACGTGTGGCGATTCAAGCTCTTCGAGATGCGATTGGCCAATTGCGGCTTACACACACTTTCCCTTTCATTTCATTGATTGTTGACACTCTTTCTCTCTCCCTTTCTTTCCTACCATTGACTGAAAAAGAGAAATGCCCCGCCCGATTGTTGAAGATCTCTTTCCTCAAAAGGACGAAATCCGAACTTCAGTTCTCGATCTCTCTTCAAAAACGTTGTCAGTCGATTACCTACCATTCAGGCCATCAGGTCATCTCTTGGAAGTTCCCCATTGTACGGTATACGAGCAACATCGAGAGAGCCAAGAAAAAGATCACCGGCACCGCTTCGGTGATCCTCTCCGTTTTCTTTTTTTTCTTCTTCTTCCCGTCATTCTTTCTCCTTTTCTAATAATAAAGCATAGACGATCAAGACGGACGATCAATTGACTCGGTTTGAAAATCATCCGAAAGACCTTCAACTGTGGCTGACATGGCCCAGACGAGACTGAGGAATACCTTGACCGGCAAGGGAACAAGAGATTGTGGCGCGGTCGTGTGTAACTAGACTTTGTCGCCTCCCCCACTGTACCTCCATTGATGGCTTCTTCGACCCCAGGTTTGTTTCGGTTCCCTTATCCCTTCACCTCATCTTTTACACGTACGCTTGTGTTCATCTGTCCTCGGCCACATCTTGATGTTTGATAGCCCATCTGATCAGCTGCTAATCAATGCTCCGTGTTAGCGTATAGTATGACGGACACAATGCATCCTCTAAAAAGCTGATAGCCCAAAGTGTCTCGAACTGTGGCTGGTTCAATCTCCTACTACTGTAACTCCCGTCGTTGCGGGACCGGCACCCGAGAAACTCGAAAAGAGTCGTTGTCAGCGGATCGGTCATTGTCCACGGAGCTCACCAGCCACTTGCGCCACGGCAAACATCCAGCGTCGTCAGCAATGATACTATACGGCAACTATAACCGAATACCGAGCCCTATATCCAGTCGATCGTTTCGAACCGATTTAGAGCGCTCGGAGATATCAGACTGGAGGCCTCTGGATCTGCAAACGGGACGGTGGGGGAATCTGGAGGAGCCCGTTGTCCTACTCGAAAGCGTTCTGGGCAAAGTCGTACAAAGGTTTTGTCCGCGTGTGAATCTCTGCACGAGATGTGGTTAGAGCTTGGAGGTGGTCGGCGATACGCACTCACAATAGCACACTGCTGTGGCTTTGTGGCTGTGTCTCACTCTTTCGCCTCCTTCTCCCCGTGGTAAGCTTTCAACATCCAACTACAGTACCTCCCTACAACTCCATGAGCCACACGGAGCCTAGGCATGCCGATTCCCATGACCATCTTCGTCCTCGTCCCATATCAGATGTCAGACTGTACCGGGCAGTATCTGACGGCATCCCAAAAGGGAAGTAGATCTCGGACATTCATCAGATTGTCCATTCTACTTCGTGTATCGTTCGACATCGAGAAATCCAAGGACCGCTATTGTTTCGGGTAGTCCTTGACTTCAACCATGGATCTTTTAAGGTTTCGAAAGGCGGACGACAGATACCGGTTCCGGTTTTACCGTCTGCACGTTGCCGAGAGAACCGAATGCAAACCTCCTCCCACACACAAATGGACCCTGAAGATGCCGGTTCTGTTAATCCCCTCACTCCCTCCAGTCCACCGGGCCGGGGTGAAATGTGATACGGGAAGAAGCGTCTGCAGAGCGGTACAGCGCAGGTCAAGGCAGGGAGGTCGGCAGGTTGGTACACTACTGTAGTGCAGTATGTAGTTGAGGGACGGTAGGGCAAGGGGGCAGGTTCTCCAAGTGGAAGTATTGTTTCGGCATCTTGCACAAAACTCTGGTTCCCATCTCTTGATAACGAGGGGTTCATCATGGAGGGCGTTTAAAGTACCAGTACATTCTCTTCCGCCTCTTGGTTCTTTTCCCCTCTTGGCCTTCCGCCTCAACTCACTTGCCACACTTTGCCGACGATCATATCCCGATCTAGCACGAGTGGGCAGAGCAGGTGAGCCCAACCGTTGGGGTTGTACAGTCCCATACAGGGCCGTATGAGCATGTCCTGCAGATGAACGTCCCATACATACCGTTACGGTTACGGTTACAGCGATGTGCAGGATGGTCGCAAGAGAGAGGGAGAGGAAGGGGGGTCTGTCTTGCCATGGATGGGGGTATGATTTTGTCCCGGCAGCTGTCGCCTGGAGACACGGAAAAGGTAAATCATATTCCCATGTTCCCATTCCTACCGTAATGTCCAAGATATTTTGGTTCTGTCCTCGCGCACTATGTACATTGATCATACCAGGCCCCGTGAGGTAACTTGTATACACGCAGCTCCCGACCACATGGAACTCTCGTCCTGTCCACGAGGGATAGTAAATCACTGCCGCTCCCCTGCAGATTGCCCGTCCTCGAGGTTGTTCCCTTGCTCATCAGGTCTGGCACATGGGACACATGGACTGCAGCTTGACGATCACCCGATGTCTCGGTGATTTCGGATCTGTCGTATACTATAGATAATCTGATAACCCAAAAGGAGGGGACCTCGTTACCAAAGACCAACTGCGTGTGTGTGTTTGAGTGCGCATGGACTCGACTTTACATCGCAGCTTGCTAAAGCCAAACTAACTTGTCCAGATCTGTCATCAACGGTTGATAGTGTGCTAAACCGAACCACATCAACATCCCATCCCCTTGTTCAAGAGTATCCATCCGAACTACCATCCAAACCCGACATTGATAGGACCAAGAACGCGACGCACGCCGAGCGCCATCCATCACCACTTATTTTGTTTCAGTGTTTCGTTTCCCCCAACATACAAAACGAACGCCAACTGCAACAGCATACCATGGCCTGCGTGACTACAGACGGATACCTACACTCTCGAGTCCCGCGCCACGTGTGTCGTTTATTTCGTCTCGTGTGTTTCCAAAAAAAAATGTGCAAAACACGCGCGTACCTGCGCCAATCGTCGTTCGTTCTCTGCCAACGTTGACGACGCTTCTCTAACATGTTACGGATGTCGGAACGCTGCCCGCGGTGCTATTGTATCGAAAATTTGGGTTCCGGGAGTTTACACATTACCTGCAACTACCACTGTCAGTAGAAAGAGCCTGCCAAGTACCCGACCCTCTTCAGGAACAAAGTGTGAGTTCCGCTGAGCGCTTTCTATCTCGGAGTCTGTAGGAAGGAAGTCCATTATTGATGGTGCGAGATTTCGAAACTCTGCGACGTGAAAAAGACGGGGAACCGCATTCCTGAGACAATCCGGTTCTGCACGCCTGTTGCCGTGACTCTGGAGAACCAATGCTTAACTGCTCCTGAATTAAATTCGCGGTGAATATCTCTCTGAGAGCCCTCGAGCCAGCTAGTGGGAGAAAGCACGGCGTGATAGCATACGTGCATCAAGCATCGCGAGTCTCGCGGTTTGGTGTTTTGGTGTTTTGGTGTTTGTTTTGGTGTTTTGTTGTTGGCCAAGTGACGTCATGAAGCCGAGCTTTGCTTCTAAGGTGCAATGCCGGCGGGCAAGAACTCCGCACCGCGCCAAGGAGATGGGTTGAGGCAAGTCCACTGTTTGTGTACTAACAAGTCATTGCATAAAAGGCGGAAAACGAAGTTAGGAAACAATCTGTATCCATCCTGCACATATAAAATGCAGGAACAATGCACAACCGTTGGACTTTTTTGGAACATCACTTTCGACGACAACATGAAAGATCATGGTTTTGGGATAGATGTTTAATCTCTTTGCAGTCGCCAATATCTAACGACATGATAGTCTTTTTATTGTGCAATCGTTTGTGTGTTGTTGTTCAGCCACTATTAATGATGGCTCACGGACCGAAAGTAAACAAAGACATGGGTGTTACGATCAGGGGTAAAGTCCAACCGCCGGCAGGAAGGTCAGGAACGAGTACTTCTGGGGGAGGGTTGCCTGTATCTCTAGGAAAGAAAGTTTGAAGACGGAGTGATTACTGGGTAAAAGTGCAAAAGTGATAGCAGGAAGAATTTAGCAAGAATGTTATCGATGGGATTGCATGGAGCCCCCGAGTTTTACCAACGACAAAGAGCTTATTGTAGACACTCTATTCATCAAAATCAACAGACATATATACTCAAGTAACAGACATGGAATCACGCAGGATAATGCTATCACATCTTGACAGAGAGGACTATGAGACAATTATAACACATTACTACTACATGTTCTACTTTTTTAAACTGACGCCTAGCTGATGCTATGTATCCCCTCTGAAAAACTCCGAAGACAACTTCAAGGTACTACTAATCTTGGGTTTCCAGGGCTTTCGCTCCTTGATATGCTCCAGAACTCCATACGTCCAATGATAGGGGACCTTTGAAGAACCATCTAGCCCAAATCTAAGCCGGGTATCCATGTGAATAATGATCCCACCCTACGGTTACCGAGTGTCCGTGAAGGCTGACCTTCGCTTATAAAGAAAAGGAAACCGAGAATCAGCAAAGCACCCTATCGAGAGAAAATCCTGGCCCTACTAAAACTTCCATGGTGCACAAAAGGGCGTTAGACGGGCAGGTGAAGGCTTTCAAGGCAAGAACTGAAGAGAAAGACCTTGAAATCTTATATTGCCAAAGAAAGCCTCACCAAGAGCCTCGCTCCTCCCGGCGTATCCCTTCACCTCTCAGCATCTATCCTCCGCCTCTCCTAGGAGTTTACCATACCCTTCGTTACTCTTCCTTCTCGTTCTCGTTCTCCTTCTCCTTCTCTTTACGACTATCCATATCAATATCCCTACTAGGACTGATCTCTCTCTGCCTGATACACTCCCCCTTGATCATACTACCGATAGTAGCCTCTCCGCTCGGGCTCTTAAACGGGCATCTGGCAAGAAGCGCATCATCGCCACTGGTATTTGTCCTGGGGAAGCCAAATCCGGAGCCACGTTTGAAGCCGATATACTGCCTGCCCGTCAACAACTGCCAAAACATCCAGTACACGTCATCAAGGCACGGATCGCCGAGCTCCCACCACACAGGCGCAGGCTCGCCGTAGTATCGCGGCGGATCGTCTATGGTGTAGTCGAACTTGACGGGCAGCGCACGGCAGCGCGTGCGCGGCGGGTCGTGCAGCTTCCTCTCGTGCTCCGGAATGGCGGAACAGCTAAGGGGCAAATGGCCGTAATTAGCCTTCCACTTGGCCACGCGCTCCTCAAAGGGCGGGGCGACCCATCCGCCGTGGCCGAGGAGAGTGCCTTGACGTTGTGAGGAAGGGGGCCCAGTAAACCCATTCTCGTTTTGCGAACGCGCAATAGAGAACGCGACGACGCGAACAGTGTAGATGGAGGAGCGCTTCTTGCGGGCGGCAAAGGAATCATCCAAGTCTGGGGTGCAGACGCGGCTGAGGTTGTCATGGCCGAGATCACGGGAACCTTGTGAGCGACGAGTGTCCCGAGGGTTCTGGTTCTCCTTGGAGGCGGAGGACTCTCCTGCTTGGTCATTATCGCTGTCGGACAAATAATTGATGGGAGATGACGAAGGGGAAGGTGTAAGCGACGGGGTTCCGGGAATGACAATCTCGCTCTGTGTAGTATCGCCTCCACCGTTGTCCTCCGCTTCGACGGTTTCATCGCTCATAATGGTGTCTCCGTCATCATCGATGCTGTCAAAGCTGGTGCTATGAGGAACAAGGGGCTTGCTGCGGGGGATACCCGTGCCGGCGGGGCGATCAGAGCCAGGCTGGGGGGATCTCGAACCGAAGCGGCGCGCAAAACCTGAACGCGGTGATGAAGGAGCTTGATCTGTTGACGGGCCAGCCGCAGCGCCTTGCTCGGAATTGGAGTTGGCGGTCGTTCTGCGAGACGAACTGAATGGATTCCAGCGCAAACCAGGAGAGCTTCCCGCAGCAGTAGGACCGCGGAGATCGGTATCTTCTGATCCAACGTGAACAGTCTTTGGGGTAGTACCTCCACGAGTTTTGTCTGCAGACGGCGAGGCCTTGGTAGGAGTACTCGGCAAAGGCCGGCGCCTTTTCATATTAGTCAAGGCCAATGCCGCATCGTCTTTAAGTTCCTCGTTGTCACTCTCCTCCGAGGAACTCTGAAATCCAGAGTGTTTGCTGGCGAGTGAGGAGAGGAAAGACCTCTTGGGTTTGACAGAGGACAGTTTGCTGTCAATTCCCTTGACCAGCCCCATACCAGTCCACACTTGGTTAGGATTGATTCCCAAGTTTCGAATGACTTCGTCATCCTCACCGGAGACATGTTTGATTTGGACCTCGATGTAATACTCTCGCTGGCCGTTGTCGCTATACAACCAGTCACCGAAGAACATGGCTTTACCCCACTTTAGAGAAGAGAATGTTAGTAAGGAACCCAAGAAGGGCCGGGCTACGCTGCGCATAGCAGAACCTCGTATGTATATTGGCGGCACTTACCTCTAGGTTGGAAGCGATGTCGCTTCTGTCCACGGACTTGTTCTTGCGGGAATCATCAGTCTCCTGGTTGTCGTCAACTTCGCTTGCCCAATCCAGATGCAAGATGGTGTGATTATCGATTTCCTCGAAGAACATGATGTCGCGATGCTTCTTCTCTAGCAGCTGCATGACCTGTCTAAAATAGTTGCAGCCCAGCTCAGCATTACTCTTTGGCCGTTTTGATCGCAGCATGATGGAAGCTTTTCGGAGCGCCTCGCTAGCCCTTGGAGCGTCCTCTCTGTTCTCAGCGTGTTCGACAGAGGGTTGAGGGGCCGGAAGAGCATCCATTCCAACGTTGTCAAGCTCCTCATCGCGTGTTCCGTGTGAATGGGGAGGCGACGCATCTGGGACTTCGTCGATACCGACCCAGGTGCTATCCTTGTTATCAGGGAGGTGGACAGCGTGTGCGTCTGCACGAGGGGGACTGTCGGGAACGGGTGTGCGAGCCCTCGGGGCGCGAAGAGGCGTACCCTCTGCAGGGTCCTTCCTCTCCGACTCACGAGAGGAATCCATGATGACCTTGGTCTGTCTTGTGGTCGGGAGTCTGGAGATTTGAATCCGTCAACTCCTTGACGGCTGCAGTAGAGTGTGGTTAAGTTGCGATGGCGCGGGTTGCAATCAGTTGGAAAAGTTCCAAGCAACGGCTTGGTTTTGTGGCGGGGTAATGAGAAAGGAAGATTGAGCCAAAGGCGGTCGGCGAAACCTGGGCTGCCGCGCAAACGCGGCGCGTGGAAGTGAATTGGGACGGTTTTCCTCAGTTTCCAGTCACCTAGGGAACGGTTCCAGCCCAGGTGACTTGCGAGAACCGTCCCCGTCACAAACCCTCGTCCCGAACCACCGGGGCGCTGACAGAGGACGCGGGAAACAGAACTGTTTGTGTTCTTGTTTCGCGCCGGTATTCTGTCTCGCTGTCGTTCACCCACATGCTTTTCTTGGTGAGGCTTCCGCAGTTCAAGAGCATGTATGGAGGCGAACACCGAGCGAACACCGAGCGAACTTTGAAACTATCGTCTAGCAATTCTGAAAAGGTCGCCATGCGGCGTCGTTACCCACGAACTTTGCGCTTGGAATGTGCAGCCTTGGGTCTGCTTTTGCAAAAACTCAACTGTAATCATTACAGCGGTTGGGAACGCCCGACAACGTAAAGCTACCTACCTGTGGTGTTCTCGTTAGTAGGCTGTCCGTCCAAAGTAAGTAATGCTATCGAACAAGGACATACCTGTGTCAAAAGAATGCGTCTAGGTGATATTCATTGGAGGATGTTGACGGAAATCCTGTTTCCTGAGGCGAGCAATTCGACATATTCTTTAACAAGCGATATTTCGATATTCCAAAGACTAGTGAAAACAGGCCATAATGGCTCCATTCATACAATTCAACTTGTCCTTCAACTGGGATCCAAAGAACAGCAAGTGGAAGTTGCACACCATGGCCCATAAGGTCAGTGTAGAGATAATCTGCCCATCCTTTCCCTTATATTCAGGAAGGTGCGGTTGAGATATCCACATCGAAGTAGTTACCTACCTAGACGTAGCTTCCTTTTGCACTTCTTGACCTAGAGCCGGGCACCTCTGGGCTAGATTGTTCGCACTTGCCTCCAGGGCCACATTCGTATAGCTTCCGCTTTCCCTTTCTTCCCGTGACTGCCACATCTGACTGCCCGACTGAGCATGGCATTCATCATGATGTCACCCCCGCCATTCAAGGCCCTCATACAGCCGGAGCCTCGAGCACATGACGAATGCCAGGGGCAGCCAGAATTCTGTAGAGAAGTTGAAAGTGTTTCTGCATTCTTTGGCATCCACCATCCGTACTCGCTTTGGGTGCGCTTGCAACTTGAATACGATGATTCTTTTGACGAATGCAGGTGGTTGTTCATGAAAATGTTCCAGTTCTGATTAATAGTGGTTGTGTAGATTCCCTTGTGCTATGCCTACAGCAGGAAATAGGTAGCTGCCTTCAAGTTGACTTTGGGAAACAGATCAAAAGAAGGAAGCAGTGGCAACATGAGGGTCAGCTCTAGGTACCTTACCTATAAGGCACACCAAAGGCCAAAGACCCAAGGAAAACATAAAAATAAACCATACCGGCCGTCAGGCATGATCCAATTATCTTTGACGTAGAATATCTGACCTATTTGTGGATAGAGAGGCCAGAAACGATGAGAGCCATTCTATGGCTACATATGATGTATGGGGTGTGTAAAGAGGCATTGAGCGTTCGAGGCTTAAACGTAAATAACACAATGTAGGCACGGCAATGAAACAAACCTCAAGGAAGTCATGACTCTCCCAACTTCAACTGGCAAGGACGGCAGTGGGATCAGAATGTGTGCATCATGAAACCATTCTTTCAGGAACAACCAAGCTGGAGGTCGTAGTTTCACTGGTAACTTTCGATGTTGGCCCAGGACCGCCTCAGCGTGATGGAGCATCGATGAAAGTGGTGACGAAATGGAACAGCTCTGATTCTAGAGGCTGGACAAAAAAGTTGAAAGATCGCCCCTGGTCCGATGTCTTCCGTCCTGAGTGTCGTCGGGGTGGTCGGGCTCCTACGGGGTCGTTGACGACGTTGACGACAAGGCAAATCGGGCGGGGTCTTGGCCACGACTTGGCGCGCCGCTGAAAGGGCCAACAAAGCCTAGAACTCCGGGGGCCGCGACCTGTTTGGAGATGTTGGAGATCGGCTGGTGGCCGTGATAGGACCCGTTAAGATCTGATAGGCTCATGCTGGTCCCTATGGGGCTTACGGGAACCGTCACTAACGACCGTCACCCAATGTCACCGAAAGTTTCACAGTGACACGGCCCCACGGCGGGGCTGCGCTGCCACTGCGACCGTTCGGTGTGTGTTCGGTCCCTCAGCCTCCGCCTCGAGGAAACCTCCGCTGAAGTCTGAAGGGTCAGTGAGACTATGGGAAAGTCTGAATCAGCAAAGGGACAACTGCCGCGAATGATGCATGCTCCGATGATCCTTCTGAGAAGAACATGATGGGATCACCAAACAAAAGGCGAACGAGTCCTTCAGTCGCCGTCTTGCTGGAGCATCTCTACGGATCTATACCTTACGTAGAGGGGTTCGTGTACGAAGCCGTATTGAACCACCAAGATCCCGCCTTTTCAGCTCTCGTCTATTTGATGATCGCGTGGCCAGTGCCTGCCCGTGCCAATGCCCAATCGAATACCTCTGTGTATGTATGATGCAGTGAGATGGATTGTGGTTGGAAGAGAGAAACCAAAAAAAAAAAGTTGAAATTGGTAAGATGGAAATAAAAAAACCAAAAAAACCGAAACCACGATACCACGATACCTGTGGAACCGCGCCCCCGTATCGTAACTTTCTTTCGCGTCCTTCTCTGCCGTTCTCCATAGTCGTCCTACTTTTCCTCCCTTTCTCCTAACCCACCCTTCCGCCCTCTCTTCTCTTTTCCTCTTCTTACCTCTTCCCACCCCCCCGTCAACCACACTCGCACCGCCTTTGCCAATTCTTTCCCTGAGGGTGCTTCTCTTCTCCATCGTTCCCGTTCCTGAATTCGGTCGATTTTATTCTTCTTTGGATCTCCACCACGGCTCGTGTGGTCTTTGTCCCTCGCCGTCGTCCAAAACAACATCGCATTGTTGTCCCCATCGTCACGGTCTCCCTTCGTTGGCCAACAACAATCCTCTTGCGATTCAAGATCTGATATCTTCCGCCTCCCGCCTCCCCGTCCCTGAGTCGCTCTCCAACAGCCTATCATACCCAGGACTCAGCAAACAAGCGTCGCTTTGTGTTGCACTCTGTCGAATTCTGCTACTGCTTCTGCTTAGTCGAGTTGAAACCTTTGCGCAATCACCATTATTGTGTTGCGCCAGACCGATACTCTCCCAACCACTCCGCCGTCGCCAGCACACAACAAAGCTTCCTAGCTTTGCCTCTCGCAGCTTCGACATCAAGCGTGACCCTTATCGATTAAAGGTCCGCCTCTTGCTCGCAGCGACGACTCCAGTCCCCCGGGAACAAGGAGCCAGGTAACGAAACGAAAATCCTACACCGCTTTCTGCACACCGCGCGATACACCTGTGACTTTCGCTAGTCATGGCCAGTCCGTTGCAGTTCGCCTACCGAACCCAGAAGGCCATCGGCGTCTTTGATGCCGACCCTGTCTACGAAGCCCTTCCTGGATTCACCAAGCCCGAAGGGAATCTCCGGTGCTGTGTCTACTCGGGATGCGGCCGCTACTTCGCCTACGCCACTAGCGAGGGCGTCGTCATTGTCGACGCGTCTGTCGGCCACGTCCTGACTTCGCTGCCCATCCCTGCCGTCTACGATCTCAGCTTCTCTCCCAAGGGTACCTACTTGAGCACCTGGGAGCGCCCCGCCAAGGATGAGAATGGCGATGCCACCAAGAACCTGAAGATCTGGCGCACCATCGAGGAGCTTGCCGATGATGCTGAGAAGCAACCCATCGGCAAGTTCGTCCAAAAGTCTGCTAATGGCTGGAACCTGCAGTACACCGAGGATGAGCGCTTCTGCGCGCGCATCGTCACCAACGAGGTCCAGTTCTACCAGAGCGACGATCTCGGTACCGTCTGGAACAAGCTGCGCGTTGAGGGCGTCTCTGACTTTGCTCTTGCGCCCGGTAAGAACCAGAACGTTGCCGTCTTTGTCCCCGAGCGCAAGGTACGTGACCCCTTCTTCTGCACGCGTTGGACTTCAAAGTTGATCATGGTCTAACCTTTGATTACAGGGACACCCCGCCTCCGTCAAGGTCTTCAACGTTCCCCAGTTCACCAGCCCGATTTCGCAAAAGACCTTCTTCAAGGCCGACAAGGTCCAGCTCAAGTGGAACCAGCTTGGAACTGCCCTGATTGTGCTGGCGCAAACAGAGGTTGACAAGTCCAACAAGAGCTACTACGGCGAGACCAACATGTACCTCCTGAGCGCCAACGGCTCATTTGACGCTCGCGTCACTCTCGACAAGGAGGGCCCCATCCACGACGTCTCGTGGTCCCCCAACTCCAAGGAGTTCGGTGTCGTATACGGCTACATGCCCGCGAAGACCACCATCTTCAACCACCGCGCCGTTGCCACCCACTCGTTCCCTCTTGGCCCCCGTAATACCATCATCTTCTCGCCTACTGGCCGTTTCGCCTTGGTTGCCGGCTTCGGCAACTTGGCGGGTCAGATCGATGTTTACGACCTTGAGAAGGATTATCGCAAGATCACCACCATCGAAAGCGGTAACCCTAGTGTCTGCACCTGGTCTCCCGACAGCCGCTATATCATGACGGCCACCACCTCTCCTCGTCTTCGTGTCGATAACGGCATCAAGCTTTGGCACGTTGGTGGCGGTATCATGTACAACGAGGACATGGTTGAGTTGTACAACGTCCTCTGGCGCCCCGTTCCCGCTGGCAGCCTTCCCAACATTGACCCGCTGCACCCCGTGCCTGCTCCTCACCCCTCGGCTTTGGCTTACCTCGGCACTGTCAAGACGCCCTCCAAGCCTGTCGGTGCCTACCGCCCGCCCGGCGCCCGTGGCTCTTCCACCCCTCTTCACTTCAAGCGCGAGGACGAGGGAGGTGCCGCGCACTCGGTTAGCAACGGCGTGCCTCAGGTCGGTCCTAATGGGTTCGGCCGCCCGCGCCGTCAGATTCCTGGCGCCGAGTTTGCCGAGCCTGCGAGACCTTCTGTTCCCGGCGCTGCTGTGGACGATGAGAACTTGTCCAAGACTGCCCTGAAGAACAAGAAGAAGCGCAACAAGAAGGCCAAGGAGGGCCAGGCGGGCGAGGGCGCGACTACCCCTAACGAGGGCGGTCTTGCACCTCCCCGCGAGCCTACCGACGGCCGCAGCCCCGATCGCAATCACCAGCGTCACCATTCGCGCAGCCAGTCGCGCAGCAACAACCTGGCTGTCCGCACTCAGAACAACCACCGCAGCCGCTCGAACGTGCGCCAGCCCAATGTTTCTGCTCAGCAGGCTGCGCCGGTCCTTGATGCCGCCGCGTCGGCGGCCCAGAGCGCCAACGCCAAGAAGATCAGGTCTCTCCAGAAGAAGATCCGCGCCATTGAGGATCTTGAGATGAGACATGCTGGTGGCGAGAAGTTGGAGGATACCCAGCTGAAGAAGATCGCCACCAAGGCTTCCGTCATTAAGGAGTTGGAGGCCCTGGAGAAGGAGGGTCACTAGATCAGAGATGTGAGGTGTCAGGATTAGGAGGGGTTGAGAGATAGATGGAATTAGAGTAGTGGTTATCAAGTTGGGTAGTTGAAAGCTGCATTATGGAACTCAAAAAGCTTATTTTGCTACGTTTTCTCAGTCGCTTGCCCGGCATGCGTGAACTTTGCGGCCGCCCAGAACGGATGTCGGATGCTAATGGTGTTGATGATGCACTGTTCGACTTTGTTCTAAACGGGAATACAAGAAACTCAAGTACGTTACCTAGTCTGGCATTTTATGTTTGCCTTGCAGGTTGAATTGAAGCCGATGCAATGGGGAGCGGATAAGGCGTGGCCCAGGCAAAGCTACCTCAAACTGTCTATACGCATACAAAACGGAGGCGTAGATGAAACCCACATGGCGATAATATCGCACGAGGACCTGAACTCAAGGCCAGCTAAGTCTGCACGATCGCGTTCATGACAATTTCCGTACTTTCTGGTTCGGCCACAACCTGAAATCGCTTTCAAAGCCAGATAAAACGTACTCGCCAGGCTACAAGCCAGACAGTCGATTTTGTAGACCTGACGAGTATGGTTCATCTGGTTTGTTGCACTTCATTTCCGAACAACAACTCGCAACCACCGCAGCAGCGATTGATGTTCGGATCTCCAGGGGACAGAGGTTCCAAGACAACTGCATTACGCAGATAACAGCTTAGATGTTTACGCTATGTGTGCATGATCGTAGCGACATCGCCAAAATATGGAGATGCGTAAGCAGCTCAATCACAATACTGCACGTTCTAGCAAAGATCAAATTTTGGTGTCAAAATGTCCCAGGCAAAATATTTCTCTACTCCTCGACAGAGAAGAACAAAGGTAGAGGGTAAGAGCTTGAAAAATTCTCTTCTATCCTCCGCTTTCCCCTCCAGAATGTCATTGCAGTGGACAGAAACCGGAGTGAATACGAAGGAACATATGTTTTATGTGTTGTGAAGAGAAAAAAAAGAGAAGAAAAAAAATTCCTAAAAATTTTGGCCCGCAGACAGCACTTTTAAAGCAAACGCAAGCCACACCATTCTTGGGGCTGGCGCACCGCCATTCACGCGCGCGCAACGATTCCAGCCACGGAGCGTCCTCCACATTTTGGAGGTTCGAGGTGGAGTCACACCGGCGATAAAGGCTAAGCCAATAATGGCTCTCAGATTGGGCTGTTGGGTAAGCCTGCCATCAAAGCAGGCTGCATGTACTCTCGTACCTGCCTAATGCGGGGCAATCTCAGCTGCTTAGCCTGCCCGAGTGCGAGGTGGATGCGACAGATTCCCAGGAAGACCCCCATTAACTTTCTTCGACGAAACTCAAATTCGAGAAGTGCTGTGCCGTTGTGTCGCATTTGTTGTAAGAGCCATCCAATCCTCGGCTTTCCGTGGTAGTTATACCAACTAACCTCCTATCAGCTCTTAAAGATCGTCTCGAAATTCGGAACGACTTCCATATAAATAATATCCACGAATCCTCGACCGGACAACAGCGACCGAGTCCATCATCAATCTCTTTACGAAACCCAACCCAAAAGCCGGAAAAGACAAAATGGCAGGCGGTTCTGGCCCGGCTGGACGTGGACGTGGTGGAAAGTTCAAGAAGTATACTCGTGGAGGTATGTTCCGCTACTTCCAAATGTTCAGATCCTGCCGTGGCAGTGAACCTTCCCACATTTCAGATTCGCTTGCTAACCACCAATTCTACCTTTTCCAGGTGGCCACCACTTCTCCCGCGACCTTCGCCCCCTCGATGCCGATGGCAACGAAGTGAGCATGTGGAGCGCCGGCGCTCAGAAGAACGACTCCGAGTCCGAGGAGGAATCTTCGGAGGAGGAGTCTTCCGAGGACGAGGCCGGCCCCTCTTCTTCCAAGGTCCCCAAGGCCGAGCTGACCCGCGAGGAGCTCAAGGCGCAAAAGAAGGCTCGCAAGGAGGCTGCCATTGCGCGCGCCAAGAAGGCCGCAGTGCAGGTCGGCGATCTGCCCCCCAGCGACTCGGAGGAGGAGGAGAGCGAGGACGACGACATGCCCGCCAACCCCAACCACTCCAAGGCTGCGCGCAACCAGACCAAGAAGCCTGTAAAGGCCGACTCCGACGACGAGGACGTTTCCGCTGGCGTCAAGAAGATGAGCATATCGAATGCGGCCCCGGCCCCTGGCAACAGGAAGGAGCGCGAGGCGGCTGCGGCGGCTGCGGCGAAGGAGAGATATCAGAAGCTTCATGAGGCCGGCAAGACGGATCAGGCCAAGGCCGATCTCGCTAGGTTGAAGCTCATCCGTGAAAAGAGAGAGCAGGAGGCTGCTAGGAAACAGGTATGTCAAGTTTTGATGGCTCTCCGCACATGCTGGACAGACATGATTTCTAACAGCTTTGACAGGCCGAGAAGGAAGAGCGCGAAGCCCAGGAGAAGCTCAAGAGGGAGCAGTTCGAGGCCAAGGAGGCCAAGAGGCGCGAGGCCGCCCTTGGTCCCCAGAAGAAGACCAAGGGCAAGAAATAAGGGCAAGACGGGTGATGTCTTGTGGTTTCCTTTATTCTTAGTATTTGTCTTCCTTTTGCGACTCGCTGCAGCGAATATCAGCAGCGAAAACGATTTTTGGGTTCTTTCGGTTCCTTTCATTTTACCCAGCCCTATATACCCGTATATGCATTATGTATGGTCTATATGATTATCGTAAAATATGCCCCTGTGCCGCTTCCCTCTGTCGGCGGTAATATGCCGCCGCTTCCCCCTTTTCGCCGCTCTTACGCCGGTGATTTATATCCCGACCGAAGGATCTGAGCCAACAGCCTCCTTCCAGAACTCGTCAAAGTCCACCCCGTTCTCCTTGAAGAGATCCCTGATCTTCTGTGCCACCTCGATCTGCCTCTCCTGCGTAAAGCCGCCCTGCTGGGTCTCGAACTGAATGACCTCGATCCAGCGATAGAAAAGGTTCTCCTTTCCAATAGCCGCCAGCGCATCACGGAACGCAAAAACTTGTCTCCTGCGCTCATCCTCCTGCGCGTTCTCTCCAGAAGCATTCATGTCAATCGCGATCCACCCAAACTTGTCATGGTGGTAAAGCACCAACGTCCTGAACGCATCCAGGGTGACCTCCTTCTTGTCCACCAGCTTAGTCGCCTTGACCATAGCCTTCCAGTCCAAGTCCCAGTCGCCGTTCATGGTCAGGTACCCCGTCTTCTCCTGCAGCAGCATGGGGCTGGTCGCGTTGCGGACCATGCCCAGGAAGATGCCGCGCGCCTCGTTACCCTTGGGGTTCTCCGAGAAGATGTCCACCCCGTGCACCTGCGTGTCCCACGAGCGCGAGCGGCGCACGTAGATCTCCTTGTCGCGGAACCCAACGGAGGTGCGCCACGACACGGGGCTGCCGTGCTTGCGCCCGAACACGAACTCGATGGGCCAAGGCCAGACGAACACGGCCAGGACGAAATCAAACAGGAAAGTAAGCGTGCGGCGGCCCGCCACCTTGAAGAATTGCGTGTAAGACAGATCGGCCATGCGGATCGTCGTGTAGTTTTCGTTGCCGAGGAAGGATGACGATAGAAGGGCGACGTAGTAAGGAAGGATGTACCACATGCGCCAGAGGAACAGGGCGAAGACGACGGTGTTGAGCAGGATCGGAACGGAAAAAATCTTGCGCTTGAAGGAGGCTGGCTTTTGGTCGACGTGCGTGATGTAGACGTGTTTCTTGGATAGCGAGGAGGTGAAGGGTTTGAGCGAGTCCGGCGCGGTACGGAAGGGCTTGGGCGGTTCGAGAGCACCACCGCCCGAGGAGGAGCTTTTTGCTCCTTTGCTGGTTTTCTTGGGCGCCATGGTTGGCGACGGTGTGGGTTTGGTCGTGATGGATTGAACTGAGGAAAAACGAAGGGAAAAGGTCAAGAAACGGTGAGAAGCGAAAGTTGGGAATGCTTTCGTTGAGAGGAAGAAGACAGGTTGGAGGAACCAACAATTTCTGGAGCAAGAGGCCAAAAGGGTCCACGTCAGGGGTGAAGCTTCGACGGTACGTACCTGTCATTGTTTGTAAGCCCCTGAACGCACTTGAGTTGTCAGATCGCTGCTATAACCCTAACCTGATGTCACGATGTGCCTGCCGGACAGCAACCCCTCGCTAGGTATTTCCGGTTTACATGGAGCTTCGTTATCTTATCAGCTAACAATGTCCCCACCTTAATTATGTAGCGCTGCGCTCCAGCACCAGTCCAACGAAGCTTTGGCGAACTGCGGGACGGATCGGCTCGCCCATGTAAGTTACAACTGAACAAAATTCCACCTTGGCTTTCGCGCCATTCTTCTTGTTCTTCTTTCGTTCCTTTCTTATCCCGTTGGGCAAAGTATGCCCTGTAATAAAACAACATGATGAGGGGCGGATTGTTACAGGTAAGTCGACCTTATTTCGCATCCGCGCGCATTGCTCATCAGTCTACGACTTAGAGCAACCCATGTCGCTATATCAGTAGAAATAGCTAACATGAAGAATTCTTGACGGGAAACAGAACCAGAGCACTTCCTCTGTGTGTCTGCTATGTCGCCACAGATGGCAGCTTCGTCAGCAACAACAGCAACGAATTCATCCGAACACCCGTCGCGTATACTCTTCATGGGACGACAAGCCTAGCTGGGGCACGAAACAACAGCAGCCTGCGGCGGGATGGGGTGGTTCATGGAAACCGGCTGCTGCTCCTGCGACCCCAGCAACCCCGACGACACCCGGAACTGGGACCGAACAGACCCAACCACCCAAGCCTGCCAACGATGGCTTGCTTCCTCACGAAAGAGCGGCCAGAGAGCGATTGTTGCGCATGGCCGCCGCCGCCGTAGCTGCCAAGCCAACTCCTCCGCCTCCTCCTCCGCCCACCCGAAAGCTGGCACCAGAACCTTTCCAACGCGCTCCGAATGACCGCCCAATGCGCCGGCTGCCTACAGGCCAACAGAATGAGTTCGGCTCGGCCCAACCCCGGAATCAACAACAGAGACCTGTGATACGCAGGACGCCCACTGATTCGAATCAACCATCTCAAGTACCGCGCAAAATTGAGGACGAAGCTCAGTTTACTCAGGCTCCGGTCCGAAAGGTTCTAGATCATGTTGTTGGTGCTAGACCTCCCCCGGCACAGGACTCAACAGGTCAAAATCAACCAGCTGTGAGCAGTCTGTCGAGCCTTTCCAGCCAGGCACCACCAAAGCAGGACTCAACCCGCGAACCTAGCGGGCAAGTGGACGGCTCCCAGAGCAAGAGCGGCTGGGAGGCTCTCGAATCCGCCAGCAGGAAACCTATCAAACCCATCAAACCTTCTAAACCAGCCGATGGAGGATGGGGAAAAAGCAGCTGGGGTACCTCGTCGGCCTCTACCCAAGCAGCCGGTGCGCCCCGGACAGAACAACTTCTTCCCCATGAGAAGGCAGCAAGGGACCGGTTACAAAAGAGACATGCTGAGAACCAAGCTCAGGCTCCCACCACGAATCTGGGCAGTCTTGCTGATGGACTCTTCTCCCCCGATATTCAGACTTCAGTCAAGGATCTGAGGCGACACCAACAGACAGATTCCCTAAAGCATGACCTGCAGAACGCCCAGGAAGAGGAGCGCCGCGCAGACCAGACAGACGCCTGGGATGAAATATTTGCCACTCAACCTCCTCCTCCAACACCGCCACAGCCTAGACAGTCATCTCGTGACGTTTACCGGTCAATTGCATCCAAGTTTGCACCTACATCCGATGCTGACCGTCAAACTGAAGAGCCATGGGGATCGCTCAGCCGGCGCACAGACACACAGTTGACCGGTAACAACGAATTTGTCAAGTCTCCTCCCCGTGATCAGGGTGAAAGACGAGACAATCGCGACTTTTGGAGGCAGGCTGGAGATCGATACGCACCACGGCCAGCGCCTCGAGAACAGTCCGGGGAAGCTTCGGAGGGCAATCAGGAGGCTACTGAGGCGTTCAAGAAGCAGATGTCAGATGATTGGGAGTGGGCTGACGACTACAAAGAAAAGAAGTCTGAAGGGAAGGAAAGACAACAGCAGCCGGAGCAGCAGGGTTTCGAGAAGCCCAGGCGCAGGGACGATGACAGGCAAACAAGAGGCAACAGGGTTGCATTGGAGGAGAAACCCATTCCTTCGCGATATGCCAAGGAAGAAAAGAAGCCTAAGAAGGCGAGGCGGCGCGTCTATAACGAAGATGAAGATTTCGACGACTTGGCATATCAGTCCAAGCGCCGTGAAAGATTGGCAAGAAAGGCAGAGAAGCAGCGGCTCCAGTATGAGGAGACTGGCCCCATTCCTATTCTCCTTCCCGAGTTCATCAGCGTTGCCAACCTTGCCACGGCTCTTGGAGTGAAGTTGGAGCTGTTCATCTCCCAGTTGGGAGAACTTGGGTTTGAAGAGATTGCCAAGGATAGTATTATGACCGGCGAGACGGCCGCCTTGGTAGCCCAGGAGTACGGTTTCGAGCCAACTGTCGATGCCGGCGAGGACGAGGACTTGAGGCCGCGCCCTCCTCCTGAGGACCCCTCTAGCGTACCATTGCGCCCGCCGGTTGTCACTATCATGGGCCACGTCGATCACGGTAAGACTACCTTGCTCGATTTCCTGCGCAAGTCTTCTATCGCAGCTGGTGAACACGGTGGTATTACCCAGCACATTGGTGCCTTCTCCGTACAGATGTCCTCGGGTAAGCAGATTACCTTCCTGGATACCCCCGGTCACGCTGCTTTCCTGTCCATGAGACAGCGTGGTGCCAACGTCACCGACATTGTCATTCTTGTGGTTGCAGCCGACGACAGTGTCAAGCCGCAGACCATTGAGGCCATCAAGCATGCCCGCTCCGCTAAGGTGCCCATGATTGTGGCTATCAACAAGATCGACAAGGATCAGGCCAATGTTGAGCGCGTCAAGTCCGACTTGGCCGCGAACGGCGTCGAGATTGAGGACTATGGCGGCGATGTCCAGGTTGTCTGTGTCAGTGGCAAGACTGGCCAGGGTATGGATGATCTCGAGGACAACATTCTTCTCCTGTCTGAGATGCTCGACATCCGCGCCGAGCCCGACGGCATGGCTGAGGGATGGGTTCTCGAGTCCAGTATCAAGCCTATCGGCCGTGTGGCTACTGTGCTCGTCAAGCGCGGTACATTGCGTCCCGGCGACTTCATCGTTGCCGGTCGTGTCTTTGCCAAGGTGCGTAGTCTGCGCAACGAAGCCGGCGTCGAGGTTGAGGAGGCCCCTCCTGGAACGGCCGTTGAGATTCTCGGTTGGAAGGAGCCACCCGAGGCTGGTGACATGGTTCTCCAGGCGCCAACAGAAGACAAGGCCAAGAGCGCAGTACACTACCGCATCGAGCAGAAGGAGCGCGAGGAGGCTATGGAGCAGATCACGGAGATGGAGAGGCTCAAGCGTGAGCGCGAGCTCGAACGTCTTGCAGCTGAAGAAGCCGAGAAGAATGCCGAGGAGGCGGAGGAGAAGCCGGACGGACCCAAGATGATCAACTTCACGGTCAAGGGCGACGTGCACGGCTCAGTCGAGGCCGTGACCGCTTCGATCCTCGAGATCGGCAACAACGAGGTGCGCCCGCGCGTGCTGCTGTCTTCGCCGGGACAGATCACCGAGTCGGACGTCGAGCACGCCGCCATCTCGGGCAGCACGATAATCAACTTCAACAACCCGATCGCGGGCCACATCAAACGCATGGCGATCGACAACAAGGTCAGGATCCTGGACCACAACATCATCTACAACCTGACGGAGGAGGTGCGGCAGGTGCTCAGCGAGAACCTGGCGCCGACCATCTCGTTCAAGGTGTTGGGCGAGGCCGAGGTGGCGCAGGTGTTTGCCATTAATATCAAGGGACGGCAGTATAAGAACATTGCGGGTGTCAAGGTCAGGAACGGACAGGTGATGAGGAACGGCAGGGTCAGGTTGCAGAGGAAGGGAGAGGTTATTTTCGATGGTGAGTTTGGTCTTTTTCTATATCCCGTTCTGTTGACTGTGTCAATTTTGCTAACCAACAACTCCAAAAACAGGTACCATCAGCTCAGTCAAGCACGGCAAGAAGGAAGTCACGGAGATGCGCAAGGGTACCGAGTGCGGTCTCGAGTTCTCTGACGACTTTGATGACATCCAGGAGGGCGATTTTATCCAGGTGGTGGAGGAGATCAAGGAAAAGAGATACCTGTGAAAGGGCCTGTGAAAGACACACGGTCCCGTTGTAACAACATACTGCTCGAACTGTATAAATACATGGGGTTATAAATTCCGAAAAGGGGTATCGGTATTAAGGAGAGAAGACAAAATCGGATACTTGTGGGAACTAGATTTGGCTACATATATCAGCAGTTAAGGACGGATATATAAACAGGATAGAGGTACACCAAACGTGGTAGTGCATGTATCAATTTCATCAAACTTGATGGCAAATGAACCATGGTCAAGTTATTTTCATTTTGACCCTTTCTTTACTTTCAAGTAGAGTCTCTAGTCAACTTGTTCATCTTTTCAATCCAACAACGTCTATCTTCCTCCTCTGGGCGCAGATATAGATGCAGCCGAAAACGTGCCTGTCAATGTATGGCGTGACCGCTCCTTCTCCAGCTTCTGCAGTCCTATCCTGTCTGTAACAGGTGTAGCCGCAATAATGTTGTCGAACTCGTCATCCTCCTCCCCGTTGTCCGAGTCCGGCTCGGCATCGGAATCGGGTTTGTACTGTCCTTGGGGCTTCGCAATCGTCTCGACCGTCTTCTTTGGCGGTTCGGGGTTGGCGAAGGATTTGGATGCGAGAATCTTGCGCCGGATGGCCTCCATCTCAGCCTCGTCATCGCTATCATCAGATATCGCAAAAGGGTCCTTATCCTCTTCCTCTGATTCTGGCATCGCGGGTTGTTTCTGTTTGGGCGGTGGTTTGGTGCCGAGGTAGATACCGTCTATGCTGTCATTGTCGTCGTCACTTCCGGCTTCCTCACCGCTATCGTCTTCCTCATCCTCATCGTCGTCCTCGTCCTCGTCTGAATCATCCATAGCCGGTCTCCGATTTGTGTTTCCAGTCGTCCAGATATCGTCCGACTCGCCCTCTCTGCTCTCGGTATACTCCTTCTCCAGCCTCTCCCTCCACGCCTCCTCGGCCTTCTTAACCTCATCCTCATCCTTGCATGCCGAGTAAATCTTGAACAGCTTCGAGTTGATATCCAAGAACGCCTTTCCATACGAGAACGGCGCCAGAATCTCCTGCGCCCACTCCAAATGACCGCAAATCGCAAACGCCGCCGCCAGCGCCTCCACGCAGTTCAGCCTGAAAGGTTTGCCGTAGTTGACCGTGTTGGCCGCCACCAGGTACGGCAGCAAGCGCTCGCACTTGCCGCCCACGCGCCTCCAGTCCACCTCCTTGGTGCGCGCCCACGAGCACTCCACGACGGCGGCGCCGTACTGCTCCAGCAGCTCCTTGTCGGCGGGCGAGACCACCCTCTTGCCGTTGGGCGTGATGATGACGCCCGAGTGCCGCTGGCCCATGTGCAGCTCGCGCATCAGCCCCAGCTTCATCAGCTTCTTGCCCGAGCACCGCTTCGGGTCGCAGTGGCCGAGGTCCCAGCAGGCGGCCTTGAAGGGAGGGCGGTAGGGGCGCGAGGAGGTCGAGGGGTCGTGAGGGTTGGCCGTGGTGTCTTCGCCGCCGCTGTTGTTGCCGTCCTGGGCGGGAGCTTTGCCGGCGCGCGGGTGGTTGCGGGGCGGGTGTCGGCCGTGACCGCCTTTGCCGCCGCGAGAGGAGAAGCCGTCTTTCTTGTGACGGACCATGGTGATGGCGATGAGCTACGAAGATTGTAGGTAGGTTTCGTATGTGTCGTTGATGCCGGAGATAGCTTGTCTTGCAGGGACTTTGTCGCGATTGACAGATTTGGCACGGACACTGCCTTGTTTCTGTCGAAGGTCGTGGATGCGTGCGTCGCGTGTTGTGTTGCAAGGTCGAAGCGGCAGAGATGGCGAAAAAGTTATCAGTGCAGTTTGAAGATCTTTGACGACATCGAATTTGGGGTCGCTGCAGGTGAGCTGGTGGGGTCTGCTGCGGAGTGATTGGCATACTCCCGGGTTTATTCAACTCACCGATTGCTACGACACTTTCTCCGGCACATCAAGGCGCTGGGCAAGTAGGGATCGAATGAGCAGTATTATGCAACTATGCATATAGAGTCTACCTCCACTTTCCCTTGCGCCCCAACGGCAGGCAACAGGCCCAACCCGTCGAGAGCGCTGAGAGGGGTCCACGATACAAGCTCCCCTGGCACGGCAGCAGGCTGGCGCTGCGGTAGGTAGGCCTCCCGTCCTTCAGTTCTTCCAACAGCCAGCGATCCGGTCCATTTCCGTCATTGTTGTCCAGAAGTTCGGATCGAACCTACCTCTTCGTGTCTATGCCATATTTTTCGTAATCTTATATTTCGGTCTGAACTTCAACACACCACTCTTGTTGCGGTATCTACTAGACGCCAATCCCAACGGCTGTACCGGAACACGGCTTCACTCCCTACCTGCTCAGCATACAAGCAACACCTCTACCATAGAGCTTGACCGACCGCGGCTTGGATACCTGAATACAACGAGACGGGATTCCCGCCAAGCTACGCAATCTGGCCCCAATACCTCCTCCGTCTCTTCAGAATCGTCACTCTTCTCACTTAGCCAACACACCACGAACAAGACTCCCCGAGAACGCCGGCAACATGGAGGCGGCCTCTGCCCGCTACGCTACGCGCGACCGATGGGCCGAGATGGGTCGTCCGGCGCCGTCACAACTCCAGCGCTTCATCACGGCCGCCTGCAGTCCTGACAACTACGAGCCCAACTTGGCGCTGAACCTCGAGATTGCCGACTTGATCAATTCCAAAAAGGGTTCTGCCCCTCGAGAGGCCGCCGTGGCCATTGTCAACTACATCAACAACCGCAACCCTAACGTCTCCTTGCTCGCCCTTAACCTGCTCGACATCTGTGTCAAGAACTGCGGCTACCCCTTCCATCTACAGATCAGCACGAAGGAGTTTCTCAATGAGCTGGTACGCCGCTTTCCCGAGCGGCCCCCAATCCGCCCGACCCGTGTCCAGCTCAAGATCCTCGAGGCCATTGAGGAATGGCGCTGTACGATTTGCGAGACGAGCAGGTACAAGGAGGATCTAGGTTTCATCAGGGATATGCACCGCTTGCTGAGCTACAAGGGGTACACCTTCCCGGAAGTCAGAAGAGAGGATGCGGCTGTACTTAACCCGAGCGACGTAAGTGCTCCGTTCAAAACCAAGGTAGCAAAAACTTATCTAACCTTAATGTTACAGAACCTCAAATCCGTTGAGGAGATGGAAGAGGAGGAACGCGAGGCGCAGTCTGCTAAGCTGCAGGAGCTTATCCGTCGAGGTACTCCCGAGGACCTTCAGGAGGCTAACCGACTTATGAAGATTATGGCTGGTTACGACACGAGATCCAAGGTTGATTACCGCGCCAAGGCCGCCGAGGATGTGGCCAAAATCCAACAGAAAGCCAGACTCCTTGAGGAAAGGTTAGAAGCCTTCAAACCTGGTGACAAGATTGTGGACGGCGATGTGTTCTCTGAGCTGGCAGCCGCCCTGTCTAGCGCCCAACCAAAAATCCAAAAGATGTGCGAAGAAGAATCGGACGACCATGAAGCGGTCGCAAAGCTTCTCGAAATCAACGACAGCATACACCGAACCGTGGAGAGATATAGGTTGCTGAAGAAGGGCGACATAGAAGGTGCCAAGGCATTGTCAACTGGCGCGCCAGCTACGAGCAACGGCAGTGGTGGTGGTAAGAGTGCGGCGCAAGAGTTGTCACTCATTGATTTTGATGCTGAGCCGAGCGGAGGAGACTCGGCCAGCCAGCCGGCACCTCAAGGCGGAAACAGTCTCGAAAACGACCTGCTCGGTCTGTCTCTGGGCGAGACCAGCTCGTATGGTCAAGGAGGCGGTATCGCGCTTGGGTTTGGTGCCAATACTAGTATGTCACTCGTTGCTATACGTACAGATTCATGAAGAGGACGGCACTAACACTCATGACAGACATTCCTGGACCGGCATTGCTCTCGTCCACTACCCAAAACAGCACCGCAAGAGGCCCATCTCCTCAACCTGGCCCATCATCTTTCAACAACTTTAACTCATTCGCATCACCAGCTGCTTCTCAATCCAGCACTCCTAAACCTCCCGCATACACGACATCCGCCTTTGCCGCGCCGGCTGCTGCGTCCCAAGCACCCAACGATCCTTTTGCTGCTCTCGCTTCTCTGTCCTCTTCCTCTACTCCTGCGCCAGCCCCAGCACCCGCACCAGCTGCTGCCAGTAACGACGATGACGAGTGGTCCTTTTCCTCTGCACTCCCCCCTGAGGCGGCACCTGCCCAGCCTAAGGAGCACCGGGCGGTTGTCTCCAATACTGCCCTCAAGGTCGACATGGTCGCTGTCAGGTCCCTGGCGAATGGCCCGTCTCCGGCCATATCTATTCAATTTGCTTTCAGCAACAACACAGCGCAACCGATCACGGAGGTGCACTTCCAGTTGGCTGTCACCAAGGTAAGCTCTCTCCCCCGCTGTCGCGTCCATGAGCGGCCAAGCGATGATGCAGTGGCCAAGATGCTGACCGTTATATCCAGGGATACGAATTGCAGCTCCAGCCTCAGACAGGACGCACGCTTAGCCCTAAGCAGAGCCGGGGCATTACACAGTCGGTCAATGTCTGGTATACCGCGGACAAGACCAAGAAGGTAGAGAGCGTCAAGCTCAGGTGGAGGGTATCATACAAGGTCGGGGCGGAGGCAAAGGCCGAGATGGGTGAGATCCCCGAGTTCAGCGTCGCATAGGGCAAAACTTTGATCGGTATGAGGATCGAACGAGCGAGCGGGAGGTTGAGAGCATGTTTACCTTCAAAATACATAGTAGTGCGGAGTCAATTAATATGTAGTCATCATGATACGACGGTCGGCAAGGGAAAACAGGAAAGTTCCGTTGGGTTTGCTGACGAGGGAGCTGTTCAGTTGATCAGAGCGAGAAAGGGAAGGCCATGTTCACCCAGCATCAGGCGATGCTATTTTTCTCGAGAATTTGTGGTAGTGGCCACCCGCATGCTGGTTAGAAAAGCGGGAATGCAACACCGAGACATCTTCGCTGCAAGATCTACACTACGCGAAAGCTGTTGCCTCCTTCCTCGTGAATGCTATCAAGATCTTTCAGTCAAGTAGGAACCGCCGAACCAGAGTGTACTTGCTAGCTCAGAAAAAGGTTTGTGCTTGTCACTTCCAGTCATTTGTCACTTCTCACCTGGGAGAGTGCCCCTGAAGCTGAGATACAGATTTCTCATCCTTTCATTGACAAAAGTTCTAGAACCACAATCTCTCCAGCCTCCTTATCCTCTGTTCCTAAAGATCTGGCTACACATGCTCCTCGGCTCAACCTCGCTACCACAGCCTATTAATCAATCTCCCGTCTCTTTTTTTCTTCATCAATTTGTGACATCCCACATTATTCTGCCAGATCTTTGTCGCCACCCTAAGAAACAATACACAGATGCGAATGTTCACCTTGGTTCGGTGATAGGTATCCGTGTCAAAAAGGACGAACTTTTAGGAGCATGGTTGGCCCGACCGATCCTCGTCTCCATCTATCTCTCGTTGAAACTCCCCTGGTTCATTTCTTTGTCATTTGCACACTCATTATGAAACCTTCCTACCACAATCCTGACGAACTGCTCAAAGCCATGGAGCAACACCACGAGTTATATATCGCCAACCTTCGGCTCCTTCATGAGCTCATCCTCAAGAACAACTCCCCACCTTCCTTCCCACGACGCAGCGGTATTGACCGCTCACGCAGCCGCGAAAGCCGTCCACCTACGCCACCTAGAGGCTCGGCCTTCTCCCACGACAGTCTCTCTTGGTATACCTTTGGTTCCAGCCGTTGTTAGCGCCAAGCGAACGATTTACATATCTCGAGGCCCTTTCACTTTCCTACCGACGCGACTTTCAACGACAGAGCATCCCAAGCGCCCTCAATGACCGACTACGATGGTGATGACACGCCGAGTCACTCTCTTTGCGCGACGAGACCAATTGAACAAGAGTCATTCACGGAGCAAGATTTGAAAACCCATCTGGCATCACTCAATGGCACCGACTGGACACTAAAGAACTTCCTCAAGGTTCGGCACGAAGACGGGTATACTATCAATCCTGGTCAATCTCTGGAGCCATGGAAAGCAAAAGACGACAGCAGCTACAGAAATGCCACTTATGAGGTGTATGAGATACCCGGGTGTGGTGAGCAACAATGCATTCCCGAGCCTAAGCACACAGAGAACGGGGACGACTCCCAAGAAGCCCTCAGCGTCGGGACCGTCTGGGATACACTCAAAAAGGTCAACAAAAATGGGAAGGCGGTCGGAAGAATAACGTGAGTGTACCTTATCACTGCGGGAGTGCAAGTATTAATGGCCTCCAAGTATTCTCCAAGAAGTGCCTCCAATGGTACTCGGGGCCGCTCACTTGACCATGCAAAAACACTTTGACATGGACGAACTATTAAAACACCTCATACCACCTAAAGATGGACATGACGGGAAAACCAAAGTTTGTGCCGCGACTATCCTGTTATTTCACGGATGCTAACAACACGCACCATTACAGGCTTACATGGATCGAAGTACGGAATCACACCTTCTAAGGCAAAGATCATTCTTCTTCGTCTTCAAGTACTATACTCTTGTCAACGAGGACAAGTGCAACCCGGCACCCTGGCAACGTTGGGACCGCCACCCACCTGACCAGAAATGGCACGACCATGTCCAAATCGCAGAGTGCAGCTCTATATTGGCACTATCACTCGGTGGCGATCCTGTCAAAAGGTATCGGGCAAGGGTGAAAAAAAGAGACACCAAAGAACATGTGATTTTTGATATGTCGGCACCATGGCACCTCCTCAGTATTCAATGTTTCCCAGACGACGAGCACACGATGAGAAGCGAGGGAGGCTCAAAACGGCCGTTCTGCAATGGTCCATTTGCATTTTTGGATAGCCTGGCGATGGAGTACCATGATGCTGTTACAAGATACAGTCAGATCAACGACGCGGTGACGAAGTTGATTACACCGCCAGTAAGGGTTTTAGCAGTTGACCGATGAAGAGCATCCACTAACCCATTGATTACAGAGCAGATTCATATTTGATGCTGGGCTTCGAGACGGCCTGCTCTTTGAAGACGAAAACTTCTCTTACTCACGGAAATACTTCTGGGCATATAACACGCTCGGTGTGATTAATGTAGGGATCGACTCGATGGTGTCAGCCTACAAGGAGACATTTACCCCAGAGTTCTGGGATGGCAAGAGTGAGAGGATTTGGGCTCGCCCCAGCCTGGACATGTCCGATGCAGCGGATTATGCTAAATGTATGAGCGTCCTCAGACATGAGCTGGATAGAGAAGTCAGTAATCTGGAAACTGTGCGAAAGAAGAATGAGAAAACGCGAAATGAGATCTCATTACTGAGGGAACAGCTCTTCAGTGGGAGCAGCGTCAAGGAATCCCGAAGGGCTATTGAGCAGGGGGACAACATCAAGATCCTTACTGTGGTGTCGATGCTCTTTCTGCCTCTGACATTTGTTACTGTGAGTCAAATTTCTCTTTCCGCATTTTCTTTCAGTTACGCATATACCCTCCAACCTTCTCGACCGAAGAGCAGGTCGTCATTTCTTGATGCACTTGCGACCATATGCATACTTTTTGCCCGACCATCACTTATATTTGGGAGTCACACCTGTCATTGCACCCAACTTGACATCCCCCACAGTTGAAGAGAGCCTGTCTAACGAAACTCAAGTCCGTTTTTGGTATCACCACTCTCGAGATATCGGTCGACGACTGGCGCTTCCCCGTTACCCTCATAGCTGTATGCGTCCCCTTTTTCATGGTCATCTTTGTCCTCCAGACCCGCTGGGGCATGAACATGACCAAGAAATTGGGGAACTGGGTTGAAAGGTATTCCAGGAAATTGTTTGGTAGAGAGCCACCAAGGAGTCCATGGCAGACCGCTGGTGAGTATAGCGGATCGAAGGACCGTTCGTGCACCGCAACTGGAAATGGAGGGTTCGATGAGGGAAGAGGTAACCGAAGGAGGCCCGGGCTCAGAGACAGGAGGACGACATCCGGATCTTCAGCAGGATTTCCTATCAGGTCTGGAACAAACAAAGTAGAGCCCCGACATGGTCTCCTTCTCCAGCAGGAGATCTGTGAACGGGGACCATGGACCATGATGGGTCTGGTCAAAAAGTTTGTTGCTTCAATGTTGTGCAAAGACCGCTGGAGGTGGCTCATTTGGTGGAGGAGGAATAAGGAGAACACAGCGAATTTGGCTGGAGAGGACGTAGCAGGTGCCGAGCAAGTGTAACTGGTCACCGTCGCAATAAAAGGTCGATGGTCGAAGGGCTGGATGGGTGTCCAGTTTCCACGGGTTGCCCAACTTTTTGCATCTCTTTTTTGTCGAGCCCTGGATACCCTACGATATAAAGTCGAACATGGAAATCAACACATAATATGCTGTGCAACTAATGCGGTTCATGCCCATGATTACCTGGCTGTCGTTTTCTCATTTTTTTTTTGCCCACCATACCTGCTTTGAAAAGTCAACACCAGGCTTCAATATAATGCCACCCTTTGAGCAATACGCGCTGTTTATGCCCTTCAGGTATGCACATACCACCAGAGCCCTACTTCCTTGCCTCCCTTTCCTTTCCCTGCCTTCCCAGCCTAATTCATCAGATCTCATCCTTCGCCCACCCCTCTTCCCCTATTCCATCTTTCACTCCGTCACTCAGCAACACCCTCCACCTTGCCCTCAGCATTCGTCCCGTCCATAGGCGGCCCATCGTTCCCGCCTGTCGCCGCCTTTTCCTTGGCGTACTCGTCGGGCGTCTGGCACTTTGCGCTCCAGGCGTGGATCCGCGCAATCTCCTCCTTGAGGGCCGCGTTGACCAGCCGGTGTCGCTTGAGAGAGTTCTTGCCGACGAAGTCGGGGGAGACGATGAGGGAGGTGAAGGAGGCGCCGCAGCCGCCTTTTTTCATGTTAGTCAGAGGATCGCCAAGAAGTGAATCTGTTGCTGTAAACGGCCTACAAGGGAGGAAGAGGAGAACAGGAATATGGGAGGGGGCAAGTGGATGTGAGCTTGAAGGTGAGATGGTACTGAACTGGAAAGGAAAGAGGGAGGATAGACAGGATGGTGATGAGGAGGAAGATGGGTTTGCTCCAAGAGATAATCTTATCAGATCATCAGATTGTTTGTTGGGGTTGGTGACGTCAGGTTGTATGATAGGTTGTCCATACTTCCATAGATGCGTCTGGGAAAGATGTCGTGCAAGCATGTGAAGAAGGAACGGGAAGGAGCCATATGCGATGTATGTGATACAGAAAGTGGAAAGTAAAGTAATGTACTTGCCCGACATGTCTGTTACTTCTACGTGGATGGCATTGAGCCGTGTCTTGAGGGCGGCGGAGAGGAAGTCCTCCGTTATCGCTGGCTCTTGGTTGTCAGCCATTTTTCTGGATGTCTAATTTGTTATGGGGTGCAGGAGATGGTAGTCTTCAGAATCAGTATCGCTTGAAATTAGGTGGATGTGGCCAAGGAAGTGTTGGAGTTGAAAGGAGCAAGATATACTCGTAATTGATTTTGATGAATAATTGGCAGAAACGAACCAACCGAATCTGAAGCGAAAGTGAAAGATGCCCCGCGAATTGAATGTCTTGGCATCAAGTTCGAGCAAAGAAAATGAAGAACGGGTTAGGGTTGGAAGTGGGGAACTGGGGGAGCTTGCAAGGTTCGAGAACTTGGGGAGCTTCACCCTAGCTTCACCCTAGCTTCACCCTCCCCCGCCTGGAGCTCCCTCATTCGAATCAGGTTTGTAAACAAACACTTGTCGACCCAGGACAAAAGGTTTCAAGAAGGATCGTATGTCAATTGGCCAAAAATCAGAGAAATATCTCCTGTCATTCACCAAGAATCTTTGTTAACGAAAAATGACAGTTCAATTCTTCCTGGCGCTGCCCACTTCTCACCACCAACATCACTTGCCCAGGGCACACTCATGAGCGCAGTCTTTAAGATCCCTACTAGGATCACCACCAGACTATTTGCGAAATCTGCTACAACTTGCTTTAACAAACCACCATTTGTCCTCCCGGGAGCTTTTAGCAGAACCTATTGTCAAAACCCACAAAGTCACCCCGCCATCACCATGACTTCAACCCTGGAGAGCCCCCAGTTCACCAAACAGGTGGTGTCCGCCATGCGGGCGCTGTAAGTATATTTCACTCATACTGCTTCAACAATCTCAAGTACTAATAGCAGCAACCAGCTACCCTGAGCAACTCGCCGACAAGGCCTGGGACAATGTCGGCCTCCTCCAAGAAAACATTGCCGTTGCCGGCCAGGACGTCTCACCAACCGTCCTTCTGACCAACGACCTCACCGTTGCCGTCGCCGAGGAAGCCATCCGCAAGCGTGCCTCCGTCATCGTCTCTTATCACCCTTTCATCTTCCGCGGCCTCAAGTCCGTCACCCTCGCCGACCCTCAGCAGCGCATCCTCCTTCAGCTCGCCCAAGCCAACATCGCCGTCTACTCGCCCCACACCGCCGTAGACGCTGCTCCCGGTGGCATGAACGACTGGCTAGCCGACATGCTCGACGGCCACGGCGTCGAAACCAAGCGCAGCATCTGCCAGCCCATCTCCAGCTCCATCACCGCCTCCCTGCCGCCCGCCTTCTTCAACTCCGGGTATGGCCGCCTTGTCGAGCTCGGCCACCCCGTCTACCTCGGCAACATCATCAAGGCCTACGCCGAGGGTCTAGGCGGGCTGAACCACATCATGGTTGCCGCGCCCAAGGACAAGCACGTCTCGACCATCAAAAGCGTGGGCATCTGCGCGGGCAGCGGCGCCGACGTGCTCAAGAACTGCGACGCCGACCTGATTGTCACGGGCGAGATGACGCACCACTACGCGCTGGCGCTGACGATGAAGGGGAAAGTGGTCGTGACCGTGTTTCACAGCAACAGTGAGAGGAAGTTCTTGAAGAAGAGGCTGCAGCCGCAGTTGCAGGCTCAGCTGGAGAAGGAAGGGGTGAAGCACCCGGAGGTGTTGGTGAGCGAGGCTGATGCGGATCCGTTTGAGATTTGGGATGTGAGCAAGATGCCTGCTTGGGCTTTTGGGAAGCAGTAGACGGGGAAGGGGTGACGTGTGGACAAAAAGGGAAACAAACGGTGGAGATTACTGTGGTGAATGTGGTAGATGTATGGTGCGATGATCGCCCTGGTCTGGCTAGCACTGGGAGGCACGAGAATAAGGAAGTACTGGATCTGTGTATGACCTGACCCTGAGGCCCGTTGAGGGATTGCACTAGAGAGGGTTTGGGTCTTCACGCGGTGGGAGACTGAAAACAGATCTCATCGTCCCTGGATCTGGCTCTTGCATATCTAGACACCACTCATCTACACATCTCTAAATCTGGCAAGCACAACCCTGGCAGGAACTATCGGGGCATGGACTCCCCGAGATTGTATAGCAGAAAGAGTGAGGGACTGGGAATCCGACGCATCCCTGGTGGGCGTCGAGGTCGCGCCACCTCATCTCCCGGCTGCCTGACCCTGGGTATGAAGGTTGATATGTACATTCACTACACTATTATAATGCTTCTATGCTGTCTCCTCAAAATAAGACCTCTGGTTGGTTTATCATCAATACCACACACTAGTTTCGCAGTTTCAATCTCATGGTGGCGATAAGGTCGGGCAATAGAGGTCAACGTACCAGGACCCATTGAACTTTCATTTAGGCGAGCCTCTTTTCTCTGCTCAAGCGTGTATTTCTTCCTTCAAATATTAAAGCTTGACCAAAAAGACAGAACACAGGAACATCAAAAAACAAGGTTGTCTGAAAGGGACCGAGGGCTGATTCGGACGCCGTTGCTTTTCAGAGATAAAGGGGCAGGTTTGCACTGAGGAGGCACCCTCTCCCTCCGCCGTCTAGGCTGCGTTACCGCAGGGCACAGCTGCCCACTGGTAAGATTAAACATTCCGTTATCACTGTGGTCCCCAAAGGCAAGCCAAGGCAAGTGTAGGCCACCCATTCAAATTTCGTCTCTCAGTATCTCCTTCCTCGTTTTTCTCCCACTGTTGAAACCGTGCCTTCCCGATGACGGACTACTTAGCCATTCAAACTTGCACTTTCCAGGTTCAGATCTTTTTCTCTTAGGTTCTTTCAATCCCGCTGTTGCCGATATTCCATGTCTTTCTTTCCAACCGGTCGAGTCACCCGTGACCCGACGACTCACGGACACGAGAAAAAAGCAGCTGAAACTAAAACACTCTGTGGTCAACGTCAAGTTAAAGACGACTCAAGATTCACGAGACTGAAGACGGCAGCATGCCATGTCAACGGGCCGAAAGACGACGGGTGATGCCAGAAATATCTCTCTTGACTGACTGACTGGATCAACCACTACTTGTACCTGCTATGACTCTACCAACTTTCCGGATCGATATTCGGAGGTAAGACGAAGCGAAGTCGGAAGTCGGAAATAGCGAACTATGACGCATGCATCAATCATCTGGCATCCTCTTCAATGCCGTTCATCCTTCGGGACCTTACATCCAATTTGACTTCTTGGTGAGTGATGATGAGTGCCGAGCCTAGGTAAGTCTGACTCCGGGCTGCTGAACGGGTACCTGCTTCCAAAACCCTCTTGTCAGCTGATGTTTGTTCTCAGTTCCCATAAGAGCATCAAAACAATTTTCTCTTGGCCCGCCACCTCGTCGTTAAAATAACGTCCAAGATCCACCATGACACTCCATGTAAATATAACAAATGCCCTGCCGATCCGTTATTTTCCGGGTTAGAGATTGATCATGCTGCTTTTCTTTCGACCGACACCGAATTGGGAGGCAATTAGGTGACTGAATGCCCTGCTGAAAATATTAACCAACTTGTAAGCCAAGGCTAGAGTAGGACTGAGATAAAATTGCGCTCCAAGACGAGTCAATGTCTTGCAGACTCTGGCTCCTAGATCCTGGCATATCGTTATTGAACTCGCATATATCTATGCCTGTCTGAACGGCATAGCTGTACATGTATGTCTAACGTCCTTTGTTTCGTGTAACTCTAGATGAGTATACACCCTATTGACTTGTCAGGGGTCAGTCATCGAGGCAAGTGAAGACGACCATGTCAGTCTCTCGGCCTGGGGCTGAATACCTGTCTGCTTGCACTAGCTCAGATGCGGAGGGTGCCCAACTTACCTATGTAGTTCAAAGTCACCACCATGACCCCCAGGTATCACTGCGGCTGATAATCTTGGGTTGCGTAATCTCTCCGCATTTTGCTTGCGAATGTGTTTTGACGCCCACGCTTCACAACATCAGATCTGGGACCGCCTCAAAGTCCACGGCGAATCTTGGGATTACCTTCTCATGTTTATTCTTGCGGATGTTGTGGATCATCCAGTGGCTGATGGATAATCATGGGAAGGTCTACTCATGGAGAGTTTCGGACCTTGTTGAATCCGGAGGGTCATGCCGGGGGCTGTAAGCAAAACAATCCTCTTCCACGACGGCTGGTAAGTAGAGAAAGGACGTTGCAGCGGGAGAACGTTTTTTTACGCGTGCTGTTGTCTCTCGTGGCTCGGCACATGGCCCAACGTTCTTTCCTAGAGAAGCTTGTTTCGTGTTTAGTCTGCCTCCTCTCTCGTTGGTAACCTCAGATGGAGGCTCACCTTAGGCTGTCTCGTATCGGAATGTACGACATGATAATTCCTGATATGGAGACCTTGTTGTAGCTCGTTGACGTCCTCTTGAGATCCTGGGGGTGATGATGACAGCTTCAGTTTGCCAAGATGTCAAGGCTCTCAACTCAAATCCCATGCGCCCCTGTGCTTGCTTCCATGGAGACCCCAGATCCCATGGTTACCTTGACTCTCTTCAATCTTACCTATGTGCTCTACTCAACACATCGTGGTTTTGCTTCAAATAGCAAGATCCCTCTTCTGTTAATAATCCTTTCCGTCTGACTGAATGGTGTCTTTGCCGACTTGCCGACTTTTATCAGTCGTTTGATTCTCCTTCGGCGCGCTCTTATTTTCATTTCTCTCTCCTTCCTGGAGTTTCTTCCACTTCGTTTCCAGACGTACGCTGCTGTCAGTCAGATTGATAGAAAGTAATCTATCTCATCCGCTCCCTTTCCTTCACTGCAAGGTTCGCTGAGAAATTTCGACACTCACCCAATAAAGCCTGATGAGGCTCTTCCTTATTATCCATCTGGCACTTGCCAGCCTGGCAAGCATTGCGTTAGCTGAAGATGTCTTGTTCCCGTACATGCATGGATTGAAGTACTCGGAATATAACGAGACGGTCAAGCTGGGACTATCAGGTGAGTTAGAACAAGTTAGCACAACTTTGTAAAAGCAGATAGATACTGACAACAGTGATATAAAATAGCCCACGTCTGCAAAGATGAAGCAGAATGGTACAGCATGACCACCGCCGACTTTGCCAAGTACAAGGCCATCATCGTGCCCGACTGCCTCTGTAACAGTAGCCTCAGCACCATCAAGTTCCTGGACGACACCAAAAAGGTTTGGTCCCCGGCCGTGACGGGTAACATGATTCTCATCGGCACCGACCCGTCCTTCCATGCCAAATGGTTCGGCCTCGCGGGCGCCTACGCCATGATGAAGGACGCCATCAGCCACGTCACGCTCGGGAACAGCAACGGTACGGGCATGTACTTTTCGCTTTCGTGCTACTACCAGAGCAACTCCAGCCAGATGGCGGTCCAGTCTCTGTCCGAGATCGGTAACTTCCAGGTCCGCGGTAATCTCAGCCATCCGTGTCTGAACGACGCCCATCTCGTGGCCTCATCCGATGTCATGACCTCGCTGAACGATAGTGTTGCAAGTAATTGGAACTGCAGCGTCCACGAGGTTTTCTCTGACTATCCTCGCGAAGGATCTGGCGGGTTCAACGCGCTAGCCGTGGCTGTGAACGCTTCTGGTCCAGGCCAGCAGGAGTTTGCTGACGGCACCGTGGGTATTCCGTACATCATTGCGCGTGGAGCAACTCCCGTGGGTTGCGGAAACAATGTGACGGACACCAAGTTCCATGAGCAGTGCGATGATGGCAAAGCAAATGGCACTCCGGAAAGTCTTTGCTCGGCGTCGTGCAAGTGTATCTATGGCATGATTAGTCCCGGAGTGTGTCGTCCAAAGCCGGACAATACCACATCGACGACCACCAGCCAGGAGCCGACTTCTTCACTCTTTTCAAACTCTAGGTGAGTCACATTCTCTTCCCAAGTGCGAATTGTTTTGCGAAGAATCCTAACATGTCAGCAGTACAATCGCTTTGAGCACTTCCCCAGTGCCCGCCAATTCAACTTCCTTCTCTCGGCCTATTGTTACTGTCACGGCATCACTCCCTTCAAGCAGCGTGGCGGGGAATCTTACCTTCACCAATTCCTCTAGCACGCCTAATCCCACCGGACCCGAAAACACAGACCCTATCACAGTGACCGTATTCCCTCCTAGTCCCAGCTCACCGTCGTCGAGTTCTCCCCCGCCGACAGTTACCGTGACTCCTGTACCCGCGCCTCCGCCTCTGTCGTCAACTGCTCCTCCAAACAACAGCTCTAGTATGACTTACGGAAACGGTACCATGCCGCTAGCACCTCCCGGTCCCCCTCCGACGGTGACTGTTTTCCCTTCGGAAGAGGGCCCATCGGGATCACCACCTGGAACTGTCACAGTCCTACCACCAACGTTCACTATGAGACCTCCTCCGCCTGTGGAAGATCCCTCAGGCTCGGGATTGCCTCCCGTGACTGTCACCGCCGAGCCATCATCTCCATCCAACTCCGGCGGCCCACCATCAGGCTCAGGTCCAGTCACCGTCACAGCTTTGCCGCCCTCTGCATCCGCCAACGGGACATCTCCACTCCCGAGTTCCGACTCTTCGCCGCTTTCGTCAAACCCTGCTGTATCAGGGCCCGTCACGGTTACTGCTTTACCCCCGTCCATAAGTGGCACTCCTCCGTCATCCTCTAGACCCTCTCTAGCAGGCAATTCTTCGTCCTCGTTGTCGTCTCAGTCGAGTGGTGGCTCGGCGCCTAGCGGGCCTGTCACTGTCACTGCTTCCGCCCCCGGTAGTCCCAGTAATAGTAACACTCCCGCCTCACCTTCGGATACATCTATGGCCAATCCCGGTATGGGATCCTCGAGCGGTTCTCCTGCGAGTGGGTCAGCATCTGGATCCGGTACTGCTACCGGTCCACAGTCAGGAGCACCACCGGTCACAGTGACGGCGCAGCCGCCATCAGGGGGAGGTTCTATGTCAGATACCCCAGGTCCATCCTCGGACTCTGCCTCGCCATCCAGCGGTGGCCCGGTGACAGTGACAGCTCAACCTTCGGGTGGGAACAGTGCGTCACCGTCTTCTGGTGATGGCAGCAGTAGTGATGGTAGCCCGGGATCATCGTCTGATCAACCTGACGCATCGTCTTCTCCATCTGGTTCTGGCTCTGGTTCGGGTTCGGGTTCACCGACCATCCCACCGCAATTATCAGTGACGGTTGTTCCCAGCTCCGCCGTCAGTGGTGGCCCTAATGCAGAGAGCCCAGACACAAGTGGAAACCCTGGAGCATTGCCCCCGTCTACCACCAACTCTGGACAATATCCGTCCGCGACTAGCAGCGGAGATAGCCAAACAGCCTCGGGAGACCCTATATCTGGAAATCCATCATCCACTGGAGTCGGAGCCGGTGCCGGAGACGGAGCTGGTTCTAGTTCTGGGTCAGCATCACAGCTTTCGTCCACTCGCCCACCGTTCAGCAACCAGACTGCCACCTTAACATACCCGGAGACACTCGCATCATCCCCATCCGGCAGTCAGACAACAGGGAATCCCGGCTCGTCTTCAGGGGCTGTTGGTTCACTTACTACTGTCACTGCTACACCTGTGCCTATATCGGGATCAGGTAGCGCAACTATGCCTGGCGGAAGCAGCAGCTCCGCTGGCAATGGCAATGGTAGTGGTAGTGGTGGCGGTGATTCTGCTTCAGCAACTGGATCTGCGCAAGTTCCTGGAGGAACAGGCACAGCTGGCAATCCTTCCAATGGTGGCCCAGGAGTTGGTGGTGGTGGTTCACCAACCTCGGGCCCCTCAGGCTCTTTTAGCAGTGGACAGCCTGTCGGGGGTACTGCATCTGGTTCACAAACTTCTGGAGCATCACTTACCGGGACTGCTGGATCTGGATCTGGATCTGGATCACCTACAACCTTGCCCGGCCCTCCCTCTGGGGGAAGTAGTAGCGGGTCAGGGAGTGGTGGTGAAGCTTCTCATACAGGAGGGTCGTCTGGGTCAGGAAATGGGACCATGACAGGAGGTAACCCTTCCATGTCGGACGGCGCAGGATCGGGCGCTACTGGCACCGGATCTCCAATATCAGGATCGGGAGTCACTAGTCCCTTCCCAGCCGCAACCTCTGTGAACTGTGATTCCTGGATTGGCGTCGAGATCATCTACATGATCGAGGAGGTCGAAGTCTGTCCTGAGGGAGCGACGGGTAAGTTTACCATGACCCCAAAGAGTTGTTCACAGAAGGAGAACCATTACTGACCAAGAGTGTTACCAGTCACGACAACAAGCACGTCAACTACTGCCACTATGTCCCGGTCAATCTGCCAGACTTCAGCGACGAACCTCCCATGCTACCCTTGCATCATGGGACCTCCTTCGTCGTCTGACCATTCCTTCACTGTCACTAGGGTAAGCTTTAGCATCATCATGACAGACAGACATTGATGTGTGATCGTTACTGACCTTTGTTCCCATCTAGACTTCGTGCAGAACCGCAACAGAGCCTACCGTAACTGTCACTTTCCAGCCCTGCAGCACCTGCACGACATCGACTTACACGGGAACTGTTCCCGGACACACACCAGGAGGTCCTTGCCATGCATGCAGCCATTACGGCGAGCCGGACGCTACCTCAACGGTAACAGTCATTGACCCAGGTGTCAGTATTCTTCCTTCTTCCGAGGTCTGGTTCTCGGCGCTCAATCCGACAACAATTGTGACTCGAACAGGGGGACCAGCAGCAAGTGTCAGTAAAGGTGAATCGGACTGCTCAACTGCGACTCTTGTCGGAGTGGGCGGCGGGTATCCATGGCCATCAGGACCGGCAGCATCGGTCTCGGTACCGGGAACATCACCGGCTATTGTCCCGATTCATACCGATCCTCCCGCACCTGGTAGCAACGGTAATGAGCACGACCCGGAAGGAGGTTACACGTACGGGCCTCCTCCTCCTCTTCATGATCCTCAGCCATCTGGCTCCGCACCGGGAGTACCGGGAGCACCGGGTGCAGGCAATGGAGGAGTGTCAACTGGTGACTCACACGGGCCACCAGCCACAACTGCCACGACACCGGCACAAACGCCGGGTTCGGATCCGGTTAATGTCACCAACACAGCCGTTCCCTATCGCCCAACAACCGCGGTCGGGCCAGACTACGGTCCTGTTTTAGCCGGTGCTCCTGGCTCAAATATTCAGGCCAGACGTGCCAGTGCTGGGGTGGTCCTTGGACTGCTAGGATACGTCGTAATGGTCCTGCTCGGCTGAGCGAAAGTCGCTGCGAGTGGTGATGTAGAATTGCCCCGCTTCAGTCACACTCACCCCCACGCTGAAATATGATTCGAAGGTGGTTCAACAGAAGTGAGGGGCTGCTGGTTTAGTATGTCAGTAATGTTGTAATGAGATGGAGAATGAGGGAGTTTCATGTTTGTGTTATTTAGAAGCGAAGCGAAGCGAGAAAAAATCGAGTTGCCCTGTGATTACCCGTGGGTATAAGGCGCATTTTAACCGATACCCACCCTCTTCCAGAGGGTGGGAGGAAAAACCCCCGGATAGCCCTTAACCCCCGGATAGTCTTGGCATGTATACTAGTTTTATTTTGTTAGTAAAATATATATAAAATTAAACTTTTAAACAATTTTCTACTTTTTTTTCACCGGCAAATATTCCCCAGCACTATTTCTAGAGGTTTCTATACATTACTAAGTGTTTTAATTATTATATTCTTTCCTAAAACGTTTTTTTTACCCATTATACTACCCCAAACCCCGTAAAAGGAGCCTGCGACTATACGTACCGCGCGCTAATTTATAGGCGCCCGCGCTAAATACTAGGCTTAATATATTATTAAAACCGAATTTAACCTTAAAGAACCGAATTTTTGTAATATTATTCGTCTATTTAATTATAGTAAAACCTAAATTAGTATTTATTTAAAGTTTTTAACCGATAAAGGGGTATCGGACTAGAGCCCGCGAAGCGGGGGGCGCTTATTGAATTTGAATAAGGTAGAGGATAATATTATTGAAGTATATACGATTTAATTAATCGATTCGGGCTTTTTTATTATTAAAAATTTATTAATTAAAGCTATTAATATATTACAATTAAGGAGAACCCTTCTTAATACTTTTATTAGTAATTATTAGTATTTATAATAGAAGAAGGATTATTTATAATATAAGGCGATTAAAGTTAAATTAGTAAAAGTAAAGCGATTCTTTGTAAAATAGTAAATCGAGGTAGTGAGTACGTTCTTCGAGAAAAATGAAATTACTATTAAAGAGTATTATATTATATTATCGAGTTATTAAAACGCTAACGAGGCCGGTTATTATATAACTATATTAGTTAATAATTTGGAAATTTTAGTAATAAAGAAGGAGAGGAAGAAATGTATAAATTGTTTACTACTATATTAAAGGTTATTAATATTATTAAAAAATAATTAATTATATAAATAATAATTAGAGGTATTTAATTTAGTTAATAAGGAATCCGTTACCTTTATTAATATTAGTAACGCTATTGGCGATTTTCTCCTTCTTTTTACTATTTTTTCGAAGTAGCCTACGCCCGATATAGCCGATAATAATTTTTATAGGGAAGTACGCTTCGCGCGGTTAAATATTACATTTAATAATACGGCTATTATAATAAATTAGATTTAATATTTTAATAAATATTCTTAGAGGGTTAATATTAACGTAAAGAGTCGCGAGTTCGCTACGGATAAGGGGTTCGTTAAATAATTTAATTATAATATAAATAAATATAATAAAGAGTTAGATATATATAATATATTTAATAATATTAATAGGGAGTATTCGATTCGAATTAATATATACTTAGAATTACGGATTTATAAAATCCTTATATTAAATTCCTTTTTTAACTATTATAATTTAGAATTTTATAAATATTACCTTTACTTCGATATTATATTAATTTTCTTATTCCTTTATTTATTATATTTCTTTTAATTTATAAATGTTAACGTTTTTTAACTACTAAAGGTAATATATTAATGTAAATTTAAAGACTATATTCGAAGGGGGGAATTATCGATAATAAAAGAGTAATTTACTTCGGGGTTATAAGTATATTCTTTATATAAATTCCGGTTTATTAATATTTATTAATAATATTTTAATAGGATATTTGGGACTAGGGATTTAAACGCTATAACGTTATTTCTAATTTTAAGAAGATTAGGTTATTCCTATCTATACCCGTACGCGTATTCGAGTCCCTTAAATCGAAAGTTTCGAAGATTACGACCATTACCTATTTTAAAATAGTATTAAAATAAAATCGTTAGATTATAATAAAAGTAGGGTTATTATAATTCGAGAAGTTCGTCGAATTGCGTAGCTCTCTAACTAAAGTAGCGTTCAAATATATAGAGGTTGTTATTAATAAGGGGTTATTTACGTAAAAGTACTTTAATAAATTTGCCTTCGATAAACGTAAATAGTTAAAAACTCTTAACGTTAAAAAGATATATAAACGTTTTATTATTCTAGAAGGTAAAGTTATAAATAATATTACTATTAAACGACTTCGATATATTTAAGAGATTAAGGAATAAAAGGAGGAGTAAAAGCTTCGAGAGAAGGAGTTGAAGGTTATTAATAATATAATTAAAAAGGAGGAGAAGTATTTATAGGAGGAGTAAGATAAATAAAAATATATTAAGGAGAATAAAATCGTTAATTTTAGTAATCGTTTATATATACGTACATTTAAGGAGTATTTTTTAGAAATTAATTAAAGCGATTTTATCCTTTTCGATTTAATATATTTATTTTAAATTAACGATAAGAAATTATAACCTTCCTTCTTCTTTAATATTTAGTAGCCGGTTATTATATTACGTAATATAGTACGGCCGCTTCGGGATATAACCCTTAAGAAGGAAAGCCTTCCTCTTCCTAATAATTAAATTAAATTTACTAATATTAATAACCCAACGTTAATAAATTATATAAAAAATCCCCTTCTCGATAATATAAATTGGGAAGATTACGACGTTAAAGAGGAAGATGAATAAGAATTATTTATTTTCCCTAAACTAAGCAAGCCTTTTCGATTAATATTACTAATTGGATCGACGATTCTAATTATACGCCCTAATAACGCTACGCTAATTGTAAGGGAGTCTACGTACGTACGTATTTTACGGTTAATTAATAATTGGAAGGAAAAGAGGGTAATAATAATAGAAGATAATAAAGAAGAGGAGGAGGAAGAGGGAGAGGGAAAGGGAGAGGGAGAGGGAGAGGGAGGGGGGTACTCTCCTTTAAGGTATAACTACTACCCTCTATACTAATACTTGTATGGCTAATAGAAAACGTAGAGCTTTTTATAATATAATTAAATACTCTGTAATTAATTTATTATTAGTTTTATTTGAAAAGCTTTATTCTTTGATAAATTAGATATCGGATTTTATATGGTATTTCGATAGGAATGTACGGTTTTCACCGCTAATGTGCGCTAAGATTGTCTGGGGGTTTTTGATTGTCTGGGAGTTTTTTTCCCCACCCTCTGGAGGAGGGTGGGTATTGCTTAGTTAGCCACTCACCCACGGGTAATGGCTGGAATAAGGGAAACAAAAAAGTTTGCCGGCGTAAGGAAAACTTCTGTGATGTTGTTTGTTAGTAGAACCCTCTAATAATACCTTTTCATGACTGGACAAGCTAAGACTGGCACCCACAAGTGTTTTCTGTTTTCTCTCTTGGACACTAGAATAATGGACGGGTACCCGTGCCACGCCCCCACCTAAAGTGGGTGCTCACTAGTAATGCGGCCACACTAGTAAAACGGCCACGCACAACAGAAATCTGGCATTTCTATGAGGCTATTCAGAAACAACGTCGGGATTTACTAGTTATATCCCATATTTCCTATAACCACGCTTCAGTACCTCGAAGGGTAGTAGCCTGCCTGCCTTCCGCCATTTATTGGCTAGTCTACCCGCCTCAATAAACTACTTTTTAGCCTTGTTTCAAGCTTATTGCTGCGCCCTTTCTACTTTCTTAATAGCGGTATTAAGGTTATTATTAATTCGTCTTTATATTATAGCGCGGCTATTTAAAACCTTTAATATACCGCTTATTTATATAAATTTGCCTTTTAAAGCTCTACGACGTCTATTTATTTCCTCGGTATATTTAATCCTTCTTAAATTACATTTTACTTATATTAATTTAACGGCAACAATCTCCCTACCTTTAACGACGTTTAACACTATCTTTTTAAAGGATAGTAATAAATCTTTAGTTTCGATAGTTTTATAGAGCTTATTAATTGCTTTATTTATCTACTATAAGTTATTAAGTATTTTAAACGGTATTGATAATATTAATTACTAATCTAGAAGTAAGGGAGTAAACGTATACCTATTAACCCGCTTACATAAGGGATCTAATATTATATAGGAATAATATAGCTATATCCTAATCTTCTTGAATATTAATTTTATAATACTCTTTTTAAATACTTTCTTTTTAATATCCTTAATAACCGCTAAGAATTCCAATTTAGTAATAATTATATAGCTATTTCGTACGAATATATCTAATAATTAGGTATAATAGTATTTAAAAGGTTAAAAGACTACTACATTTAACGGTTATAATAAATAAGTAAGATGGGGAAGCAAACCAAAATAAATAATACCGTTATTATTACAATACTAAAAAAACTCCCTAATATAATAAAACCCGTACTTATCGAATATTAATAACCGTTTTTTTCCTTTTTATAACCTTCTTAAATACTTATCCTAATACTTTAATTATTCGAAAAACAATTAATCATTCGAATACCCTATAGATACAATAATAAAACGTATTTTTAGGTCTAACTTTTTAATTTAATACTAATTTAATATATAGAATTGACCAATTATAATAATAAAACTAGGGCAATATTCGCCAACAGCGGAAATAGCTTCGATACACGTTATTAACTCTCGATTTTTAAATATAGCGAAATAATATATTTTTTTTCTCTTAATAATAACGATTTAGTCTTTACCCATACTAATACAGAAACTAATCTCATCTATATTCTATATATCGTACGGGGTAAAGCCTTCTTTTAAAATAACGGCCTAGAATTTATCGAAGTATACTATTATCTATATAATAATTATTAAACGAAATCTATATAAATAATATATATAAAACGAAGGGGATGAACTTACTTTATTTATATCTTCGTTCTCCTTCCTCGTATTATCTATTTTCTTCTACCGTACTTTAGAATATTAATAGCGTTTAATAAAACGCGAAGCCTAATTAACGCTAACGTAAAGTAATTCTTCGTCGCTATCGAAATTATTATTATCAACCCTATTTTAAAATAATAAATCTACAACTTCTTTAATATACGACGGTCGTACTACGAGGTTAATTCTATCGAGACGGTCGATATAATTACACAGAGCCTTTTTATTAATAAGGGAGAGTTTAATCTTCTTAGAGGGGGTGCCCTTCTTAGGAAGGATACCCTTAATACGATTCTTAAATCGCTTACGGGGTATATTATAAATTTTATATAACGTCGTAACGGGAATGTCTAGATTCTCGTAATAAAAATCCACGGCTCATTGAATGCAACCCTCGATATCTACTAGCATTTTTTTAATGGTAATAAAACGTTATGTTGTTGTATTGTGATGGCTGGTCGTGATGTGTAGAAAAGAGGGATTCTGGCATTCTAAAAATTATGTGCGTGGCCGTTTTACTGGTGTGGCCGCATTACTAGTGAGCACCCACTTTAGGTGGGGGCGTGGCACGGGTAGTACTCCCGGTGGACAATGGTACAAACAGATAGTGGTAGCCAAGAAGGGGAAGAAGGGAACGTTCGGCCCGTTAGAGGTTCTCGGCGTCGCCAGGTTGTCACACTGTGGTGTTTGCTCATCCCACGCAACACAAGTCACCCAAGTATCTTCAGCAAAGAACCCACCAGTTTGATTGTTGATTCTGGACCGAGGGGTAGAGGTACCTGTAGGACACCATCGTCACTTTGGTATGCCGTACTTATCCGATTCGCTTTCCTCATCTCCACGCCATCAGCGAGTTCGTCCGATGTCTCGAGTGGGGGACTGTCTGGGTGTTTGGTTCACGCTTTGATGTATGGAAAGCCGTGCGCCGCAAAGGATTGAGATAACGGGTGAACGGTTGTCGGGAACAAAAACAGACGAGATTAGCTCGACGATAGGTAAAGCAATGGTGACTGGACTGGACTGGACGATGATCAGAGGATCGCCAGTGTCGTGGAACTTCGGTTGAAGGGGGAAGAAATGGAAGACAAAGATAACAAGACACGATGAGGGGCATTCGAAGAGCAGCATTGGATGGAAAGGAAGGTCCGGGTGGCATGTTCGAGTGCACCGTGACCACGGCACAGTTGAAGCTTGGAGTCAGTCAGGTACGATGCTACCTACTAGTGAGGGGGAAAAAGAGGGGAAAGAGCTGCAAGAGGATGCAGCTCGAATGCGAACCGGAACCGGGCAGCAACTGAACCGCAGGTACAAGTATGTAGGTACAAGTGCACCTACCTTAGCTCACTTGATGATAAAAAGGGCAAGAGCTCTCCTCATTCTTGGATTTTTTTTATTTTTTTCCCCTCCTCTTCCCTCTCTTCACCGTCACTCATCTCTCGAGCATCCGCCTTTGCCGTCGGTTTCAACTGAGCAAGTATCATCGTGCTTTGTCGGCATCCTGTCTTCTGTCCATTACGTGTTGGCATACTAATACTCTTTGATATCAGCAGATACTCAACACAAGGGTACATTACCCACCTCTTCCACCAAGATGGCGCAAACCATCATATCAGGAGGAGCTTGAAGCTGTCGAGTCCAATATGGCTGGATGATTATACCATGAGTCGATTACGTTCAAACATATGTTCAGAGGTAACTATCTGAATGCATGAGCCGGTGCCTGCCTCTTCCTCCTGTGTGAGGCCATTTGCTGTATCGCTTATCAAGGGAGAGCAAGTGACCCAGTACGAGAGGAAGAGATAATGGCTGAGATTATACGGCGACGAACTTGATCTGGATAATACCAGCGAAAGGATCATGCTTCAACTTCCTCCCCTTTTGCTCACTTTCCCATGTACAGACCATCCTAACAATCCCAGATAACATAATCGAAACCACTCGAGCACCATGTCTCCCTCCGTTCTCGACCAGCAGAGCATCCCAGCTCTTGTCAATGTCAAGGCCATTGGCAAGAACGACAATGCCAACGTTGAGCGTGATGAGACTAGGGGCTTGTCCAAGGCCCTCCTCGACCTCATGCCCACCCTCGGTACCGACGCCTTCACCTTCTCGCCCATCCGCGAGTCCACCGTCTCGCGCGCCATGACCCGCCGCTACTTTTCCGACTTGGACGCCCATGCTGAAACCGACATCGTCATCGTCGGCGCCGGCTCCTGCGGCCTCTCGTGTGCTTACGTCCTGTCCACTCTTCGCCCGGACCTGCGCATCACCATCATCGAAGCCGGTGTTGCGCCCGGCGGTGGCGCCTGGCTGGGCGGTCAGCTCTTCAGCGCAATGGTTATGAGGAAGCCCGCGGACCTGTTCGTAAAGGAGCTCAACATTCCCTATGAAGATGAGGGTGATTATATTGTTATTAAGCACGCCGCCTTGTTCACTTCCACCGTGTTGAGCAAGGTCCTGCAGAAGCCCAACGTCAAGCTGTTCAACGCCACCACCGTAGAGGACTTGATCACCAGAAAGCACCATGCTGAGTCTTCGGCTTCTTCAGACGATGGAGAGGCCGCGGATGAGTCCAAGGTTAGGATTGCCGGCGTGGTGACCAACTGGACCTTGGTGTCGATGCACCACGATGACCAGAGCTGCATGGACCCCAACACCATCAACGCTCCCGTCGTCATCAGCACCACTGGCCACGATGGTCCTTTTGGCGCCTTCTCGGTCAAGCGCTTGGTCAGCATGAAGCAGCTGGAGCGCCTCAACGGCATGCGTGGTCTAGACATGCAGTCCGCTGAAGACGCCATCGTTAACAACACCCGTGAGATTGTCCCGGGTCTGATTGTTGGCGGTATGGAGTTGTCTGAGATTGACGGTGCCAACCGCATGGGTATGTTGAGCTCGTCCCTTCTCTACCTCACGAAAGTGACATTAATCTTGGGTGACAACAGGACCTACCTTCGGTGCCATGGCCCTCAGCGGTGTCAAGGCCGCTCATGAAGCCATCCGCGTTTTCGACCTTCGCAAGGCTCAGAACGACAAGTACTAAGCTTGCTCGAGACGAATCGGAAGAATTAACGAAGGGCGGAATTTCGTATGCAATTTGTCAAGTCTGCAGTTTTTTGCTTGGTGGATCTAGGGATATATGGACACGCCCCAAGTGCTGGATAATCGGACCTTGAATACACGATTGTTCCCTCGAATGTCAATCCCACGTCTTCATCAATAATTGCTGAATGGTCCTTGAAATGGACAAGTATCGATCAATTGTTGCACAGGTGACAAGGCCATGCGAAAGTCAAAACAAGGCTCGCCAGTATGATGGTATCAATTCCAACGCTATGGTAGAAATGTGCTACAACGCTGCTTCTCTTCCAGTAGCCATTCACCATTCTGCTGGGCTTAACAGCATGATGCTCAGCCGTGAGGTTGAACAACCGCACGACAAGAAGTAACGAAACTTAGCGAACATGCGGCAGGAAGAATAATAACGACAACAAGGGAAAATACTCAAGCATCTTACTTGATCAAGAGGAATAAAGCTGATTGTTAAATTGACAAATGACCGCCCGTTCTCTCATGTGGTATCTCCCATTTTTTGTGTAATCACCTGCAGCAGCAAATATGAACAAGAAAAGAAAAAGGGAAACAAAAAAGACATGCTGAACCGCCGCCACCAAACTCCTAGTATCCCAACAGGACTCCGAATTCCAGCAGTACAAACCAAACGTCCGTCAATCCCATGAACGAAGAGGGTATGTGTATGTGTGATACAAGGTCCAGCCCTCGCTTGGTCCCCGTTGGCATCGATCAAGACCTTTTTGCCTAGTAGCAACCACAGCAGTGAACAGAAAAGCATCAAACCCGTAAAGCCAAAACACATGATTGACCAACCGACCAACACTGAAAACCACTCCGCTAATTCCTTTTCCATCTCCAGCCTACCAACACTTTAAACTCTTCAAAAACCTACTCGCCCCTCCTCTCTTCTTTCTCCTCCCACTCCCATCATCCTTCTCGTCCAACCCGCCCTCTTTACCATCCTTCGTCGGCAACGGACTAAGCGGCTTCGTCCTCCCCCTACTGCTTCCCAACAGCTCCTCAGCCGCCTCCTGATCGACCCCCGTTATCCCGAGCTCCGCCAGCCTCCTCTGCTCCACCACCCTCCTCACAATCAGCGCGAACGTCTCCTCAATATTCACTTCCAGGCGCGCACTAGTCTCCATGAACCCGCACCCCCTCGGCCTCGCCCACTCCAGTCCCGTGGCGGCGGGCACCACCCTGTTCTCCGACAAATCGCATTTGTTGCCCGCTACTATCTTGACAGGTGGGATTGCCTTCGCTCCAGAGCCAGCTCCGCCGCCCATATTCGAGCCGGTGGCATACCGATTTGACATTGACCCCGAAATCTGCGCTGGCGACAAGCCCGCGCGACGCGCCCTGGCCGCGTTATCCGCCCTCGTCTCGGCTTCCATGTCGATCAGGTCGTTGAAGTACTGCAGCGCGTCGAGGCTGTCGCGCGACGTGATGTCGTATACCATGAGAAATGCGTCAGCGCCTAGGTTGGACGAGGCCCACATGCCGCGGTACTCTTCCTGGCCTGCGGTGTCGGTAAGGGATAGGTGGTAGGTGATGCCATCGATCTTGCGCGTGATGCTGTAGCTGTCTTCGATGGTGGGGTCGTAGTCTTCTGTCCATTGCGAGCGCACGAGGCGGAGAGTGATGGAGGATTTACCGCAGCCGCCGTCGCCGCAGATGGTGATGGAGATGGGTACTGGTGGTTGTTGAGATTGCCGAGGGCCCTGGGTGGGAGAGGAGACAGAGCCGCCGGTTTTGGCGGAGCCGGTGGAGGCGGAATGCCCGTGGCTACGGGGGTTTTGGGATGGCATTGTTTTGTTGTTGTTGACTGTCGATTTGTTCAAGGTTTTGCTAGACTGCCTTGCTGGGGTGGTAGCTAGCTGTTTATGTATGTGATATTCCCAGCCGAATTGAAAAAAAGGGGTTGCTGTGCCCGTTTTGATATTGCAATTGAATATGGAGTGGCAAAGCTTAGGTAAGATTCCAAAAGGGGAGTGAGAAAGTTTTGAAATTGCGAGGGAAGGAATCCAAATGATGATTGATAATAGACGAGGACAGCTCCGTTGGTATAAGAGGGAGGGGTCGGTCGGCCGGTTGGGTCGAGGTAGACTGGTAGATAAACAAAAAGTTTGGATCGAGCCTAAAAAGGAGGGGTGGGCGCACAGGGCGATGATCCGACCTTGTCCCTGGTGTGAGTGGTACTTGTAGTGGTGGTGATGTGATGCGAGGTGGGATCCCTCCTTTTTTTCTTCTTTTTTTTTTTTTTTTCCTCCACCCAGGGCGAACGCGACGTCGCAAGAAAGTTTGGTTCGACGTCACGTTTGACAGGAAAACCAGGAACGAAGCGAGGGAGTGGGGCGAAGTCAGGCCGAGACTTGAGTAGAGCGTGCAAAAGGGACTAAAAAGAAAAAAGGTTTTGTTTTTTTAGTCGGATATGCTAGTTGTAGCAACTGCAGTTGTTGTTGCGGTGCCGTAGAAGCAAACACCGCTCGAACGAACGAACAAGCGAATGAGCTTGGGTGTGTGTTTCTCAGTCCAGTGTTTCTGGCCGAGTTGATGCCATGCGTTGGCTTGCAAGGGAGAGTGGCGTTGGTTGGTCAAGATGGACTCGGAACTTGTGATGATGTTTTGGTTTTTGTTTTTTCTTTGTCCAAAAAAGAAGACCAAAAAAAGAGGGGAAGTGAAAATAGTAGGCCGATTGACAAACCTCCAAAAAACCAAAAAAAAAAAAAAAAAAGGTGAGAGAGTTGACGAAGGACGGTGATGGCCAAGGAAGAGAAATCCAGGCTCAGCATTCAGAGATGTAAGAAACCAAAAAGACGGGAGATGATGAATGGGCTCAAATCAATATCAATGGGAAGATGAGTGAAGAAGCAAGAGTCCAGAAGCGCCCGTATTTGGCAAGCATCGTTGTTCTTTCCCGGGGGTTCATTGAATTTGATTTGGATTTTGGGCCCGATACCCACCTCTCATCTTGCCCACAATTGGATCATGTCCCACTGCCACTGCCCTGGCCCGCGTCTTTCACAGGGGGTGACGTGCATGGGACAGGCGATGGGGCCTCTTGGACCTCTCCGGGGAAGAGCCCTCGTGCGTTGAATGCGACGGTCACCAGGGGAAAGTTGCAACCTTTTTTTTCCAACAAAGCAACCCCCCTTTGGCATGATGCGCGCTTCACAACCCCCGGGTAGGTATCTCCCCGGTGTTCTCCGGATACAAGTCGGCGTTGAACATGATGCTTGTTGATGATGCTGGCTATGATGCACACACTGCTACGCTGCAATACCCGGCACGTTGGAAGAGAGTTCCCGTTAATAAGGCATGGATGTAATCTTCCTTGGGGCTCGATCTTGTCTCTCGTCACCCGGATCTGGCTCTTTCCGCCGTCGAACAAGGGAGGGAGGCATGACATTTTTGCCATGGAGACCTCTCGTCTATGTGATCATCGATAACCGCGCCATGATGCCTGAGGACAGGCAGCTTGTAGAGAACAACAAAGCTGTCCATCTTAATGATAAAAACTACCCGGCCCTTTCCGTCACTGCTTGGACAACAGAAAGACAATGACTCTTGTTCTGCTGCTCCAAGCTGTCAAGAATGCAAACAGGGATGACAAAATGCCCCTTTTTGCTTTTTCAGAAAATGGAAAGGATCATCGCACGGGATTGGCTGTGATGGGAAACTCTTTTTGGGCAGACTATTTTCCCCGCTAAGCTGGGTTTGTTAGTGGTTGTTAACAACGGGCCAGCAACGGGCCAACGGGGAGCCCTGGGAGCTGGAACCGTGCCGTCCCCCCCAAATCCCAATGGAAATGCACGACCGCTCAACCAGCTTTGCTTCCGGCAGGGCGACCATGACAGAATGGCGCGCAGCGAACGATTGCATGCAGCAGGCGGGTGTCCAGGTGACGCCCCGGCCATGTCCCCAGGAGCCGGCCCTGCAGCTGAATTGGGGATTGGAGGATATTTCCGGTTTGTTGGAGACAAGAGAAGGAACAAAAGATATCAATCATGGAAAGATGGAGAGCAGCAAACGTCTCTAGTGTCTCTACTAGCCGCAGAGCAAACCACAATAAACAGAATTGCCTTCATCTTGAAAAAGACAAGTCACATGTCCGATTGGGCAAAAGATGGGCGAACGGAGCCCGAATTGGGGGAGCGGCGGAGATTGGCTGAAATGACATCAATGCGTAGCCGCTGAGAGCTCCACTGTTGAACGGAGCAAGCCCGCTCGGGCCCAGGTCCCCCACGTGCCCACAAAGGGTCCATAGGGCAGTCCACACTCCGCGCCGGTCGCCGGGCGGCCGCATTGCCATTGCCTTCCGTTGTTCTTAATGCCGGTCGTCGCTGCTGTCAAGACACTCGAACAACCGGAAGGACTGACCTGTCACGGTGGCTTCAATTGCAAAGAGGAAACTGATAGATCTGTCTTTTTCCATCCGTTCGCCATAAGCATACTAAAAGCTCCAAAACCAACAGCAGCTCCAAACGAGAAGGACCATAGTGACCCAACAATGCGGCCCAACCTACTTTACAATCATACCACACTCTTGTCTTTTTTCCTTCTTTTTTTTTCCCTCTGCCTCGGTGCACCGCCGCATTCACTGTTCCTTTCGTACCAGTAGACCGGACTGGGCTGTGATAGCCGTGGGGGAAGACCAGACCAACGGGACCGGAACCCATCCCCGCCTGTGATCTGCTACCACATGAAGCTTTTTACAGTTTGCTTCTTCCAAAGAAAACCACACCACAAACGTTTCTTTTTCGCCAACGCTATCGCCGAGCTATCTATGCCAAATCACTCAAACAATGCATCTCGTTGATATTACCAGACAGATGAGCTATATCTCATTACCTCTACTGATTAAGCATTGACGCTGAAGAACTCTTCATACCCACTGACAGGAGCATGAAATCCATCACCCCATTGGTCCACGATGAGGTCATATTGCGAATAAGTCGGGGCTAGAGCCGATTGGATACCCACTCGTCAAAGACAGCACTTCCATGCTTCCTACCGCCGGGTTGGGAATCGGCGGCTCGACGGGGCACGTCAAGAATCCCACTGATGCGGCCATCTGCGGGATTTACGGGCTCCGCCTTCCGGGCTGTCCTGCGGCTACGGCTGTCGGGGCGTTGAAGCGTTGAAGAGAGTGGATATTCCGTACGGCGGTGGGCCGGGGGATGCTGACTTTGCAAAGAGGCCCAGGCGTGAACCGCGGTTCGGTTCACCGTTCCCTTGTTTACGGCGTATGTGACGGCACGCATGGGTGGGTGCAAAAAGTCTGACTTTTTCGTGTTTTGCTATTGTTTTCTTTGCTTCACTCTCTCTTCATCCGCTATACCCGGCCAATCCTGTTCTTCGTTTAGTTTCTTGGATAGGCAAACAAACACAAACAAAGAATAATGAACGGAACTCACAGCACGGATAAGCCTTTGAACAGGGCAAGTGAGGTTGATCATGTAAGTCCAAGACTCTACCCATCAACCCTAACCCCACCCGTTCTCAAAACCACCCCCTGAGCCCCCAGATCCAACAGCATCCACCCAACCACGTTCACTTCTTGTCCTGTCAGGATGTTGGATCAGATAAGATCTCAAATGGTCATGAGAAAACACAAAATGTCCCTCTCACTGACTCCATGAACAGCTCATCGATGCGGTCAAATCCCTAATCATTCCCTTTATCCGGGACGCAGACAACGCCGCCTCATTCCGAGCCACCGGCCAGCTGCCCCCAGACAACCGCAATGTGCTCGTCGAATCTCTCCGCCCAGAGCAGCTGGTCAAGCAACTAGCTCTTTCCCTCCCCTCAGGCGAGGGCTCCGGGCAGGCTGGCCTGCTATCCACCATCCAGTCCATCCTCTCCCACTCCGTCAACACCTGGGACCAGGGCTTCATGGACAAGCTATACGCCTCCACCAACGCTGTCGGCGTCGTCACGGAGCTCCTGCTCTCCGTCCTCAACACCAACTTGCACGTCTACCAGGTATCCCCTGCCCTGACCGTGATTGAGAAGCACACAGCCAAGCAGTTCGCTTCCCTATTTGGCTTCACCGGCCCTCGCGCCGGTGGCGTCACCTGCCAGGGCGGCAGCGCATCTAACCTGACCTCCATCGTCATCGCCCGCAACACTCTCTTCCCGCTCTCCAAAATCCACGGCAACTCGCACACTGAATGCGGCGCTTCGGGCCCCTTGATCCTCCTCACCAGCGCTCACGGGCACTACTCCGTCGAGAAAGCCGCCGTAACCTGCGGTTTCGGTTCCTCAAGCGTGTGGACCGTCCCCGTCGACGAGGATGGACGCATGTCACCCTCTGCCCTGCGTGAGACCGTGCTTAAAGCCAAGGGGGAAGGTAAACACCCCTTCTACGTCAACGCGACGGCCGGTACCACAGTCATGGGGTCTTACGACCCGTTCAACGAGATCGCGGATATTTGCGAAGAGTTCGGCATGTGGATGCACATCGACGGTAGCTGGGGCGGGCCTGCGATTTTCAGCGAGAAGCACAAGCACAAGATGGCAGGGTCGCACAGGGCGAGGTCGTTGACGGTTAACCCCCACAAGATGCTCAACGTACCTGTTACCTGCTCGTTCCTGTTGACGGATGATGTGAAAGTGTTTCACAGGGCGAATACCTTGCCAGCGGGTTATTTGTTTCATGGCCCTACGGCAGACGAAGTCAACGACGAGGAGAAGGCAGATCAGATCCACGCTTTGGAAGGCGAGACGACACCACCAAATGGATGCGGAAACGGGAACTCACCCGAGCAAGAAGTCTGGGACCTAGCAGACCTGACCCTGCAATGCGGTCGACGAGGCGACGCCCTCAAGCTCGCGCTGTCATGGATCTACTACGGCGCTGCCGGGTTCGAGAGGCAGATCGACGGCGCGTTCGAGATGGCTGCGTACCTGGCCAATCTCATCTCCCAGCGCAGCGACAATTTCGTACTTGTGTCGTCCAACCCGCCTCCCTGTTTACAGGTGTGCTTCTATTATGCCCCCGGAGGCAAGCTGGCGGATGAGCCGGAGGAAAATACGCGGAGGACGAGGATCATGGTGGAGAAGCTGATTGCGAGGGGGTTTATGGTCGATTATGCGCCTGGTGATAGGGGCAGCTTTTTCAGGGTGGTTGTTAATTGCCAGACGTTGAGAGGGACGGTGGAAGGGCTGGTGAAGGGGTTAGAAGCTGTGGGGAGGGAGGTGGTGAGGCAATGATGCCCGAAGGTTGCGAACTTGCGAATGGGTGCAAATCTGGGGAGCGCGGGATAAGAGAGTGTGCGCAACTGCGAGTCGCTCTCGTTTTGGATTAAGCAATTCGCTATTCTTTTGCTGAAGGTCGATGCCCTCAAAAGATTGAAGTCGGGTTAGGTGGGCATGGTTAGCTGGGCAGTGGACTCGGTAGGTAGGCAAGAGCGATGCGGGAGCCACGTACCTTCCTTCCATTTCCCCCGCCAGACCGACCCCTCCAATATTTTTCCATCCCAACCTTTCATACGGGGTATATATATTAGGTCCGCAGCACCTACTTTCAACATCGGGGGACTGGACCATCGGGGCAACCTGGGTGGGGAATGGTTTAGCGGTTACGGCGTTGGGACGGTGATCGGGAGCACCGTACTCGATGAGCGCTGCTTCTCGCGTTCGATTCAGGTTGTGAGTCCTCCACTTGGCTCCATCGTTTTTTTTTTGCACTTTTTTGCCCCCCCCCCCCCCCCCCCCTTTTTTTTTTTTTTTCTTCTTCCTCCCTTTTGACAATCAGCAAAAACAAATGGACCACGACGATAAAATGATAGATAAGATTGCCTTAGATAGAAACTGGTAAATAAGATGCATCTGATACCTCTAGAACTTCCAACTAACTCTAGCTCTATAAAGCGTGTGAGGTGAAGCTGAGCGGTAAATGCAGTTTCCGATCGTGTATTAGTGTGTGCGACGATGACGGATGATGCTTCCTCCTCTATGCGATGTGACAAATGGTTTCGATCTCGTGGGCTGTCGGGAGAGTTTCGTTATCGCGGAGTTTCTTAATCGCCGTGACTCTGTCCGCTTATCGTGATTCCATTTGCGCTGCGGTCGTGTCCATATGAGCCTCGATTTTCCTTCGCTAAGTGTATGAAGCTTCTCCAAGTATGCTGTAGGCTCCCGACATGCCGCTCTTGATTTCCGAGTTCCTGCATCTCCTGTTCTATATCCCTACTCTTAACTCTTATGCTTCCTGGATCCGTGTATACCCTCTGCGCCAAACACCTCGATTTACCAATACTCCATATCTGCCCCGTAACTCCTCGACCAAACCAATTCTTCCATCCATGCCAACCATTGATGCCACAAAGTGTTGCCTCCTCCTAACGTTCACTCAGCTGTTTTTCCATCCACCCAATCCCTCCAAGCCTTATACTCCTCATACATCAACTTCTCTTTCTTGCCCTGATACCTGACCACTCGCAACTCCACCTCCCTCCACCTCGACTTATCCCCCAACCACCCGGCCTTGCGCATCAGGCTCAACACCGTCTCCTCCTTCGTCCACCCTTGCTCGGGCGCAACATCCGGCAAGTATGTGGCTCCGTACCTACGTCCGCGATAGACAAAGCTGATGCGCAACCCATGCCTGCCCAGCTCCCAATCCATGGCGTCAGCCGCGGGCTCGAAATCGGTCAGCAGTGTCACGGCCACCTGCAAGCTTGGGTTGAGCTCGGCCCGGCTAATGGGGGGGAAGCGCGTGTCCTGCAGGGCAGAGGTCAGGGCGTACGAGGGCAGGCCGGAGGAGAGCGGCTGTGCCTCAAAGGTGCCGATGCACCCCCGAAGGTGGACATCGTCGTCTTCATCGTCGTCGTCATCATCATCATCGTCTGAGCTTCGGCGGACGACGTTCCAGGTTACAAAAAGCGGGGATTCGTGAACCTGTGCGGGTGCGGGAGAGGCCGAGACGGATGTGGCGGGAGTGGATATGCCGGATTGGAGCGTCGTGTTGCTGCTGCTGCTGGCACTACCGGCGCTACTGTTTGTGGACAGCGAAGCTGATGACGAGGAGGAAGACGATGCCGATGCCTCGGCTAGTCTGCGGAGCGCAGGGATCTGGGGCGTTTTGCTGGCGACAGGAGCAGCCTCCTCTTTGTTGTCTGCTTCGTCACCGTCGTCGTCAATGGTGTTGATGTATTCGGCCCATGACTTTTCGATCTCGGACAAGCTCATGGGCTTGCGACGCTCATGGTAGGCGGCAAGTGCTTCGAAGCAGCAGAGGCAGTGCTCGACGGTGGCCATGGTTGGAGGTGGGAGAGAGATGCGCTTTTTGGAGAGAACGTGGCTGTACAACGTCTTGATGGCGTGAGATATGCTTTGGCAGTAGGAATGGTGATGACGGTAAAGCAGGCAGCGGCTTCTACTTAGTTGGATGTTTCTGGTTCTGAAAACTGGAGATAGTCACATTAGAGAGGAGGAAAGGGAAAATGAGGTTTGTTCACTGTCTTCGAAACGAAGGCAACAAGAGGAAAGAGCGAAGAAACTGAGGATTGACGACGTGCGGGGAGGTGGGGGACGATAGGAATGGACGTCAAGCTGTAAGTGCCCGGTAATGTGCTGCAAGCGAGTAAGCGACCTGACCTAACGTGGACGTGGTCAGCCGGGCATCACCAATTCAGCACGAGCGGCGGTTCAAGCGAATGGATCCGTGGCTGAATCATCCATCCGGATTCCAGCCAAGGATGACCGCCAGTCGGGAAATGGTGCGGTCACCAATCTTGAGTCGTTTTCCGGCTCATGGTTTCTAAGCACAAACGGAAACAGATGAATGGAAGAAGGCCGTCGAAAGCGAGGGGTAACTCCAGTCAATTGATCGTGGCCAATGCGGTGGGATAGCACAACAGGGATGGAGAGAGTTGCTCGTGATGGCTCTCTAACAACGGCGCACTGTTTCAACTGACCGTTCTTACTCTGCTTGATGTATTTCGTCCGTTATCCTTGGTTGCTTGGTTTGGTCTGCTCTTCTGTACTTGATAAGCCCATAAGATGCATTTAAACCCATAAACACATGGTGAGCATAAAATGAAGCCATTCACAAACTAGACAACTGTTAAGACTGTGACAGTTGCTTCAGGACATCCATTTAGAGTTGGCCCCTGTGGACCGGATCTCAGTGGATCTCACCAGCAGGACCCACCAGCCATCAAGGTGTTGTCGTCAGCGACGTTCCAGAGCCATCCGAACCTTATCGATAAGCCCTTCGTCCCACTTTCACTGATTCGGGTTTGCCCATCGACTCTTCTGGCCTTGAGGATCCAGATCATGAGAACTGTACCGTATTGCCGCCATATCTCAACAGACAGACGACCAAATTCGACATCGTCGGGCCAATTCGGATATCCTGTTTGCCAATGTGATATGGACGGAGCCCGGGAAGTCTGCGAAGAGGTTCGACAAAGTCGGGGATTGGGGTTGACATGGGCTTCGTCAACGGCGTCTTGAAGCCAATCATCACCATTGTGAAATGGAATGTCAACTGGTGGCTTTCACGTTGCTGTTGTGCTACCTCGACGTATGCCGGTATCTACCGAAGTGGCACATGGCCCAAAGATGAACATATGTAGGTAGAGGGATTCGTATTCGAGATCCATACCCATTCGTCCTAATCGCACTCTTCCATACCACAGGAGCTTCTTGAAACAGTACCGGGTTCTAAGAGAGGAGGTTTCGCCCAGCTCTTACCCCATACCATAATCCATGCTTGTTAGATGCTCCCATGGTGTTCGACCGTCCGAACTTCTCCGGGGGTTCGCGAGGATTATTAGACACGATTGACAGTTCGGTAGTCGTACATGTTCTAGGCTCGGACAGGGGAAGCAAGGGCTGCAACACGGAACCCGGAAGAGGCCCGTGACGGTATGATGTGCAAGCCACGGGGGAGTCTGCGCCTACCAATGCAACACCTTAACCGACAAGAACTCCAGCATATCGGTTTCAGCCCCTTGCAACTATAAGGCTGGGTTGATGGTAAGGGGATAAGGATATTAACAATCTAGACCTGCAAAGCTTCTAGGGTGGTTGTTAAGCTTTTTGAGGGTGACATTAACACATTTCATGAATAAACACAAAGGCAAGCGATTGTCCATCGTATACAGCATCCAGAGTTGATGGCTGAATAGATTTCGAGCTTCGCCAGCAGTATAAGGTTCAGATCACAAGGAGGTATCATCCTCGATGCCGTCAGAACGATCTGCCCGTAGAGCCCGTAGAGCCCCCAAAGCATCAAGCCTTGGTTCGTTGATCTCGTCTCAATGCATTGGATGGGAATCCTCAACCGTGCTGAGGTTATCGTGGAAAGGCCCTTGCCGGCGTTTCAAACAAGAGGCTGGGGAAGGATAAGCGCTCGGCTACCACCTTGTCTTGATCCCGTAGGCAGTGCTGTACATGAATCGTATCCTGAAACGCAACTTGTCCATCAAACCAAGCAGATCTTGGGAGAGGATGGATTCGATGTTTCTGGGCCCATGAATACAAATAGTCAGCAGCAACCATCAGTAATCTGGACCTTGAATTGTATCAGCTCATCGCCGTTCGCTTCTCGGTCTTGTTCCATTCAGCCTTTTGCAAAGTCTACCATTGTCGCCGGCCGACATTTTACGATCTTTCAAACCCTCCATCTAATCCTTTCCCTCAATCACAGCTTATTCCTAGCTCTTCCGTTTTCAACGTCAGCAACCAGTCTTCTCATAATCATCATGAAGCTCATCACCAGTGTCGTGCTCGCTCTCGTTTCTGTGGCTTTTGCTTATCCCACACCTGGGATTAACAATGGTGAGCAAGCTAAGCTGATGCAAAACTCTTCTTGGAAATTGTCCACGACACTAACACATCAGCGCCCGCAGCTCAAGTTGTGAGACGTCAAGACCTCCAACATGACATTGATCCCAGTGTACCTGCCATGTCAGATGCGAACGGCAATGTCGTGCCTTTTAGCACCGATTCGGTGTTCCAAGCTGCCGCTGCCAACGGGCAATGAGAGGCTGAGTCGTGAAAGCGAGGTTAAAAGGGAATGCCTTTAAATGAGGATGGCCACCGCGGGATGGAATTCGGGACGGCATATCAGACCGGTCTCGGTGGGCGCTTCGGGGCCACTCCGGCGGATGTCATGATCGAGAAGGGCGGCGACAATCACGCCCTGCCGAGGTCAATGCAGGGCGATTGGATGTTTGGAAGATCCATAATCCGTAATAAGCTGTTTACCGCGTACTCTGGTTTCCAGCCAGTCGTGTGAGAAGATATTCTTGATGGATGCGATGTCAGACCAAATTCGATGGTTCGGTGAGGAAAGTGGAAGTGACGAGATGACCAAGAGAAAGTCTTGTTCACAGAGAATGGGATATTTTACTTGCGTGCAACACTATATTCTGTAGCATAAGTGGGTCTCGAGATGGAGCGAGCTTCCTCGAGGCGCAGCCGGCAGGCAACTTATTTTCGTGTGCCAATGACTGGTTGATTTTGAGGCTTTGACCCAACTTCCACGTTCGCGCTTGGTTTTATTTTTGGACCATCTCCCTTCCTTTCCCGCTTCCTGCGCTTGTCATCACCTTGCATCTTCCAATCCTCATCAGGTCCGCAACTCCTACTGTAATCATCATCTTCCAAAAGCAGGCATACCACGATGACTGGAACGCAGAGCGATATCAGCTCTATCTCATGGTCAAATGGGTAAGGATTGCGACAAGCGCTGGAGTCTGTCATGTCGTCCACTGTCAGCACCTTTTCACCACCTCCGCCAAAGCGTCAGATCGTCAGCCCTGCGCCTAACGCTCACTAGCTCAGGTTGATTTAACCCATTTGGGCATGAATGCACTCTCAAAAGTCCAATCAGGGAAATGTGGCTTCCACCGATTTCCTGTTCCTTGCTTTGCAACAGAGCGGCCGCGAGACAGCCATCAGCTAAATCTGGGCACACTGCCGGCCAGCCAACACTTCCCGAGACAACGAGACCATAGAGACAAACGGGCGCTTGTCCCCATGAGCCAGTGGATGTCTTGCGGTTCGTTCCCTTTTAAATCCTCTTCGAATCCACTCCTCAGCCCTTCTTGTTGGGTTGCTGGGCGCTGAGCTGGATAGGCTGCGGATAAAATGCCGAGACGGTCTCCATCAGACAAGTCTCTTTCCTCCGCTTCTACCGGCGGATCCGGAGAGGACCAGAAATGCCTTTGCTGTTAACATAAACCCGGCCGATCTCGATCTATACCCTACCCGGCCTACCGACACTCGCTGCCACGCCGGGAATAGTTGCCGGCGATCTCAACTTGGAGCTGGGTGACCGGTATCAATGGGCAAGGAAACGCGATTCATGCTCAGGAGGAACAACGCTCGATGACCTCGCCGATAAGCACCTTCTTTACCCACAGCACCTCACATGAAAACGTCGACGATATTGCAACATGACAGTGAATCTGGACCAAGTGCTTTTTGCGCGCGCTGAATGGCGTATGCGCCTCCTCGCTCCATGTTGGATGGTACAAGTTGGAATTCTACTCAGCCTAGTTGGCTTATTCGCATACCGACTATCCGTGACCTCTCGCACATATGACGATGAGATTTCACACGGCCGAGATCCTATAGTCCAATTAGTGTATGTTAAGACAACTGTTTTCCACACCCTCCCAAGCCTATAGACCCAAGATATGGCGTACTAACACAAAGATCTCCTGGGTAGTTGGGAATCCACCCAAGTTGGATTCTCATCCATCTCTATAGCTCTCACCGTCGCGGAAATATGGAAGGCAAGGTCTGAGACCTTGACCCCCTTCTTCATGCTATGCATTCAAATCATAAAAACCGCGCTCGCCAGCGGAATGCTGGGCTTAGATGCTGCCGTGCAGATCAAATACTCAGAGCGCCACTACACTATCGTCGGTCTGGCTTTGGATTGCCTTCTCCTGTAAGCAGAATCATCACACTCAACGTGCCATCAACATCACTAACGTTTGAGCCATAGCGCCATAACAATGTTAGTGTTCATCTATGCTATCTACACATATCGTCGCCTCCTCAAATTTGAAGCCTACGACCTGGCCTACAACAAATCGGGAGGAGGCTACACTTGCAATAACGCCCGGGGACCCGAAAAGCTAGGCTACAGCGTCCAAATATTCGGTGGTGGACACGAAAAGAAGAAGAAGAAGAAGAAGAAGAAATCAACAATGAGAGAGCCCTCGCCAACACCCGAAGTATTGAAATCCCGCATCGACCAGGCCATCGGCGCCGAGTTCGGATGGGGAAGCCGTCCGTCAGGAAGCGTGACGGAGCGTTCCGGCATAGTGGTCGCGGCCGGATCGGTTCATAGCGGCGTGCCCACCACTGCAAACCCCAGACCGGCCGATCTGCACAGGGCACGGAGCTGGGTGACTGAGACTGGTGTTGTTGGCCCGAATACAACTTCTTCCGATAGTGGAAGTCGCATGGATGCGAACGCGGACAGGAGGAGGTCGAATGCTGGCGAGGACGATGATTACCGTGATTATTATGAACTGGCTCATGCGCACAGTTTAAGCATCCCGACGTTGGTGGTCACCCCCGAGGAAGAGAATGGTGACAGCGAAGCGTTGTTGACGGGAGAATGGCGACGGGTGGATGGGGGAAGTAGATAAAGGCGTGTGGTTATACTTGCGGCATGGGAAGCATTTCTGTGACTGTTGCGGCTCTTGGAGTATGTGTTGTCTAAGGAAGGCCTGTTGGTTCTGTCTTTTCTGTGTAATACCCCTTTTGTTTAATAAAGTTGCAAAACTGTTGTTCGGTTTCATCACCCCAGAAGTTGGCCGTGGAACTTGGCCCAAGCGACATTTCTGTTAGTATGTTAACAGTTTTCGCAAGATATTCTCACTCAAATCAGCGCACACACTAACACTCCGCGCCCGGAACGATCTTCGGTAGTCGGTCCGAGTGCTCAGTAAATGCGCAGCATCCCTTTCCGACTTTTTACATATCTTTTTCCCACCCTGTCCAGAAGAATGTTTTCTCATGCTTATAATTTGCCCCTTTATTCACCTGTGATAAGCATGCGCACGGGAAAGAAGCAAAGCAAGCGAGACGGAACGGTACTGATCAGCACAACCCGCGCATTCGCATACGGGTACCTGCTTCCCGATTTCTCTAGATTTTCCACTTGTTCCCAACAACACTCGAAAACTCAACACGGCCGGTTGGAATCGGTCCGCAATTATCTTGCCCCAAAAAACATTGCTAGTTGTTCAACTTGCGCAGCCTGACGCCATCCCTATCACATGGCGCCATGAAAATGTTAAGTGGGGAAGGCCTGGTCGCCCTGGTGGATCAGCCCTATAGCGGGGGCTGATGCGTTTTTTCCTTGGCTGTCTTGGGTGGACGTCAGAGCAGCCATCACACGCCGACCAACCGTGAGAAGTCCACAGTGGTAGAAAAAGGAGGGTTCTGAGTTCTGACATCTGACGTCCCGACGGGCCATCCATTGAGCGGCTCAGTCATAGGTTGGGAGTTTCAGCAACCCTCACTGTTGGTGCTGTTGGTTCTGCAAAGACGGGCGGGAACCGGATGCAACCAACTGGGCGCCAAGTTGCCGAAGAAAACAAATCCAACTCGGCCTTGGTCAGCTCCGTCATTTCTTAAGTACATACCCTACCGACGCCAGCCAGGCTTTGCTGGATCCGAATGTGATCATCAGCCGGTGTCGACTCGGAGTCGGTGTAACCGGGAAAGGCTGTGCTAGTCCTACACTTCTTTTATACGGCCTTTAGTTAACTCTTCTCATCTGAAGATGCCAACTCTTTTCGTCTTATCTGGCTTCACCATCGTGGCCATATTCGCCTCACTCGCATTCATGGCGTCCAAATGGCGAAAGGCGGAGACGCCCACCTCCAACGACACAAAGTTCTTTGGCTCTCAGATCGGCGAGCAGTCCGTCATCAACTACAGCTATACGGACCGACCGTTGAAGCTGATGGCCTATGATGTCTACTACTTCTTCAAGTACATCTGGGCTCTTCCCTATGTTTTGATCCCTCTGTCTCCATCGGATTCTCGAGACTTGGACGAGTTGTCGCTCACACGCGGCAACTTATTTTGCGTGGGTCTTCATGGTGTCCTCGTCGTGTTACAGCTCGGGTTTATCATCACCCTACCGACACTGGTGCTGTTCCCTGTCTGGACGGCTGGCTTGGCTATCGGATTGTTTATGGTTGTCAACTACTATCTTTGCACCCTGCTCAACGGGAAGGAGGTCGAATACCATTCCGACCCAAAATACGCACCAGCGCTTCCTGAACATGCCCACGAGCAGTGGATCTTCATTAACGGTGTGGCAGTTGGGTAAGTGACACCGGCTGAGACTTTGGTCTCATAAAAGTCCCCGGTTGACCGGTTCCTGAGCGAGCTGAGCTGACAAGACGACACAATAGAGAGCACTGGATGCAGAGCAACCTTAACCGGCTAGCTATTACCTTTAAGCGTCCCATCCTCGGGATACACAACAAAACGTGAGTCAAGTGCCCTCAGACACACCCTTGCCTGTTTCCCTCTTTACTTCTAGGCTGACCGATCCAGCGCCGGTATCTTGTTCGATGTCATCGAATGTCTCGTCCAACGCAACCTCGGCTACGCCACAGCAGACGTCCGTATCTGCTACCGGATCATCAAGGAGAAGCTCTACAACCCGCAGTACTCCAAGGTCATCTTCATCCTGCACTCACAGGGTGCCATCGAGGGCGGCATGATCATCGACTGGCTGCTCCAAGAGCTTCCCCAGAACCTGCTGGCCAAGCTGGAAGTCTACACGTTCGGAAACGCCGCCAACCACTTCAACAACCCGCACCGAAATATCCAGTCCCAGCAACACGCCCTCAGCAACCCTCTGGCAGCATCCACCGACTCCACCAACACGACAGCGGGAAGTGGGAACACGGAGCAGAGGGAAACCCTGTCCGACAACCAATCCCTGGCCGAAACATCCCCACAGCAGAGGACAGGCACGGGTACCGATCCCGCGACGGCGGACACGAACGGCACCACCACCCAGGGCTCCTGGGTAGAACCCAGCAGCATCCCCTCCCTCACCTCCGAAACCAGCGCCATCGTCCCCTCAGCCGTCTCCGGCCGTGCCATCGGCCACATCGAGCACTACGCCCACACGACCGACTTCGTCGCCCTCTGGGGCATCCTGCACTTTGCCACCTCCATCCCCGGAGCGCACACTATGCCGCGCTTCATCGGGCGCGTCTTCGCCCGCACTACCGTCCGTGGCGGCCACCAGCTCTGTCAGCACTATTTGGACGGCATGTTCCCTCTCGAAACAGATCCCAAGACCGGCGAGTTCGTGGGCTGTGCGGAAACGGGCAATGAGTTCATGGAGAGCGAGATCACGATTGGCGAGGCGGGCAGCGCGATGGCGGCTGCTAAGGAGGCAATGGGGATTAGTTACCTCGGCAAAAATGGGATTGGAGGCGATAGTGGCGATGAGGATGAGGTGGTGGGAGGTGTGGCTGTTCATGGTGGTCATAGGATTAGAAGGCGCGGGAGCAAGGCGGCTAAGGTCAAGGTTAAGGATTTGAGTAGGTTGTGGCAGTATAGGAATGGGAGGAGTCCGGAGGATAGGCCGCCCACGAGGTCTGCTACGGTTTAGGTGTGGTATATGGTAGTAGCAAGATTTAAGTTCATGTTCGGCGTGGAGTCGTGGTTGAAGGCCATATTCGGTGGAAGTAGACGGGATGGTCGTCGTGGTTGACTTTAAGTGGCTTTAGATAAGCTTTGGATAGAGGAGTTTAGGTCAATGATGAGATAAATGATGATATGATTTTACTATAAAAGTGTACCTGCAACCTTTGCTCTCGATCTTGTCAAGTTCACGGTGATGATCTTGGACACTGACTGGGGAATGGTCTCATCAGGGTTAGGGTCATTTATGTCTTGGCACCAGTCGCTAGGTACTTAGAGGTACATACCGGCTCCCCAGGTGCTCGCTGCGATAAGATAAGGAAACTTTTTAGTTGGATTCTAGCAAGTTCATCCAGCAACCATCCGTCTTCTCGCCCATTCATCTCCTCATCATCCCCTCTTTGCACCACTCTACGCAACCGATCGACCGAGAAGCCGAGCGAACGGATCAAATATGGGCAAGAACAGAAAGTCAAAACGCCAATTGGTGCGCGACGAGAAGCGCGCCAAGAAGAGAGAAAGAGAAATCGAACACGAAGAAGAGAGAGACCAAAAGAAGCAGCGCCGCGACGAGGAAGCTCAACAACAGGAGGCCGGCGATTATGTCCCTCCACCTCTTGACGGCACCTACGACGAGAATGCGTTCCCCGGAGGAGCTCCCGATGAGGGCCGTCGCGGTCCCAACACCAACTTCGAACGCGAGTTCTTCGGCATGCTCGCCGAAGAGGAGCAGGAGTACTTCCGCCACGCCGACGAGCTTCTCGAGCTGAACGACTTCCCCTCCTCCGAGGAGCGCGACATCTTTCTTCAGAACGTCTACAAGGAAATGAAGGGCAAGGAGCTCAAGCTGGCCAGCAGTCAGTCCTGCTCGCGTCTCATGGAGCGCCTGATTTTGCTGTCCAACACCCGCCAGAAGAAGAGCTTGTTCGACGCTTTCGGTGGCCATTTTATTTCACTCGTCACCCATCGTTTTGCCAGTCATTGTTGCGAAAAGCTGTTCCTGCAGTCGGCCCCCGTCGTCACCCAGGAGCTGAGCGGCGAGTACGAGATGGAGCCCCTCCCGGAGGGCGAGGAGGAGATCGAGGCCATGAAGTCGTCAATGGAAGATCTCTTCCTGCTGACGCTGGACGAGCTGGAGGAACATATTGGATTTTTGCTCAGTGATAGGTTCGGCTCGCACGCTATGCGCGCGCTGCTGGTTATTCTTTCGGGAAGGCCGCTGGATCAGGCGGGCACCAAGAGTCTCTTGCAGAGCAGGAAGAAGGAGTATATCACAGTAGAGGGCGCGGCGGCTAACGCGAGCGAATTGAGCTCCCAAGTCAGAGCGGTTCCGTCATCTTTCACGATGGCGATCAAGAAGATCATTGACGACTCCACAGCTACAATGGATGCTACGGCATTGAGGGTGTTGGCGAAGCATCCTACCGGTAATCCGACGTTGCAGCTGTTGTTGGAGCTGGAGTTGACACTATTTGGAAAGAACAAGGAAAAGAAGGAGAAGAAGCAGAAGAAGGGCGACGAAGAGACGGAAGAAAAGACGGAGGAGGAGGCACAGCCCGAAGTTACACTCTTGGGCATGCTTGTTCCCGACGCACCCGCCGCATTCGCCGACAACACCACACAAGCCGCCGAGTTCGTCAACTCCATGATCTACGACCCGATCGGTTCGCGACTCCTTGAGACACTCATCACCCACTGCCCCGGTAAGGTTTTCAAAGGTCTTCAGCAACACATCTTCGGCCCCCGTATCCAGAGTCTGCTTCGCAACGATATCGCCTGCTACCCAGCCATCAGGGTTCTCAACCGTCTCAGCAGAGAAGATCTTGCCGACGCTGTTGAGAAGTCTCTGCCCGAGATGGCGAACTTTGTCGACAAGGGACGCTTCAACGTTATCAAGACCCTTTTCGAGCGCTGCCACGTCCGTAACGGTACCGACGAGATCAACTCCCTTCTCAAGGCTCTCACATCTGCATATGGCAACGACTGGAAGAACCTTGTGCCCAAGCTTTGCATGCTCGACGAGGTTGTTGAAGAGGAGGAAAAGGCCCAAGACCAAGACACAGAGATGGCTGAGGGAGGAGAGGAGGAGAAGAAGGAGGAAAAGAAGCCCGAGCAGCGAAAGTTCCAGACCCCAGAAGAGAAGAACAAGGCCCAGATGCTCAACCACGGCTCCCAACTCGTCGCTGCTCTGCTAGCCATTCCCGGTCAGCCATCAAAGGCCATCCAAGCGTCACTCGCCGCCCTCAAGCCCTCACAGATCGTGAAGATGGCCACCACCTCTCGCAACACCTCTTCGATTCTCGTCAAGGCTCTTCAGACGACAGCCACAACTCCTACCTTCCACAAGGTTCTTGTATCATCCCTTCTTCCCCACGTTTGGGAGCTCGCCACCTCTCAGCACGGCTCCACCGTCCTCAACGAGGTCATCGCTCTCCCATCCAAGCCGGCCGAGCCCAACGCCCCTGCCGTCCCCTTCCACATGAAGGAGAACATCATCTCACAGCTTGCGCAATACGAGCGTGACCTCAGAGAGTCCTGGTTGGGACGCAACGTATGGAGGACCTGGAAGGGCGACATGTGGAGCCACAGACGCCACGACTGGGTCCGGTGGGCCAAGGAAACCGACCCAGAGACAGCGAGAGTAGCGGCGGTGCCCAAGAAGAGAGAGGAGAAGGAGAAGGAGGAGGCCGAGAAGAAGCCAAAGGGTTATCTGGGAAAGAACTTTGACCCCAAGAAGGCCAAGGGTGGGTTTCCGGCGGCGGGGAACAAGGACAACAAGAAGTTTGAGAAGAAGAAGGAGGTAGGGGCATAGAATTTTACCTGACTTCCATGGGAAGAGGAGCGAAAAAGCATGGGGACTACTGGTCACTGAAGAAGGGACCCCATTTTCTTGTGCTATTAAGAGTCGATTGATATAATGATACCCTGTGGGATGAACAGAGATATATGGTTTTGAAACCATCGTTGTTTGTACCAATTGAGTTTAGCTTGCGTTTTTTCATGTCCTATGGGTGCGATTGAACCTCTCGGGACCAGACCTTGAATACTAGGCAGAGGTAGCTATCAGGCTCTTGACCTTGATGGTCAGTGTCTCAGTGTTTATTTTCAGCTTCGAAATGGCTAACAAGCTGTAGACCGAGTCACGCGAGTCAAATAGAAACGACCAGATCAATACAAGTTTATATATCCAAAAACTAACAAAGCAGGTCTATATGCATCGCGGGTATCTACAGCGCTAGGCCAAAGACATCTAACCATTGAAGCGAGAAGGAAGTCAACGGTGGTGACACCATCAATTAAGGCTCCTCAGAAATCTCAGACTCCACCTCAGACTCCTCATATGACACCGCCATGTTGGCGTTGGCGGCCCAACTCTCCGACTGCCTCAACTCAGCATTCATGGACGCTCCAACCTCAGCTGGGTCATGCTTCCCCTCATACTCATCGCAAGAACACAACATGTCATGACCCTTGAAATAATCATCGCCGTAGTAAATACAAAGCTCATCGCCGCTCTTCAGCGTCTTGTTCGCAAAGAAGGCGATGACCCTAACCTTGCCAATCTGCATGATACACTCGCCCACATTGGGATTGCAGCTCGAGTTCATGAACCTAGTCCAGTTGCCCATCTTTCCGGCATCGATAATCGGCCTATCGGCGTCCCAAGACGGGCCAACCTGCGGCTCGTAAAGGTACCGATTGCTGTTGCCGCCGACTCCCTTGGAAGGACCGGGGGCAATCTCGCCGATGTAGTGACCGAGGTACGAACCAGCGGGGATCTCGTACCGACCGGTCGACTTGACAAAGATGCCGTAACCCCTTTCTTCGGATCCGGTGTGGCGGATCTCAAGCCACTTTCTAAAGAAGTTGTTCATGGACTTGCTACCGCCTCCAGAGTGAATCTCGTCGTAGCAGGAGAAATCGCACTCCGGGTCGTCGGGTTGGCGTCCGCATTGGAAGCACGTCCAGCAGTACTTGGTGTCGGCCCTGAAGATGGGCTCGGCGATGGCGAGGCGCGCGCGGTTGGAGATGCAATCGGAGACGTCGATATCTTCGGTCTTGGGGAGCGTGGACTTGCGGGGACGCTCCGGGTTACCATTCTTGGCCCAGCGCCGGGGGTCCGCGTAGAAGGAGTTGATTTGCTTGCAGACGGTGCCCGGGATAACTTCCTTGGTGGTGCGGTCCGAGTTCCATGCCTCGAAGGCGGTCCAGCGCGGGCCGTGGCCGAGACGGCCGCCCTTGGTGACGCGGGTGGGGGAAGCCTTTTTTGGTGGCATTTTTAGTTTGGTATTTTCTTTACTGTTCTGTTCAGGTGCTACTCAAGACAGGTATGTGGTTCTGAGGCTTGAGTGTTTCTTATTGGTGATGACGTCTGTTTCTTGTTTTCCTCTTGGTCGTGTAAGCTGGTTGAACTGAACAGTGAACAACATCGTGATGGTGAACAGCCCGTCCCCGATCTTATAGTTTCGCTTTTCCTTTCTCATCTCTGGTCTTCTCCGTTTGTGGCGTTCTTTGCCAAAGAAACCCGAGTCCTCATGATCGCGGGGTTCATTGTTCTAAATTTGTGAGGCCGTGAAAGGCTATCGAGGAAGATGATAAAAGCTAATCGGGAGAGTTGAACAATGATCTCGGCCACACTTTTCTCTTTGTGCATAACCGAGTGTGGATGGGAGCTTTCATTGACGATGTCCGAATAAGGAAGAGCCATTGATGGACAAATGCATTGTCATTGACAGTTGGTCACTTCGGGTCTTGAACAAGACTCCTCGGGGTAAAACAAAGACCATCATCGAGATGCCTCTTTGTTACCACCGGCACCACCACCTTTACCCCCTTTCCGCAGTGCCTCTGACGCTCTTTCACAATCCTAATGTCTTCACCGCAGCAACCACACAGCACACCCAAGCTCCTAGATCGGTAGTCAACCCACGAATAGCATTCACCCTCAGCCACCTTCTCAGCTCTCCCACCGACTTTCCCTTACCCTCCTCATCCTCAACAATAGCTTGGATCCTTGGCGCCACAGCCGGAACAAAAAGCAAATGACCCACAGCAAGCGCCGCCCCGGCCGCGTACCAGTAGTGCGAGCCCCGTTGTTGAAGTAGCAAGGAGTTCACGCGAAGGTTGAGGATCGAAGTCGCCATAGTGACTGAGAGAAAACCCAAAACGCTCGATAAGCCGGCGCGGAAGAACGCCGCAAACCATTTGGGTAGGTATCGTTGGCTCTCGTTCTCGATATTGGAAAGGGTGAAGATGCGTAACATCCAGTGCTGGTCCCAGGCGAGGGTTAAGGATGCGGTGCTGCTGATGATGGGGGCGAGGCGCAGAAGGGTGAGAGGTTCAAAGAATTGACGGGATGCCATTTTGATGAGAGGTACGGATGATGGTTATAGGTGAATCCTCCTGAAGAGCTTCGCTTTTGGTCGAGCTCGAGTTCAGAAACACGGGAAAATTTTGAGTAAGATTGCAAGGAGCGTTGATGAAGACTGCTCATGCGTGAGAAGCCATCAACAAGTTATACCTGATGAAGATAGAGTATCCTGCCCGGAATCGGCCGGGAACATTGATCTCATCCAGGGTCAGGGCTGCCCGACCAACACCGTAAGCCCAGATCCTCGAAGATGTCGAACGATTTAAGTGGGTCGAGTGTAAGAAGATGTGATCGTATTGCTACAACGCAATCCTTCGGGTATGTAACCTATTTTCGGTCTCCATTCTCATCCCACTGCCACTGAGATACGATCTCCGCAACTTCCTGACATGATGCACTGAAGATGTCTGGCTCGTTCGTAACCCTCTTCAGCACGTCCTCGAAAACTTGGAACTTTTCCTCGCTAGTTTGGAGAAACGGATGGAACAGGATGCACAGAAAGCCGCCATCTTGCAATGCACCGTCAATCCTTTTCATCAAGTGTTCCTTAAACTCGCCTGGCGTCATGACGTCCGTCTGCCTGCCGCGATCCCATCTTATCTTATCGAACTTGTCCATGTAGTAGAATGCGTCTACTTCGGGCCACTCCAAGGGCAGTCGGGTAATACCATTCCGGTGATCGAGACACTTCTCTTCGACGTCTACAACTACCGGTGATGTATACCCCAATCCCCTGCCCTTCAACAGAGTCAAGGGGGTGAAATTTCCGAGTCCTCCTCCAGGAGGCCGGAACCCGGTGTACTTAATTCCCAGATCCTTGGCCATCTGAAAGCTTGTGTCGAGTTTATCATGCACCTCTTCAGGAGAAAGAGAAGCCCATGGTTCATGTTGGAGACCATGCCAGGCAACCTCGTGGCCACGAGCGATAATGTCCTTGACGACGTCAGGATAGACGCCGAGGCTCCAAGACTCGATAAAGTAGGTGATTTTGATGTTGTACTTATCGAGCAGATCAAGCATCCGCGGGAGCTGGTCTGTAATTGATGGATGGCTGCCAATTGGTTTGTCCCAAGTTCCTTTGTAGACGTCTTGCGCTTCGCCGAGGTTGTCCATGGTGATGCAGATGGCTGCTTTGCGCGGACCGCGCCATTGGCCGGACGAGTTCATGGTGGATGGAGGTTTTTGGTGTGAAGCAGTAGAAGTTGTTCTGAGGTTGTGGCCAATGAGTTCTCATGTGAAGGGAAGTCGAGAAAGAGGAACGAGGCCGAAATGATGTTCTGTCATGCGTTGTCGTCGAAAGAAAGAAGTCGTTGGGCAGCCCTGCCCTGCCCCGCTTTCGCCAGTTCCTGCCGAGCGCCGGCCTGCAGCACGTCATGGAACCTCACGATACACCCCAAAATTACAATACGCTCCATTCAATCATCACTTAGCGGTTGCACATTTTCACTTGAAAATCTAGAACAAATAGTTTGTGTTTCTCGGTGAGCCGTTATATTCCCACGCTCTCTATCTATCTGCCACCCCTGGCCGGAAACAATGGGTGATTCCTGAAATCTAGTCGCAAAAGAATTGAAGGTCAAAACGAAGAAACCACGATTTTCGGGGTACAACAACAAATGAACGGCGGGGGTAGGTATACATTGTTCAAGGATAACAAAAAAATAAAGACTAATAGTTGGAGGGGCGTCCGTAAACCTCCTCCTCTGCGTCGATCGCGTATTGCTTCGCGTTCGCCCAAATATCCTTCCCGTCCAAAATCAACTCCTTAAAGTATCCCTTGTCAACCGCGCTCTGCAATGCCTTGGCGGCATCCTTGATGATAACCTCGACAAGCCTCTTAGGCCTCCAGGCGTATCTCTTCGCCGCCGACGGCAACACGTCCCTCACATCAAACTCCTTCTCGAGGTGCGGGATCAGGCCGGGATACTCGTCGATGACCTCCAGGATCCGAGAATCCATAAGCGACCGAATCGTAAACATGCAGATCTTGGCCCAGACGAGGGCGTCCTCGCCGTCGAGCGCCTTGACGGTACCGGAAAGCTCCGGCCGGTGCCTCATCGGGCCCACCAGGTCCAGCCACTTCAGGGCCTTGCAGTTGCCCGAGGGGCAGTCCATCTTGGCGAGCAGCTCGCAGGTCCAGAACGCATACTCCTCAAAGTCGCGGTCGTGATACAGGTCCAGGACGGTGTACGTGCCGCTGCCCAGGAACATGAGCTTGCCGACGAGGCTGCCGAGCTCCTTCTCGGAGAGCTCCTCGATCTCGTCGCTCGAGTAGCCGGGACCGAGCTTGCCGACGAGGTAGTTGACCAGGAACGCGCACCATCCCTTCTGCAGGATCTTGTGCCACTTGTCGGGGATGAGGGCGGCGATGAAGTCGGTCGGCTCGGGCTGGGGCACCCGGGTGCTGCCGGGCCGGAAGTCCAGACCGTAGCTGCTAGAGGAGGTTAGCCCTTCGTCTTTCAACACGTTGAAGAGGGGGACAAGGCCGCCTAGTTTTCTGCACAGGACAGGGTCGGAGGCCCCGTGGACGATTTTGTGCAGGATCTCGTCTTTGCACTCATGGCAGATGTAGGTGGAGCGGGAAGTCTCCTCCCGGAAGAGGCGGAGGAGGATGGCGAAGGCGGGGACGTTGTAGATGTCGTAGAAGATCTTGTAGTTGTCTTCGGTGATGTTGATGGAGTTCATGGTGGGCGGTTAGTTAGCTGGATGGTAACGATGAAACGTTACCTTGCAGAGATTTGGAATGGTTGTTTGTCGTTTGTCTGATGATGATGATAATTACCTTGAGGGTTTCCTATGTCGCTGCTGATCGGAAGAAGATTGTTTCCCAGAGGTCTCGGACCGGGGTATTTGTACACATCCCGTCTTGTGCCATAGCGTTGAACTGCGAATCTGGAGCAGAAACAATGGTCTTGTTCGTCTCTTTCATGTTCAGACTCTACGGGCATTGTTTTCTTGACAAGTGCCGAGATCATCAACAAGGAAGTTAAAGAATGCTCTTGTGTGGAGATTGGTTTTGCTGCTTCTTTATCCTTGTACGCGACTGTTCACTCATCGCGGATCCTCGGAGCATATCAGAAGTGTCTGCATTATAACAGAAAGACTTGATTAGGGGCTGTTCATGGAGTTTGCCAGTGTGAAAGACCTGACAAAGGTCGAGTATGGTGAACTGACAATGAGCATTGTCGAGATAGGCCTGGTTACTTCCGATACGTGGAAAACTGAGGAGCAGCGATGTGGTTCACGATACCAGAAGAGTAAGTGGTACCAATCAACTGCGTATGAGACCGCAATTCTAACTAAGTGACTGATCAGAGAACGTTCGACAGACTGTTGTCTGAAACCATGAACCTTGCTATATCCATGCCCGTCACATTCTCAGAACCCTCTCAAAAGCACTCAAAGGACACTCGATGATAACTTCACATTCTCCGAGCGTGAGCAAATGAACTCCACAATCCATGTATTAAGTATCTCTAGGTAACCAGAAGCGTTAATAAACTAGACACTACCCTCAAAGTTGCTTAGCATGTGAATGTCAATGCTATATTTCACTGGTTTAACGTCGCCGCTCTGAAACATCTGGATGCCCTAGTTGTCCCCACTTATAGGGCCACAATTAAGCTTAATCTATCAACCACTTGGAAATCAGCGCCAGTGGTTTAGTGGTAAAATCCATCGTTGCCATCGATGGGCCCCGCGTTCGATTCGCGGCTGGCGCATTTCATTTTCCATTTTTTCTTCAAATTTTTTTTGCTACCCATCTTTGATCTAACTAACATCTTTTTGTTGTCGTTATCGTAAATAGGGTACGTATTTGCGTCTTAGCAGTCAATGACTACACGCTGATTCTTCTATAGAAGTCGTTCGCCTCGAATATGAAATTGCAATCTCGTTGCGCAACCAACCAAGTGGAAGGAAGTCATCTTATTGCGCATCAACCCATTCAGTCATCAAGTCATCAACTCAGCTGTTATGATGAGCGACGGTCAGCCATCATTCGTTGTTTGTAAGTAGCGACGCTCGTGCTGCTGCAAAGCCACCACCAAAGGAGATAACAACCGAATGGAATAGTTCGATTCGTGCTTTTAAACTAACAGTTTGGCGAGCGAATTTCATGAAGGGTGCTTCTCCAGTCATTGCAAGGTATCTAGCATTCCAACCTTTCAACGATCATGTTATTTTATCTCCAACCTCAGCTCAGTTCCCGAGTTCATACTACCACCATTCATGACTGCGCGCCCCAGTAATAGACGCTGATTCAGTACATGCATGATTGTCTCACCAAGTCAGAAATTCATTATAAACGCCGTTGGGATAGTATTTCCCCCAAAGCTTTCTGTTTGAATGGGTTTCGTGTGACCTAGAACTCTCAGTTAAGGATTGTGCCCAGTCTTGTAAGTGTGGTGATAGTGAGACAAGGATAAGGAGGAACAAGCCCAGGAGAGGTCTTCCCATCGATATGGCTATCCTTGCAAGGCCGAACGGGCGTATGTACAGTTGTTTTCACCTTTTCCAGGGAACCGCTTTATGAACGAACGCCTTATTAGGTACGAATGGCTTGTTACTGGCTGGTTGCCAACCTGTTGGTTCCTGGGACAGACATAGAGAGCCAGGACAGGACAACCCCATGCGCCGAACATGGGGCTGAGGTTAAAGAGCAGTTCGCAGATTCTGGACATTGAGTTCGGGTAACAAGCCTATTGAGTGAGATTCATGGCCGTGGCTTTGACTGCGCTTGTTGGCATATGTTTTCTCTTTTCCTCTTTAGGTAAGCCGACATAAACTGACCGGTCACGGTTCACGGTTCATGCTGTGGTCTGTCCTCTTCACTTCCTGTCTGTTTTCCGACTGGCTTTGCTTGTTGGGGATTGGAGGCGGGATCCAAGGAGTTATGAAGCTGTGTCACACATCAACTGTCAACAGGGGGGTTTCATCATTTCATGTTCGTTCTTGTGTCGCCGCCCTTTGATGATTTTGGTGGCCGATTTCGCAGTTTGTCATAAATAGCGAAAGCTGTCGTGGCCCGCCGCCTGTAAGTAAGCACTCAGTAAATTGCTGTTGTGCATGAATGGGGTTTGCCTAGCCCCTAACGTCATGCTTGTGATGATATTTGCACCCGGTAAGATTACCCGATACGTGCTCCAGCCTGCTGGAACCCAACGATGTGATGCACGTTTGTGAGGGAGATTATGGGGATGTGATTTGAAAGGAGAAAAAGGTGAAACCGTGACAAAAAGAAAAGAAAAATGCTGACAACCGGCCGGGGGAGCAAGGTTAGGGAAGGAAACCAAGCGGCACCAAGATATTGTACCTGTTGTATGTTGTAGGCGGCTGAAAAATAAAATTCAAAAGTGCAATCTTTTTGTTGCCGGCTTAGCCAGGAACGGGTCCCTCCAAGTGACGCACAGAGCTTAAGCTAGGCTGTTTCGAACATGGGCGATGCAACACACTGCAGGAACATGGTCGTGTGATGAGACTCGTCCGCATATAGTGAGCAAAAATGATGCCATCTTCGTCTTTAGTTAATTAATAGAGGGCACTGAAAAAAAAGTCCGCCAATACTTGTCTCTAGATATAACTAAAGTGTATACCGTAAAAACTCTGGAAACCTAGAATTGTCCTAGAGGATTTAGTGTACTAAAGTCTAGTATAAGAGGGTAGCGTAGTAGTAGGCTCAGCCCGCGTTCTATATAAGTAAATATATATATATTAAGGTGGAAGGTATTATTTCTAGTCGGAGTTAACCGATCTGAGCCGTTTCTACTATATTATACTCGGGGGGATCTATTCTATTTTACTAAGGAGACTAATACAATTTTTCTTCCTCTTTCAAATAACCACCCTAATTATAATATAACTATTCAAAATTTACCCCTATTTTTTTTCCCTTATTTCTCTACCTTAATTATAATATAACGCAACGCTATAGCTCTATACTTCGAAAAGCTAAGAATCCTTATTAAGTATATCTTTATTATTTATAAATAAATAAAGGAAATAAAATATCCAAAATAAATAAAGGTAATATTAACGGCTTTTAAATATTATAAATAATTTTTATAATTCGGGCCAATTTAAAGAAGGTTGTAATTACTTTATCGTCCTTCGAATACTGTTATCCCCCAACGTAAAGGAGGGACTAAACTTAATAAACTTCGAGAAATATACCTATTATAATTAGGTTTGTAAACGAAGCCGTAATACTATCGAAAACTTTATTAAATTTAGTATTAAAATATATTACTACATCGCGGACCTTAATAAATATTAAGAGAAGTGGGACGACCGTTTAAAAACTACAAAATTCTAGTAAAAAGGTTTTATTATTACTTTTCGTTACTAAAACGACGAAAAGGGGGGGGAAAAGGGGGAGGACTATATAATTAATAGCGGCGAATTTATTAAATAAGGTAATAATACTAAAAATAGGGATTCTAATAAAAATAATAAGGAATTTTAATTATTATTTATATTATTACTCTTATTATTTTAATAAATATTTTTATTAAAGTTCGTAAATTCGTAATTGTATTATAAATTCTACTTTATTACTCCGTTATAATAACCCTCTATCGTATAATATTACTTTTAAATCCTTATTTAAATAATAGCTATATCTCTTCAAAGATTCCTCCTCTATAACCTTCTTCCTTCTCTCCCTCTTTTATTCAAACTCTTTATTTTATAAATAATATTAAAAATAGAAGTCGTCTTCGTCTTCAAAAATAGCTTTAAACTCGCTAAATTCGTTATTAATAATATTAAAGGCCCGTTCCCAATTTACCCAATCCAATTTAATTCTATTAATTTCTTTAATATTAATTATATAATTTTCTAATCTATTTAGGAGGATAGAAATACTATTATTTTTAAAAACCTTTATAACCATCTATTTTTTTTCCTCTATAAATCTCTTATAATAATAAAAGACTACGTATATAACCTAGATCTTCTTATTAAAAACGGTGATTTTTTTACCCGGGTACTTCGCTAGCTACTCGTTTTACAAATCCTCTATTTTTTCTTTCATTATAGCTTTAAATAATTTATTAATAATTATATCGAAAAGTTATAATAAATTCGTAAAACCATTGGGTATTATAGCCGTTACCAATTTATTAAGGGAAGTATTATTAATTTAATCGATTACCCCTCTAATAAATTTAGAATTATAAGAAATGTATATATTTATAGCTATTAATACGTCGCCCCTAAAATCCTTTATAATAGGGTAAAATTATTTCTATAATTATATTGCAAAAAGATTTTTATTTTAATATATTTATTAATTAAATTAAACCTTTACGTTATTAATGTAAAAACGTTCCTCTTTATTACGAATTTTACCGTTTCCCTTAAAAATAATAATCGGTTTTATACGCTAAATTCTATCCGCCCAAATATAAAGGATTAAAGAAATTTACCGTTTAAACCAACTATTATAATTAATTTTACTAATAATGGTTTTAAACCTTCGAAAATCGTATATATAACCGTTAAAATATTCGTACGAAATAGGGATTTTATCGAAATTAAAAATATAGGAGAAGGGAAACCGAATATGTATATTTAACGTAATCGGTTAATTAACGCGCTTAATAAAATTAGAAAAAAAATAACCGTTAATTATTATTCTTTTAATTAATTTTTCGAAAAATTTCTTATAATAATTAAAAATAGAAAAGCCACCGTTAAATTAAACTATTTATTGAAGAAAATTATTAACTTTTATAAACAATTCGCTAAGGAGCTTCTAAAATTTATAGGTTACTCTTTATTGCCTAAAATAATACTGGTTTTAAAAGGAAAAAAATTAATTATTTAAAAAAACGAATAAACGGTCGAATTATAAATAATATTCAATAAAAAATTTCTTCGATTTTCGACGAAACTACCTTCTTAATATTATCCATTTCTCCTTTTTATAAAGGGTTTAGAATTTTTTAAACAATTTTTTCTCTATTTTTAATTACGTTACTTTACCCTACTTTATTAAGTTTAATAATAACGTAGGGCGGTTACTTTATTAATTAACTATAATCGAAATAAGAATTTTATAATAATTATAAGCTTCTCGGTATAATGTATTACGGTATTATTCCCCCTCTTCTTTATCTTTATCATCTTCATTATTTTATTATAATCGGTAACTACGAAGAGGCGGATCGAACCCGTTTTTTTATCGCTAATATCGTTTTCGGTCGTTATTAAATCGTATTTTCTTTTACGTAAAGTAAGCAAAAACTTAATCGCGATTTCTATTAGTATAATAATAATAATTATTATATAGGGTATGTATTAACCTCCAACTTCTTTTAATAAGAATAGGATTATTGGAATTATTTAACCGGTTATAACGCTTGAATTTTACGCTCGTAATAAAGTATAGTAGCGGGACCCGGTTGTATTTTAACGAAATCGATAGAAGACGGCGGGGTAGGAGCTGGGCCATCTAAGTCGGCCTTATACTATTGCGGGGGGTTTATTGTAATAATAATAATAATAATAATAATAATAATAATAATAATAACGACGACGACGAAGTATAATGAAAGGCAAGGATGGGGAATATAGGAGATTATAGGGAAATTGAATAGCCGAGTTTCTATACTGTATAATATTACTAATTTATCGGAGTACGAAGGTAGTATATACGACTATATATGGGCGCCCCTATTACCCTATACAGACCTTACGCTAAACTATTAAAGGGATGGGACAATTCTAGGTTTCCAGAGTTTTTACGGTAATAATTTGGACAGTTTGCGGCTCCTCGACACAGACACAGATACAAGAGGGGGTGGGTACCTGCGTATCAGAAGCTGCACGGTCGATCGGGCAAAGAGTATTAGAGACATACATCGGATAACCGGAATGAGCCCTGGTGGTCCCCTTTTGGGTCGCCACGGAGAATAATGTCGATCTGGCGGACATCAAACAAGGAAATGCCAGTGATGGTTTTATTACCTGACCTTGGCTCGATCCGTCCACCGTCTCCTTTCGGAGGAATGTTTGAGCTGAGTGAACCGAATGGGATAGAATGAGGATGGGGTATTTTGAATATTTGATCGGGCAACAAGAACTCTACCTCTATCAAAGATTGAAGAACGTATTGTTCCTGAGAGTGGACACTGTACCAAACACATGTCGATATGTATCGGCAAGCACCCTCCACTTCTCCAGGGCACCCGCACCTGGTGAGATGAGATACAGGTTGGAGCTCGCAGTTGCAGTTTGAGGTTGTTCAGTGCAGGTGATTTGTGTGAACAGGACGGCCTGAGGGTGTTCGGCCGTCCCAATCAACGGCCCCGCTCACTCGTGTTACCCCTGGCCTTAGCGCAATGGCAGCTGCATCTGCCCAATGGCCGGCCGAGCTCCCCTGTCTCCCTTTTTGAGGCTATCCCCAGTCCTGCTTTTAACCCCCATGATCCCTAACACACCCTTTCCTCCCCGCTACGACGTCCGGGACGCACGTCCACCTCTCACATGCCCCTGGCGCGTTGGAAAGTTGCCCCTCCCTGCACACAATGGGAACCCGAAACACCAAGGCGGTTTTCTTTCTTATAACTAGTCTCTTGATATTGGGTGTTGCTTTGTCAAATGCGACGGCCTCCTTCCTTGTTCCATTGTTGATACCTAAGAATTGGAGGATGGTGGGTGTAGTTGGCCTCCAATTCGCTCCCCCTCCAAGTGGAAGTTGTGGTTTTGTTAACGGGCTTTCTTCATACCTCTCGGGCGTCCAGTGGCGATGGAACCGTGCACGGGGGGTTTCCTTTGAGCCAAGTGTTTCTGGTTCCTGACTTTGAAGCCGGCAATGCAAGGCCATTCTGCAACAGACACCATGCCCGTCACCTGCCCTGCTGCCCTGCCCTGCCCTGCCCTGAGGTGCTTCCCGTCCGTCTTCCTCCCAGGGCATTGTTTTCCATGGACATGGCCGTAGCAATTGGATATACCATGGAATTCAGAATAGGAATGTAGAAACTGGAGGTGAACAACGACGGGACCCTGAACCCTTTCTGAACCCTTCTCACTTTGGATCCTTTCCCCTTCCAGATGCGGGTGTCCTTGCTTCTCCACCATTGACTGCAATCCTTGCCCTCTGACCCCGACTTTTATCAACGACAACTGAACTTGATGTTTTCATTCGAGCTGTTTGCCGATAGATGGTGAATTGCATCTTTTCTAGCGTGCTAGTTTCGGCAGTTGGCCTCACTTGAGACACAAGACATCATATCCGACACGTATCACACACCCAGCATACTAACCAACCCTCAACCACTGTCCCAAATTCGTAAAAGACAGAGATGAACTGAAAGAGAATTGCCTGACCTGAGGTTGCTTTGATTCGGGTTCCATGTCTGCTCTTACCCTCCCCTTCCTCCACTTTATGGTGACGCGGTAATTTACCTCCAAACGCGAAGCTCCAAGACCACCGTGGAGGCAGGCGTCCCCCAAGCAGAAGCCAAACCCAAAGCATCGCCAGGTCCCGGGCTGGATCCACCAGACTATACCGTATATTGTTGACAGTATTGACCACGGCACCCACCACAGCTGCTTGCTTCCACTTGCGATTTCACTTTTCGCTCCAAATTGAAGTGGAAGTTCCCACCCACGCGTTTCTCTCCCCCCTCTTTTCCCTCTCCACAATTTCACCTTCAACTCAACCTCTCTTGGGTCTCTTCAGACCGATCGAGGCGGTCTCTCTTTTTTTCACACCTTCTTTCTACCTCGCGTCCCGTCGTCTAGCAAAAGTCGAGTCGAGTCGAGTCGAGTCGAGGACGGCTTGACACTAACAACGCCAGCGTCAGGTCGGATTTTCCCAAACCGTCAAAGATAATTTCCTGCTGCATTCCGTTCTTGTGCATTCGTGCTGCATCAACACCCCCAGCAGCAGCAGTAGCAGCAGCACCGCGCAGCAAAGCAGTGCACGTCAAAGCAGCCCAGGTCTCGCCCCCCAACAAAGACCCAACCGGAAGTTTTGCGCTGGGTCCCCTCCCGCAATTCATCCAAAGAGGAGCACCCCGTCCAACGGTCCAAAGTCCAACCCATCCCATCCAATATTCCCATCGCACCAAAACCTACCCATCGGCCTACAACCAACGACCCAGGCCCCTAGCATTTGTCTACTACCTAGTATAGACAGACACCACCACCAACAACACCCGCCGTTTTTTTTTTTCGAACCGACCCGTCTCTTTATTCAACTCACAGAAACAATCACGTCGTCGACGCCCGCCTCCCATCATTCGGCTCGAGGCGCATCCTTTTACAATCACGACTGCGACCCAGCTACTGTAGCTCTACACACGAGTCGACCGCCTCTCGCTATTGACCCCCGAGCCTCCTCCCCGCCACCACCCTCCAAGCGACTGTGAGGCCCAATTGCTCTCAACCTTGTATCGACATCGACGTGCGTGCGTGTGTGTGTCACGACAATCGCCTGCCCCCGTCCGCTGTGTCGGCTTCATCGACATTTACTCCCGAGAGGATAATATTGTGGCGCTCGCTGGACGACCATCGCTTTCGCTCCCTGCCGAAACCGTCTTCGTGCGACCTTTGTGTGGACGTCGACCGTCGCTCCTTTCGCAATCTCTTGGCACCCTAATTTCCATCTGCGTGTCTGTCCCAGCGGGACCACGCTCTTAAAACAACCTCGACCCGACCTCATTGTTCGCGCGCAACACCCATCAATCCTAAATACATAATACAACCACACTCATTCTTCGACGTTGCCGTTACCCGGCAATCGTTTTCATCGGGCCACTTACGTCCGATCCTCTCGACACCTCATCGTTGTCTGCCAGATCCGTCAGAATGTCTGTGATGTTGCAGACACCTTCTCGAGCTTCTACCGGATCCAACTCCTCCTTCCAACCCCTCTCCCGACAAAACACCATGTCTTCCTACGAGGGCTCGCGGTCCGCCCGCCAGTCCAAGCGGTACTCCATGTCGGCGCTGTACATGTCCATGTCCGCAAATGAGTCCGATCTGATCATCGAAGATGAGCTTGCTAGAGGTTGGTAGTCCATATCAACCAGTTCGGTCCCAGACGGGATGCATGCTAACTCTGGCCACAGCCCAAAAGGTCTTGCGCGACCTCAAGACCAAGATCTCTTCGCAATCAAAAAAGAACTTCGTACTCGAAAAGGATGTTCGATACCTGGATTCGCGCATTGCATTGCTGATTCAGAATCGCATGGCTCTCGAGGAGGTAGGTCGCTTATGCCATTGCATGTTGTCTCCCGGCATACTAACCCATATCACAGCAAAACGAAGTCGCTAGTCACCTTGAAGACGCAACCGACATCCAAGAGGGCGCTTTTCCCAACGACGACAAGACACAAAAATATGGAAACCTGCTCTTTCTGTTACAATCAGAGCCCAGACATATTGCGCATCTGTGTAGACTTGTCACCATGGCCGAGATTGATTCCCTGCTCCAGACGGTCATGTTTACAATCTACGGAAACCAATACGAGAGCCGCGAAGAACATCTGCTCTTGACCATGTTTCAGGTTAGCTTGTCATGCTCCTCAAGTTGTCGCCTGGGATACTTTCTAACCCCGCCATAGTCCGTTTTGACCTACCAATTCGATAACACCCCCGAATATTCGTCGCTTCTTCGTGCCAACACCCCGGTCTCGAGAATGATGACGACATACACGAGAAGAGGTCCAGGCCAGAGCTTTTTGAAATCGGTTCTGGCTGATAGGATCAACAGCCTGATTGAGCTCAAGGATCTGGATCTCGAAATCAACCCGCTCAAGGTCTACGAACGCATGATCGAAGAGGCTGAGTCGAAAGACCCCGAAAGTCCAGAGGCGAAGCTGCCCAAGGGAATCACGCAGGAGGAGGCTGCTGAGAACCCCAAGGTCCAGGAGATTATCAACCCGCGGCTGACGATGCTCACAGAGATTGCCAACGGCTTCTTGGAAACCATCATTGACGGTCTCGAAGAGACGCCCTACGGAATTCGGTGGATTTGCAAGCAAATTCGGAGCTTGACCAAGAGGAAATATCCCGATGCCAACGACCAGATCATCTGCACCCTAATTGGCAGTTTCTTCTTCCTGCGCTTCATCAACCCGGCCATCGTCACACCTAAGTCGTACATGCTTATTGATGGCACCCCCGCAGACAAGCCGAGAAAGACGCTCACCTACGTCGCCAAAATGCTCCAGAACCTGGCCAACAAGCCATCGTACGCCAAGGAACCGTATATGGCGAAACTGCAACCTTTCATTCATGCGAACAAAGACAAGGTCAATCGATTCATGCTCGAACTGTGCGAGGTGCAGGATTTCTACGAGACTCTCGAAATGGACAACTACGTCGCCCTTTCCAAGAAGGATCTGCAGCTGGACATCACGCTCAACGAAATCTACGCTATGCACGGATTGCTCGAAAAGCATGCTGGCGAGCTGTACAAGGATGAGAACTCGCACTTGGCCATCATCATGTCAGAGTTGGGTACTGCTCCGCCTCAGGTGCCGCGCAAGGAGAACAGGGTTATCAATCTGCCGCTATTCAGTAGGTGGGAAACGGCTATTGATGACCTGACCGCCGCCCTGGACATTACCCAAGAAGAGGTCTTCTTTATGGAAGCAAAGTCCATCTTTGTGCAAATTCTGCGAACAATCCCCGCCAACTCGTCAGTTGCGAGGAGGCCACTACGACTTGAGCGCATTGCCGACGCGGCTGCCACGTCCAAGAACGATGCGGTTATGGTCCGTAAAGGTATCCGGGCGATGGAGCTGCTGAGCCAGTTGCAGGAACTCAAGGTTGTCGATAAGAGTGACCAGTTCTCCTTACTACGAGATGAGGTTGAGCAGGAGCTGCAACATCTCGGCTCACTCAAGGAAGTTGTTATGGCCGAGACAATCAAGCTTGAGGAGGTCTACAAAACGATCCGTGACCACAACGCCTACCTGGTCAGCCAGCTGGACACCTACAAGAGCTATCTTCACAACGTACGAAGCCAGAGTGAGGGCAAGACCAGAAAGCAACAAAAGCAACAAGTCCTGGGCCCATACAAGTTTACCCACCAACAGCTCGAAAAGGAGGGCGTCATCCAGAAGAGCAACGTCCCGGACAATAGGAGGGCCAATATCTACTTCAACTTCACGAGTCCGCTCCCGGGAACCTTTGTCATCTCGCTGCACTACAAGGGTGAGTCCCCGCAACTTCCATCATTGATGAACGTCGCTGACAACTCTATAGGTCGGAACCGAGGACTGCTCGAACTCGATCTCAAGCTTGACGATCTTCTTGAGATGCAGAAGGACAACCAGGACGATTTGGACCTCGAATACGTCCAGTTCAATGTCCCCAAGGTCCTCGCGCTACTCAACAAGCGCTTCGCACGGAAGAAGGGGTGGTAAAAACGTCATTCAGTCTGGTTTACTTTTTGCAAGGTGAAGGATGATACCCACATGAGGTGATATTCCTCACCTGGAGTTGGTGGAGTTTTTTTTTTTAGTTTTTTTTCCCCCCTCCCTTATTTCTTGGGGTCTCTTCCTCTGACTCTTGATACCACTGTCGTTTCGCGGTTCCTAATACTCCCAAGGCATTGCCCACACCCGATCATCCACAAAACCGACCAGGCCAGATGAAAAGGGAGCGAAGAACGTGCCGGTTCAGTGACCTCCCAACCCAAAGGTTGGAGCGCGGCCCCGGACCAGTACCGCCCTACCATCTGGCCTTCATCCAATCGGTCATCCCAACATCTCTGAACCATGGTCGTTTCTAGTTGCGTTTATATATGCACATAGTTAGCGAGCTCTCGTTTCATCTCCTGTTTATCTTTGGTCGTTTTTGGTTATGTCACTCCCCTGTCGTTTAACGAATAGTCTTCCTTTATCCTGTTGCGTCTGTCAGTCACACCCGCTCTCGCTCTCGATGTAGGAACCACTTTGGGTTCTTTTTCGTCATGTACCTAATCATCTCTCGTTTGTTTTGTCTGGATTTTGCTATTACTGCGTTTTCTCGGTATGGATTCCCCCTTTTGTTACCACACAAACTGGAAAGGGGCTCGGCGGACGGACGAATTTGGACGGACGGACGGACGAACGAACGAACGAACGAACGAACAACGACGCCCACGAAGAGTGATTTCGGTCCCGCTCGGCTGGCCTGGCTTGGGATGGATTGAACATCATCATCTTTACGCACACTACAATACTTACTACGTACTACTTAATAACAAGGGAGCGAGTCGAAGGAGGAGAGGATGAGATGACATACAGTCACGTCTCAAACCGACACTGTGATGTGGATGCAGGAAGGCAAAGGCGGCAAAGAAGAGTCAAGAAAGCTCCGGGGCGATGCGAAGGGAGGAAGGGGGGAACGGAGGAGGAAGGATACGAAATACTGGCGGAGCCGGTAACCAGAAACGAAAAGACGAATGAGCTTTCCCTTTTATACCAGAGAGGAAAAATGGATATGGCGGGGGCTGCAATGATACCCACGTACGGTTTTGGCTTGCCTCAGCTAGGAGGCGGTTCTAATAAGCTCGGCCGGTCCGTCACGCTATGATGGATGGCGGGTTAGGTGATCGGTTGTGGGAGCAAGCCTGATGGAAGCAGGAGGAGGTCAGCTCCGGGGTGTGTGTTAATCTAGGGAATTGGGGACATTTGCCCAGGCGGCTTCCAAGTTGGCTTGCCAAATTCTCTCATTTTCCCTTGTTTTTTTTTTTTTATTTTCTCTGCTCTCGCTGTATGAAGCCATGTTGAATTCCTCTTTTAAGAAACGGCGCGGTGTTATTGATTACTATGGAGACGGAAGGATGATGGGAAGGAGACTGGAGTGTGTAAGAAAAAGTGAAAAGAGTTAGGCAATGAATAGGTTCAGTGGATGGTCTGTACTATCACGGAGATATAGCTTCTTTATACCAACCAGTGCCCTGACATTGACATGGTCGCCTGGGCTTTGTGATAGTTCCTTTTTCTGACTCCTAAAATCTCGTGAAACTTGAAAGTCGGTCTGGTGAGGGATAGAATTTTGTCGGGTGCAACGGGATGGAGACCAGAACTCTGGCAGAACTCGAGATAAGCTTATCGCCGGTTCATCAATGCCAGCGAGCATTGCCAGGGGGTTATCTGCGTAACGACGCTTGCCCGTCACGTCCACTCGCCTGGCACACCACTACCACCACCTCTTTTGATATTCAGTCCTTTGATACCAGCCGAGGGTGACCTGTGTGTGTGGGGGTCGCGCTATGAAGCCATGCCGTTTCCAGGAACCCTACCTACTTGCGCTCGGTACAGGTTCCGTTATATTATCGTTACCATCAGTTCCCTGATTTAAGCTAACCTGGGTGGAAGCGGGCGGTTGGTTACCTCTACATATCAAGCAGAGCGACCAAAGTGGTGGGAAAGAAAGGAAGAAGAGGGAGTCTGATAAATGGGGTGATTGATAATGGAAGTTCTTCTCTACATACCGAACTAAAAGAGCCCAGAGGGGCCGAGGGGCCCAGTGGGGCTGAGACCTGCAGTAGTTCAAATCGAGTGGTCTTGGTTTGTCTTGGGTGTATCTTGGGGTGTCTTGGTGTGGTGGTGATCCCAGGTTATGAGGCCATAGTATGTACGATGATGGTGTTCCCGTTGAAGAGAGAGGAAGGGTCTGGACCCTCTGCCGGTTCTTTGGACTCTGCTGATGGCTGCCGATGATCTGTATGGTATTCTTCGGCGTTGGCTCCGATTGATTCAGTACCTACCATGGTGAAAGAGTAAATGAAAAATAACATGGGATCTTTGACTTCTGAATCATGTTGTAGTAGAGATGTAGACGACGTCAAACATTCAAGGATTCTACACTATGGAATCGCGCTGGACCCCGCCGCCGCCATGGTCGAACCCCGCCGAACCGAAGGAGCGTGGCCCGCAGAAGAACATTCGGCTGCAGCAGGCCGCAGCAAAGCAGCATGGACCTTGATGGTCTGGGGCTGTCTGTAGAGGTATCTAACCCCAGACGTCCCCGCAACGGCCCGGATAGCCCGCTACAGTTCAGGTGCACTGTACCTGCTACATACCTCTACCTTCCTGCCAAGAGGAACGAACCTTGAGAGATAGGGCTGCCCGGTCCCCTCTCTCATCGCATCTTGCACTTGTTCATCCGATTTCATCCTTCCCTCTCTCTCCCCGCCACACCCGACGGGACAATTACAAGCGCCGACATCCGACATGACGATTCGTCGATGGTCTCGATACGAGATGTGACGATCGAGAAGCTAACTGCCTATCGTTTCGGTTACTGAACATGGCAACGATATCGTGAGCGGTGATAGAGGCCAGCAATCAGCAAAGGAAGTGATCAACGAACGGTGTGCAAGGTGATGACGAGCGATGAGAAGAGAGCAAGAAGCGGGGTGTTTGTGTGGTCGATTTTATCCTTTCCTTTGTTTATCTGATATCGGCCATCTCAATCGTGTTCATCCGATCATCGGATTGAGCGTTTTTGTGGTGCTCGGAAGAACCATCAGACGCTTCTAGGCGAGGAAGAAGATCATGGATATTCTGACAGAAGAACGGGTGGTAGACGAGCGGCAAGACGGGCCTTGATAGTAAGTGCCTATCTCCTTGACTACCATCTCAGTTCAGCTCTATCATACCAGCCAGCTGAGTGTACCGCACCATCATCACGGGCATCATCATGAGAAGAGCTCTCTCAAATGAGCCGTCAGCAGACAGCAAAGTAGCTCTACTACCCCGCCATGAAGACGGAGCTCCCCCTGACGGAAGCTTTGAGAGAAAGAAACATGCCCACGCCACACCATGCGGTTGGTTCACCGACACGAGATCGTTACCCACAAAAAGATCGCTTGCAGCGTCAATCCATGCGATCTGGATTCTGTTTTCTTGTTGATGGCGGGGGTTGCCGTGGCTCCGTGGATGCCGTGTCGTCCAGCCTGTCAAAAAAACAAAAAGTCATGTCACCACTCTCCAATGCGTGAATCAATTGGCATGGTTGACCCACCTTCCGTCATCATCCAACATCAGACCACCCTTTCCCCATTCTCTCAACACCCCGGCCAATTTCAGCCATTACCAGGTAACCATTACTTCCCAGCCGTGTGCTCTCACCACTCACCTCTCCCAGATCTTCCATGCCTACTGCGACAATGGCCTGTTTGATCCTTGGCACTGGGACTGGAAGCCCTTCTCTTGCTTCCAAAACTGGTCGAGTACTCGGGGGATGGAGGGCGGCGTGGCCATTGTTCATCCCCCTCTTTCTGTAAAAGAGGGGGTGGAAATAATCTGGGACAGTAAAATAATCTGGGACAGGCGAAAACGCTAAGAAATTTGGTGGTGACCGGAATGATCAACCGAGGCAACCACCCAGCATTTTTCAAAAAATTTAAGAAAATTCTCAATGATAAAGGGTCATTTCAAAAAGCATTTCCCAAAATTTCATTAATTTTGGTCCAAGGGTTGTTGAGTGAATGGAGATGCAATGCTTTTTGCCAAGCAAATTGTGGTTCGTGTTGCGCATCACAAAAATGCAGCGCTTGGTGAGATATGAGAGGTTGAAGGACTTTTGCTCATACAATTTTCAAATGAAATTTTCAAAATTCTTCCTATTAGTCCTTATTACTTAGAATTCCTTTTTGGAATTTTCTTAGATTTTTTGAAAAATGCTGGGTGGTGGCCTGGGTTGATCATTCCGGTCACCACCAAATTTCTTAGCGTTTTCGCCTGTCCCAGATTATTTTACTGTCCCAGATTATTTCCACCCCCTCTTTTACAGAGGGGGTTGAACAATGCCAAGGCGCCCTACAACCCCCGAGTAGGTTACTTTGGATGCTCCCTTCAGCCCCTTCAGAAGACGATCGTTGGCCAGACTTCAAGACTTCAAGCTCCTGACGTTTTGGCCAGGGCTCTGGCAGCTCCTGGGTATGGGGTATGGGGTTCAGTCATTCAATGCCATTCACCCATTGCTACCCTTGCCGCCAACGGCCTGTCCGCGTACACAACCGTTGGCGTAAACGAGGGTCCTATCACCAGCCGATGAAGCAAGTGATTGACAGGCGACGGGCGGGTTTATGCCCTTTTTGCCGTCCTCGCCGCGTTCGACACCATGGATTCCGCATTGTATTGGAATCTCGTGAGGAGAAAGGCAACCTCAAGTGGACAAGGTTGGTACCAAGTATAGGCACACCACTTCGTCACCATGTTACTATGGTATATGCTGTGTAAGGCCACCAGGGTGAAAGAAGGAGGGTGGTTGTTATAAGAGACGTTGCCCACCTAGATAGTTCCGTTTTCGGGTTCTTCCCTCCTTCGATCATTGTCATCGTCATTCCAAGTGAAACCCCAGACACCAGCTGGAAAGGGTTTCTTCACAACCACCAACCATTACCTGACTTTACTAGTTGGGTTCCTACCTACAACACTATACCACGCCGTACACAACATAGCTCAGCTGCTTCGGGCGACTTCAGCAGGAACTTGCCCAGCATGAGCGATTCGAACAAAGTCGAGATCGAGAGCATTAGCCCCTATGGGCCAGCTCGCTCAACCATCAAGGGAGAGCCACTTAGCAAGGAAGAGATCGAGAAGTACAATGACTTCTTCAAGGCCAGCTTATATCTCAGCTTGGGCATGATCTATCTGCGCGAGAACCCCCTTCTCAAGGAGCCTCTCGACAACAAACACCTCAAAGCCCGTCTCCTCGGCCATTTTGGCTCCGCACCCGGCCAGATCTTCACGTGGATGCACTTCAACCGTCTGATCAAAAAGTATGATCTCGACTCCATCTTCATTTCTGGGCCTGGCCACGGTGCGCCCGCCGTTCTGTCGCAGGCGTACCTGGAGGGTACATACTCAGAGGTCAGTCACATTGGTCCCATGGCCCTCCTTCTCGATTTATGCTGACACTTTTGCCTAGGTATATCCGGAGATGTCGGAGGACGAGGAGGGCATGCAAAAGTTCTTCAAGCAGTTCTCCTTCCCTGGCGGAATCGGCTCGCACGCCACTCCTGAGACACCAGGCAGTATCCACGAGGGTGGTGAGCTTGGTTATTCTGTCTCCCACGCCTTTGGTGCCGTCTTCGACCACCCCAACCTGATTGCCCTCACAATGGTTGGTGATGGCGAGGCTGAGACCGGTCCCCTAGCAACATCGTGGCACAGCACCAAGTTCCTCAATCCCATCACCGACGGTGCCGTTCTTCCTGTCTTGCACCTGAATGGCTACAAGATCAACAACCCTACGATTCTCGCCCGCATCAGCCACAAGGAGCTTGAGAATCTGTTCATTGGCTATGGCTACCAGCCATACTTTGTTGAGGGCGACGATGTCGATACCATGCACCAGGCTATGGCCGCAACGCTGGAGCACTGTGTCCTAGAGATCAGGAAGTTCCAGCAAAAGGCCAGGGAGTCTGGCAAGGCCTTCAGGCCCAGGTGGCCCGTCATCATCCTCCGCAGTCCCAAGGGATGGACCGGTCCCCGCAAGATTGACGACAAGTTCCTCGAAGGCTTCTGGCGTGCTCATCAGGTGCCCATCACCGATGTGCAAACAAATCCCGAGCACCTCAAGGTTCTTGAGCAGTGGATGAAGAGCTACGAGCCCGATCGTATCTTCAAGGATGGCAGGATCAGCGAGGATCTCAAGGATCTCTGCCCGACTGGAACACGCCGGATGAGTGCCAACCCGATCGCCAATGGCGGTACCATCAGGAAGCCACTGAGGATGCCCGACTTCCGCAAGTATGCCCTCAAGGTCGATAAGCCGGCTTCGACCATGGCCGCCAGCATGACCAACATGTCCACGTTCCTCCGGGACATCATTGCCGAGAACCCTACCAACTTCAGGCTCTTTGGTCCGGACGAGACCGAGTCCAACAAGCTTGGCAAGGTTTACGAAGCGGGCAAGAAGGTCTGGTTGGGAGAGTACTTTGATGAGGATCAGGACGGCGGTAACTTGGCCCCTGACGGTCGTGTCATGGAGATGCTCTCCGAACATACTTGCGAGGGTTGGCTGGAAGGCTACATTCTCAGCGGTCGCCACGGTCTCCTCAATAGTTACGAGCCGTTCATTCATGTCATTGACTCCATGGTTAATCAGGTATGTTGCTCCTTCTCATCACACCCATGCGGACATCACAGACTGACATTCTTGCTAGCACTGCAAATGGCTCGAGAAATGCTTGGAGGTCGAATGGCGCAACAAGGTTGCCTCCCTCAACATCCTCCTCACCGCCGTCGTCTGGCGTCAAGACCACAACGGCTTCACGCACCAAGACCCCGGCTTCCTCGACGTTGTGGCCAACAAGAGTCCCGAGGTAGTCCGCATCTACCTCCCGCCCGACGGCAACTGCCTGCTTTCTGTCACGGACCACTGCCTGCGCTCATCCAACTACGTCAACGTCATCGTGGCCGACAAGCAGGAGCACCTGCAGTACCTGAACATGGACGACGCCATTATCCACTGCACCAAGGGCATCGGCATCTGGCCGCAATTCAGCAGCGACCGCGGCGAGGAGCCGGACCTGGTAATGGCCTCCTGCGGCGACATCTCGACGCACGAGTCGCTGGCCGCCATCGACCTGCTGCTGCAACACTTCCCTGAACTGAAGATCCGGTGCGTCAACTGCGTCGACCTGTTCAAGCTGATCTCGCACGAAGAGCACCCGCACGGCCTGACCGACGCCGAGTGGACCTCCCTTTTCACCGACAACAAGCCCGTCATCTTCAACTTCCACTCCTACCCGTGGCTCGTCCACCGCCTGACCTACAAGCGGCCCGGCTCTCAAAACGTGCACGTGCGCGGATACCGCGAGAAGGGCAACATTGACACGCCTCTCGAGCTGGCCATCCGCAACGGCACTGACCGGTTCAGTCTCGCCATGGAGGCTATCGACCACATGACGGGTCTGCTGGGTAACCGCGGAGCGGCGGCGAGGGAGCAGTTGAGGAACGAGCAGCTGAAGGCCAAGGCGATGGCGTTTGAGGTTGGTATGGACCCGCCGTTTTTGAAGAACTGGACGTGGCCGCATACGGGGCTGTGGAGTAAGGGGCAGCCGAGGGTGGCTAGTGAGCAGCATATTCAGTAAAGAGGGAGATAGTCAGGGTCATGAATAAGATAGAGTGTTAGAGGGAACCCAAATAGAGAAAGAGTTGCGTTATAGGAAGAGTTGGTTAGAGGAAGAATGGGTTAGATGAGGTGTTACTTGCTGAGATGGTAAGGGCTGGAAGAAAAGCGAAACGGCGTTGGGATGCGCCTTGGAAAGGAAGCACAAGGGGAAATTTTTACGACTTGATGATATTTTTTGCCAGCATTCTTTTTCTTTTTTTTTGTTTTGGAGAGTAATAAAAGTTCAGATTTTCCTTTCCTATTCTATGCTAGTATTACAACTACCGGTGTTTGTCGTGCCCGATATGTGTCGTTTGATCTTCGCTATCGCTAGAATATTACGTCCATCATGCTTTATAAGGGTACTCTCTGTTCCAATTCGCCAACAACCAACTACGACAGCTGATTAACAGTTGTACAATCTTCCGTAGTATAGTGGTCAGTATGTGAGCTTGTCAAGCTTGAACATCTCAGTTCGATTCGCTCGAGACCCGGGTTCAATTCCCGGCGGGAGAGACCAATATTTTCTTTTTTTTGCAAATTTCCGCGCTTGAGGATTCTTATAAAATTGGTTACATCTTGGACTACCTCGACTTTTTTTACTTTGGTAATTCCCGACTAGCTAGATACCAAAACTAGGTAATCTAAGAGTTTGCTGATAGTGGTTATGTCCGTGTTATCTTAGTTGAATTTGCATTGATGCGTGAAAGATCGAGATATATTCTTGTCGGAAAACCTAGTATTGTATCTATTGCATGCAGGGATTACAAGTGGTATCGTAACCTCTAACCAACTTTAATCAACTCTAAACGACTTTGACGTTATAGTTGTAGCTTTGTGCGTTAGTCCTAAATTAAGGGAATAGCTTTATTTAATGGTGGCTTTAAGAAGACGTAATACTTTAGTTTATAAATTTGTATATAAACCCTTAAATTCCCTCGTTTAATAGGGATTAATTCAATAGAGATTTTTTAAACCTCTTTAAATTAATCTATTTAATTACTTTAATAGATTTTTTATTACCCCTGATAGTATTTCCGATAATTAATAATCTAAATTGCGCCTCTATTTCGCTACGAAATTTAGAAATATTATTATTCCCTTTATATTTCTATTATACTTCTATTTCAACTTTTTAATTAAATTATATTTTTAATAAAATACTATTTAATTCTATCTACTTTACCTTTATTTTATACTAATTCTCTTTAACGTTCTTTAATATTTATTATATTTTATTATTATTGGTCAATATTATTAAAAATATTATTATATCCAACGGTCCTATTTGTTACGAGCGACGTAGTCACGAGAGACAAGCTTAATACGTTGAATCTAGGTCTATTATAGAATTATAAAATGAAGAAGAAAAGAAGAAACGGGCAAAGGGCGCGCCCCGCGCCAGGGTTTTATACCTAGGCGCAGAAGCGATACGCTATTACGTACGCCGGTACAATCAACCTTTAATAGGTGACCGCCGAGTGATAACCGAGCCGTCGGATTGGGTATTTCGTACCTTTGTACCGGGACGACCCTATCCGCTAGCGCTATAATATTACCCCCCCCTTTTAAAGAAAATTCGCCCCAAATTTTTAAAAAATTAGCAAATTTATTATTATATATAAAGTAGGTCCTTTATTTCCTAGCCCCCACTATCCTTCTTAATTTCTTCGTACCCTTTTTTAATAATATATTATTATTTAAATAGTTTTTATCGAATTTTTCCACTTCCGTTTTTTATAATTATTCTTTTAAATATAATAATAAATTAGGGTATTTTGGGTATACTTTATAGTGGGCTCGTAATAATTTAGGTAAGTTTTTAAAATTCCCGGCGTTATAAAATTTCGGATCCGGATTATACCCCTTCTAATTTATTTAATATTAAAATTTGTTAAAATATATTCGAAACATTAAAATTTCTTTTACCTCTTATTTAATATCGTTTTTTATATATTCCCTTATCGGCCTTTTTAATTTCTAACCGGGTAATAAATTATTAAAATATTTCCGAAATTTATCGGTATAAAAAATATTTATTCTTCTCTAACCCTTTAATATTTTTAATTTAAATAAATAATTATACTTTTCTTTAATTTTAAAATACTAATTCGTTAAAGGAAAATCGAATTTATAATTTAATCGGTCCGTAAATTCGCTCCGTTTAATAATAAATATTCTATTACCGAATCCGAAATTTAAAACGCGTCGATATTTATTTAATTATTTAATTATCTATTTTTAAATTTTAATAATAAATTCTTTCATTTTATTTACGTATTTTCGGATCCGATTTATTAAACTTTATACGTTTTCCCGGTTAAACTTTTTTTTAATTATTAATTATATATTATTAAAATTAATTCGAATTTCCCAATTTAAAATTCCGGGTATTAGGAATCCTTTTATATTTTATTTAAATTATTATATAATATTCCTATTTATATTATATTTATTACCGAAATCGCTTTTAATTAATTATTTTAAAAATAATTAATAAAAGGATAAAAACGTTAATCGAAGTATTTATTTATAATTTCGGCCTACCTTATAATTTAATTATATTTTAAAGAGGCTAATTTTTACTTAATATTTAAAATTTTAATTAATTCGTTTATAAAATCCGATATAAATTAGAAGTTTCTATTCGAGATAATTTCGCTTAATAATCCGTAAATATAGTAAAGGCCTTCATAATATATATAGGTTACGTCCCGGGCTATTACCGTTATAAAATAAAGGATAATTTATAATATTTTATTTAATCGGTCTATTATTACGAATACGTTATCGAATCTTTATTTATCCTTAAATATAATTTTAAAATCTACGATTAAATTTTATTAAATACGCTCAATTATCAGGATAGGTTCTAATTTACTAAGGGTTTTATCCCGGGGAAATTTCGAAATATAATATATTATATAGTTAATAACGAAGTAATCGACGTTATTAATTATTTTTAACTATTAATATTATATAAATATTAAGCATCTTATTTTATTTCGGCCTAAATAAGCGGTAATAATTTTTATATATAATTCGTAGATAATTTAAATTTTTAAGGTATTAGGTAGTATAATAAATTTGTCGAAATGGGTAAGAATTTTATTAGTAATAAATCGATACCCGTTTTCCCCCCTTTTAATTATATTTCGATAAATTTCTAAATCCGGGTATATTTTATTCTCGAAAATAAGGCGATCTATAAGTAAATAACTTTCTAATCGTTCCTCTCGAATTCGTTTTACGATTTTAAGGTTAATTTTTATAATAGCCGTACTTGAAAATATAATCGATGCGTAAACCGTATTAATATTATTAATTATATTATTAGGCTATATTATTTAATTATTATCGAAATTTTTAAAAATTTAAAGGGTCCTTTATACCTTTTATTTTACCTTTTAATTCTTTAAATCCTTTATTTTCCTTAATAATACGTCCGCTACACTATTTTCCTTTCTTAGCCAGTAAAAAATAATAAAATAATATTAGAATAGGAATTCGGCTTATCCAGTTTATTATAAATTCAAAAACTTTTTAATATTAAATTATTTAAAGGCTTCGTTATCCATTAAAATTAAAAAGGGCTCGTATAAATTAATAAATTCGGTTTTCTAATATTATAAAGTTCTAATAATAATTATTAATTTTTTATTATAAATAAAATAATTATATTCTACGCCGTATATTACGGGTAAACACGACCAAGGTAGGTAGAATAGGATATACAATATTATACGAGGAAGGAAAAAAAGAAAGGGAGCGAAGCTATACGCGGGTGGCTACCTTTATAAAGGTACGGCGCACAGACCATACGCGCGTAGGGCGCGCGTAGTCATGTAACCGGGACCGCGACCGTATCGCTATATAATTACGGCGGCGGGCTAACCGAATAAGGTTGTAATTATTTTAATAATAATTATAATTTTAGTATAGGTATGTAATTAAATTACGTATAATTATTAAATTAAGCCTATAATATTACTTTTAATTAAAAAAAGCCGTATAATTAATTATTATTATATAAAATAATAAAAATCCTTATTAAACTTATTATTATACTTCGAAAAGTTTTTATAGCTGCGGCGGTCTTTAACCGTAGCGACCTCCTCTTTACCTCCTTTTATTCTTCGGTTGGAGTTTTTATATTTTCCGCTAATAAATCCCCCTTTTCTAATAGTATTTTTAATTCCTTTAATTTTTATATTTCTTCCTTAAGCCTTTTCCTTTCGGTTTTAACCCAATTTGGCGGTACTAGGGCGTCGGGATATTTTTTATAAAATTCTTTAATTTTTTTTAAGTATATTATTATATTAATATGCAATTATTAATTAAATTTATAAAGGGGAGTTTAAATAATGTAATATATTTAATAACCCTTTTCCTTTTTATATTTATCGATTTCTACGAAATCCTATTTAAAAAAGTCTTCGCTATTATTTATTCGGCGTATAATCTTCTTTATATTAGTACGAATATTTTATTATTATTATATTTAGTTTAATAACCCCGTTAGTAATTAAAATTTTACTTTATTTATATTAAAAGTCCGTCCGTATTTTATATTAATTAATAATTTAAGAATAATAGAATAGGTATTAATTTTAACGATTAGGAAAAGATTTTCGAAAAGCGGAGTAAATTTAACGTATAGGCGACCGGTTTCGAAATTTTAAATATCGAAAAGGATTATATCGCCTAATTTATAAATTAGGGCGTCCGATTTCCTAATATTAATATTATTTTCGTAATATTATTATATTTATTTTACTTTAATTATTATAAAATCGAAAATAATCTTAAATTATTCTATTATTTTATAAATTTTAAAGAATTCGGTCTTTTAAATCTTCAATAATTCGGGAGGGTAAAGGGTAACCGGTTCGATACTTATATATAAATTAAAATTATAATTAATAAAAAAGGGGGATATTCCTATAATTTTAAAAACGATATTATTTCTTATAAATTCCGCAATTAATAATTAATCGACCTAATTATTTTAAATTTAATTAATATATATCTTTAAATAACGTTCTATTTTAGCGTTAATACGTTCGGTTTAATTATTAATAAATAAATAAAAAACGGACGAAAATTTTAAATTTACTTCTAATTTTAAAAATAGAATTTTCTAAAATATTAAAATAAATTATATACCGCAATTAGAAATAATAATATTAAATACGCCGTAAAGGTTATAAATTCTATTAATAAAATATTCTATTAAATCCTCCGTTATTAAAATTTTATAAGGGATAAAATAACGTATTTTAATTAATTAATCGATAATTATTATAATATATTTAAATTCTTATCCCTTCCGAAAATAGGGTATTAATAAGGTAATATAATTAATAGAAATATCTTTCTATAGCGCGAAAAGAATGGCCAATAATTTTAATAAATTATAAGAAGAATATTATAAGGGTTTTATTTTTATATATTAAAAGTACGCTTTATAATACGTTTTAACGGATTAATATATTTTTGGTTAAAAGTAAAATTATAATAATAAGTAGAAAATTTTTTCTCTATTTAAATACTTTATTAATAGCGAATCGTAAATACGTTAAAAGAATTATAAATAAAGAATAGAATTATTAAAGTCTATAATAATAATATTCTTAAAATAAATACGTTTTTAAATAGCGTAATATTCTACGAACGAAGTTTTTACTATTTATTTACGTACTTCCTTTAATTATACGCGATAATTAAGGTCCGATAAGTAAATTAAAACGTTTTATAAAAAAGTAAACTTTTTATAAAATTCCGTTATTAAATTATTTATTAATTTTTCGTTTAAAATATCCAATTCGTATAAATATTTAATTCTTATTAACTCTTCTAATTCTATTTCTTTTAGAGCTTTATATTTATAACCGACGAAGTTTCTTACGTCCGGTTCGTCCTCCGGTTCTAAAATAAAAGCGCTATTAATAAAGAGGTTTTTATTTAATAGGACTTTATTACATACTAATAGCCGCTCGTTATTTATATTCTTAAGGATATTTTTTAAATTATAATTAAGGGCGTTAGGGCGAATTTGGAAGGAATTTAATTAATATTTAATTATAAAATTAAAACGAAATAAAAATTAAAATTACTTTATATAGTAGGGCGTTAATTACTTATTAATTATAAATATTTTTAAATTCCGATAATTTATAAGGATTTTAAACGGTTATTATATTCCTTTAAATTCCGGTTTCTATTCTTCTAATATTTTAATAATAGTTAGTAATTTTTTTTTATAAATATTATAATTATATTCGGCGGCGGAATATTTTTAATTAAAATAGGTAACCGGTCGTAAAATACTATTATTATTATATTGTAATAAAATTCTTCTATAAATTTAATTTAAAGCGTCTATTTCTATAATAATTAATTTAAATTAATTATAAATACGTAAAATTAATCTATTTATAAAGGCTTTTTTTAATACCTCGAAAAAATCTTAATACCGCTTTATTTATTTTTAATTTACGGGTACTATTTTCTTAATTAATTTATAAAGTAATTTTACTATAATCGAAAAGTATTTTATAAAACGTCGGTAGAAATTAGCGAAATTTAAGAAACGTTATAGCGAATATTTAAAATCGGGAGCTTATTATATTATAATAGCGGTAACCTTTTCGGGATTTATTTCAATATTACCGGGCGTAATAATTAGGCCTAAATACTTCGTATATATTATATGAAATTCGTATTTATTAATATCGATTTACAATCCTACTTTAATTATTCGTTCTAAAACTTTATTAATATACTATTCGTATTCCTCTTTATTATTAAAATAAATTAGGATATTATTAAAATACGCAATTATATAAACGTTAAAGATATTATATAAAATATTATTAATATAATTTTAAAATGTATTTAGCGTATTTTGAAAATTAAACGGATAAATTAAAGATTCGAATAAATTAAAACGAATAATAAATATAATTAACTATTCGTAACCCTCTTTAACCTGTATTTAATTAAATATAATAATAATATTTAATTTAATAAAGATTTTTATTTTATAAATCGAATCTAGGGTTTCCTTAATTAATAAGAATAGGTAGCGGGATTTTAGGGTAATATTATTAATACTTTTATAATTTATATAAATTCGGATTCCGTTACCCGGTTTTTTAATTAAAAGGATAGGGGTAATTATAATTAATTATAAAGGACGGATAAAATTCTTACGAAGATTATTATTAATTTATTATTTAATAACCGAAGTTTCGATAAAGAATATTAAACGAACGCAAACGTTAAATAACTTAGCGTTTAATAATAATTTAATTTTATAATTATAAATACGATAAAGTAGGATTTCCTTTATTAATTGGGGTAGGAAAGTTAGAATATTTTTATAATATTATTCGGAGACTTTGGTTATAATTTCTTTTTTTAATAATATTAGCCGTCGATTCTTTTTAAAAAATTTCTTCGTATCCTCTTTTATAATTTTATTAAAATTAATTTATTTAACGATTTTAATTATTATAATTTAATAAATAATTTCTTTATATATAAGAGTATTTTAATTAAAATTATTTATTAGGTTTAATAATTTTATTAAGACTGCGGCTTTAATATTATTTTCGGAACCGTTACCCGCTATAGCTTTAATAAAATTATAAAGGTTCTTTAATAATATATCCTTATATTTCTTACTTTCCTTATTTTAAATATCGTTAATAATTTTTTCGATTAAAGTAATTTCGTTAAATTCGTAGATAGCGGCTAAACGTTCGAATTCCGCGTACGTTATAATTATAAATTATAAATTATCCTTTTCGTATAGGAAATTAAATATAATAGCGTTAAATTCCTTAATATCCTTTAAATCTAATAGGTTATCTACCGTTTTAAACGAATAAGGACCGTATTTGTAATATATATCGGTTAATATACGTTAATTATTTAATTTAATATAGAGTTCGTAAATTATAAGGCTCTTAATTTTAACGAAGAGAATAATTATTTTTAAAATATTTTAAACTTTAATACTAACCAAATTAATAATTAAAGCTTTAAGCAAAGCGGTATTACAGCGAGCGGGAAGTTAAGAGGGTTCGGGAATAAATAAATCGTAAATAAGAGCGGAATTAATTTAGGGAGCGGGCTTTTTTTAAGGAATAAGCTTCTTCATTTAAAAAGCGGACTTCGTTTTAAGAACGGCTATAAATATAATTATCGGGGCTAGTTTTTATATTATAATTAAAGAAATAACTTTAGGAATTAGCGTATTTTTTTAAAAGGGGGTTATTATTAAAATAAATTTAAAGGAAGTTTTAATAGCGGCGATTATAATATTATTAGAAATAGTATATAATATTACGGTTAATTCGTTAAATAAATTTATAATAAAATAATAATTATAATAATATTTAAATTATATATTATATATATTATAATTAATTTTAAATTTATAGAATTATATTTATAGGAAACCTAAAATTATAGGGTATTTAGGGGAAATATTATATATTAAAAAGGTAACGATTTTATTATAAAATCCGATACGGAATTTAACCCTTACCCTTTTAGAAATAACGCCTTTAATTATATTATCGGTTAAAATTAACCTCTTTAGGCATTAAAATTTAAAACGCGGAAAGTTATTTTTTATTATAAAAGAACGGTCGATAAAAGCGAATATAAAATATTTATTATTAACGAAAATAATATAATAATCTTTACGTAAACCGGTTATTACGTAAGAAAAAAGGAATATTAAATTTAGGGTAATAAAATTATTTAAAAATTAAATCTATATTTCCTCTAAACCTTTTAATTCCGAGGAATTTAAAACCTTATCCTTTTTAATTAGGAATTATAATAACCGCTAAGGCCTTTATATACGATTAAGTATAGAAACTATTCGTTTTTTAGAATATTATAATATTTTTTACCTTCGGCGGTCGGAGTAGCGGGGGTAGTAAGGGCAATTAAAATAGTATTAATAGCGCGGACTTTAATTTATTAACTTTAATTACGTTTTTTCTTCTTTTTATTACTTTTACCCTTACTATTTTAACGGCCCTTATTACTATAATTTATCGAATTAATATAATTATAATTAATATAACCCTTTTAATTATAATAGCGGTAGAGGCCTTTACGTATACGTTAATTAAAGATATCTTTATAAATAAATATAGCTAAATCGACGGCGTCCAAATTTATTTTATTATTATTTTAATTAATAAAAATATTATCGGGATTAATACGAGGGGCGGAATTAGAATTAATAATAGAAACGGTATTAATAATAAATAAATTAAGGGCGCAATTAACTATCTTTTAATAGTAATCGGTATTTTCGAAATTAATAGTAATAATATAATATAAATCGAATTAAACGTAAAAATCGTCGGCGGCCGGAGGGTTATAATAAATAAAACCATTGCGAAAATATTTATTAATTTTATTACGAAAGTAATAAACTTTTATAACGTCGTTATAATTAATTAAATTATAAAAATTAATAAATTCTTATTTAAATTCGGTAAAGGGGCGGTTTTTTATATAATATTCTTCGAAACGGCAGTTAGCGTCGTTAATTAAATTATTATTTTTAAAATATTTAATTAAATAATTTATAAATTCCTTTTTAATTTTTTAATATTAAATATCTTCAAATTTATTATTTTAAATAGCCTAAAATTCCTTATAAATATTAAATAAAATTTTAAAGCCTAAAAATATAACCGTTTTAATAATTTTAATACCTTTATTAGGGTAGAAGAGGGTATCGACTTTCTATTAGGATTAAATATAAAAATACTAAGCGGCGAAAATCTTATAGCGGGTAGCGGCGCTGCTAAATTCCTTTCTTATAAAAATAAAAGGGTTATTAATAATTTAATAGTAGCCGGATATAATATTAATATTAGTAATTTTATTTATAATATTCGTATTAAATTAAATTATAAATTTCGAAATAGTATTATAAAGGGTATCGTTACGCTTATTAATAATAAATTTATCGGCTTTAAAGGATTAATACTTAATAATAAACTAATAATATTTAAAATTTACGTCGTCGAACGTATTTTAAACGTCGTTAATAATATAGCGGCTAATAAATACTTCTTCATAATAATCTTTAATAATAAATAGAATTTTAACGTAAATATAAATAATAAATATAATAATTGAGCGGAAAGCGGGGTATCCGGTAATAATATTAATACTAGATAAATAATCTTCGGGGATTATTTCCTTATCCTTATCTTCTTTAACGGTAATAATAAAATTATTAATACTTTAAAAAATAGGAAATTCGTATAGGGTAGTAACGTAAATATTAATATTGTAAATAAATAAATCGTTTATTATAAATAGTTTATTAATATTTAAAGAGCGAAAAATCGTAGGGAATTTATCGTCGCTTCCTAAAAAGTACGTAAGATCGCTATTACTACTTATATTAAATATTAACGAACGGAGAGAAAATTTACAATTTATAAAACGATTTTAAAAATAAAAAGAGAAAAAAAGACGCGGCGTTTACCTTTATCTATTAAATAAAAAAAAAACTACCTTTATTCTTTAAATAAAGGGATACGGCTCTAATAAATAATTAACGGTCGAAGTTATTATAACGAAGGAAATTACCCTAATTATTAAAAAAAAAGAAAATATTAGGCTTAGTAATTTATAAATAAAGCGATTTTAATATATTTAAATAATCGAAAATTATACGTTATAAACGTAATAATAAGGTATAATATATTATTACGGGTAAATACGATTAAAATAAATAGAATAAGATATATAATATTATACGAAGAAAGAAAAGAAGAAAGGGAGCGAAGTTGTACGCAGGTGGCTACCCTTATAAGGGTACGGCGTATAAACTATACGTGCATAGGGCGCGCGTAGTTATATAATTAAGACCGCGACCGTATTACTATACGACCGCGGCGGCGGGCCAGCCGAGCAAGGTTATAATTATCTCAGCAATAATTATAACCTTGGCACAGGCACGTAACCAAGTTACGTACAATTACTAGGCTAAGCCTATAACACCGTATATTATTTTTAAATAAAAGGTAATCGATTACTATTTATTATTAATTAATTATAATAGTATACTAGTTATTATTTTATTAAATACGTCCATCTCTATATATATTAGACGTTCGTATTAGAAATAGGTTAAGATAAGCGCTAATAATAAACGACTTTTAAATTCTTTAAACGTAATTTAATAATCTTTATTTTAATTAAAGACTTTTCCTTTCTTAATTATAATTATTAAAAATATTGTTATTCGATTATAATCCTTAATAAAACGCCTATAGAAGTTATAAAAATTTAAAAAAGATTATATCCCTTATATATTCGTTAAAATTTATCAATCCTTTACAATTACGATCTTTTAGAAGTTTATTAATACGTTATTAATTTTAATAATAAAATTTAGGAATTTAATCTTCTTAATATAAAATTCGTATTTATTTAAATCCGCCTATAAGCCGGCCGCTTTTAACCTCGCTAATACCTTTTTAATATAGATTTTATATTTTTCTAAATTATTCGAAAAGATAAGAATATTATTAATATATATATTATAAAAATCGTTAAAATATTTTATTAAAATTTTGTTAATATACCGTAAAAAGGTAAACGGACCGTTAATTAATCCGAAAAGTAGGACTTTATATTTATAAACGTTATATTTTATTCGGAATATTATTAATTCTTCGTTATCCGGGTATATACGTATTTAATAGAATATTTATTGGATATTTATTTTCGAAAAAATTTTTACCTAATTAATTCGGGCGATAATTTCGTCGATAAAGGGTAATAGGTATTTATTTTTTCGAATAATAGCGTTAAATTTCTAATAATTTATATAGAATTTTAATTTACCGTTAACTTTAGGTATAAAAAGGATAGGCGCCGCTAATAATATTAAATTACTTTCGATAAACCCTTCAATTAATATTTTATTTCTATACTTTCGATAAGCCTTTAATTCGTTAATTAATATTTTATATAATAAGTTATAATTAAAATCCTTTAATTTTATACCGTCCATTAAATCGATTTTATAATTATTAGTATAATAATCCGGTAAAATATTAAATTCCTTTTTATTAAATACGTTTAAATATTTATAAATATATTTAAAAATTTCTTTTTTAATTCGTTTATATAATTTTATTTTATTTTTAATAAAAGTTTATTTTTTTCGGTCGTTAATAAATCGGTCAAATTTATAAAGGCTAATAATTTTTATATATTCTCGTTTAATAAATATAAAAAAAGCGTTAATATTAATAACAGCGAAGTCATTATAATATTTATATTATTTTACGCCGTTGAGTTTTAATCGGTATTAGCTATGCGTATTTTCTTTTTAATAAAGATTATTTTTTCGTTCAGTTTCGAATATTTCGATATATTTTCGTCGCGTAGGTATTATATTATCGTTTTCCCATCATAGGGCGCGTTAATTTATTAATTCGCATTCTATCTTTATTAAATTTTCGTCCTCTCCTAATCGAACGGGTCTTTCTTTAAATTCTTCGAAGAATTCGATCGATTAGCCGTATTTCGTTAAAAGCGATAATAAGGGAATTATATCGGCGAAAGCTTCGAATTCGAAAATCCGTTTATTAAATATTAAGAAAATAATAATTATTTTATCGAAAATTAATTTAATATTAACAATATCTATCAAGATTTTATATTTCTTTAATTAATATTTACCTAAAATAACGTCGTAGCCCGAATTAACGATAATTATTACTTCTTTATTAAATTTTTAATTTTGTACCTTAATCGGTCCTTTTAAATATTAATCGATCGTTTTATTATATTATCCGGTATAACTTCCTACGGCGTAAAGTTAGAATTTATATAATTTTTTTATTTTTTATTTTATTATATTATTTATAAAATCCTTATTTATAAAGATATTACTATTTACTCCCGAATTAATAAATATATCGTTTGTAAATAAGGTTTTTTTATTATTATTTATTATAATATAAGATATAATTAAGGCTAATTTATTTAAATAGTCTTTTAAAAATCTTTTATTTATTTTTATTTTTTCCGGTAGTATTTTTTTTAGGTTTTTTCTAAAATAAATATTTATTAATACAATCCTTAGGAGGGAATTTAATATTTTTAAGGTAATTAATTTTCTACTTTATTATCGGTTAATTTATCGTTTTCTTTATTTTTACAATTATAATAATCGACGAATTCGTTAATATAATTGGGGTTATTATTATAGTAATTAAAATAATTATAAAAATAGTATTTAATTTCTTTATATACGAAATATTTATTTTCTTCGAATAATTTATAGGCTTCTTTACGAATTATATCGGGGGCGCGATAGGAATTACTTTAATTACCGTTATTAGTATTAATATTACTATTAATAATATTATTAGAATTCTTATTAGAAGTATTAAAATTTTAAATTTTATTAAATAAGTTCGAAAAAGAGGAGGTATTTTTATCCTTTTTTTTATTATCCTTTTTAATTTTATTATTATAAAAAATACGTTAATTAATTTTAACCGCCTTCTCAATTATTAAAATATATTAATTAAAGGTTATATCCTCTTATTTATATCCTTAAAAAAGGGTATTTTAAATATTACCGGGGAATTTCTAATTGAATTTTTATTTTTATAAATTAGGCGGGCGATTATATTTTCCGGCTAGGCGAACGAATTTATTATAGAATTCCTAAAAATCACCGTTTATTTCGAATTTTAAATTATTAAATTTATAAATAACTTTCTCTTTATAATTATAATTATATTACAGGGACAGTCAATACAAGGGTAGGTAGTAGATATAGATATGTATAATTATATAGAGGAAGAAAGAGGAAAGGAAGAAAGTGTACGTGGGAGGCCCGCCCTTTATAGGGCGCGACGGGAACGCGCTAATTATACGCGGTCAGGTGACCCTAACCGTATAGGCAGTAAATAGTAACGTAATATCCTATACGGGCGGGACTATCCCGAATATAATAATACGTCTTAAGAAGCGATTATTATACGAGTATAAATACGTAATAATAATATACCAATTACGTATAATTACGGCTAGGCCTATAATATTACCTCCCTTTAAAAGAAGTTATATAATTAATTATTATTATATAAAATAATTAAAATCTTTATTAAAAAAGTCTTTATAGCCGCTATTTTTAAATATAGTAACCTTTTCCTCTTACCGTATTCTTCCTACTATATTTCTATTTCCGTTTCCGGGGCCTCTTTTAGCGTTATAACCGTATCTTCTTATATTCTTCCCGCCTCCCGGGCTTCCTATACCTCTTACTTCCTCCGTTTCCTCTCTTCTTCGAATTATTACGGTAGTATTAGGGTATTTAAATTTTCCTCGTAGAATTGGCGTATATATTCCGGATATATTAAAACGTTATTTTTTAATTATTAATTAGGGGTGTAAAAAAATGCTTATATAATATAATATTTTTAAAAACGGCCCTCCTTCTTATAGCCGTCGATTTTAATAAATTCCTATTTAATCTACTCTTTACTGTCGTTAATATACTTTAAAGTCCGATTATAATTCGTTTATATATTTTTATTTAATTATAATTATTTTAATAATTTATTATTTAATTAACGTTTAACTTTATTAACGTAAAAGGTAGGATTATATTTTATATTACTAGGGAATTTGAATATAACGGTATAGGTATTAATATTAATAATTATAAAAGGTTTTTCGAAAAGCGGTACTAATTTAATATAAAGGCGGCCGGAATTGAAATTAATAATATCGAATAAAACCCAATCTCTTAATTTATATACTGGGGCGTTTAATTATCGGGTATTAATATTATTTTTATAACGTTATTAAGCTTTTCGGGCGTTTATTATAACGTAATCGAATATTTCTTTAAAACGATTAACGATTTTATAAGCTTTAAAATATTCTTTCTACTATATTACCGAAATTTCGGGGGGATAAAGTACCGTTAATTTAACGCCTATACGGGGGTTAAAATTATAATTAATAAAAAAGGGGGAAATACTAATTATTTTGGAAATTTAATTATTATTAATAAATTCCGCGAATAATAATTAATCGACTTAATTATTTTATACCCAAATAATATATATCTTTAAATACCGTTCTATTTTTGCGTTAATATATTTAATTTAATTATTTATTATTAAATAAAAAGCGGAAGATAATTTTAATATAACCTTTAACCGTATTAATAAAGCGTATTAAAATATCGAAATAAATTAAATACCGCGGTTAAAAATAATAGAATTGGGGAAGCTATATAAATTATATACCCGTTCGATAAAATATTCGGCTAATTCTTCGGTAATAAAAATTTTATAAGGGATATAATAGCGTATTTTAATAAAATAATTAATTATTATAATAACGTATTTAAATTTTTAGCCGTAACGTAAATATAAAGTAAAAGGGGTAACGTAATCGATAAAAATCTCCTTCTAAACGGTAAAAAAGACGTTTAATAATTTTAATAATTTATAAAAGGAATAGTATAACGGTTTAATCTTAATATATTAAAAATATACTTTATAATAAATATAAACCGATTAATATATTTTTAATTAAAAGTACGAATAAAATAATAAATAGAAAATTTTCTCGCGATTTAAGTAATTAATAGAAAGGGCGTTATAAATACAGCGGATTAATTAAAATTATAATTCTATATCTTTTAAATTAACGATAATAGTATTATAGTAATAGGCTCGCCCTTATACTATTCGGTACTTTATAAACGTAATCTTTATTATTTATTTTTATACTTCTTTAAATTAAATACGGCGTTCAAAGTCCTAAAAATAAATTAAAAAGTCTATAAAAAAGACGGATTTTTTATAAAATTTAATAATAAAATTATTTATAAATTTCTCGTTAAAGACTTCTAAATTATAAAAATATTACGTACTTATATTAATTTCGGAATCCGCTTCCGCTTTTATATTATTTAATATTTAAACCCTATTAATAAATATATTCTAATCGAGAAATACTTTATTATAGGCGAATAAATATTTATCTCCTTCGTAGGGAATATCCTTTAATTTATAATTAAAGGTATTAAATCGGACTTAAAGGGAACCCGGTTGATATTTAATTATAAAATTAAATTATAATAAAAATTAAAATTACCGTATATACTAAAAGGAGAGTTATTTATTAACGGTAAATATTTTTAAAATTTTATAATCCGTTAATACTTCGAAAAGTTATTATACGTTTTCGAATTTTAATTTCTATTCCTTTAATACTTTAATAATAATAAATAATTCTTTATTATAAATATCGTAATTACTTTCGGCCGTTATATACCGTTGGCTAAAGTAAATAATTAAACGTAAAATACCTTCGTCGTTATATTACGAAAAAATACCGCCGTATACCTAATTAGAAGCGTCGGTTTCGACGATTATTTATTTAGATTAATTATAAATTCGCAAAACGGGACCCGTAATAAATATTTTCTTAAAGGCGTCGAACGATTTTTAATACTATTCGGTTTATATTTATATTATTTTATTTATATCCTTCTTCGTAAATTCGTATAATAATCCTACAATAATAGAAAAATATTTAATAAATCGTTAGTAAAAATTTATAAAATTTAAGAAACGTTAAAGGGAGCGCTTAAAATTTAGAACCTCTTAAATAATAATTATAATAACCTTTTCGGGGTTTATTTTAAAATTATTAAAAATAATAATTAAACCTAAATATTTCGTACGGGTAATATAAAATTTGTATTTATTAATATCGAATTAGAAGTTTACTTTAATTATATAATTTAAGACTTCCGTAACGTAACGAACGTAATCTTCTTCGTTATCGAAATATACTAAAATATTATTTAAATAAATAATAGTATAAACGTTTAAAATATTATAAAATATATTATTAATATAATTCTAAAACGTCTTTAATACGCCCTATAGACCGAATAAGTAAACTATTAATTCGAAAAGGCCGAAACGGGTAATAAACGCCGTAAATTATTCGTATCTTTCTTTAACCCAAATACGATTAAACGTAATAATAACGTCGAATTTAATAAAAATTTTCGCTTTATAAATAGTATCGAATATTTTTTTAATTAATAATAATAAATAGCAGGATTTTATAATAACGTTATTAATATTATAATAATCGACGTAAATACGGACTCCGCCGTTAAATTTCTTAATAAAAAGGATAAAGGCCGTAATAGCGGATTAAGAAGGCTAAATAAACTTCTTTTAAAAATTAATATTAATTTACTTTTTAATTATAATTACTTTAATAAGCGTAATACGTCGGGGCTTTATATTAAACGGTTATTATCCTAATAATAATTCGATTTTATAATTATAAATATAATACGGCGGAACTTCTTCTACTAAACGAGGAAGGAAAGCCTTAATATTCTTATAATATTTAATTAAAACCTTAACTTTAACTTCGTCGTCGGACTTAATAAATTTATTACTCTTTTCTAAAAAAATCTTTATATCCTCTTCGATAATTTTAACAACGTAAATTTATTTAAAAACCTCTTTATATATAAAAATATCCCGGTTAAAATCCCCTATTAAATTCAATATTTTTACTAAAGCAACGGCTTCCTTATCCTTATCGGAATTAATATTACCGGCTATTATATCGACGAACGGATAAATAAATAATAGTAAAAAGTATTTATACTATTCCCTTTTACCGTTTATAATATTATTTATTATATCCTTTATTAATTCTTCGACGTCTATTAATTCCGAAATTGCAAATAACCGTTCCAACGCGGCGTAATTAATAATTAAAGGCTTAAAATTCTATTTCTTATATATATAATTAAACGTAATAGCATTAAACTCTTTAATATCGGCCGTATTAAATATATTATTAATACGTATAAAATATCGTAATTATATCGGGCGTACTATTCTAATAGAAATATAATAGTTATTTAAATGAATATATAATTCGTAAACCGCAGGGCTTTTAATTTTAACGAAAAGGGCAACCGTACCGGAGATTCCTTATACCTTAATCCCGGTTCGATTAGCGATTAGAGCCTTTATAGGGTTATTAATATAATACGGAAAATTATTATATTACTCAATTTTAAAAATTGGGGAAGGAGTTAAAGTAAATTTATTCTTAAGGGTCGGGGAAGAAAATAATAATTTAAGGATTAATATTATTCGTAAGGTAATTTAAAAAACGGACTCTAATCGTAAAATTATCCTAAAGGATTTAAGGAGTAGAAGCGGCGGCGGAGTTAAAATTGGGGTGTTTAATCGTAATAATAGGCAAATAACTACTATTATAATACAATTAATAAAGCTTTTAAATATAATAATCTACTTATTAAAAAAATTTAAAGGGAAGTAGCGGCTACGGTACTAAATAAAGCGGACAGTATAATTATTATAATTAATTTTAAACCGATAATATTATATTTATAGGAAATCGAAAATAATAGAATAATTTTTAAAAATATTATAAACGAAAAAGGTAATAATCTCTATATAAAAACTAATATAAAATTAAACGCGGACTCCTTTAAAAATAATATTTTTAATAATTTTATTAATAAAGATTAATTTCTTTAATCGTAAAAGTTTAAAACGCGGGAAATTATTTTTTTTTATAAATAAAGAATTTAAAAAAGCGTAAATAAAATAACCGCTATTTACTAAAATAATATAATAATTTTTGCGCGATCTAATATATATATAAAATAATAAAAGTATTAAATTTAAGGATATAGAATTATTTAAAGATTAAATTCGTATTTCCTCCAAATCCTTTAACCTATAGTTTAAAATTTACTTCTTTAATAATATTAATTCGGGCCTTTATACGCGACTATATATAAAGGTTAGGCATTTCCTTAATTATTATAATACTCGCCGCTAATAATTTACTTAGCGGGCTAAACGGGAACTAAATTAATAACCGGGGCGGGAACTAGGTTAATAGCGGGGGCATTAACGCTACGAATATTAATAATATTATTATTATTACTATTATTATTTTTACTACGACTATAATTACTATTACAACGGTTATTTTTATTAATAAGGCTTTAAAGACCGTAATTAACGGAACGAAAATAATCTTTAATTAAATAGCCAAATTAGCCGTAGCGACGATAAAAACTATTATATATATATTAATCTAATATATTAAAATAAATAATACCAATAAAATTAATAACGTTAAAATCTATTTTATTACCGCCCTAATTAATAATACGGTTATTAAAATTAAAAATAGAATTAAAGCTATTAACAACGGAATTAAAATTACTATTAAAATTAATATTAACGTTATTATTAAGGGCATTACTAAAGATACTATAGGCTATACGGGCGTAATAATCGGTATTATCCTAAACGTAAACGATTTTACAATATATCTCCAATTACTTATCCTAGGCGTTATTAATAAGGGGCTTACAATAAGCGCCAATATTATAAATATATTTAGAGACTTTATTCCTTAAATACTCGACCTTTTAAACTTTAATTAAACCGTAAATAATTATTAAAAACGTTAATTCTATTTCGAAGTCGGTAAAATTCTTATTAAATTAATAATACTCAATCAAACGATATTAAACATCCTATTTAATATTAATTATTTCGAAACGTTTAATTAAATATTATATAAATTCGGCGCCCGTCTTCTACTCCTAAATATCCTTATTATTCTCGGTTATAATAATCTTAATAAAATCGTTAATACCGGATTTAAAATCGGGGCTAAATAGTATAACCATACGTAAAATCTTCTAACGCTCGTCCTAAAATAATATTAAATCGTAAATCTATTAAATTTAAATAATTATATACTAAAAACGGAAAATACGAATACATTTAGCGGAATCCTTTTCGAAACCGGTAAAAACGGGGGGGTCGGCGACCGTCTACTTATAAATATTATTAACGCCCAAAACGGTAGGATTAAAATTACTAGGGCTAAAAAATATAACGGCGGTTTAAATATTAAATTTACTATATTAAATCTTAAAATTAAAATATTCCTTTTAAAAAATAATATATAACGCTTAAAAGTTTTTAAAATCGATAAAAATTATATCGAATTAATTAATAAAGTTATTATTCCGGTTACGGATAAATATATAATTATCGCGAAAATGTTAATAAGCGCAGCCAAATAATTAAGCGATAAACGCGAAGGCGGCTTCTTTAACAATTAAAGAAGCGTAATCGAAGTAATTATAAAGGACGAAGCGGGGCTTTTTATCGTCGTTGAAATTTACGAAAGAGAAAGTCTTTTCGCACTGCCCTAAATATCTTTATACACTGCGCTGAAGTTTCTTTTATTAATAATTCCACCGAAATTTGAACTAACCTTTCAAGAGTAATATCGAAATTTTTGTCTTTTTTTTCTCTATCTAACCGTACTGAGCTAAGCTACTTACGGGGCACTATAACTAGAGTTTTTGAAGGCTATTTACTTTATTTTATAAAAAGCAAACTTAATATATTTATTTTTCCGAGTGATTCTAGATGTTGCCTAACCCTAAGTGTACCTCCAGAACATAGAGAAAAAAATAAGCGAAATTCCTATACCTTTTTGAATACGAGGGGATTTTTCTTGGATAAGTTATACTTATTTTTATTTTATAGCACAGTGTATGAAGACATTTAGGGCAGTGCGAAAAGACTTTCTCTTACGAAAATCTCTTTAATATTTTCGTCGGAAACAAATTCGTAAAAGGCAATATAAACGATATTAACGTCGGGAATTAAATTATTATTACCGTTAATAATATCGTACAAAATTTCTAAAATAACGGCGTTATTAGGATTAATAAAATTAATATTAAGAACCGGAACGTTAAGGAGAATATTCGACGTATTATTAAAGGAGAAAACTACGGGGTCGTTATTACTATTATAAAATATAAAAAACAATATAATTAAAATCGCTTAATCGTCGTAAATCTTTTTATCTACTAAATATAAAAACCCTCCTTTATTTAACCGAATAAAGGGATTTAATAATAAAGGAAATACGCTAATTCGACGGTTCGTATATAGCGAGCGGGAAATAAGCGACTTATTTTAAATAAAATAAAATTACGCGTGAATACGTTATTTTAAAGGTGTAATTAATTATTATAGGGATAATTAATATAAGGGTAGGTAGTAAATATAAATATATATAATTATATAGAGGAAGAAAGAGGAAAGGAAAAAAGTATACGTAGGAAGCCCGCCCTTTATAGGGCGCGACGAGAACGCGCTAATTACGCGCGGTCAAGTAACCCTAACCGTATAGGCGGTAAATAATAACGTAATATCCCGTACGGGCGGGACTATCCCGAATATAGTAATATATTTTAGGAAGCGACTACTATACGAGCACAAGCACGTAATAGCAATATGCCAATCACGTGCAGTCACGGCTAGGCCTATAACAAATTATAATATTCGGTATATAAATAAGTTAATAATTTATTAAAAGTTTTAATATTATAAAGGTTATTAGCGAAATAGGGTTCGAAATTTTAAATAGTTTTATTAGTAGTATAATTTTCGATATATATTTTCTTAGCTTTATTATTAGAAAAATAGTCGGCGTTCAATTTAAATTTATTAAAAATATAGCGATATTAAATATTAAAGGTAATAATATCCTTATCCTTTTCGTTATAGAAATAGGGCGGGTCCTTTTCTTTAATTAATAAACGTTTACGGTTAATTATAGAAAAGTCGGTAGCCGGGGTCTCTTTATAATAGCCTCCTTCGTTACTATTTTCGTTTCGGTCGGTATAATCGGTATAATCGTAGCGTTCGAACTTTTCGGGAGTTAGGAAAATAACCTTCTTCTTATAGAAATTAATATTTTCTTTATAGAGATTAATATTCTTTTTAATTAAGGTAGCGATTACAGTATATAAATCGGTTACGTCGCCGTCCCGGGTAGTTATTATTCCCTTTAATTTTTTAATTTAAATTTTTATAATTATTAAATTATTTTTAATTTTAGCGAATTCCTTTTTTTTTTTAATTAAATTATAGTAAGTTTTATTTTATTTAATAAAGAAGTAGGGATAGGAAGGGTAACTTTTAATTAAAGAATTATTTTTTTATTCGTACGAAATATTTAATTTATTAGTACGGTTATTTATTCAACGGGGTATTATTTTAAGCCTTTTTATTATTAGATAAATTATTATTTTAATTATCATTAAATAGGGTATTATTTTAAATTCCTTTATTAAAATAATTAATAATTTAGCGTAGTATAATAAATTGGGTTTAGAGTTTATGATTCTTTTTGTATAATATAGTATTTTTATAATATAAAGTTTCGTAATCGTCCGGTTCGAGGTCGGGATCCTTATTTCCGCGGGCTTTTAATGATTAGCGTATTAAAAATATATTTTTATTTTATTCTTTACGTAAATCCTTACGAAAATATTTGTTATTTATTTTAGCGCTTTTCTAATATTTTAATAAATTAGTAACGTATTTGTATATTTATTCTAAATTAATATTTAAATTAATAGCGATAATTTAATATCCTTATTATTAAAAAAAATAATTTTAATTAAGATAATTCGCAATTTAATTTCTTCGAAAATAGTATATACACCTTCGGGATCCTCGATAATAGATTTAAAAATATTAAAATCTGTTAATAAAATATTACTATTATTCTATTCCTAATAATTTTAACCCGTAGTTATTAGAGCTTCAAAAGTAAAGGTTAAATGACCCTTATTATATTAAGTTTAATATTTCGCGATTGTATTAATTCTCGTATATAAAAAACCGAATAATTTTTCTATATTAAATATATAATAAACGTTAGCGAATTTATTAATAATTTCCAAAACAAAAATATAATAGCTTTATTTATATCCTTTAGAATATTATAATCCTTTAAATTAAATTTATTAATATTGCGTAATTAAGTATCCTATTTCTCTTTAAAAGTACCGATTATAATATTATTAAACGAATAACGCTTAAAAGTATCGTTTTACTAAATAATTATATTAGGAGTAATAAGTATATTTGTAATATTAAATTTAATTTACTCGATTACGAGCTTATCGAATATATTTTTCTTTTAAATTTCATTTATTTAAGCGTTCTCGGTAGTAAATAATTTAGCGGTTTTAATTGCGGTAATTTTTTCGTCGGGGGTATACGTTATTATAATTAATTACGAGGGTATATATTATAATTATTTTAATTAATAAATAAATTTAGGATATATAAATATTTCGTTAATATATTAAGAAATAATTTTATAATTATTATAAACGACGTAATTACGAGAAATAAATTTAATACATTAAATTTAAGTCTATTATAAAATTACAAAATAAAGAAGAAAAGAAAAAACAGGTAAAGGGCGCGCCCCGCGCCAGGGTTTTATACCTGGGCGCGGAAGAGACACGTTATTACGTGCGCCGGTACGGTCAACCTTTGATAGGTGACCGCCGAGCGATAACCGAACCGTCGGACTAGGTGTCTCGTACCTTCGTACCGGGACGACCCTGTCCGCCAGCGCCGTGACACTATTACTAAAATCTTTCGTCCTTATTTTAATAATATTAAGAAATATAAGGAATAGGAGAACGATTTCTACGGATTAGTTATAAATTACAAAATATTCAACTATTTCAAAGAATTAGAATTAATTCCTCTTAATTTAATTAAAGCTTTTATAAGTAATTACCTTTTTATTTAATAAATTCGAAACCGGATTAATATTACTTAAAACTATATAGTAAGACTACAAAATAGTACTTTAATCTATAATTTTATTCAATTTATTATAATAATTAATACTTTTTAGTCTATTACCGAATAAATTACTAATTTATATATTACTTTTATTAATTTTATTATAAACGGTAAGGAAATATATAAGAACGACCGAAAGGAGAATATTTACGACCTTAACGTCCGTAAAACCTTCGCCGGTAATAACGTTAAATTTTGAAATTAAATATTTCAATTAATTGAATTAAATTTCAAAACCAATACTTTTTTATTTAATTTAATAACTTTAGAGTAATTTATTAAAAATCGTTTAATTTATAATTATAACCTCATCGATATTTAAATTATTATTTATTATTACTATATATCACGAGTCTACTGGGTCTGGCACGGCAGTAGGGGTGGAATAGAATTGAAATTGTAGATAAGAGAGAGAAGAGGAGAGCCTGCAGACCCAAAAGGTCTAGGGCCTAATTAAGTATTGGAATAAATAAGTAGCTTATACGGGGAGGCCTGCTAGGGAAGCTCGGTCCGAGGATTAGATTGGGCGTATAAGCCTAGACTAGGCCGATAAAACCGAATATTTAATCCTTAGGCGCCAACCTATTATATTACCCCCCTACTCCTCCCCTCCTAGCTTAAAAACTAGTATATAGGAAGAAACCTATACCGTAGAGATATTATTCGAATACTCCCAAATTAAATACTCGTACAGAATAATTGAAAAAGGAAATAAAAAAAAATATAAAGTAAGGCTATAGTTAATATTACCTATATACCTCGTCCTAAATATAGAATCCCCGGGAACTATAATATCGCAATACCTTATATCTATATATACGCTACGTCTATAGACCCGTCGGTCCTTTATAGAGCTTTTTATCTATACGTAAAAATCCCTATTTAATTTTATTATTAAAAAGTTATAGCGAACGTTATCCTAAATTTTAAATATATAATTGGCGTCCCCACGGCCTCCCTAACTAAATTAGTGTAATATTAGGGCTTCGAATATAAATTTTAATATAATTATTAACGGTTTATATTTATTAAAAAGGCTATAACGCTATCCCCCTTTATAATAGTTATAAATTATAGCCTATTATAATTTATATTATTATAAATAAAGATTATCGTTATTATTAGAATTAAATAGGGAAGTAAAAGTATTAACCCCCTTTAGCCCTAATACGGTATTTCCGGGCCAATTTCTACGTCTAGAGGCGATTTTCGTATTTTTTATAAATTTTATTATTATTATCCGAATCCCTAACCGATTCGATAACGGTAATACTTTATAGCCGTATAGGCTTACCTTTCCCTTTATAGAGCGGGTAATTCTTCTACTAATAGGTAAAGGACCCGTAGCCGGTATATTTCCTTTCCTTCTTCTAAATTTAACGCTATTTTATAGAAATTAGCGAAAACGGCCCTATAAATAAACCGCTACTTCCCTTCTTTATTCCTATTTTTATAGCGTTAATAATTATAGGGTTCTCGGTATTAATACTATTTACTATAACCTTACCCCTAAAAAAATAATCGTTATTATTAAAACGCTGAAGAAATTTTTAAAATTCTTAGAACGAAGAATTTAGAATATTTATCCAATCTTATAACCGTTTTTTTTAATCGTCGTTAAAATTACTCTTAAAAATTATTAATTTAGCCCATTTTAATTACATCGAAGTTTCGGCTTTATAAAATAAATTATTAAAGCGAAAGATATATTTTTTAATATCCTTACGGTTATTTTATAACGTTTCGTAGAATTATATCCTTACCCGTTTTTTTATATTCGGATCACCGTAATCGGTACAAATATTCTTTAAAAATAAAATAAGGTAGCGATTAGCTAAGAGTTTAGTAAAAGGGAGGAGTTCCGTTTTAATAGAGGGTAAAAGGTTAGAATAGAAGTAGTAAAATTAGGCTTTTAAATTACCGTTTCTAATAGTATAACCGTTTATATAGAATTTAACTTCTATGTTATAAATCTACGAATCTACGTTTTTAATTTGCCCTATAAATTTATCGAAATAAGGGAAGGATTATTTTAATTAAGGCTATAGTAGCGGCGGCGGGGGCGTAACTTGGGCGGCTTTAAAGGTAGCGATTTTGTTAATAAGGGTATTAATCGAGATAGCGAATTGCTATTGACGCTCGCTAGCGTTCTGGGCCTAAAAAATAGATATAGTAAAAAGAAGAAAAAAAATTCTATAAAAATAACGGTTGTTAAGGGTTTTTCAGGTAATCGTACGTTTTGGAAAGAGTTGAAGAGAGGGTTTACAATATGTTACGGGTTTATTGGGTCTGGTACGGTAGTAGGGGTAGAACAGAAATGAGATTGTAAATAAGAGAGAAAAGAGGAGAGTTTATATATCTAAAAGGTTTGGGGCCCGGCTAAGTATTGGAATAAATAAGTGGCCTATGCGGGGAGGCCTGCTAGGGAAGCTCGGTCCGAGGACTAGACTGGGCGTGCAGGCCCAGACTGGGCCGACAGAACCGAGCATCTGATCCCTAGGCGCCAGCCCATTACACTACAAAGTTTAGTCGTAATAATTTCGATTTCTATATAATTTTTAGTAATTTTAAAAAATATAACGCTACCGACGAAGTTATAACGATTATTACGATTAATATTACCTAAATTCGTACGTTAATTAAATAAAAAACCGGTTTCTACGCTTAAAATAAGTAAAGATTTATTTTAAAGGAAAATAAACCTTCTAAACGTAAAAAAACCGATATTAATAAATTAATTAGGGGTAATATTCGTTATTTAATTTATAATCGCGGTTATTATTTATATAAATGATATTAGTATTTTTATTTTTAATTTTATAAATTTAATTAATCCGGAGACGAAGATATTAAAAAGGAGGTTAAAAAACGCTTTTAAAATAATAAAAAATTCCGGCGCAATTATAAAAAATATCGTAAATTCCTTAAGAAGAAATTTATTAATTAAAATAAGAATTTTTATATTAATAATACAAAAATTAATAAGGGAATTAACGAATTAAATTAATTAATTAATTTATCTACTTTATTAGGGGAATAAAGAGGGGTTTATAAAATAGTATTTATTATTACCCTTTAACCGAACGATAATATTATTTATCCGCTCAAAAATTAAATTCTTTTCGATTCGGGAAGTTTATTATATATTTTTAATTAAATTATTCGTTTCTCTAATTTTCGAAAAGCTCTTTATAGCGAATTCCTTTAGGTTAGAAATTCTACTATTCCTATTAAAGTATTTAAAATAATCGATATTATTATTAAAAGCAAAAAAGGATTTAAACGGCTTCGATTTAAAAATATTACCTTTATTCTTAAATTCGCTACGAATTCAATTTTTCTATAATTATTTTAATAATAAAGCCTTTATTAAAATTATAAATTATTTAATAATTATTTTCATTATTATAATAATATACTTTTTTATCGGTTATTAATATAATTAAATTAAATTATTCTTGAAGATTTACCCTTTTTTAAAACGCAATCGTTATTCTTTACGCATTGAAATTAATATCGCGACTTATTACTTAATCGTTACAATACTTACCGAAACGGTCGAATTTAATATTAATACTTCGGTTACTACAGCCTACAAATCCTATCCTATTTATATAATATTAATAGCGCTAAAATTAAAAGCGCGCCGAAGAATAATAAAATATAACGATTATATTATAGTAAAAATTAAATATTAAATCCGTCGAAAGGTTAAAAACCGTAATAATAGGTTAAGAAAGCGGATCGTTATCGACTTTTTTAATTTTAAATTTATTAGCGCTAATAGGGAAACGAGCGTAATATTATTTACTTATTAATATATTAACTATATATAGGATTATTATTTAAATAATAAAAATATAACTTCTCTCCTTATTATATTTCGCGACCAATTCGTAATTTTCGAAAATTATTATTCGGTTACTTTAAAATATTTTAAATATAATAATAAAATTATTAAAGCGTTCGTAATTACTTTATAATTTATAATTAAAGGGATTAAAATTAAACCCTATATTCTTAATATATAGGTTTAAAATAGTAGGGCGGAAAAATTTAGGGGTATTATTAAAGAAAAAGGTATTACTATAATAAATAATTCGAAATTTCCTTTATTTCTTTAGTTAAAGGTTTATTTAACCGCCGTTTACCTTTTTAACCGGTTATTAAAGTTTTTTAACGATTAAAAATGCTTATATAAGCGTTTTTATATTATTATTACTTAACGACGAGGTTTTACTACTTTTCGTAAATTAGATTTAGGTTATTTAAGAGTTTATAGGTATAAGGTTTACGTTATAATGAAGTTTGCTTAATTTAAGTAAAATTAATTAAATAAATTTTAATTTAAAATATAAATGAATTATTTTATTAAATACATTTCTATAATTATTTATTGTATTTAGAATTTAATTACGAATTAAATTATTAATATTCGAAGAATTATATTTAATAAATATTCGAAATTTCCTTTAAATTTAATTAAGGAATAAAAATCTTTTTATATTTCTTCCGATTAATTTGCCGATTTATTTAAAAGGGTTAATTAAAGTTTTATTGAATTTTTATTTATAGGAAGTCGAATTAATATTAAAGATTCGAATATTTAAGAAAATTTCTCCGGCAATTTATTTTAATTTAAACCTATTAAGGATTTAAATTAAAAAGAGGAATATAAGTTAAAATAATTAAATACGTTTAAAAAAATAAAAATAAATTATATTTTTAATTACTTAATTCTATTCAATATTCTTCTTCCTTTATTATTTTTATTAGTTTACTCTAAAAACTTAAATTCGAATAAAAAATAACGAAGGCTTTATACTTTAAAAATTAACTTTTAATATTAATCGTTTTTATTAGCCTATTACTCTATATAAAGGCGATATTATGACGAAGGCCTAATTTAAAAGGTTATTTAAAAATAATAAGTTTTATACTATTTATAAGTATAATTTGCCGCCAATTCCTAAATAATATAGCGATTTTAAGGATTACTTCCTTCGTTAATAATTTTTCGAAATAAAGTAAAATTATTTCAATGATTACAAAAATCTATATATTTAATTAGAAATTAATTTTAATAAGCCTAAACTTAAAAGGAAATAAATTTTTAATTACATATAAATTTACGTTTATAAATTCTATAAAAACGGGAAATTCAAAAAGGTTAAAGTAAAGCTAATTGTACGAAGAAATTGATAATAAAAGGTTAGTGAAAAAATATATATTTCTATTTTAGTAAAATACTCGTTTCGAAATCGTTTATATATAAATATTATAAAATTATTAGAAACCGGGAAAGGTTTTACTTATTAAAAAGGATTTATACGGATTGAGGAGATTACCGTTACTTTAGTAATAAAAATTTATTAATACTTTTTTAAATATCGGCTTTTTACCTATACCGGAAAAGCCCTATATTCTTATTAGAAACGGTATTTACGTCTTCTATTATATTAATAATATAATTTTTATTTATTTAAAATACCGTTAAAAGGAAATTCGTCGATATATAAAGGAATTGAAGTAACGTTATTATTTTATAAAAAGAGAGGATCTTTAATAGTTTCTAAATATCGAAATAATTAAGGACCGCGCTAAATATAAAATTTAATTATTTTAACGTTTTTATATTAAAAAGATTTATTAATTCGCTATTAATAAACGTATAATTTTTATCCTTATAGCCGTTCGAGAATTAGTACCTTTTAAAAATAAAATAACAGGCAAAACTATTTACAATTATTAAATTAAAGTAGGATTTATTCTTTACGCTATTATTATTATTCGATTAAACGCTATATTCGCCGTAAATCGATTAATTTATTATTTTTATAATCCTAATTTAAATTACTCTAAAGTAGTAAATAAAATATTATATTATTTCTATATCATTCGTAATCTTTACTTAATTTTTAAGGGTAATAATATATTAGAAATTGCTTCTAATACTTCGTTTACCGATAATAGGGTAAATTAAAAGAATTCCTAAGGCTTTATAATTAAAGTTTTTAGTAATTCTATTTAATAGGGCGTAATTAAATAGGTAATAATTATGATTTTAATAATAGAAATAGAATTACTCTCTTTAAATTTAGTAATTAAGGAAATTATTTTTACCGTTTATTTAATTTTATAATTTATTAACTTTATTAATCTAATATTTACGGCTTTATATAATAATATTTAAATTATTCGGTTTATTATATAAAGAATACCTAAATTAATATCAAATTCCGGTACGTTAATATTTATAATTATTAGGTTCGTTACGAAATTAAAAGGGGGATAATTAAAATCGATTATAAGGAAATAAAAAAAATATTAGCGGATAGAATAATAAAGGTTTTAATTATTAATAAATATATTAAATTTTAGGAAATATTAGGTATAAAATTTTTTCGAGCCTTATGAGGTTCCCGAAATAAAAGGCTATTATTAAATTTAAATATAATCGAAAATAAGGAATAAAATTTCTAAAATTAAAAATGGGTCTTTTTATATTCTATTTACGGTTTTTTCTATTATTCTAATTTTATTTTAATGTTTGTAATTGAAGGGGTATATCGGAAAACTTAATATTATATCTATTATATATAGGGATTATAGGTGGTATTGTAACCTTTAATTAATTTTAATTTGTTCTAAACGATTCTAACGTTATAGTTGTAGCTCTGTGCGTTAGTCCTAGACTAAGGGAATAACTTTATTTAATAGTAGTTTTAGGAAGACGTAATGCTTTAGTTTATAGATTTGTATATAGACCCTTGAGCTCCTTCGTTTAATAGGGATTAATTTAATAGAGACTCTTTAGACCTCTTCAAGTCAATCTACTTGGTTACCTCAATAGACCTTTTATTACCCCTAATAGTGTTTCCGATAGTTCTTTTGTAGTACCGAAGTTTGTTGCTGCTTTTAATAAAGCGGATATGTTACTTCTGAAGTCGTTTTCCTATTCCTATTGCTTTCTAAATGCTTGTGATAGTTCAAAAAGTTTGGTTTTCCGTTACGTCCAACAAATGCATTTGACATCATGCAACCCTTCCACTCTAGTTGTGATGTTAAACGCAATGAACATTATTATATCTCGATAATTTGGTTCTGGTTACAAAGCGACAAAGGATATTTCCGTAGAAAATACATTTATCCTCCCTTAACTTATAGAAAATTGAAAATAGCAAAATATAAATACTTCCTCACTTGTTAATTCTTGTTATCCTTTAATAAGAAACGAGCAAACTAACCGAGGGAGGAATACAAAGCTTGAACTCTACTATTCTGTTTTGAAGTGTGTGTGGGAGAATATAGAGCCTTTCTCCGACGCTCGGCATCAACCAATCACGGCAGCTCAATTCAGCTGCCCGGCTAGCTCAATCGGTAGAGCGTGAGACTCTTAATCTCAAGGTTGTGGGTTCGACCCCCACGTCGGGCTCAATTCCCGATGTTCAACAACATCATCTTTTTTTTGGTTCTATTCTTTTGGTCTTTTCCTGTCTTTTCTATTCTCCTCTGGGTTCGTATGCTTTCTTCCTGGTCTTTTTTGTGGCCTCTCTAGCTTCCTGACTCGATCTTCTTTTTCGCCCCACGGTCAGGTTTCCCATCGCAGAACCAGAAGGCGACAACCAGGTTTGTCTGTCACAAAGACACGAAAACCAAAGAGGACGAATGCGACAGGGCGCGAAAGCCCCAAACCCGCACGTCCACGGACAGGCACGTTACACGACCGTGTGTCACTCCCAAAACTTTTTTAGGTTTCCGCCACCCAGAAAAAAATTCGGCAGTTGACGGTACTGTATATAGCGCACCAGTTTGCCGTGAATCGATCGCGCAAGGACCTTTACAGGTAATCGCCGCCGCGCGGATTCCCGTGACCTCGCGACATTAGATGAATAAAGCTCGGAAGCAGAACTTCCCGCGTGGTGTGAGCAGCCTAGGTACAGTTTTCGTCTGATATGTAAGTAGTGTGGGAAAACGTGGCACCTGCACTTGGTTCTTTTTATCCCATCTTGCGGAGTATGTGTTCCGCCATGAGATGTCCCATGCAAGTATACACGTACGCACGCTTCTCACTCATCGAGGCAGGGGCGGTGCAGTATGCTTACTTGCTATAGTAGTTGTCTGTCGAGAGGATTCCAGGTGTTGCCGAACTCACTGTTATTCCCGTTCCGTCTTTGGCTCGTCCAAAGCTCGCTTCAAGAGGATCTCGGGGAAAGGTTTGGGATGGCCAAGATCGCGAATGTTCTTGGGGTCTACCACTGTTCTACCCATTTTTCACATACACGGAATGCGGACCGAAACCGGGTGCAAGAGGTTGTCTGTTAAATATTGGGTCACTCTCTGTCTGTGCTATATGTGGCAGAGGCTGGTGGGTGGATGGAAATATTCCGCCTCAACTTTTCTTGTGGTATGTGTGTGTGTGCGGCCTGTTGAGTTGCCATTTATGCAGAAGGTGTTAATAGAAGGTAACGGGTTGTAGGTTGACGTTCGTAGAGAAACTATAGGATGCAAGTGTAGAATGGAAATGGATCTAACTAAACCCGACCGGAGTTTTTGCAACTCTAAATATGCACTTTTGTTGTCAGAGGCACGTTATTATCGAAAACTTGAGCGATATGGGAGGGGGCTAGATTGTCCATCGAGATCACTTCCGAATCACTCCAAGAGTTTTAGGGCCAGCTGGGCAGGAGAAGATCCAAGATATCGGAAGCCCGTTTGATACATAGGTATTGAATTGGTGTGTACACAGTAGAGGTAGTGTCGCCTGCGATTGGCATTTAAGGCGGCGCTTAGAGGTGTTAGTCGCCTTCCATGACATGCATGCATATTCATGGTATCAAACTGTCAACGTTCGCAACTCCACAGTCATGCACTTGGACACGTCTGAATGTCGAACTTGGCAGCGGTACGAATCTCTTCATGTTGACGCCGGGACAATGTATTCATCCCCAATATTACACAACACACGTGTTGGGAAGATCAAGGGATCATGAGCAAACCCCAAAGATGAACAGGCCCGCCGACCACCGAGATTTGCGGTTTCTCGAAGGATTGTCGAAGAGCATGACATCAATTGCATGCTCAATTCCATCCGAGAGGTGAATATGGAGAGGCTTTGGAGGGCCCAGAGGCTCAGAGGCTGCGAGACGCCCCAATCGATTGAGAAAATGCGAGAAAGCATCGATCGTTGCTATCGATAAACCCGACTCTCGAGTCAGAATGACGCAGAAGGTGGGGCGGGCCAGGCACGGCACGGTGGGGTCTACGAACGGGAACCAAAAACGTCAATCGCATGGCGACTGATGATGGAATTCTGAAATCCTATTTGTAAAAAAAGGGAAGGTACCTACCGTAGGTACCTGAACCTGGACATCCGAAGGCTTGCACCACCACACTCCACCTGGCAATCATGTTCCCCTCTTTGAGGTTCCCGTCGTTCGTTGTGTGTGATTGATTCTGTGAGTGCTCACTCCACCACTTGGATCCTTCTGTCTGGCTCGTATTTTCCAATCCGCCCAAGACTAAACACTGGCGGTTGCAGTCTTTCACTTTTTCATCGCCACGGGCAAAGTCTCCGACATTATTAAGGATTGTCACTTTTGGCGTTGCATTGCTAGGTAGTAAGGACCAGCAATCCAACTACTCTTTCGGCACGTTTATCGCACATCGCAGCACATCGCACATCGCACATCGTAATGTGCACCAGTTAGACTTACGCAGCTAAGCAGACCATGTAAGCTCAAGGCAAATTGTACCGGACCATTCGTCCGGGCACCTGGGCCCTCAGACTCTTATGTCTGCTATGATAGTTCCTGATCGCATCGGGAGGCGCAAAAGAATCCGCTGTCTTTCTAGCAAAGTTTCGCGAAGCTGCAAGTTGGAAAAAGAGGTTGGAAGCACGCACACAGAGGTTCACGATCTCAACCTCAAGAGCACACAGCTGACAGCACGACCGGACAGAAAGAGGAGAAGCTGTGCGGAGAACAAATGGTACGATGGAATTTTACCATGGGCATCGGACATGGAGCTGTCCCCATTGGCCCACAAAGCCATGAAAGAAATGGGATTTGGGGAATTGTTAGTGCGTCCCCAACAGACCATGTACCTGTCAATGTTCCCAAATGCTTCCAATACGCACTGTCCATTTCTTGGCTGTTTCCCGGAACAAATCCTCCGGCCCATCTGTGCACAAAGTTGTTCAACTTGCGGGAAGGAAGTGAACCAAGATGTCGTTCCAATGCCCCGCGACAACGATCACGTCCAGCGAGTACACAGGCAGCACAACAGGAAGCTAACAGCAATAAACCTGTTCAACCACCGTGATACTGAGAAGCGGCGATTGCAGAGACCTCAAGAGGATGCCTCGCAAGCGACGCAAGGACGCAATGTCAAGCTCCCCTCTGCGTGTTGCTCGATGCCGCTTTCTGGCGGGCTCGGCTAATCGGCTCAGTCGGCAGCCCAGAAACGCATCGAATTTAGTAACGCTCGAGCTAGCAGTTGTAGTTCTGATGCCATCTAGATTCAATGTATGGCGTCTGGGTTTTGCCTAGGCATGCATCCCAGGGATATGAATCTCCGATTTCCAGCGTGAAAGCACATAACATCCAGCCAATACGTGATGTGAACAATAAGCGAAGTCAGCAACCTCCCCACCATGTTGTAGCTACTTTACAAGACTTCACCTTGCTGAAACTTCCGTCTACCCACGAGCTTCGACAACACCTAACTTCTCCGCAGCGGCTACCCCTGGACCCTGACTCCTGTTCTGTCAAACGTTCACATGCTTCATCTGAAGCTCTCGCATTGTTTGTTCCAAGCTGGAGCAAACTGTACAACACGAGATGGACAGCAACCCACATTAGGTATCCATTCGGCACACAAGAGTGATGAGAGGCTGGACGGACAGCTGCAACACTTGGCAAGTAGAAAACAGATACTGCTTCATCAACACGACCCAACACGCAGCTCCAGGCCCTTGTGCGGAGCTGTTCAAAGCTGCTATCGGTCGAGCCATGTTGGATGCTGGTCCTGAAGCAGTTACAATGCAGCAGGTAAGACCGGGACCCCCTTGTGCAAATGCTGAGGGGAAAGGAAAATAACTGATTTTAAAAGTTTCGAGCTGCTATCGTCAATATGACGTACCCTTTTGGTTTGGGGAGTGGTGGACGGGTTCGGTTTCTATCTGATTCCCCAATCCCAAGGAACCTCCCGCTGCTCCACAGAAAAAAAGGCCAACCAGGGAGACTTCGTCTGTCCAGCTTCACTACCTATTATTGCCTTATGCGGCTCTGAATCGAGATACTAGCCAAAGAAGTCGCCTGCTCTGTGAGTACCGGTATGTGTGTGGCACTCCACTCCCTGACAATCCTGAGCACGAACATGGCTCCCGTCGAGCTTTTTCCTCGTCGGGGTCCCAAGGAACTGATCGACATTAAACTGCTAACAAAAAACGGGGGACGTACCTACTAAATGGACAGAATCCTGTAAAAGGATGAGCCACGAAAAGCAAAACAAGGCCCAAGACAACTAGGGCTTGCTTGAGGATTCTAGACCTTTTCGAATAGATATGCCCAGAGCTGGACCTCGTGGTATCGAACGAGGTGTTTAGTTCCAAGACGTTGGCAAGCTACATACCAAGAAAACAGCTGTTTAGGTATGATAGCGGGCACCAACGAGAAGAGAGTGGTGGCAGTGCATATTCTTGGAGCTTTCGAGTTCGGCATATGCAAGCTACGGTGCCGCGTGTTGACTTTTGGTCTCGACATTCATGTAGGTATCCCGATCAAAGGGCCCTGAAGGTGTGCTCTCTGGGCTCCTGGAAAACGAAGAGAACACAAGAGGATGTGGTCTGCAGGTAGGTATATAACATATGGATGATTTGGCAACAGGGCAAACCGCGTTGGCAATATTGGGGTCTGAAGAACCCCGGAACATGAAATTTCAAGCCGATCGATATATGTTAGTACGGATCGAAGCTTGGGAGTTCCGTGTTCCGCGTTCAAAGTCTTGGAAAGTGAGAAATCCTGCCATTTTGGAGCTTTCATCTTCAAACCTCAAAAGCTCCCCTCAATCCCAAATGCTGAGTGAGGTCCCGAATTTCCGGCATCAGAGCGGGGCAGTGAGTACCTCAAGTGGAATAACCGAGGGGTACGTACCTTGGTGGAAGCCCCATCGCCTGCAGTTCTGACACATCTGATTGGTGGCTAGGCCGCACAGTGCCACAGTGCTCCTGCTAATCCTTGTCAGTACTTCGGCCACGAGCGGAGACGTAGCAGGCACAAGCCCTCGAAGTTTCCAACCACAAAGCGCAACCGGGATCGAGATCGATCGGCACTCGGGTGTAGGGGTCGATTGATACGGTCAACATATGGGCGCTCTTTCCCATACTGACGATTTGCGGTTACTAATCGGCACCTACCTAGTACCTACTGCTAAGTAGCCTCCTTGCCTGCCAGCCTGCCCGCGGCTCTTTTGGGCCGCTTTTGGATCGAACGAGTACACAACACTAACGAGTTACACTGAGCTCAGCCAATCCGTCGATGACACTGCGGAGTGTGGACGGAAACAGAGCCGCCCACTTCGATCCCACGCCTTTGGGTCTTTGACACCCGAAATCTCCGCCCCGTCCCAGGAACGACAGTCAACGCTGTCCCCAGGTCACTTTTGCTGTCCAGGCTGTCCCAGTTCCCCCCTTGTTACAACTTGTCCCCTTGTTGCCGGCTAGTTTCCGTCTCCACGGCTGCTGCGGTAGCCCCCCAGGTCGACAGCAGCCGTAGAGGTACTCTCCCAATCCTGTTCCCCCTCATCCGGATTTATCGATACCTCCAGCTTCTGTTTGGTGAGAAGGAGCTTCATCAAGGAGCACTATGCCAGGGACGAGAAACACAACATTGGGCTCGCCCCAGACAAGACAGCCAATCCTGTGGGCTGGCTCATTTGTCTTCCTTCTATCACAGAGTACTTGCCGAGCCATGTGCGAGGAGTCCAGGAGAGAAACCGCCGGCACTGCCCTCAGGGAGGCAGGCGAGGGTACCTACACCACTTGCCATACCGGTACATACCTTCTCCACCGCCCATGGATGTCTCCGCTCCCTCTTCCAGGCTTGCGTCAAAGGTGCTGGCTTGTCCAAGATCCCGATCTGGGCTGGGCTGGCTTGTTACGCATCCGCCCTAGAGGTATTGACTGACTGGAAACAGACCTGCAAACACGTCAGGCTCCCGAATCCGAATAAAACATCGTTTGCTCTCCTTCCAAACCACCCCGCTTGTCTCACCTCTTTCCCTCCTGTACACAAGTTGACGATCCACAGATTCCGTTACCACTAGTACACACATCCACCAACTTCGACTACTCCGTCCTCGCCCATCTCGTTCTGCCCGTCCCTGCTGCTACTACTATTACTACTACCGTTGCGGTCCACGAGCACCAACTACTATCAGACCAACTGACTATTTGTTATTCCTAATATACACCAATATCAAGGGCCCAAGTTTCCCGGGCGAACCTTTCATCCTCGCTCCACCACGCTCCGGACCTTTTTGTTCTATACGTGGCGTGTGAACTCCTCGACTTGTTCAGACCAAAGCTTTCCATACCACTCTTCGACCCTCTACACACCATCTACGCCGTATCGAGTCTCAGCACAAAGGCTCAGATTCATATCTCTTATTTCCTAAGGCACAGCCTGACCAGGCTATCGTCTATTGGCCTACGGTGTGTGTTCGTATAAACACAACCAGTCGCAAGGATTCAGGAATCAGCCATGGGACCCAGAGATCCGAGAGTCACAAAGCAGAGGGGAGGAAGCGTTTCTCAGCCCATCGAACCGAATGCGGCCCCGGGGGAAAGCATCCAGGCCAACACAACGGAGAAAGCAAGATCAAGAGTTGTGGCAGGCCGAACAGAGAAGCCAAAGTCAAAGGTGGGCCAACCATTCATCATTGCCGGAATCATGTAGCAACCAAATAAAGCTGACCAGCCCAAAGCCCCAAGATGCCCGCACCCACGAAGCAAACCAGGAACGGGCGTACGTTGCGGCATCTCGCCGCTCAGACCGCAGTCTAGAGGCCCGTATCCAGTCGGCAAGGCTGGCATCCGAGATACACAAGAAGCGTACCGGTAAGGGCTTCAAGATCACCACCGAGGCTGTTCTGAATGATGCCATGTATGAGGAGGAAGAAGAGCCCAGGACAGCCCGGTTACCATACGCCACCGCCAACTACAACTATGGGAACTTTGCTACGGACCAGCACTACCAAAGGGTAAATGCCCAGTTTGCCGAGGCTTTCCCAGGACTATCACGGCCCGGAGTGATGCCTCTTGCTCTACCACAGTACATGGCTATGCCCCAGTACGGTCTCACGCCACATCATGGCATGCATCTAATCCACGAAAGGACACAATCGGCCCCAACTGTTCCTTTAGTATCAGCAACAACAGCAACCCCATCCAGGCCTGACATGCCCCACGGCCTAAACGCAAGGACACAGTCTCTTCCTGTTGTCCCGCCCATCTCCACCAACTCGCCCACTCTATCATCCATTTCCCACCGTCCTGCCGGACCTCACACAAGGAACTCGTCAATGTCCGAGTTCTCAACACCTCCGGCCCTCACGCCAAGCGTCGGCGACGGGACACCTCCGCTACCAGGACTTTCCACCCCGACGTTTGGCCATGCCGAATATGGCAGCGGCAGCAACTCGACAACAACGATGCAGCCTCGCTATCGCCAGTCATCCGTCGCCTCAACACGATCCGACGTCCCTCTCACGCCACAATCAGCAGCATGTGCCACGCCGATCATGTCCGCCATACCACCACCAACAACAGCAACGTCACAGGCTGCTGATGCCACCACCAAGGCTTCGTCAACGGATGGTGGTGGTTGTGGTGGTGACATAATGAATCCTCAACACTTAGCAATGGATCCCGCTCTCTACTCGAGTTATCCCAGCGGGCCCTTTGAGCATTTCAACGACATGTACAACAGCTTGTCACAACAGCCTCTGGATCTGGACGAGTCACGCTCGTTTTATTCACCATATGTTGTTGTTGCTGCGCAGCAGCAGCAGCACCAGCAGCAGGACGAGAAATCACCCATCTTCTTCCAAACACAGCAGCAGATAGACAACAGCAGCAGCAAGCACAAGGATCTCGACACGGAACCTGATCCATTGGTGAATCCTGATCACGACACGTTTGTGGATTGGAATGGCGGTGACGTTTGAATCGTTCCGGAATTCTTGGTGGGTGTTGAATGCTATTTTGCTGAGAGCATTTGCTGTTGTTGTTGAATGAATTGACCTCGGAAGATCAAAGAATTTGAACAAGCCGAACGGACCGGAGTTACGTCACTCACTCACTGCCTTATTTGCTGGGAGTTTGGCTGTGTCGATATGTTTTATTTGCCGAATCATACATCCAGAATCATCGACTATATGCATGCCGGTCAAGACAAAAATTTCGAATTTTCAACGGCCCAACGAAAACCACTGTTCATCAGCGGGGATACGATAGGAGTCTGGGGATTGGCACAGCGGGATGCCCATATGTATTTTGTAATGATAAATGATAAAAAGAAAGCCTAATATGGTACTTCTATATTGATAACCGCGTTTAGAATGGGGACCTGGTATTTCGACATAGGAGGTATCTACCAAAAAAACAAATGAAGACGTTGTCCTAGCGAGTTTTCGCATTATGAAGTGATGATCATGGTCAGTGAAATGGGCGCACTGCCCGCATAGTACTCAATCTCAAATCTCTTCAATATTTCCAATGTGAATTCGCATTAAGACTTGACCCTAGCGGTGCGAGATCGGCATACGCCATTCACTTGAGCCACACAGGCGTTAGATAGAGATATTAACGCCTAAGAAGGAACTTGGGATGCATTTCAACTTGTCACAGATGCCTTGAATTCATATTCATATGCATTTTGAGAACAAAAGAGGCGTTTTGTATTGGCATAAACGTCTCTCGGGTAGCTGGTGATGCGTCGCCTAGAACTTGCTAGGCATGGGCGTGGTAAAAGAAGGTTATGTTATATAATTACACAAGAAAGAACAGAAAGAAAGAAAAAAACAATCGAGCAATCATGAGCAGACCCAACTATGGTTTGCTATGATGAAAAGAGAGAAAAAAGAAAAAGAAAACAAAGGAGAAACTGTTGTCAGGGCAACCAACTACGGTATGCCACGTTCGAGAAAGGAGCAAGTAATGGCAAACCCTACCATGGTTCCAAGTTAGCTTGGTGCGACCTTCAACAACGCAATATCTATCAAAAACGAGAGTGGGATAAAACTTACAACCACCGCCCACTTAGGCCCAGGCCCATCTACCACCGGGTCCTCTGCTTCTTCCTCTTGAGTTCCTCGAATCCGGCGTCCAAGGCCGCTTTTCTGCGGCGATCTTTCTCGGCTTGGGTCAACTCGCGCGCGGGGGCCGGGGGAATGTCAAAATAGGAATCCCACACGTCATCGGTACCGGTACTGGCACTGGCACTGGTACCGGGTTGACGTCCGTAGATCTCGGCCTGGGATCTGGCGTGGGATCCGCGAGGGTTGGTGAATCCGGTGTTGGTGTTGTAGCCGGTGTCGCTGTATCCGAACCCGGGCGGCGGTCCCAACTCGGAGGCCCTGGGAGTGACCGTTCCGGCCATCATTCCTTGATAATTAGGAGGGAAGCCCGTCGGGGTTTGGGGCTGGCGAGGGATGGTGCTCATTCCTCCGAAGGACTGAGAGGAAGATGAGGTGGAAGAGCCACCAAAGTCGTATCCGCCCGTGAAGGTATTGCCGGAGCTCGACTTGCCAGAGGTAAATTTCTTGACGGTCTTTTTGAAGGCCAAACGCGCCCGGTCGACGTCACTGAGTCTAGTGCCATGGTTGATGTTGGTGTCGGGCATATAGCCGTCCGGGAACTGAGACGCTTGTGAACGGAGGATCTTGCCTGGAGGAGGCGGAGGCGGCTGAGGATTGGAAGTGAACTGGCTCGGGTACTGATACACATTGCTTTCCGGATAGGTCGCATGAGCAGACTGGTTCGGGTACTTGGGCACGTTGCCATAGCCGTGCTCCTGGTGGAGGCGTTGAGCGAGCCGAGAAGGTTGAAACTCGTACTCCGGAACCGCAAAGTTCGAGGCGCGAGGAGTCTTCAGGCCGTCGTCATCGTTGTCGCCAATGACAGTGCGCACGGAACCGGTCGGCGACGGCGGTGAGGAAGGAGAAGAATCAGTGCCGCCCATCTCAACGTCGATCGGGTCGCTACTGCTGCCGCCAGCCTGAGTCCCAGAGAATTCTGAAGCGCGAGGGCGACGGCTCTCGGTGCGGGCGCCAAAACTACCTCTAGACACAAGAGCAGGACCGTAGCTTCTTGGTCCCACGTCAAGACCAAACATAGAGCGGCGACGATTATGGAGGTTCGGAGGCAACTCCGGAAAGGGCTCAATGACGGCCTCACGAAAATCGGAGCTGCGCTTGACAGGAGGAAGAGGCTCGTGGGGATTTGGGTCAGTGCCCGCGGCGGAAGCTTGGCCGGAAGGTGCGTCCCCAGCGCGTTCCTTCCCTTTTCCCTTGGGAGAAACAGGGGCAATCACGCCTACTCCGGCAAGGCGCGGCGACCTCGCGTCACCAAAGTTGGTGGTTTCGTAGCCTGAGCGTCCCATTTTGCTGACGTGATGGCTGTGGGTTGTCCTTTGGGATCAAATGAAAGAACACACGGGAGAGAAAAAGCGGTTAGAAGTGGTTTGCTGAATGAGTTAGATGTGTTACCACTTGGTGATGGGGCGGCGCGTGCTAGGAAGGCGCGAGTGGATGGCGGGGTTGTGAGAATCTGCTGTCCGCTGCACTCGCAACTGAGATGTGACTGAGAATTTAATGAGCGCAAGATGATTGGGATCCTCCGATCTAAAGAAATCTGAAGATCTGAAAAAGTTGCGCTTGCTGTTTGGGTAGTTGTTGCTGAGTGACGAAGGCTCTTTGGCTAGTGACGAAGTGTGAGTTCAGTGGGAAATGGCCGCGGTGGTGGGGTTTGTTGACTGCGGCTGGCTAGATGCAGCGCAAAGGGAGCAGAAGGGAGTAATATATGTAAAAGAGAAGACACTCCGCGAGTCACTGGAGAGTAGCTGATAATATATATCGTTGATGAATGGTTTGTGAATAACAAGTGAGTGTATCTGGCTCTGCTATTGCTGAGTGGGAGTTGTATTCAGGTGACGTGTCCTGCTGCTTGCGGGTGGGGTGCCTGAATTTTGTTCTGTATTTTTGCATTTCTTCTTTACTCAAACCAAAATGTGCGCCAGTGTTTGCTTCGTAAAGATCAGACGGAAGGAAGGTGGTCCTCGTCATAATCGTAGCCCCAGGTGCCATCAGTACCTCTACATGGAATTTCAGCAAGTCGGTTGGAAAGACCTCGTTTGGGTGCAGCTCAATCCCTTCTCTTCGGCCGTCGACTCAACAAGTGGCCAACAACAGATATATCATCAATGCAAAACCAGGATAAAAAATTGTTTCCTCATTTTAAGACAGGTTGTTGTTGGTCCACTTCAATGAGGTTATTGAAACTATACACACCGTGGAGCAACTATGTGCATGCCGTGGCATTGAACGCATGAATGAAACAGCCACCAAGCAAGCCCCAGCGTCGATTCATGTCCAAAGGGTTCTTGAAACGCAACTTTCAATCATTGGAAGTGGGCTTGCTTCCGAATGAATAATGCTATCATGCAAGCATTGCATTTCGTAGCAGGACACGTGAATAAGTTCCACCCATCCTTCCACGCTGGTTGGCAAAGGACGTCCGGACTCCAAAATAATGTTGCCCAAGCCGGCATAGCCGCAACTTAGGTATCTTCAACGATCAAGAAATATCGAGGCTCGGCGGGGACATTACGGTGCATATCTGAACAAAGAACGACGTTTGCCATGCCCACAGGCCGCCTTTACGATATTGCGCACATAGCCTGGCTGAAATTCTTTAGAGAAGTCACCATATACAGAAAAAATGGACGATAAACATTATCGATACACACGAGTCCCAGTTGCGTTGAGAGCCAGAACTGGTATTCATAAACTCCACGGAATGTTTCGTCTGCATGTAATTGCTCTTGCTGCATATACCTATTAAAGCAGTTACTCTTCAATCTAGCCTTTCTCCTCCACAAACGCCAGACTTGAAGAACTATCGCAAGCTTGAAACTTTACCACAGGCAAACTCAAGCGAGCAAATTAGACCCTTTTCCTTTTGACTTCGCTGTCGTCCTAGACCTAGTTCCCAGCCGTAACTAACCTCCCCTCTTGTGTCATGTTTGCCTTGCCCGTGATGATACTTGTACGACCTGAGTTGCAAATCCATACCATCACCGCTAGTTCTTGGGTGTCTCGCAACCCTTTCCATTTGAGCAGTGATACCATGACTCAATCACTTTAACCCGGGTTCACTAAATCGTCGAGGTCAATTTTCTCCCAGCCTGGCCACAAGGAAGCCTCGTGAGCCAGGAGAAACATGAACGTGGTTGGAACGTCCTCCTTGTGAAAAGTTATCTCCAGGTTAGAACGAAAGCGGCCTCTGGTATTGCCCTTGTTGTCATACGTCGAGGTAACGTCGCTTTTCACCACGCATGCCTTCTCATTCTGGATGACTCGATATTCTCTGACCAGATGAATTCCTTCGTTGAATTCGACTTCGACTTTATGAGTTTCGTGGACGTTGTCGAAAAATGGCATCGTAAACCCCGAATCATAATCCAAGCCGGGTTTGGGGACTTGGGAGATGATTCCCTTATGAGCCTTCAAAGCACCGTCAATATGGGCGGCTAGGGCCAGGATTTCAATGGGAGGCTCGTAGAATCTATCTGGAACATCTGGACCTTAATGAGTTTCTATTCACTAGTCTCTGTGTGAAATGACGAGAGTGTAATGTGATGCTCACCAGGGGAACTCAGTTCAATGACGGTTGTCCAACGGGTCCAGATAATAAAGGTATCCTCCATCGACTTGACTGCGTAGTTCCCAATATTCTTCTCGTTTTTGGCCTCGTAATCATCTTCGTTGTAGACACAAGTTGTGTTGCACAACGCTTGCTTCATCGCTTTGATGGCGTCGACATGGCTGGTACATTGGGTGATTGTGATTTGAAAGGGATGAAAGCCGGAGCCGCAGGAAAACTTGACAATCTGTTGAAAGCCGAAAGGTTTTTCGAGAAACGACCCATTGACAAAAAGCCGGCCGAGTGGAACGCCCGGGAGATACAGCCGACACAGAAATTCCAACGTTTGCAGGTCGAGGGGAAGGAGAGTTGTATTCTCTGAGTTGCCGAGCTCCTCGTTGAAGCCGTCTGCAATGAGAGTCTCGATCGGCGGAGCAGGCTCAAGCAGCTTCGCAATCTGAGAGTTGGTTGATGGCATCTTGCTTGTTGCGGAGACGGGGTTTGACGATGATCGTATCGGTGAGGGCCGCTTGCTTGATGCGATTCGAAGAACGTAGCTCCGGCCAATCGAACCCTACGTAGGTTGCTGAGAGGAGAAGGGGAGAGAGGTTCTTGAAACCTGGGAGGAGAGCGAGGGCTTTATACCTTTGGGAGAGGGGAGACGGAGCAAGCCATGAATGAGAGCCCAAGCCTCCCAACTCTGACTCGAGTGTCATCTTATATCCAGTTGAGATGATTTATCGGTGGCATTCGCCCTTTGACTGGGCATCGATGTGTTAGGTGGTTATCTCGAGAAACCTTCGGATGAAAACAAAACAAAGCAGTTCCAGATAAGAGACCGAGAAAAAGTACCAGGCAGTGAGAGGGGCATGCCTTTTGTATGGATTTTCCTCTGGAGTGTACACACCGTGGCAGAACGAGCAGCGTTGGACGTTGAGGAAAATAAGCGAAGATATCCGAGAATGCAGTGATCCAGTGTAAACTCAAATTCAGGTCATCCTTTGTTGCATTAGAGAAACGAGTATCACTAGACTTGGCGCAGTTGAGATCAATAAGTGAATACCCGAGGCAACAATGGCAAGATACGCTCCTTCAAAGTACATCAGCGAAGCCAAGGTTACAGGACTTCGAATGGAAGGCGCGAGCAACCGTCACTTTTATCACGAATGGAAATATGTGGAAGGTAAGGGATGGCGCCTCCCATACCCTCAAGATGAAAAATCAAGATTTTCAACACTGCGTGATTCCATCGCCAGATCCAGGCATTCAATCACCTGCATCATCGGACCATACTGAATCCGACAACCACCATGGATTTCGAGGATAGAATATGCTCCGAGATTTGGGCGATCAAGCAAGCGGCGACCTCACCACTTGGAGTTGACACTTGGGAGTGTCACGAATTGTTCTTTGCATGTATACCAAGCGTTGAACGGATGGTGGACCGAGAGGTGAGTTCAGAGCGAACAACTAGCAATTCCGCGATCTTTTGGAGAGTCTTGAGCCCTAGAAATCCCAGATACGGACCTCATATGTTTCTCTGCTATGCAAGTTTCTTGCGCGCCGTGTCTAGTTGATGGTGAAGATGACCTGAACTCCTTGTCAACAGTTAGTATTTTTATCAGCCTCGAGCGGAGATTAGGTCTAATTACTTTGTATCAATAAGATTGCTTTCCTTTATAAAGCAGTGAGTGCCTGCTCTTCGTATCCATGCCTAAAGCATGATGTGTCAACCACCTCTTATGCTCCGCCTCATTGACCGGAGTCCGAAGTTGCCGGTTGAACCGACCCATCGAACAACAATGGAGATTGTCGCGAGAAAAGACCGAAGCAGTTGATCACATGTGACGGCAAGATGTAATGTGATGTAGTAGACAAGGCAATATGTTTTGAGCAAGATCTAAGGTCTATTCTAACTCCTTTGCAAGAGCTCCCAGACCTCCCGGGATAACGCCGTGTCCGTGAAATGCATGCATAGATGACCTCCCATGTAAAACAATAACTTGCCAACTTTCCATTCCATCCTTCTCTGCAGAATCCTAGAATTCCCGTCCTGTCGTGCCTCCGATAACACTGCATATACATAATTCCGAAGTAACCCCCCGCCCTTCTGTTGTACAACTGGAAGAAAGGAAGAAGTGTCATGAGCGATATACGCATCATCACCCGAATAGGAGGGTGTGACTTGTCACGCCCACCCAGTCTCTCGCTTTTCTCCTTCCTTCCCCTGCTCCTTTGCTCTCTCTCTCTCTCTCTCTCCCCAGAGCTGGCTCGGGGCTAGCTCGGCAATGACTTTGACTGGATGCCAGTTTGACATCCCATCCATCATGTTGTGAAAGGCTCAAAAAATGTCGCAGAAAATTCCCGACCAAAAGGCAACCAACCAACCAATCCTCCTGCTGTGGAATGCAAAAAGCGAAGGTATGACAACACCAAAGCATGATGACGCCGGAAAGAAGAAGAAGTGATGGAAAGCAAAAGAAGCCACCGAAAGGTCCAAACATATGCCCGCCTGGTATAGCTCCTTTTTTCCTCCCGACGTGAGCCAGCCAGTGAGTGTTCCTCCTCTGTATGCTGTGCTATCCTCCCCACGCCTTGCACCGCGTCCGTTGTCCTTGACCTCGGACCTTTTTCGGAAAAAAGATGATCGTCCAGTTGCCCTGAATGCTGCTCCATCTAAGCCGTTGCTGCGATGCAGCCAAGAAAGACGGGATATCCGTGCCAAGCCCCATCGCCGCAAACGCCACTGCCACACGAGGACAGGGGACATCAATTCGCACGCGGCTCGATGAACCGAACCGACTGGCTCATATCAGACGTGGTTGGGTGAGATCTGACATGTTGCGGTTCGGTAAACTCTGGGTAGGCGATCCGAGTGTTGTGTGTCGAGCAGGATCAAGGTGAGTCTGATGGTCGTACAAGACCGAGTGAAGTCTCGTTGTGACTGCCGAACAGACGAACGCAGAATACTTGGCGCCCGATAACCCGAATGATGAATGGGATTCGATCCACCTCGAAAATGACAAGACCGACAAATGGAACGCCGACGCAATGCAAGTGGAAACCCTAACCCACGGTCATTGAGGCAACTGTGCTCTGAGGCCATTCCTAAGCCATGATGCAGACCCAAAAATCGAGCAGATCCCATGCGTCCTCAGTCCCCAGAGCCCGTGATCAAGCAAGTCGAGTATCACCCGAACTGCTGAGTGAAATGCAATTCCCTAGTCCATCCCTGGCAGTCGCCCTTCAGGTGGTGAGGCGTTCGAAGCGGTTCAACCTTCGGGGGTTGTGAACTTCGAAGCTGATGACTGCGTGAGTGTCTTGGAAGCTGATGTGTTGCCGAGCCAGGGGTCTTTCGGCGATCTTGATTGGGGCCTGGGTGGGCTTTGCAATCGATGACACCTTTGAGAGGATGTGAATGCTATCGTTGTCATCGTTGAGAGAACGCCTATCATGAGGGTAGGGGGTAGGCGAGCGGTGGCGGGGCGACTTGGGCCTGCTGAAGAGGAACTCGCCGCGCTTGTGTTGGTGTCTAGACATGGAGGAGCCCATTTTGGAGGTTTGGTTATTATGAGTAGAAGACGGAAGTTGTGAAGTAGATGTAGTGGGCTAAAAGTTGACTTGGGTGTCAAGAGAGATAGGGAAGAAGCTTTGTTGAAGATGTTTGTTTGTTTATCAGAGATGTAGACTGATGGTCAAGATGGAAGAGCAGGAGGAGAGGCATGGGAATGAGGGCTTTAAATGCGAGCAGGTTGAGGCTTGTCATGGAGATCACAAAAGCCAAGGTTGAGCCAAGACAAGAGAGCGGGATACAAATGGGCTGACGAAAGGAGATGGAGGAGACACGCGGACCCCCACCAGAATCACCAATGATGCCCGGTGTACCAGCAGTGACATACAACATCGGCATGGAGTCGGCAATGTCAAATTGCGAACGGTGGTGAGTGTCTTGGAGTCGTCCATCTTGACACTTGCCTTCTTGGCAATCGATATGATGTGAACCGGCACAATCAGATTGGTTCAGATTGGTTCAGATTGGACCCCCGAAATGGCGCAAAATGCCCACTGCAGTGTGGGTGTTACGGGCGTCACGGGCGCGTGCCGCTGTGTAGGTTGTTAAGTGGAAGTTCCTGCAAGTTGTACACTTTGACAAACAGGGCAAGAGCAACAAGCTCTCGTTCCACTCCCCTTTCGTCTTTAGCTTCAGCACGCTCAGGACATTTGCTGCGGGGTTGGTGCCGAGTGCAACTCTTGCTGTGCTCACGAGTTCACCACTATCCACTATCCACTGCCAACGCACTCGGATTGCTGATTGATGGAGATATCCGGAGCTCACATGAAGCTATTTTTGATAGTGTCATCATTTCGGATTTCCACCTTTTCGTTGCCGACGATGCATGCCTGTCGCAAATCCGGGGTTGTAAGAAGGAGGAAGTTGGGCCAAGCATCGCTGCACGGGGGGCCACCATGTCGCTTGAGTCTCGAGTACTCTTGGCCTACGAGTTGGAAACAGCAACAACATGACGGTTCTAACGGTATCTTCCGCTTTGCACATCTGCCCGCAAGATTGGCATCTCTTTCCAATTGACCTCTGAATCTCAACAATACCGGTTCTACACCACTGCTCCTGCCATCATGAGCCACAGCACTGCACGCTTGGCGGTCTCTGGGCGGTCGCCAAGCCAACACCGGTGTTAAGCCTCGCTGCAGATCTTTGGCTTGGCATCGTGACCTGCCGGCCCGATTCGGCAGCAGGCGCAATCCAGCGGCTCATCATCTCTCAGAAACTGTGAGACGGGCAACTCTAACCTTGACACTCCCGTCCTGACACGTCCTTTGCCAGGTCCCGTCATCCTGACTGACATGATCAACAAACACAGCAGCCGGCCATGATACGCACGCAGTTTCACAGCCTCAGCCAGCTTCACAAACCACTGGCAACCGCCAAAGTCTCGGTCCCAAACCACAGATGAAGCGCCAAGACGGGGGCTTGGCTTGGCAGATTGCCCATCGCGAGATCGCTCCATCGTCCAGGACCCTCGTGCCCTCAACGACACCGCAGGTCGTCAACTCTGCCCTGCGAGGCCCTGAGATGCCCCCCCTGGCCGCCCTGCGAAATACGCAATGTCCCAAGCCATTGCAGGTGGCTGTCGACAATCCCATCAGGGGTCCTACGCGGCTTCAAGGGCGCAGTTAAATCTTATCATGATGATCTGCGCTTCCAAGCATCTAGCGGCCAAACCCTCCTTTTCCATGCACACAAGCAGACATGACATATCGACTATCGGTCAGCGTGATACGCGTCCCTTGGCCTAATCTTGACAACGCTCAAAGGGGTAGCGACTTTGATGTTTGCAATCTCATCGTCCAGCACCAGGTCACCGACAGTGACAGGAGGTAATATCACACATCTCTCCCCTCCCCTCGATTCTGCTGCTCTCGAGTCGCGCAGTGTCTCCCTGCCAAGAGACGCTGTGCGCGTCGACAACGATATGGACAAAACCTGACTGACGCAAACTTCCCAAGTAGCACAGCGATCCAGCGATCCAGCAATGCGATACAGCAGTCGAGAGACAAACGATCAAGCCAATAGCTTCTCACCACTCGCTGGGCCACCACCAGTTGGCCATGCTTCAACTACCATAGATGGTTGCACCACCGTTCTCAAGCGCAAGATCGGAGCCTGGAGACCAATCCCGCATGGCAAACCCGACAGCCCGCAACATCCGAGCGACGACGACGTCAACCGCCGCCGCCTTTCTCGGTGTTTACCCGTCAAAATTTCTATACGAACGCCGTGCTGTACCACAGAAACCACCAATTGCGAACGCTCCTGGAAGTCCAAGGAGTCGCTTTGGTTGCTGGACCTCCCAGCAGGTCTCGTCTGAGCAGCCTCTACTGACTCTAATTCTGTTAGCATCACCATCTCTAGCCCCTTTGCTCTTTCCACCCACTTTGTCTTCCAACGTTGCACGCAACGGGTATTATTGCCACCTAGATTGTGGTTCCAGCACGACGCCCAAGATGACGCCTGTCACCAAACGCCAAGTTTGTGTAGTTCACGATGTCGCTGCTGTCACCACCACCGCCCATGTCAGCTCATCTCACCATGTAGCCCAAACTCGATACAGGCTATTCGCCAAGCCGTTACATCTACGGCTCTGAACCCCTTGGCATTCCCCAGATTCGTCCACATTGTCCGCCGTATGTCTCAACTCTTACCCATCCGTCCCGTGTTGATAGGCAAGTGCCGAGCGGGGGTGATGAAAGACGAAAGATTTTACTTCCACTTAGCTATGTATCTACCGAGTTTCCCTGTTGTTTTCGCAAAATGAAACTACGCGGCAGTTCAAGCAGGCTAGAGAATCTGGACCGATGACTGGCACGCTCCGTCAAGTGCATTTTGGAGATGAGCGGATGCTAGATGCCAGTCTTTCTTATCGCCAAGTCTTTGCAAGACACAGGTTCCAAGTTCACGGCCGACTTTCTCCCAAGTTTATGGTCTAGATTGTCAAATTCTCAAGATCTGATGGAGACCGGGGCAATGAGCCGCTTGTTGAGGCCTTCAGGGAGCGGGATAATCCGTCTTCATTTTGTTCCAGATTCTTGGGAGCTGTTCAAAGTATGCAGAGATATTGACTTGCTATCTCTGGAGAGCTCCCTAATAGCCAGACACTTCAGCCACCATCTGATTCCAAGCGCAACCATTGCCGATCCCGATATCACACCCTGTCATGGTAACCTGCCCACTGAAAGTGCAGCCAGGCACTTTTGGAAGAACTTGATCTTTTCCCCGGAAGGCCATGATGTTTCCAAGCTCCCGTGAAGTCAACTTCCTGCGGCGCGACATCAAATTCGAGTTTGGTGCATGAAGCGGTACTCTGCGGTTTTCGTTACCATATGGAACCCCAACGAGCTCCCTTTCAGCCCATTTCCTATGGCTCTTAAGCTTCCAATACAAATTCGCGCTCGGTGAGCCAAAGTGACGACTTGTTGACAGTTCGAACTGTGAGCTTTGCCGTCCCTTTCATCTGGAAAACAACCTTGAGTTCCTTGTCAAGAGAACCGCGCCTGATATTCGAGTGATCGTCTACCACATATGCATTCTCTCCTTCCAACTCGAATGAGGGGTCACAATCGGTGGGCCGGTTTATAAAACGCAGCAGCTGGGCCTCGCCAACAGTGAAATGATCTGGCAGATTGCACGGCTCAGTTGTCGAGGTTGACACCGCAGACATGGACCCTTCGTGATCCCTCATGGCTTTGTCAAGCGTTGCAGCAATACGACCTATGCTTATCCAGGGGCAAGTGCATTCATCATCTGCGATAGAAAGGGAATCAGTCACATAAGTTTTCTCAGCCTACTAAGATTGCAGGAAGCACTTACAATCATCATCCTCCACACTAAGCTCGAAAAACGTAGTAAATCGGACGCCGAGTAACGTCGACCCATCGGCAGACTCGAGGGCATAGTTTCCAAATGTCCCGGTTTTTGGAGCTCCGTAGGTCTTCCATGAGTACTTGCCTCGGAGCCGCTCCCGCATTGCTTTGATGGCACTGAGATAACTTTTGCATTGGACGACGGTCACCTGGATGTAACAGGAGGATTCCTTGTGGTTGTCGGGCTCTTTGCGACTAACACTAAATCTCGTCTGTAAGAAAACTCCCTCGTCGGTGAACTCTATGTCGCCATCGTATCGGTAAATTTCAACAGTAGGAAGATTCAAGCGGCAGATAACCTCGAGAGTTCGAGGGTCCAGGGGAAAATGGGTGACGCGGCATTCATCTCCACCAGGGAAATCCTCGTTGAAGCCCTTTGCGATAATCGACTCGAATGAAGGCGCAAGTAGCTCAGCCACTGCGTCTCTGGGTTCTGGTTCTGGCATTTTTTTTTTTTTTTTTTTTTTTTTTTTTTTTTGGCGATAGAGGTGGGCCAGCCCGCTGGGGCAAGAGTAGTCGAAAAAAGGAGCCGAAGGAGTGAGGCCGATATGAGTGCTGAGTGGTATCCGTAGGCGTTGTCGTGCTTGAGGTCTGAGGGAGTTCTGGGGGAGATTTGCCTTGACAAACTTCCTGGAAGGGATTGAGGTGTAGGGGGGAGGAGAGAGAAAGGATTCATTGGTGAGGGGGGGGGGAGGGGGTACTTATACACCTCGAGTGGGAAGGTTGACGGCTGCCTGGAAGCCAAATCTATCTCATCCCATCTGTCAAAATGGAGGCAGGGAGGCAGAGAGTCACACGGTTATCCCAAGTGTCTCGAGTGACGAGTATCCGTGAAGATAGGGATGAAAGGGCGGTCTTCTGGCGAGTTGGCTTTGCTCGGTCATCCGAATGAAGTTGTCTGTTAACTGCCTGTGAGCAGCAAAGGGTCTCTCAATTTAGTCTCGACTCTGGTAAAATGGGCACCTTGCGAACTCTGCTCCTCTGCGAGGTTTTGCTGCAAGGTTGCCTGCATTATCGCAAACACCTTGAGTTTGCTAGAAGTAGGTGGACTTCGGTCGGCAAGTTTTCCATCTTGTCTCAAGATGTCGCGTTCCTGTTTCAAGAGATGACCTAAGAAAGGAAACGAAGTTCCTATCATCTTGTCTTTTGCCAGTCGAAGTGACCACGATCGGATGTAGTGTTATTCGTTGGTATTTTGCAAAAATAAGTAACACTGAATCTTGCTCCTTTTATTGCAGCATGTGACCATCTCTACTGTTACATGTCCCTTTTGGCTTCCTCCTCTTTTTTTATGTTCCATAGACTCGTTACTAACTCACTACGTCTCTTTGAGATAGGGCCGCCTCGTTCAATTTTATCCTGCCACTTTGGTCTCCAATTTCAACCCTTTCATCACAGCAGGACCGATTTCCTCGATAACGAGCGAAGCATGCTTAGCTTTGGTTGAGAAAGACAAAATTCTCAGCAGAATTGTCTAGCCCAGGGACATGCGACTCGCCCAATTCCAATCATCAATGGCAGTCTACTACTCCTCCTGATCTGTCCAAGGCCATATGAACCTAGAGTGAGTTCTAAAACCCATCACGAAGTAGCTGGCTCGTATTTGGAGACAGTTCTCGTCCGCTTTCGGGGTGGCAGATCTTTCAAGCTCTCTTCAGTATCGGATAGTTCTGGAATTGTGTCATCTTGCAGCTCAAATACCTTGTCGGTAGACCACATTGAGGTCTTGTGAGCAAATCGAATGACCAGCTGTGCTTTAGCCCCCACCTTCTTACACGTTACCCTAATCTCGTAGTTCAAGACACCATCAGCGGTTTTGCCGTTGACTGGGTCGTAGTTTTCCACTCCATTCACCCAAAAATTTCTCTTCTCTTGTTTCATGATAAACTCTCTGTGGGAATCGGTGTCGGGGCAGAAGCGAAATATTAGCCCTTTCGAATATTTGCGGAAAAGAAAGCTGGTGGAAGGAGGCGAGCTCGTGATGCATGCCTTCGGAACAGTCGATACGGGCCCTTCATGACTTTTCATGGCTCTGTCGAGTGTTGTCGCGAGCCCTCTAACATCGATCACTGTACCAGTGCTGGAACCTGCAGAGTCCTACAAAGATTAACTTCTGCTTTGCCTTTTGTTTTTGCGGAGGTGATGAATGCTGCTCGACTGACCTTTGTAGTTGAGATGTTGTAACTTAACGACTGTGGTCAGGCGCACCCAAACAAACCTCGTCGCCGTCGGATTCTCCAAACCGTAGTTGCCAGGTTCGCCGTGCATAGAAGGCTTGAATCTACTCCAGGTATTGCGCCCCGCTTCCTGGAAGATGTCCCTCATCGACTTCATGGCGTTCAAGTAGCTGTTGCACTGTCTGACTGTCAGGCGCAATATAGCTGGTGACTTTTCGGCATTTGTTTCGCCGCTCGGTTGGCAGATAAAATTCAGATTACGTTCAAGACCGTACTCCGTGAATGCCACAACATCGTCGCTGGGATCTCTCCGAACAACAAATCTGGGGAGGTTGACTCGGCAGATAACTTCCAGAGTGTTGGCATCCAAGGGCATATGGGTGGTGAGCAGGTCGCGATCCCATGCAAAGTCTTCGTGTCGAGCCTTGGCAATGATGGCTTCGATGGAGGGAGCAAGCATCTTGTCGAGCTCAGTTTTGTCAGTTGACACCGACATCGCTGCTGGTGGAAATGAGATATATCGTGCTCGTCGAGAGTGACTGGAACGACAGTGGCAAGCGCCGATTTTGCTCTTGAAAGCAAAACCGGTGGTCGTGACTGAGGACAGAAGATGAGGAGGGGAATTTGCAAATGCTTGAGAAAGGGTTGCAAGTGGGATGACGGATGGGAAAACGGAAACTTTGGAAGTATGTAGATACTTTGTGGCCCTCACTAGGGCTCGCTTCCCTGGGGGTACTTCCAAATTCCCATCGCACCTTCCTCACTTTCCTGTCAGAGATTCCGAGTCCGCCCATAAATGGCAGGACCGACGCCTGGGCTTCAGATGGAAGTTCCTTCCGTTTGAGACCGAGCTAAAGCACTGGCATTCTGCTTGCGCTCCCAGAGCTCCTTCCGTCGGATATCCAACAGAGCTACCTCTCTCTACCTTGCTGCTTCCGCATTGTAGCAGACCAGTGGAGAATGGAGATCCACCTGGCGTCACTCAACCAGAGATCGTAGGGTATCTAGTATAAATAGTCATGAGGCACGTGGCCAGGAGTGAGATCATTTCCTGAAGTGATACGGGCCTCGGGGGAACAGAAGACAAGCTCGTTCAAGCACCGGGTATATTCCAAAACGCCATCGCAACGCCCAAGACTAACTGACCATCGCGCCATTCATAACTTCGTATCGGGGACCAGCCCACGCCATTTTACCCACGCCAATCTCTTTTTCGTTACCAAACACCGAGCCCTTACCCCCCCGAAGCAAAAACACCAAAGCGCCAATACCGGTTGCCAAATACCCCAACCTTACGATCATATCGCGTTTCAGTCCGAGAATGACTCGTCACTCTCATCATCAGATTCGTCTTCCAACATTCTCACTTCCGAAAGAACTCCCTCCGAGATGACTCGAGCAAGTTCGTTCTGACCCTCCACCTCTTGCTCCAAGCTAAGCTGGTGCTCTCCCTCCATGCCATGCATGTGTAAGACACACGACGAGATGCTGCACAGGGCTCGCAACACTCCGGACTCGAGCTTGTGACCGAAGGCCTCGAGACGTTCGACGCCGCCTTCCAGCCTTGAGGCGAGGAGTTCTAGGTGACTGGCTCGGGGACACGAAACTACAGCATATGTTAGTGCCAGGGCCTTACTCAGACAAGCTATGCGCTATCCGATACGTACCTTCATAAACCCCAATTTGTTGTTGTGTCTGATCTAGTGCAAGATGCGTGCCTCTGTTTGCTTCTTGGTCTTTTTCCGTCGCAAGTCAGCTTTGTTTGTTCATTCTGTGGAGCGGATGTTAGGCACTTGCTTACCTTGAAGAATCTTGTTGACAGCATGGAGCATAAAGTACGTGCTGGAAAAATGCCCATTTTCCTTGAGCCACTCGCAGCTCTCTCTAACGCTTTCCAGCTTGTTGAAAAACCTTTGCTGATACCTGTCACCATGGGCTATGGCTGCCACGGCTCGTCGGTCTGCAGAAGGAGGATGTCAGCACTTATGCGTTGTTCTACTGTTCTTCGTCTCCGAAGCTCTGGAAACATGAGGCACGGGAGAGATTGGTGGCGATGACTTACGTCTGGGTTTAACAAAGAAGGCAATCCCTTCTTCGATGGCTTCAAGAATATCTACCACTAGAGCGGTTGCCGCTTCCCGGATGTTCCTGTCCTTTGGGTGGAGCATCAGGAGCACTTCAATCTGGGCGAATTGTCGCTTGAGCATCCTAGGGTTGAGGAAGGCCCTGGCATGTTCGCGTACTCTTGATGCCACGATTGCCGCCTGTAAATAAGATTACCAGTTAGCATGTCATTTTTTGAGGCTGTGAAACACTTGCCAGTTGCTGATACTCACATCGACAAGCACCTTCACAATCCCCATAACCACCGACATGTACTCCAGGTCCTTGACCGCCTCAATGGCTTGCGCTCCTACATGACCGTAATCCGCCACCCGACGGCACCGGTCCTTGAACCTTCCCCGTCGTCCGTCGTAGCGCTCCCTTGCCCGTAAGAGACACTTTTCTACTTCTTCCCAACTGGAGCTGCGGCGGATGTTGAACTCATCGGGTAGCGAATAACAGGGCCCTTCCCGGCTTTGTAGTTCACGCATTGCGGGACGGAAGAGCTTGTCCCAGAACTTCATGGTGGAGATTTTGGGAAGAGCCGGTCTTACGAAGGGGTTCCTGTTACTTGCGTTGCTGCTCTTGGTGAAGTTGGAATAGGCCGGGGATGAGGGATTGGCGACATGTGCATTGTGAAATGTGTGTGCCGGCGCGGGCAGATCCTTGATGTGCTGGTTGAGGGCGGAGGCTATGCTGAATTTCCTTGAGCGCTTCTTGCCAACCTTGTGAACGTGAATGTGTAGGTGGCCGACATCCATAAGCAGCGGCATGATGGGCAAATCGATGTCAGGTATGAGATGATAAGAATTGAGATATGAGATGTGAAATGTAACAGTGTTGAAACTGTTCAATGTGAGAAAACTGATGAAGGCGAGTTGAAGGGCTTGGTGGTAGACTCTTTTTCTTCTGTCCCCAGTGGAAGAGGACTCGGGACTAGGTGCCTTAAATCTGAGACAGAAGGGAAGCAAGAAAAAGAAGACGCGGAGCCTCATCTCGCCCTGCCCTCCCCACCGCCGCACCGCGACATTGTGACTAGTCCAGCACTGGAGGAGCCGATCCTTGAAGGCATTCCCATTCTGTCTATCCGCTGCCCTTATCTTGCAGCCTCCGAACAACCAAAGAAGAAAAGCAGGAATTGGCTGCAGCGGCTGAAGAAAAAAACTGGAGCCACTAAAGATTTTTTGAGAAATGCGGCGTGTAAGCAGCCATGCTATATGCTATGCATGGTGAGGCATGCGTAACACAAGGAGCCCGGGAACAATAGTAGGAGCCACGTCACTCGTCCAAACTCAAGAACTGCTTGTCGCCAAGCCGGTGATCGAAAGATTCTCTCGCACTTGGGTTGGGGGTTCTGCTGCAATGCACTTGACCCCGTGGTTAAGTGGAGCACAGTTAGCATCCTAAAACCACCCTGGAGGTATCCGATGATCCGGTCACATAGCAGTTCGCTTAGATTACCGGTAGAGCCGCAATTACATAGGTTGGGCTGCGAGGATCACAGCTTTGTTGTTGTTTGGTGTTCTCTGGGAGATTTCCCACAAGAAAAGATTTTTGGTAGATCCTCTGGCCGTTAGGCTTCAACACAAGCGGATCAGCTTGCCCCATCCTTCCCACCACTTGCACCAAGACATATGCCAAGACAACGTCGGAGTGCCGAAAAAGGCTTCTTTTTCAGCTTTTGACACCATTCTCCACGTTTCATCTGAAACCCCTGCGTCAAACCCTTCGATTGTTTCAACTAATGACGAGGATTCTTCCTTGAAAGTGCTTGGTCGGCACATGTCCCCAGAAGGTTCAGCAAACCGTTGGCTGGTCTTCGCGGAGAGAACCTCCTACCTTCTGGGAGATCTCTGGCGATCCCGTCCAGTTTACCAGTCAAACTTTTGACCTTTCCCAGCCTCAAACACTATTTGAAGATCTGCTTGTTGAAATCCGAAGATGCTTTTGATGCTACTGGAGATGAAGCTTGGAGGGAGGTGTTTTTGTCGGACAGAATTATTTGGAGATGTACCTCAACTCTTTCTCCCAGCGCAAAAAGCCTTTCCCAGTCCTTCCTGCCAGCAACCACGCTAGTGATATCTTCCAGAGTCAAAATGCGCGGTTGAAGCATTGCGCCAGAAGCTCTCTGAACTGCACGCTAACTCTCAACGCTTAGTGCCTAGGGAGGCCGCAAACTTTTGGTAGAACCCACAGTCTCGGTACCGAGATAGCGATGGTGCGATTTCGGAAGACTCGAACTCCGGAATACCACACTCGGATATGACATTGCGTAGAGAGTGATGTGGTGAAGTCACAAAACATAACGCTCACCGTCGTCTCCCCGCCGACTTATCTTTCGCCCAACCCACCAACTGATGTGGGTGTCGACCCTATCTTGCACGCCGTGTGGGAGATCCTTTGGCCGTCCAATAGCTGAGTGTAAACTGTTGTGGCTTGCCGCTATGCTGTCCATGTTTGAGTGGATGCTGACCAGTAGGGCAAACAGAAGCTTGTACGTAACAGCTCTGCGCCCAAATACCGCTGCAATCCTGGCTTGTGTTACTCGAGTCCCGGAGTTACTTGCCGGTACCATCTGGGAACTTGAAATGACCTTGCCGTAGTTCTGGTACCGGTTTGCTCATTGCTGATAAGGGTCAACATTTGTCCATACGGAAGGAAGCTCCGTAAATGTTTCGCAGATCGGTTGGCAATTGATGATGTTGGCAGGTCTTTGTTAGGCACTCATTTCATCGTCTGCCGGCATTGGAGGCACTTCTGCTTTGCATATGTTTGGCCTCGTTGTTTCTTGTGATGCGCTTGGTTTTGATGATCCCATCAGCTCGAAAATCTCTCCTGGGGCAATCGCGTATGTTAGCTCGGCTCGATGACATTCGATATATGGCATTGGTTTATTGATACTTGACTTGACGCCTGAGGTCTCAGAGCCATCGCCGCGAAGCCTGAAATTCATGTGGGACGAGATTGTCCATGCCTTGCGCGATGGTAGAGCGAGATTGGCGTATTTTTCAACTGCAACCGCTAAGGATTTCTTTGGATGTCTCTTCATCGCTTGCGTCTGCGTGTCGGCCTAGCTAGACATGGGGTCGCCTAGTTCGCGGAGGACGTATCTTGCAGGTTCATTCAGGACTGTCACACTCATCCTAATTGCGAGAATCTGTCACGTGTCTAGATGGTCATACTCGTACAAGATCAACGTGGCTAAGCAGGTGGGAGAGACTTTCGTACCTTATTGGGAAGAAGAGAGTGTATACTGCTTAGAACGTGCAGGGCCCGTCAATGGAAGAAGATCATGCCCTAGTATTGAGGTGGACGACAGGTTTCGGAAGCTAGCAAGGAGGCGGGCAAAGGAGGTATCGCATTTGGTTAAAGTACGAGAATGTGTGTAGTGCTGAAGCGGGAGACTGAAATAACAACCTTAAGTAGAAGGACCGCTCGGGGAGGACTCGTGTGCTTCAGTTTACCTGTTGTATGACGACCGTAACCCTACACCGATAGGCAAGGGCAATGGAATATCATGACCGAGTTCTGTCAGAAGTCAATTTATGCAGTCTGGTCGGACGAGAGGAGTCGTCTAGGGACGGGCCGTCAGATTGTTGGCGGAGCATGCGGGGAAGAGAAACGGTGGCAGACATACCCCTGGTACGTGGGGAAGTGGATCTAGGGAATTGTTTATGTCAGTTACCAGTGAGATCAGGTTGGATGAGCTCTTAAGGGCGATTGAACGTTGGATTTAAGATCTTGTGAAGCAAGTGAAGGGAAGAATTGACAACTGGCCTGGCATGAGGGAAAAAAAAGGGGAAAACTCCAAGGACTGCTCGGTCCTTCAGCCAGGTACTCAGATCCCGTCGACAAAACCCCCGTACCCCCCAAACAATTTCCGGGGAACTTTTTCTCGTTGATTTAAACGACGCCTCGACTATATAGGGTCTTTTGTTGTCACTCTCGTACCAGACCACCATGATGGAACGAAGTTGAAAACACCGCGGCATGCATGCGTCATTGATCAGAAGACGAACATCAAAACCTATTTGACATCATCTGGCAGCAAAAAAAAATGAGCAGAACGCTCGTCGAACGTCCTTTTCAAGTAGCCTGGGTATTATCTATCTTCTGGCCTCTACATGCTGACCCGTGTCCATATCCAGGTAGCCCTGATTATTCAAATGCCGATATCTACAGCCTCGCCACCCGCCGACCTTGACCGACAAACCAGAGTTGAACCTTTTATGATCATGATATGTGAACCCGCTTTAACGCCTTGGTCAGCACCTAAGGATGGCGACTCTCAAGTTCATAGCCCTGCTGCTGCTGTCTACCATGCGCCGGCGCATCATAGGGAGGTGCCGCTGAGGAAGCGTAGTTGCTGGCGTTGTCAACAGGCGTGACGCCCACGCTATACGGGCTAGAATATTTCTGAGCCGAGGGCTCAGCCTGGGCAGCATAAGACTGAGAAGCGTAAGACGTGTCCCCGGTGGCGTAGACGCCGCCGCCGAGGGGGCCGCCGGCGGCCGGGTTGACCGTCTTGACGTAGCCGTCGCCGGCAATGATGCCGCCGGGAGAAAGGTTGCCCTTGCGGAACTGGTGGAAGATGACGGAGGCGTAGATGAGCATGCCTACGAAGGAGAGGCTGGTTTGGTGGAACGAGAAGTTAATATTGACGGGACGGTGGTTGGCAACAGACAAAGAAGTGGACGGGCGAGTACTCACAAGATCACAATTCCCAAAACAATCGTAACCGTGCTGCTCGCGCCAATCATGGCCAGGATAAAGAACACCACCCAGATGGTCGTCTGGATGAGGTTCGAAATAAAGAAGAACTTTGGAGACAGAGTCCTTCTCGAACGCTTGATGATGCACACAAAGTCGAGCACCAAGCACAAGAACACAAGCGCCATGTCGACCGCCACAATGGCAATCAGTGTATTGACCGCCTTACCGCCAAAGTCGTTGTCCAGGTCATTCTTCTTAAGGCCGATGGCGGCCATCAGAAGACCGCAGCCGCCCAGCTCAAGGACCATGATGACGATGCGCACCGCCCAGAAGGGAATCAGTACGCGCTTGAGGAAGGGCGAGGAGTCGCCGACTACGTAGGCGGGAGGAGGCATGGTTGCTGTGGATCTTCTTTAGTTTGCTTCTCTTTGCTGAGGTTTCTGTATCCTGTTGTTTATGCTCCAATTGCAATTTGTTTGGAGATGCTTCGATGAAGTGATTTGTCGTGTTCCTCGGTATCAAGTCGCAGTTTAGTTTTGCTCCAAGCTGTTCTATCTTCTTTTCCCAAATATTTCCAGTTGACTCGTCGGTGGAGTGTAGAAGCTTGGTTGTCGTTGTTGTTATCGTTGAGGTCGTCGTCGTTTGTTTCTACGTCGTAATCAAGGGAGGGCTCGATAAAGCTAGGTCAAGCCACAACGTCGCAACCTGGGGAGTTGGAAAATGGAGAGAACGGTAGAACAATCTTCACCGACAGGACTTCCTTGACAGCAGCGCATACGGCGAAATATAAAGAAAAGTAAGAACAAGAGCGGGTGGGTTAGTGGTGAGAATGAGCGTGGCTTGGGCTATGTAATAGCGTAACGTTCTCTATCAAACAAGGTTAGAGTTTAGGACCCTGCAGTGGTCCCTAGAAGCAAATGATCTTCGTCGCTGACAACATTCCCCCGCAAGATGTGTGAGAAACGCCTTGTGGGTACATGTTGTTCAGTGAAAAAGAGACAGACGACAGAAAGAACCTGACAGCCACAGCCTGGAAGCTATTCCCAAAGAGGTCAAGCACGGCGCTTGAGTTTCCTGAAAAGGCCAATCATGCCTTGCCACCGTCGTAACCCTGCCGCATTCCCGTCTCTCTAAGCCTCGGACCCCTAGCCAAAAAGTTAAATTCATGGCTTGGCATGGTGTCACCGTCCTTTGCCCTTGCTTTCTTTGTCCCTGACATGATCCTTTGCCGTCCTTTGTCACTGCCTGGAACGAATGGGCTCCCGTCGCTCTTGCCAGTTGGGTGGTCCAAGGGGTTTGGAAAATCATCGAGAGGGCAAGTGCGACGGGAACGTGCGGCACGGAGATGGCAAAAATCAGGCACATATTCAATCTCACAGGTTGGAGCAAGAGCGACCGACTTTGAGAAGAGATTTTTCAGACAACAAAAAGACCAAGAAGGAGTAGGAAGAATGGTAGTAAACTGCCAAAGGAAACTCACGCCGTTGGTACTACTGGTACTGATTAGTATGTGTCATGATACTCGTTGGTGCCAGAAGCGAGTTCCCTCATGTTCAATTCCCATCACCGCTACAGTGTGCCAGTCAGTGTCTTAGGGCTAGGTATCTCAGCCTGTTAAGGAACTCGGTCGGTTCATTACCGAAATGAAACTTCTCCAGGCTGCAGCGAAACCAAGACCCAACATAACATTCCCGTTCCGCTGCCGGGTTTGTTGGTACAACATGACAAGGTGATACAAACGACGGAATATGAGATTTAGGAATTGACTTGAAATCTGATTCGGCAAACTTCCGAGCCATGACATATTAACATTGGGATCTGAGTTTGTGCATCTGGCTCTGTCCTGGGGACAAGTGCTAACAGTACCAGAAGTACTTGTAAGTAATACGAGAATTGAAAAGGGGCGCATCGCACACCAAAAGGGACGAAATGGGATCCGAGTCTGTGTTAAACGAATGGCGTTTTATCTTGGATATTTCACCAACGAGCGCACAGAAAAGACTGTGGACGCTATTGACACATGATTTCTATATCGTCGACAACGGCTTGATGAACCAAAAAATATTTACCCTCCACGCAGAAGGGAGGGGGTAATGGCATCTTAGGGCTCTATGCCGAGACTCGCTGGGCATCACTGCTTAGGCAAGAGTAAGCACTAACTAGTATAACTCCACTGCCATTCGGGGTATAGAGCTCGCCAGTGAGGTGGCTGAGACGAGAACGTGACACTTTTTATTCTTCAAGAACACATGTGAATATCAAGAGCTGTGGACGGCAACGATATCACCCAAAAGAAAAGCTGATAATAATCGAGGAAGTATGCTCCCACACCTTGCCAACTGCCTTCCAGTAACTTTCCCCAAATTAAAGTCCCCGTAAAAGACCGCTATCCCACATGAATCCAGTGCTTAATCATCATCATCAACAACAATGTAGGTATGTAGACCAGCTACCACCTATAACCCCCTTCCCAAGTCCCGTCTTTACTCAAACCGATCATTATCCGCATACCCAAACGCCAGCCCCAACACCCACCCATCCGCCTCTTTCTCTCCCTTAGCATTGACTCCACCCCAAAGCACCACCCCCTTCCCATCCAAACATCCCGAAGCCGCCAACAATGCTCTCGGGCCCGGATGTACTTTTCCTTCCGATTCATGCTCCATGCCCTTCTCCGTGGGGACCAGCTCCGCTTCCGCCCAGCTGAACTTACCCGATTCCACGCCCTTCGGCATCAGCTTGTCGCGGATCACATCCTTGGCTGCTGCTGCCGTGAATCCTTGCGAGGGAAGCTGGAGGGACCAGATGTCGGCGTAGAACTTCTCTTCCTCTAAGACTATAGCGGTAGCGTCCGAGGAGACGCCGAACATGTAGATCAGATAGGACCGGCCGTAGCCCGTGTGGATAGGTACCAGGGCGCCGCCGATGCGCGGCTTCGGACCGGGCGTGAGAGGGTTGATGGGGTAGGTGATGGATTGCCACGTCAAAGCGCCGGGTTTCTCGCGCTCGGTGGTTGACTTAAGCAGGTCGAGGTAGTTGATTACGCCGCTGAGATTCGGAGAGGAAGGGCTGGTGCTGATGGTGTAGAGTATGTTGTCCGTGTAAGAGGCTGCGAGAGGCGGGGAGGGAGAACTGGGGAGGGTGGTCCAGGCGTTGCGGTCGAAGCTGTAGAGCCATGTTTCGGTTTCTGCCCCGCTGCTGCTCGAGGAGTCTGCGGAAGTGTGCCCTCCGTGGAGGACGAGAAACTTTTGCCTGTCGTCGACAAAGATGTGGTGGCCGTAGCGAGGCGCCAGCTTTACGCCCAGTTGAGTCTCCCCGTGCAGCCGCGTCCACTTCATGTGCTCCGTGTCCCAGAGCCACAGACAGTTTTCTTCCTCGATCGGATTGCCGTGCTCGTCGCGTCCGCCGTGGATGACGACCGAGTTGCCCCAGGCACACGCGGCATGTCTGGTACGGGGTGCGGGGATGTATGTCTCGCCGGTCTGCGCGTCAATCAAAGGAAACGCTGGGTAGTGGTCGTGAAGGGTCTCGGTGCCTGTGTTGTCTTTGCTTGGGAGAAGAATGGCATGGACGTCGCTGTTGCACAGCTTGCCATCGACATCCTCGCCGCCAAAGATGTAAACCTTGTTGCCAATGGTAGTGATGGTGTGATTAGTTCTAGCAAGGCCCCGTCTGTATGGATAAGGTACGGTTAGTAAATGCTTCCTTGGGCAAAAGGTAGGCTGCAACCGGGAGGAAGAGAGAAGGCGTACTTGGTGTCTTCTGATGTTGCCATCGCTAGTTGTGTCAGAGACACCTTCAGAGGCTGGGTCGGAGCGGCGACAGCAACAGCAGCTCCGACTTCAACGCCTGTTGCAACGACCTGCTCTGCAACGAGAGCTCCGGCAGCAACTTCGGCCATGATGACGGTGTCTGTCTGGGAAGTTGGCTATAGTGAGTGATTGGCTGCGATGTTCGGTGGAGGCTGTTTCTGGAGAGAGAACAAGCAATTGCGTGGAATTTCTGTGGGATTTGATCAGAACTATCACCAAAGATTCGTTCTTGTACGACACTTTGGAGGTATACTGATGGTTGTTGGTCGGTGTTTACACAGAAGGGATGGCATGTTCAGACGAACGGAAGGCTTATGATGTCACTAAGTGGGGTACAATCGCTTATCACACGTAGAATACCCCTGACTAAAGCTTATCGATAACGGAGATACCCGCGAACCCCGGTTAGGACGGCAGAAACGGGGCCATTGTCGAGACTCTCTTTATGCAAACAGCAAACATGAGGACTCACGGAATGCGAACAAAGTTGGAAAGGTCGGTCATTACTCGTATTACATTATCGCGCTATAGAAAGAACAAACATCTCGGGTATAATCTCATCAAACAACAGACGTCATGTCATGACCACCAAATTCCTTTTCCAACCTTCCTTTTAATATCCAAACCGTCCAACAAAACCGCAAAGAAATAGCCTCCACATCTCAGCTCCTTTAGAACACCAAGCCCTTGTTCTGCTTGACATCCTTGAGCTTGATATCGCGCCAGAACAAGACCGACACCATCGAGATGGCCTGGATGGCAGTGGCAGCGATGAGCATATACTTCTGGGAGTCACCATAAGCGCGGGCAATGGCGTTTCTGGTCTCAGAGCCATACTCGTAGCTGAGCTGGGTGGTGATGGAGCCATAGATGGCAGGGAGGTTCTCCAGCTCAGAGGCGGGGAGGTAGTTGGCCAGGTGCTTGGGGAAGACACCTGTCCAGATGGCAGAGGCAACAGTAAGACCAATGGCACCACCAACGTTGGAGAACATGGCCTCGATGGCAAGAACGACGGCAATGAACTCGTGGGAAGTGGCAGCCATGACGGCCATCTGCTCGCAAATGACGAGGGTACCACCAGCAGTGGCGATGAAAATCTGGCACATGACAATGTAGCCGACGTTCTCGTGGGGCTGACGGAAGTGGATCATGAGACCGACACCGAGAATGGTGACAGGGACACCAAAGTACACGGCGAGCCACTTGAAGCGGCCAGTCTTGCGGATAGCCCAACCGACGAGGAGAGACCAGAAGCAGGAGCCGACCGAGTAAACGTTGACGACGTAGCTGGTCTTGACGACATCAAGGTTGTTGACAACCTGGAGGAAGGAGGGGAAGTACGAATCCCAGATGTAGAAGGAGACGAAGAGGGCACCAGAAAGGATACACGCGCTGATGACGGTGCGGTCCATAAGAAGCTGGTACGGGATGAAGGTCTTGGGAGCAAGGAACTTCTCGTAGAAGGCAAAAGCGATCATGAGCAAACCACCAAAGATGAGGAAGCAGATGATCATGGGAGACTTCCACTGGTCCTTCTGGTACGAGTAGAGGTTGAAGGACAGCAGGAACAGAGCCAGACCGGTAGTGATGAGGAGCAAGCCGAGAATGTCGAACTCGATGAGGTAGAACTTGACGGTCTGCCAGAAGTTGCCCTTGCTCTCGTGCTTGGGGAGAAGGCCGGCCTTCTTGGCCTTGACATGGTTCTTGTAGAAGAGCCAGAGCAAGGGCGAGCAGACACCGGGGACAATGATGGCAAAGGCACCATAACCCCACCTCCAGCCAGGGCCCTCAAGGAAGCGCTCGGCGATGATACCGCTGATCCAGCAGGTGATAATGTAGGGGGACGAAACAAAGGCAAACAGCAGAGCTCTGTTCTTGAGGGCCGAAGTATCGGCGAGAAAGATGGAGACCGAGTAGGTGATGCCGTTGTATCCGACCCAATAGAAGACCTGGGCAGCAGCGTAGGTCTTGACACCGTCACAAGCAGCCATCATGATGAGACCGATGGTCAAGCAGAAGAGCATGGCACAGAAACCCTGAGGACGGCCCCAGATATCGAGGATCTTGGCGAGAGGGAGCTTGAACAGACCACCGATCAAGCTGGACATGATGCTGGTGGTGGCCGTCAGGGAATGGAGGTAGAAGGTACTGGTAACGTAAGGGTAGAAACTGGTGGACATGCCGGACTGGAGGGCATCGACGAAGTAGAGGATCCAGATACTGGAGACAGGCGAGGTGTTAGTCAAACCGTCATCGCATAGTGTGAAGGAGTCAAAGGGTAGGAAACATACGTGACATAGGCCATGTACATGTCGTTACGGGTCCAGACCTTGGTCATGGCCTCGACACGCTGAATACCAGCCTGGGCCTCCTTGGAGATCTCCTGGCTGGAGTCGGTCTCGTGGCCCGGGTCGGACTCATTGGTGGCCTTGGTATCGACAGCGGCCTCCTTGTCGTTGGGGTCATGCTGGACCTCCTCAACAACGTCGGCGGGAGCCGCTGGACGGCCCAGCTTGTGGAGAAGACTCCTCATGATGGTTGATGTGGATGATGTGAGGAATCACAAAAAAATAAAATAAAAAGAGTCTTTCCGTTGACCACGGTATGGGTCGAGTTAGGATCCAGTCCCCAGCCGGTAGGACGGAGAAAGGGTGGAAAGATGTGGAAGGGGGGGAGGAAGTTTGGAGATGGAAGGCTGAGATATCAGATCGAAGAAGAGTGGGAGGAGGAAGAAAATGGGCGGGAGTGGAAGTTTATATTATCAGATCGAAGGTCAAGTAAAAAAGTGTCACATTGCAGGATGGGCACGCACAGCTACGACATGGCCGGTGGGGCTGGATTGGAAGCTTGTGTGCCGTGGGGTGTGGCCTCCACTGAGTGGCCTGCACTGTTGGAGAATTGAAGAGTCGGGTGGCCGGGAGTGGAGGGCCAGGACCCCAAGGTTACACCGGGTGTGGAAGTGGAAGCTGCAGAGGCAAAGTGACTGTCCATCCTGTGGTGGGGACCTCATGCAGCCATTTTTGGGGCCCTAGAGACAGAAACAGGCAATGCGCCGGTTCTGCAGACTCCCCGACTCCTTCGAGACCCGGGCCCATGGCGACAACTTTTCCGCAGAATCTGGGCCGAGATGGTGGAAGTGGAAGCTGTACGGGGTCCGCGATGGGTCGGACTTAACGACGAACCTCAACCGTTCTCTAGGGCCCGAGCCGACTAGGGCGACTGTGTAACTGTCTGGGGCGACTGTGTGGGGCCATACAAATTCGCTGCTAGATACCAGCCAAGACCGCGAAGTTGAGCATGGACTTCGCGCCCCAACCATCACCAGAATCCTCATTTCAAGACCGCAATAACAACGCTCCAAATTCAACCTTTTCGAAGGCATTTTTTCCCATTCACACTCGGGGGCCTCTCGCCGGCCCCCTGCACCCCCGGAACCAACCCTAACTAACCCTAACTAACCCTAACCACTAACCTAACCCTAACACTAACTTAGACTTTGGCTGAGACTTAGACATTGAGCCCCACACAGTCGCCTTAGACACTTACACAGTCGCCCTAGTCACCTCGCTAGGGCCGAGCATTGTTACCGCGGCTCCGGATTCCCTCAGCTTCGGTGATGGTGAAGTACTTAATTACTTGATGCAGGGCACAGTGGTTTTTTGACGTCGGTGAACGGGGACGACGATGGGGCGACTGTGTGCCCTGAGCCAGAGAGGAGGAGGAAGGCCGGGGGCCCAACGTGGTCAACCAACGTGGTGATGGAACCCAAAGGCGCCGTCAAAGTGGGCAGGCCGTGTCTGTTACCTTATCCCACAACCTGAACCCACGCGACAAAAAAAACGAATGAAGCGAAAACGATGCAGTGCGACCCCAATGGGCTGTTGGAGTTGACAGTCATCTGGGTCTGGGGTTCGGAGTCTGGACTTGCGGACCAGGGTTTCAATACACACCATTACCATAATTGTTAGACTGCCAACATCGTCGCATGTTTTCTGTTATGTTTTCAAAGCAATTGACACATGGTACAATACTCGGTTGCAGTACCATACTCGGTCGCCATGCAAAGATGGAGTGTCGTCTGTGTTTTGTGTTTTGTGTTCTGCCAAAAAAACTGGAGATTTGCCGACATCTTGGGTATTTTCCCCGATTTATTCCTCGATGGGCAGCGAAATCGCATTCTTACCAGGCGTTGGTTGCTTTCAGTGCACAGAGATGCGGGAATTACAATGGAGCTTTGTAAAGCAGCGGTGTGTTTTGGCGTTTTCCCATCGACGATGCACTGGACGATATGGGTCAATTACGTCTTGGATTTTTTTTAGAGTTCCCGTTTCCAAGCCGGAAGCTATTCCAGTTCCTGCGTCGTTGAAGGAAAGGGAGTCCCAGTTAACAAGTTGAGCATTGGAGTTCAGCACAACAATGGAACGAAGGCCTTTCTCTCCCAGTTCACCAAAACAACGATTCTGTTAAATAGCTCATGACTGTTAGAGAACCAACATGCTTAAGTTCCTTCTCGGATACGGCCTCTTGTCACCCGAAACCGTCATGTGTCGATCAAGACAAATTCTGTCCGGTAATTCTGACCGACTTGCAAGAACATTGGAAGGATCCACCCCACCACCAACATTTCCAGTTCACAAGCTAGGACGCCCCTGCCCAAACAAGGCCAATCGCAACGCAAGGGCCCCGCACCACGGCCGAGTCCCACACTGCCAAGTCGCGCACGAACTGCCTGTTCGGTTGATGATCCTGGCAACGGAGGGTGCAAATTTTTATCAGATCATCTTATCTGATCGATAACTCTCTGCCTGGAGCCAATGATCCACCACACCTGGCTGCCCCGTGCGCTTGTTTTTTCCTTTTTCTCGTTTTCTGCGCGCGGCAGGAACGCCATCGATGGCCGCGCAGAACTGGAAACTCCACGACGGATTCGCTGCTTCCCAATCCCAACGCAAGCGGCGGCCACCCCTCAACCGACGTCAATGGCGACACCTGACAGAAAGAGCGACATCGGCCCTCCATCGTTGATCCATGCTCCTTCTTCTTGCCTTCCGTTGAGGTTTCGAGAACTTCTCCTCGGCGCGTGTTCTACGCCTTAGCGCAGGTACTGCGGTACAGGAGCAACCGGGCAGAAGGTCTCGGGTCAAAGTTGATGTCAGACTCTGTTCCGAGTCCCCAGACTTCTTTGCCGCCGCTTTCCTCCGAGGGCATACAGTACCGACAATTTCTTACATCACAACATGTTTTCCCTGTGCAAAAAGTCAGCCCTAGAGCCGACGCCATCAGCAAAACTCGTCACATTCCAAGACGTCTCGGACTTGGGAAGAGGGTCCAGATGGTGATAGTTGAAATTGGTCGGTTCTTGGCTCATACAGTATACGGCTGAAAAGAAGGGACCGGGGAAAGGAAACTGAGGGTGAGCCTGGAAAGGGATGGGATGCCGCGCCCGCCGTCCAGTCCTCACTCACCACATCCTTTGGACCGCCGGATTCCGCTGGGGAATCCATTCGGCTCCGATTCTTCTCACTGTGCTGGCGGCGGACTGTGGAGATGGCCTGACCGAGTGAGGGCTTTCGCACACAACAAAATCTGTCGATAAAGCCGACGAAAAGGCAAGAATCCCGGGCCAAGAGTGTCGATCCTCCCCGGTTCTGGCAAGGCGCCGTTACCCCTAGTGGCCCCCGCCTCCGGTGCTACATCAGCACCACATCCCGTCCGGTTCGTGACGAATTCTTCTGGTCTGGCTGGGTCGGCGCCTCTCCTTTGTCGCTGTGGTGAGGGCTGGGGATTCACAGAGTCACAAGCTCACGGGCGCCCGTGAGGATCACCGCTTTGTGGGTGCCTACCAACCGATCCCGCATTCGCCCGTCATTCCAACAGAGAGGAAAGCCGCGGGTCGGAATCGTCCACTCTGGTCTGTCAAACTTATCCCGCCTTGCCCGCCATCGCTCGGTCTGGTCTGATCGATCGATGACCACGACAAGTTGACAAGATGCTGCACGACCCCAGAGGTATGCAGAGAATTACCTTCGGTGTCCAAAAGGGTCTCACCACATGAGCAATAGGGGCAACGTTCACGGCGACGGTGACATTGGACCGCACGGTTGGGTCCTCTAGATCAGGAACAATGCATGGCACGAGAGGTATGTACACCTTGTCTCAAAATCTTGTCAGTGATCAGAGACACCAACCAAAAATCTCCGTGATGGTTGTCGCCTCCGAGATAAGATCCTTCCAAGATAAGATCTTACGTCAAAGGGGCAAAGAGGCTTTCAGAGATTCTTGGACCGGTCTGCGGAGATTCGGCTTCGGCGGCGGGGCTAATGGTCGTCAACTGCGGCTCCAACGGTTGAACACCACTGGCAATCATTGTCTCACTGATCGGCATCTCCACGTTCAAGTTGATTGTCATGAAACATGCGGCTGCACAGAAAACACCAATGTGACAGCCCCCCTTCATGTCCGATTCGCTTCCTGTCCCCTTCATATCATGCTTCATCGGATGCAACCTGTTGTTCATGACACTATCCCACTCTGATATCATGCCTGGCCGTCCACGTAAGCTCTCCACACCTTACCCACCCCTTCGGCGGGAGAAGCAATCTGGAAAGGATTTACAGAAAGGAGCATAAGACACAATGATCCCCGAAGTTGATCAAAAGTATTTCGCGCAATCCCGGAAACAAATCACCAAATCCGTACGGCTGCTCCGGGCATCCACTTGTCTGCAACCGGGGGGCGATGGCTCACTCCGGTCCTCAACGGCCGTGCTTCTTTTTCTGCTCCATGCAGGCTGATCGGAGGCTTGATCATTGCTACCCAGTCCGGCCCGGCGTTACCACGCCGTTTCTTTCCTCCTCTCATGCCGGTATGAGAAGAGGTCCGGATAGGACTTGGCAGTCCCGCCTTTTTGCGCCGTGCCGGCCGCTGCCGTCTCCGGCTTTCCGCCAAGAGATTCGATCTCAGGCACGGAGCTCCCGTCGCTCGGGCGGGTGGGGCGGCCGTAGGGCATGTTCTTGACCTTGGCAAAATGATTGCGATAGACACGCCAAGTCATCACTATCACTTCGCATGCCTTGAATTCTTGCAAGATTCCCTTCAGTTTGCTTGGTTTGTTACCGCATCTGCTCAGAAAAGTCGGATTTGACTAGCTTCACTTTTGGCTAGGAGATCGGGGGATCACCTGCCGGCAGGGCGGCCAACGGGGCCGGCGAGCTAAACAAACCACTTAGCACGACTGGCAAGCTCATCATGCAGGTGACACGCAAGTGATACGAACGCGACCCAGCGCGATAAGACGATAGCCGAGAGGTTGGACTGTGTTGGGCCTAGTTCCCGCTTAATAGTCAAATCCGACTTTTCTGAGCAGATGCGGTAAATCTGATAACACTCTCTTCACTTTTATCTTTCCTCAAGCCACCGCCAGTCTGACGACAGCCAAATCTCACGATCCTTCCAACATGTCCTCGCCCTCCGCCTTCTCAACCTGTCCTCGCTCAGACTCTCGGCCAAATATCAAACTCTGCTAGGTTCTCCTCTACCGTCCTCCTCAACCATATCCCAGCAAGCGGATGGAAGTGCAGCTGCACTCTCCATTTTCCCTCCCGCCTGCCACTTTCACTTTCAGGCCACACAACCGCAAGATACTCGCCGCTGGCTGGCGTCGGCTGTTTATGTGCAGTGCGTACCCCCATCTCCGCTTTCTTGTCCCATGATGAGTACAGCGATGACAAGTCACTACCAATCTCCCGTCTCGCTTGCCCATGTCTTTCCATCCCCATCTCTTCTTCTTCTTCTGAAATCTTTCCTCTGGCAGAATCCAGCAGAGAGACGATATGCAACCGCAACTGGCTATTAGTACTCACACCCCGATCCCTCTTCGCCATAACCCTAATTCGCGGCGCAACTTCCAACGCTTGCCCCTTTTGCTGAGTCAGCGAACCGAAGCGTGCTCGCATGGCATCCTCAATACCAGAGCGGATTGCTTGGGCAAGCAGGGCGTATCGCCGAAGGTGAGGAATACCCGTCTCGTTTGTGACATTGGGCCTAAAGAATGAGCGCAACGGGACGGTGACGGTGACGGTGGCTTGGGCGGGGATGTCACAGACGACATTGATGGTGGTAAAAAGCTTCACTACTACCTCTTCCATGCAGTCTTCGTCGTCACTGCTGCCGGAGTTATCATCCCCATCTTGATCCCTGCTGTTGTTGCTGCTGCTGCTGCTGCTGCTGCTGCTGCTGCTGCCAGTGCCGCCTCGTATTTGTGCTCGAGTGAGCAAATCCCAGATGTAAGCGTACAGGATATCTTGCTCGGTGACGCTGCTAGCCAGTGACATGGTAGAAGAAATGCCCTCATGGATGGAGGAGGTGGTCATTTGATGGAGGTAGGCTTGGGCGGCTCGGTGTACGGTGCCGATCCAGCTTCTGCGGATGGTGAGGGTGAGCATGTCGCTGGATGACAATAAGTTGATGTTGCTGTTGTCATCCGAGTCGTTGCTGTTGTCGGAGTCCATAGCGTGGTTTGGAGTCGATGAGCTGCGCGAGGTTGCACGTGAAAGCGATGTTGCCCCTGGTGACCGTGTTGTCACCAAGTCGTTGTTACTAAGAATGCTAGGGTATTCCGAGTCACCAGTTGCTGCTCGAGTTGTAGAGGTACTGTAGTACAGTAACAAGACACTCAACAACCAAATGTCAGTCGCCAAGCGAATTTCTCCACCTGCTTTTTTTTTTTTTCTCTTTCTCACCTTCCTCGGCAAGAGAAGTGATTTTTTTTTTTTCTTGTCCTCATCATGCGGGGAAAACCTAGTGCAAAAAGGGAAGGGGCGATCCTTGTACCACCAAACGGTCGTTCATGCAAACATGTTTCCCGCCCGTCTTACAGTCAGTCACATCGGATGAACCATGCCAGTGCGTCCCGACGTTGTCAACCATCTGTGTCACGTCATTGATCACACAAATTTCTATTTTACATGAAACACTCGACACGTGCGTTGTGTTTGCGTTTGGATACTGATGGGAATGACAAGTGGACTCACAAGTACATACCGACGTGCCGGTTGAAGCGAAGGGCCAATGAAGAAACAAAACTGAGAAACAAAACAAAGCATGAGAAACGACGAATGGGGGAAAGGAAACGCATCAAAATGAAAGAATATGAAACAAAACAGAACAAGGCGGAACGGAACGACACGACACGGCAAAACCTATCGTTTTGAGAGATAGCCCATCTTAGAAAGTCACGATACAGGTGCTACTGTCTTGGAATCAGAAGTAGGTAGACGAAATGCCATGGCCTTTCCTTGGTCCCTTTTGGCCTCACTAGGTTTTACGAAAGTCCTTATACGGAAGTGTTGGAAGAGTAGCCGCCCATCATCCAGTCCCTTCTCATCTACTAACCCATCCTTGTTTCCTTCTCGGAAATTCCCACGTTTCCTATAGCTACTCCAGCGGCCTGGATGAGGCCACCTATTTTCTGGCCGTTCTCCTACATTCTCAATTCAACCTCGGGCAGCTGTGCAAATATCTCCCATGTGTGTCACCTCTCTTCCCACACACCACCAACCTCCCTCAAAATCTCCCTCCTCAACCTCGCCACGATAGTTTCAACACCCGCCGCATCAGCCAGGGTAAAATTTATCGCAATTCCCAGCACCATTCCTCTTCCTACCGCTTCTTCCCCATCACTTTGACTTGGAAGAAATCTACTCCGCTGCAGCGTCATGGCGTCTACCCGTTCGGTATCGCCCGTTGGATGGGTGGGAATCCGAAAACATTCACTAGGGACGCGGAAAGGGTAAGGGTCTGGGGTTTCGAGGCCATCGTGGATTGTTGTTGCTAGCCCGTAATTGTCACTGTTGAAGGAATGAGGGTGGGATTGGTGAAGTAGATCGTGGAAGGTGTTTTCGAGACGTCGTTCGGGGTGGTGGGTGATCATTTGGCGGACGACGTCTTCTAGGTTCGAGGTTTCCTCTGGGTCAAGGCTCTGGCCTTCGTCCTGGGAGGATGGAGAACGGGAAGGGGAAGGGGAAGGAAGTCGGGGGTAGAGTTGAAGCGGTCTTTGTGGCTGATCGTCGTCAACGTGCTGCTCTTCTGGGCTAGGCGCACGTACCAGCTGAGGATTAGGACCGTGACGGAGGAGGAACTCTGACCCGTTCCCACCTCCGGGATACAGGAAGACGATCTCTCGTTGGGTTACGACACTGAGTTGTTGTAAGGTCAAGTTTTGGTTGTTGTTGTTAGAATTGCGAGAGGGATGATGGAGAGGTCTAGGTTCCGAAAAGGCATCAAGTTCAGAACTGTGCTGGACATCGTCATCCTGCTGAGCAGGAACAGTTGAGGAGGCAGAGGTGGCTGAGGCATCGGGGCCGAGACCAAGCTGAAAAGAAGCAAGGAAATTAAAGTCCGGAAGGAGGGTGCGAAGAAGGGCCGGTTCGAGAATGGCCGAGCAGAGGGAGTGCGGATACGGGAGGAGTAGGGCTCGGCAATGGTAGCCGTTGCGGGTATGGATATCCCGGTTGGCCAGAATGGTGAAAGGTAGGACCTGTTCGGGAGAGAATGGGTTCTCAGCCAGGCCCTCGGAGACATAGGATACCGAGCCCATGTCGTCGATGTGATAATGGAATGTTGGTATGTACGTAGTATCTCGCTTGATCGCTCAGGTTTAGGTAGGTCGACTAAACAGCTCTCACTCCATTTGTGGCACAGAAAGTGTTTTTATATTGGGCATAGCGTACTTGACAACTCATCATTAGGGCTGGTGTTTTTCAAGTGTGTCATTTTGTGAAGTACCCAAGAAGAGTGAAGAACCTTGTGAAGACACTCGACATGGCTGATACATGAAGATTGTCTTCACTTCTATGGGCACTGGGTGCGTCGAAATCCTGCAGTGGGCAATACAGAATATTGAATTCAGTGGCCTGTGACACAGGGTCAGCACGTAGAAGAGCTCGAGGGTGAAGCAATCAGTAATGCATACATCATGCGTTGCAAGACATCGAATGCACCCAGGCTTCTGGGAGCAACGCGAATGACTCAGTGCTTGAGAGGTGGTGAAAATGTATGAGGCCTGCAGCGAGTCGCTAGATTCAAAACCTCAGCCATGCCAAAGTCACGGCACGAAGCCATTCACAGTTCTTGGCGTCTCGTGCAATTTGGAACACCTTGCGGACACTCTCGTATTGTGGAACGAGGGTGGTTTAATTACTGACCATACCCTCACAGAATAATTAATGAAGGAGAAAGTAATTGATACAGTTCCTTGGATGGTCATGCGAGTTTTCCTTTTAGTTGAAAGTTGGTCGTTAGGTTGTTCTCGTCAGAGGTAGCCGTGAAGATGGGCGACGACAGGACTGGGCGCTATGAATTACCACAGTTTGCACCCAGGGCCACGCTAACAGTTTTAGCCGTGCTGTCTAGGTCAAAACGATAGTGCCCCACGACCGTTGGGAACCCCCCACTGATCGTGACGTCGCATGGGCGTCAAACCCACTAAAAGTTGGGGGATTGACCGGCCCCACAGTTTCTTGCCGTTGTTTCCGTTGTTTTCATCTATGGACACTATGGTTTGATGTTTTGCAGGCTACCATTTTCACCAACTCCAATGTCTCCAGTGTCTTCATTGAGTACTTGTTTCACTTTGTTTGGTTTGCCAGTCCGTTATTTTGTTGATGTCCAACATGGCTGTTTGACCTGAGCACAACAAGCGCCGAGATGCCGTGGCATGGATGACTTCCATTAACGGCCCGCCTGAGAGGTCGGGTGCCCTGCATGGCCGAAATCATTGGCGCTGAATCGCGAGGATCGCAAGGCGGCAGGCGCAGCTTCACACCCAAACAGTCTGGGCGATTCTGCCCCGCCATCCTTCGGCCATCGCATCCGCCAACACCAAACACACCAACCTCGCGCCAACCACCATCCACCGTCCACCATCCAGTCCATTCGCAAGCCGTCCGACGTCGCTCGCACCAAACCTACCATGAGGGGGTTTTACTCAAACAACACCAAAGTCCTCTGAAGAATGGACGTGCCAATACGGTCTCTACGCAAACATGTAACCAACCCGTCCAAACCCGCGACAAACTTGTTATTGAAGTCGACCAACTAACCTTTGCTTGTCTGTCACCCAGGATTGATCCTTCGATCCGCCTTCGGCGCGCAATTCACGTGAACGACAACCTTCTCGTCAAGCGCATCCTCCGCTCTCATCCGCATCTCCTCCACAATCCCGATCATTCCATCACCGGGAATGCGAACTCGAACCTCCACCTAGCCGCCTCCCTCGGTCATCTCTCGATATGCAAGATCCTCGTCGAGCTCGGCCACGAAGAGGGCACCCCTGCACTGAACGATGAGCATCAAACCGCTCTCATGTTAGCCGCAGCGGCGGGTCACACCGAAGTTGTCCACTTTTTGTGCGAAAACGACCCGCAGTCCATTTTGCGCCAGGATATCCGCGGCCGTGATGCCGTCATGGAGGCTAGTTCGAACGGCCACGATACCGTTGTGCAGATCCTCCTCACATGGGCTCCCGGAGGAGCTCCCGCTGCGCTAGCGCAAGCAGATCTGGACGGAAACACAGCGCTGCACTTTGCCAGCGGCAATGGGAATCTGCTGGTGTTGAGGACGCTGTTGGCCGCTGGGGCGGATCCAGGCAGGAAAAATATCTGGAGCTGGACGCCTGGCGAGTACAGTGCTACTGTGCAGGCAGAGGTTTATCTGAAGGGGTTGGTGAATGAGGTGCAGAAGCGGAAGACTGCGAAGCGAGAGGCGGAGGAGACCCAGGCTGCACCGCCACCGCTTTCCAAGAAGGATAAAGTGAAAGGAGCGTTTGTGAGACTGGTCGGAAGAGATGTGGATGTTGGCGATTGACGCTAGCCGTGTCCCGGCTCCCGATCATTCCGAACGTCGAGGTTTGTGAAATCGGGACCGAGTTGGATGAAGACGGAGCGTGCCAAACACGTATGGTACATCAACTGGGACAGCGCAAATCCGTGCTACCAACAGTGAAAGGGAACAAGCGATCCGGAAAGGTTAGATCAAAGAGCGAGGAGTTTGGGGCTTCATACCGCTCACTGGCTACAGCATGTGAGTAAAATACAAGGCTTGGTATCGAATCCTCTTCACGGTGCTTACGGTGCCTAATGTTCATGTGTGCTTTCATTCCCCACGTCAACCATCGGTCACATTCTATGCGCTCGCCATGACTAACGACTGTAGGAAGGAAGACTGAAGGGATACGTTGGGAACGGGTGAAGGCATCAGTGTTACCAAGCGCCACCAACAACAATTCACGATTTGGACAAGAACGTATGCTCAATGATTCACGGTCAGAATGCATATGGGGGCAGCCAGACTATGAAACAGAGATGACATTGATTGCCATGACTCGAGTGAATCACTGATTCCTCGGTTGCCGACTTACAGTGGTTCATCTCTTGTTGTTCTGTACCGGTTGGACCTTTAGCCGTCAGTTTCTGACTGTTAGCTGTCTTCCTCGACCGCTATGGATGACTGGTCTAAGGATCCAGAACATGGCGTGCTCGGACTCGACCGGTAGAAAATGACAAACACCGAATCACGCTCCCCTCGTTATCAGAGAAGAGAAAACGCACTCTTCAGTCTGATGCATCCTAGGCCACCAACTGACAGACAAATGTTTCGATGGCGCAACGGGTAACACGAGAGAGAGTCTATGATCCAAGAAGCGTCCAGTCTGAGAGCTCGATCTTATCACTAAGACTACGCCACGCCAAGTTGTCTGCCAGGCAAACTGACCTTACACAGCCAACTTCCAACCAACAGCTTCACCGACCAGCCGTCTCTTCACCTTGTGGTTACCCAGGATATGGCGATATGGCCTCATCCTGTCAGAGAACTCGATCACAGGGAGTCTTCTTACAGCTATCGTATCATGGAGTTGTCAAACTCTTCGTCCAGGTAGCGCCGCCCTCAGCCTACTTAAACCCACGTCGTACACCCTTTCTGTTCCTCTCCTCTCTCTCTTCTTCAACGCAAACCAGAGCATCTCGACAAGCCTTCCCGTCTGCATCAACGCCTTCAGTCCATACACTCATCCACCGGCAGTCTTCTCAGACCGCCGACACCTAGCATCAACCGTGGCCTCTCCTCACATCGAAGAGTGGGAAGCTGCATACGACCTGCCCTACCCAGCCGTCAAGTGTGTCATCACTCAGGCCACTTACATATCTCCTCGCCAGCGCTGTTGGGCTGTTTTGGTTCTTGGTGCTTTCTACGACGCCTACGACCGTATTCTCTGGCAGACTGAGCTTTTCGTTGGTGTCAAGCCTCAAGAATCTGAAGAGACCTACGAAGATTATCTCAGTGTCAGTGACACTGAAGAGTGTATGTGACCCAAGAACCTTTCCTCATATGACATCAAACGCTGACCACCCATCAGACCAAACACCTTACAACACCCTCGACACAGAGGATAACTACCGCGAAGACGCTTACGCTCACAGCGAAGCAGGAAGCGAAGACTCCGACGACGTCTTCCGTCGTTCACGTAACCAAATTCTTGCCAGAGAACAGGAGACGGCTGCTCGACAAAACCACCACGTTCACATTCCTTCCGTAATCTTTCCTATTCCCGAAGGCGTCCAAAGACTTTGGGATCCTATTCAACAGACTTGGGTCGACTATTACCCTCAACATAACTACTACTAAGCACATACATCTAGCAAAGATGTCTTTCGTTCTCGGCGGTGGTTCCAACCCAAGGTTCGGGCGTGACAGTGGGCCCCCACCCCCTCGCACTCCTAGACCCGGCGCCTTCCCTCCCGGCTCCGTCCCCAACCCAGCCGGCGTTCCCCAGGTCATCCCCGGCATGCCATCCCCTGCTCCGGCCTATGGCTTCGCCGCTCCCCAGCCCGCAGTCGTCACACCCGCTCCCGTCTCGCCCTACATGTTCGCTCCGCCTGCTCTGGCTCCAGCCGCCCCCGCCGCCGCTCCTCCGGCCTGGGGCAGCGCTATGGCCGCAACCCCCTCTCTGTTCCCCCAACCCTACCAATACATCTCCGGCCTTGGCGGTAGCGGCCGCAACCCTCAGCCGTATCCTGTCATAAATCCCGAAATGCCCGCCGCCAACATGATGAACAGCACAGGCGGCGTCGGCTGCGAGCCAGGCTACAACTACTTCTTCCCTCCGGAGCACACCAAGATCCACGTCTTCAAATGCGGCACCACGCCTCCCTGGCACCAGCCACCAAACGCAAAGCTCCCTTTTCATAGTTGCCATGTTCCTGTTTCGACAACAGTGCAGGAGCTCATGTACGGCTTTGGCGCGACGAACCCGAGCAAAAAAAAGAATAAGCTTTTTGAGGTCGTCCAGGGCGGTAATGGACGGTGGTATCGCGGCTTGGCGTTTAGGGGCGATGATAAGGAGATGCTGGCCAAGACGTGCAAGGAGTTGGGATGGGATAAGACCCGGAGCGGACTGCCGGGGCAGAAGCCGGTGGTTTATCTTTATGTTACTAAGGACTGAGTTTCTTTAGGGGGCATGTTTTCAGTTGCCGGCCAGGTTTCCCTGGGGAAAGGGTTGGTGTCTGGGAAGTGTGGGAGGGATTCTCTTATTGGTATTCTCATTACTTATGCGCCGGTGGTGGGTTGGTTGTGCGCTTTTTTCAGAAAAAGGGTTCAGTTTTTAGTTCTATTCTTCGTTTTTGCTACCATTTGTAGCTTTCTGCAGATTCTCTAGGTCAGGATTTCCATAGCTTCTATATCACTCAGTGAAGCGTAATAAACAGACTGTTAGCACTTTCTACCCCTTGCCCTTGAGTGTCGTGATTCGAATCATTTGTTTACATCTTGATCTTACTCTCGCTAACGCACGGGCCACCCCCTTTTCCAAGTCTCACGATCCCGTTGACCGTGCCTAACAGACTTTTTTGTCAGGACAAAAGCTCTACATGATATGGGCCCACGCGTATCCATCTCCCAGGCATTGAGAGCAGTCCTTGTACATCCCAGTACTGGTTTGTTTGTGAGTTTGGGACCTCGGGTCAACTTCATGATGCCTTTCCGTTTCTTTACTGCTGCGTCTCGTCTTACATTAAAGGTATAACCAAACTTTGAATATCCTATTCCAGAAATTTGTGATGTGTTTTTGGATCTGCGAAATCCATTCCCCAATAACGATTCTCCATTTTGTCCGCCCAGAGACAAACAAACCAGAAGACGCTCGGTACTGCGTAGAAATTGTTAGTGAACGTAACACATCATTGGCCCAAAATTGGTCTTGGCAAAAACAAAAAGGGAAAAAAAAAAAAAAAAAAAAAAAAAAAAAACCGTGAAAGGAATGCCTACAAGAACTCTCTTCACCCAGGTATAACTTCTGGAACTGACTTTTCAACAGTACTTCCCAAACTACTCCTTAATTAAACCTCACTTATCACCATCCAGATTCCTCACTCAGTAGTATAAACCCCCCAAGCCCGATCATGATACCCCAACTTCCCGACCTTTGCCGTCAACTCACTCCTCCACTCCTCCCCCCTCGAAATCCTCTCCAGCGCCTTCTGAAAAGTGTAATCCGGCTTCCACCCCAACCCTCCGCTTTCCACATCCTTCATCGCCAACCTCGAATCATAAACCCTATCCACCCTACTCAACCACTTCCAACCCCTTTCCTCCATCACTTTGCCCACCCCAGGACATAACCTCTCTGCAACCTCAGCCATCACCTTCTCCGCCCCCTCCGGTCCCTTCTCATTCAACCTCACCCAGTCCTCCTCCCCCAAGTCCAGAAATGGCGACGGTCCGCTAATGATGTACTTCCCATACTTCCTCCTCTTCCCTTCTTCAGGGTACGTTTGTGCGTTCATGGAAGCGACACAAGCCCGGACAATATCCTCAATATCCACCCTCCTATACGCCAACTCGCAAAGCTTGAGATTCTCATCCCCCAAACTCGCGCGGCGGTCCTCATCATCGTCGGCTTCGGGAAAGAAGCGGGAGGTTTTGAGTATGACCACGGGTAGTGGTGATTGGGAGGAGATGAGGTAGCAGAGGTCTTCGGCCGAAGACTTGGTTAGGCCGTAAATGTTTTTGGGGAGGCAGGGGGTTTGTTCGGTTATGTGGACTGCTTTTGGTTTGCTAGAGGTGGAAGATAGGGGGATGAGGGACCGGCCAAAGGTTGAGGTGGTGGATATGTAGGTGAATGATTTTATGACTGTCTTCTCCGAATCCGCGTTGGAGTCTGACGTAGAAGGGTCGGTAGTGGTAGCGGCGGCTGCTTCTAGCAGGGTGAGTGTGTCGGCAATATTGGTCTGGACGAACTGCACTTTGGTGTGAGACTCAATGTGAGGCTTGTGAAGCGTTGCGCAGTGGATGATGTGCGAGATTGGCTCAATTTGGGGGTCGAGGGAGGACTGAGCGCGAAGCCAGCTTGGGGTGAAGAGATTTTGGAGTAGGGAGGCGTCGCCGAAGGAGCCTATAAAGGTGGCGGTTTCGCTGGCCTTGATGTCGATGCCGATTGGTCTGTAGCCGAGGGAAGGCAGAGAGAGCATCAAGGCTCGGCCAAGGTGGCCGGAGGACCCTGTTACGAGGACGGTTTGGGGACGTGTGGAGGGCGGTGACGATGCCATGGTGCTGGGCTTCTGGTTTGGTTGCGAAAGAGTACCTGGAAATATTTCCGGTAGAAGTTTGTTTACTTGGGTTTTGTCTTTTATTATTGACCTTTTGCTGCTTCTTGACTCAACATTGCCACAGTATGGTGATTGTGCAGTCGGGGATGACTCACTTACACCGTTTTAATATCGGCCCGTTCCGAATGGAGTAACCTTGAATGCCAAGGTAGAGATATCAGCCATGTCAGATAACACAAGGTCGGCGAAGCTTAAAACAAAATAGGAAGGAGTGTATGCAAAGTTCAGAGATCATCATTTCTCCCTCCCGGGGAAAGTTCGACCAACGAGTTGGGCTCTATCGTACATCAAATACATGCCATTACATTACGTCCAATCCTGTTTGACCTTTTCGACTTTGATTCTCCCACTTACCAAGTAACAGGCAACTTCACAATTCCCACATCGCGATCAAGGGGCGTGTACTCAATCTTGTCAAAAGGCACCGCAATCTTGAGATTCGGCAGCTTTTTGAAGATGGTTCCTGTTTCACGGAAAAGTCAGCAATTATCTCGTTCCGAACACAGACATCAAATCATCAATCACTGAATTTCAGCGGAACGAAGAAGTGCACAAAAAGAGCACATGGGGCAGACTCACCAAAAACAGCCCTCATCTCCGCCTTCGCCAACCACTCCGCAATACACCTATGCTCTCCCCACCCAAACCCAAGCTCTCGCTCAGGCCACTCGCGATGCATGTTGAACGTGTCTGCGTCCTTAAAGACTTCCTCGTCGCGGTTGGCCGACAGGTTGGAGGCGATGACGCCCTCGCCCTTCTTGATGGTCTTGCCGCCAATTTCGAGATCCTCTTTGGCGACGCGGCGGATGGCCATGGCGGAGGCGGTGTGGAACCGGCTGAGCTCTTCGACGAACTTGGAAGCGAGGGAGGGGTCGCGCTTGAGTTCTTCGAGCTGGGATGGGTTCTGGAAGAGGGTTACGATGCCCTGAATGGCGAGTTAGGAGGTTTGATGGAAAGGGGAAGATTAAGTGGTTGAGATGGAAGAGAACTAACCAAGGCAATCATGTTCACCATGGTGGCATTGCCGGCTACCAGCAGCAGAAAAGCCATCTGGACGGCATCGGCAGTGTCGAGTTTGCCGGTCTTAACTTGTTCGGTCATGAGCTTGCTGATCAGGTCATCCTTGGGTTCCTGGAGACGCTGTTCAGCTAGGCGACGGAGGTAGTTGAGGAGTTCCCTAGGACGATGTCAGCTCAGATCGGTAACCGTACCACTCCCAGGAAGACAAAAGGCGTACTGATTAGCAGCAGATGCCTCTCGCGCCGTCGAGCTTCCGTTCGTACGGATCGAGTTCTGCTGAGTCAAAAACTCGAGGTCCTCAAACGGGACACCAAGGATGGTATAGATGATCTGAGCATCATCCTCAATCAGTATCTTCGACCAGACCCAGCACAAGATAAGTCAGAAAACTCACATAAGAAGGCACCGGCAACGCAAAATTCTGCACCAAATCCACCGGACCGTCTTCACATCCCTTACTCTTCATCCTCTCCAACAAGTCCTCCACCGTCTTCTGGATATACGGATCCAGCTCCTTGACATGCTCAAGGTTGAAAATCGGCTGGATCATGCCGCGGTACTGCATGTGCTTGGGCGGATCCATGTCCACGAACGTGGCCCGGTTCTTGGCCGCCTGCTTCCCGCCCGCGTTGAGCTCGGGAAATCCGTCTCGCGTGCGCTCCTTGGATAGCCGCTCGTCCGTGGCCACCTGGCAGACGTCGTGGTACTTGGTCACCATCCAGGCGAGGCTGCCGTCGAAGAGGCGGACCTGGGACACCGGGTCGATCTTGCGGAGGCGAGCGAACTCCGGGGGCGGGTCGAGACCCGAGGCGCGGCGGAAGGGGAATTCGAGGTTTTCGGTGAGGGCCCCCATTTTGGAGGTTGTTGAGAGGGAAGCTGCTAGAGCTGTTCGGATGAGTGATGGTTGTGGGAGAAGTCTTGTCGAGGTTAGATGTCGGCGGGTATGAGCGAGGACGAAGGACATGAGCTAAAGTTGTTCCGGAGACTGTAGCTGGATTAATTAGAAGGGGTAATAGCTCCAGTGAATAGGAGGAGACCGAGCAGATAAGAGTGTACTGGAACTTAATATAACGTCATTGAAACGTTCGCCGTCTGGCTTTTCCCGCTCGCGAACGAGTCTGTGAACGTCAACATATCGTCAGATGAACCCAAGCCAGAAGACCGTGCGCTCAGTGCGGACACATGAACGAGATGCAACACTCGGGTGCACATTCGTGATATTTGGGTTTCCTTTACCCTAATTCCGCAATACGAAGTATAGTCACTCGAGGGAGAGGAAGATAGGTCTTTTGGGTACGATAACGTGTATCGAATCTCGGAAGAAGTTCTCTTATTACTATCAGTCATCAACCACTGTATAACAAAATGTACAAAAGGGGGAAGGCAGTATGACGCCGAACCGAGACGGTACGCCTCATTAAGGAGAGCAAGAGGATCAGATACTGCGTTAGTGATGACCATGGCTTAGACATGTTGCGTGAAGTGCTCGCTCTTCTCCTTCTCTGCAGGATAACCAGTATCGCTTCCAGTAGCAGCACCGTGGGTAGCACTACCACCTCCTAAGAATTGGGTCAAACCAATCTCATTATTGATCTCCGCCATGCGCTCATTGTCGGCTTGAGCAGTGCCTTCGGATCCGAAAATGATGTCCTATAAGAGTGAGGTCAGTTAATATCATTCAGCCCGTTAGGCTAGATGGAAATCTGGGAAGAACACCCACCATTTCCTCCAAGGTCAATCTCTTGGTCTCAGGCACAAAGAACCAAATAAAGGCGGCGCCCATATACGTCAACACGCCAAAGATAATGTACGTTCCGTAGGGAATCGCCTTCAACATATCCGGCGTCACCTGGCCAACGATGAAATTGTTCATCCAGTTGCTGGAGGCTCCAAGCGCGACACCATACGGTCTGGTGCTCAGTGGCCAAATCTCGGCAACAATGATCCAGGCACATGGACCCCATGAGTATCCAAAGTGAATGACAAACAGCCAGACCATGGCTACAGCAGCCCAGCCAGCAGCCTTATGAGTCTCCCACTGGTCGATGTTCTTGGCAACGATGACGGCGATGATGATATGGCAGGTAGCCATTCCAAGTGCGCCGATAGTGAGCACGGGCTTGCGACCGACGCGGTCGATCCACAGAACTGCAGGGACCGTGGCGATGAACATGACAATACCGACAACGCCCGTAGCCAGCAGTGAGGTCGTGTTACCGCTGAGTCCAAGCTGCTTGAAGATCTGCGGGGCGTAGTAAAGAACCGCGTTGATGCCGGACCACTGTTGGAAGAACATGGTGACGCTCGCCACGATGACGCGCCGGAACATGGCTTTCGTTTGGAAGAGCTTCTTGATGGCCACGAACTGAAGCTTGAAGATGTTCCAGGCTGTCTGCTCGCGGAGCTCCGGGAACAGCTCCGCAATGCTACGCTTCTCGAAAAGAGACTGGGCCTTGATTTCGAGGAACTCGAGCTCGACAAGCTCGTGGTCCGGGGACAAGCCGCGAAGCGTGGATAGAACTTTACGAGCCTCCGGCTCACGACCATGGTGGATCAGCCAACGTGGGGAAAAGGGCATGAACATCATGCCGAAAAATAGGATGAGGGCCGGTGCAAGTTGCAGGCAAATCGGTACAAGCCAGGCTGCGTCGGTCTGGGTCTCGAGCGTGGTGCCACCAATGTAATTGGTTCCGCTGTCGAGTATTACCTGTCAGCAATCCCGAGTTTGGATGAAAGTCAAGTGTAAATGAGACTTACTAGTCGATCCAGAAGCTGACCATGATACCGAAGCAGATGGCCAACTGCTGAAGAGCAACGAGAGCTCCACGGACCTCGGGTGGTGCAACTTCCGAGTTATAGATAGGAATGATCATGGCCAAGGAACCGACACCCATACCACTGTTCAGGAATGTCATGTTAGCAGCGGCTAGTGAAGGCTACATGGATAGTCGGTTGCAACCTACGTGATGAATCGTCCGGCGAGGATGGTCTGATGTCCTCCAGAGATAGAGGTGGCTTGGATAATCACACCCAGCATGAAGACCAGACATGCCACTAGTACACCGTACTTTCGCGAGAGAACCTCTGCCATGAACCCGGACAATAGTGTGCCGAGCCAGGCACCAAGCTCAAGGATGGCTGTCAGCCAACCCTTCTTTGTCTGATTTGCGTTATCGTCGAACGGATCGTATTCCCCCATGTCTGTTTGACGAATATTGATGTTGTTAGCAACAGTTGTAGGCATCCATGGAATAGTAGATAGCAACTCACGTTTCTTGAAGGCTGGCATCGCCAACACCCCCGAGAACATTCCTTGGTTGTAACCATAGAGAACACCGCCGATACAGGCGAAACAGGCAATAGAGAACACTCGGAAGTTTTTGACAAGTGCTGCAGGACCACTCTTCCCCATCATGGCCTCGCGCCTCTGTAGAGCAGCATCATAAAAGCCGGCTGCGCCGCCGCCGCCGCCGCCGCCCATCTTGACTAGAGGTCGAAGTTCGCTTGTCTCTTATGGCCGGATATGTGCTGGTAATGGGAACAGGTTTTGCTGAGATAACTGGACCGGGACAATAACAGTGAAAAAGGTGTGCCCAAGAGGAAGGCGGAGTAACAACACAAGGACCGTTGAGAAGAATGACAGACCTGGAGGCAAGAAGTGAACCAGAGCGTTGGGAAGGGCGACTGGGTAGTATTTATGATCAACCTACAGCGTTCCAACAAGCCTTGGACCCGGCTTGTCAGCACCGTCTGTAACCAAGACTTCGAGGGTGTCACAAGCCCTGCAGCTGCTAGTCAGTCTAGAACAAAAAGAGAATCCATCACAGTGCCATAACCTGGACGCGAGTGAAAGCGTGCGATATTACCGGTGCGCATCATATCGAACCGCACCTCACGCGTCCAAAGCAGCCCCCGGCAGTGGTCGGTATTATCCATGCCGAAGGACTGTAACCTCCCACACCATACAGTTAACACCACCCCGGCGGAAGATGAGGGGTAGACCGGTTGATGATCCCATCAGCATGGGTGCTTCTGCATGCGTTCCGTGCCGTACATTGGTAGCACGGAGTTGAGTTTATATGAACCTCAACCGTCCATCTTGTTGTGCCGTGGAACGTTGAGCTCGCATTCGAATGATAACAGCCGTCATGACATCCGAACCAGCAAATTACGGCGATCTGGTTCTCATTGTCAGATGAGATTATGCAGTCTGCCCATCAAGGACAGACAGTCTGATGTCTGAACCAAAGGGGCGTGTCGTCGTGGAGAACAAGAGGTTGGTAATAACGCGGGGATGTAAGTGAATACCCCAGCCCATGGTGCAGATCCACTCCAGATACGGCGAGTGTACGTATTGAGGAAAACTAAAGGGGCAGGAGGCGTCGGTTGAGGAAGCTGGTGCGTGGACATAAGCCCCGGTGATGGCAAGGCGTGTGTTATGGTAGAGCTTTGTAATTAGCCTGAATGGCAGGTTGATATATCCCTAGCTAGGCTCATTGGTCCGTTTTCACCCCGGATTATGTAAAATGCCCATTGGTCGTGATTGGGAAGGTCTGAAGAAGATTCTCGGGTCAATGAGTCTCGAATCTTTAACCCGTTCACATGGGATGATGAGAGTCGTGATGGCGTCGGCCGATATTTCTGCAGAGAGTGTTAGCGTGACGGTTGAAAAGGCTTAGCTTCGGTCTGGTGGCTCTGTATGGCTGGGATGGCTACGTGAAGCTTTATGGCGTCCTTGGCTTCCGTCCGCCCGCGGGCTTGTCACACAAAGATTCTTCAACACTGGTATATATGGCATACTCTCTGGTGTAGCAGAATTTGAGATAATCGTAGAGTGTCGATGAGCAGATGCAAAGTATGATGTGCAGTAACTCGTGTGTAGCGCTACAGTCTTCAGAACAGTCCGGCATGTAATACGCCCTTGGACACAATCAAAGATTCCATGATGCGCGATACATGTAGACTCTCGAATGTACGGGTAACTGTGGCAGCATTTGCCATCGGGTATATGGTGTTATCCCAGGGAAGCCTTGTGAACGATATCCCACTTGGCTGCCGTCACCGCCCGTTTTCTCGGCAACTGGGGCTTGGTAGAGCGCAACGATAGGTTTTGTTGCGACACGTGAAGCGGCGCGGGAAGCTAGAGAATCCAGCAAGAACAATGTCGAGACTCGAGGTCAACTCGCTTTCATATCACAGCCGGATCCACCCCTGGCGAGATATCGAGATTTGAGGGGAATGCAAGAAGGGTAATCCAATGGACACTTGCTGAAGGGGCCCAAGGACGCCATTGACGTAGCGATCGCTGGCTGTCGATGTTGTTTCCCGGAAGTCGGTTCGTTGTGGTAATGAAAAGAGAACAAGAGAGTTGGAAGACTTTTGTCCGCTATAGAAGGTGAGAAATGAGTTCATCACAAGAGAAAGGTGGAAGATTGAGATTGCGGAAGGAAGATGGGTTGAGTTGGCAAAGCATTGTCGCTCATACCGGCACAAGACTCGCCAGAATTTACATACAGCTGTGGTTGTGTAACTTGGGTAAGCTGTCTGCAAAGAGAAGTAATAGAGTTTGTTAGTGATGGTTCCACTTGCACGCCTTAGCATGATACATAGATGATAATGTCTTAACTGGTCTGAACAATACCCACAGAGAGAGACCAATTGCTGTTAGTGCTAGCGAACTCGGACTGGAAAGGCGTGCACGTGCCACCCTCGGGTAAACGAAGATCAGTCCCCACCTTGGCTCTCTCCTCCGTTCTCTCTGTTCCCCAGATGGGATCGACGACGAATGCGACTGCAACTGTGACGCTGCAACGCTGTCGCTCCTCCCTTCCTTTCTTTTGACGCGCGCGGCTGCTCTGCTTTCCTTTGGTGGGCGATTCGAGTTCAAATTTCATTTCCGGCTCCCAAGCCAAAGCAGGCAAGTGTCATGGAGGGCGGAAAGAACCGCAACGAACTTGAATGCGGACTGAAATGTCGAGCCGCCGTCATTGGACTTTGAGCCAATCCAGCAACGCTTCCATTTCCTTTTCGTTTCAAGTCTTTTTTTCCATTACGACACCTCTTGAAAACCACGTCTGCTCCATACACCCGAGCTCTCTCAACATCCGACGCACCTTGTTAGAAGTCTTCGCCATGAGTGGTCATCTAGGCGCGGCATTCCCCGACTTCCAGACTTCCGTTGCTCGTCGTAACTGGCTTGTGGGGGCGGGTTTGAAGTTGAACATGCAAACACTTCCAGTTTCGCGGCAAAGCCCACGCGATGTTATCTCAGCGCTCAGACCTTCCTTCCTTGAGCTCTCGTGCACGGACGTTTTACAGCCAATACACGTTTTTTTTTTATTTTATCGATAAATTAATTTTTTATTTCTAATCTGGGTAATATTGTGCACTCCGTTCAAGGAGGTTTGAGTACAAAATTCGACCAAAACCGTATACGGGTTTTCAAATACACTAAGCAAATTAACGTTAATATTATAATTAAATAATAATACGTCGTATTATAATACTTTTAATAGATTTGGAATTGCGTAAGCTAATTTTATCTAATAGTACTACTTTTAAATTTTTAATATTAACGGCGACCTTAGAAACGAGGATTCTAAATCGCGATTATAGCCGACGTATAAAGCGACGCCCCTTAAAAACGACGATTATTACAATTAAATAATTTTTAATAACCCGGTACCCTTAAAATTCCCGTAGGATCTCCACTTATTATTTCCTTTATTTTTATTAATATTCTAACGGGTCGAATTCGTAAATTTAATCGAATTCGTAATAATTTAATTCGTAATAATTTAGCCCGCCGTACTTTTAATTAATAAAATTTAAACGATTAACGCGATATTAATAAAGAAAACGAAGATTATAAAATTATTTAGGAAATTAAAAAGCTTTAGAAACGCTTTTACTTAAAATATATTAACTATTTTATTAAAGTATTAAAAATTAGTAAAGATATCGATTCTCCGATTATATAATTTAATATAAAAGTTTTTATAATTAAATAGCTATAAAACTTTAAAAGAGGTATAGATTTTATTAATTTATTCGACGAAAATAACGAATTTAATAAAATTTTTAATAATTATAATTTTAATATATAAATTAATAAACCAGGATTAAACTTTTATACTTCTATTATTTATAAAAAAATATAAACTCTATTTAATAAACCTTCTTTTAACTAATTCGATATAAATAAAATTTACTAGGGTAAAGGAATAACTACTATTTTATAATTAAATAGTTCGTTTTAATTAGAGAATTCTTTTACGAAAATATAGCCGAACTTTAAAAAAATTATTCCTATTTTAATTACTATATTCTCTTAATTTATAATTAATTAATTTAAACCGATTAGCGTTATTATTAAAGAGGATAATACAATTATTAATAAAGAGTATTATAACTGTATTATTTTTATTATTATTATTTTAATAATTAAGTTTATTAAAGTAAAGAGCAATTTTCTTCGTCGTATTTTTAACCTTTATTTAATAATAATTAAAATATTACGAAGGGTTATTTAAATATTATTTAATATAAGTATTATATTATTATCACAAGCTTAGCCTAGTAACTGCACGTAATTTAATTACGTACTTGTACTAAGGTTGTAATTACTATTAAGATAATTATAACCTTATTCGGCTAACCCGCCGCCATAATCGCACAATAATACGGTTACGGTCCCGGTCACATAACCACGCGCGTCCTACACGTATAGTCTATACGCCGTACCCTTATAAGGGTAACTACCCGCGTATAGCTTCGCTCCCTTTCCTCTTTTCCTTCTTCGTATAATATCGTATATCCTATTCTACTTACTTTAATCGTATTTACCCGTAATAATATATTATACTTTATTATTATATTTATAATATATAATTTTCGATTATTTAAACGTACTAAGATCGCTTTATTCGTAAGTCGCTAAATTTAATATTCTCTCCTTTTTCTAATAAGTAAAGTAGTTTCCTTCGTCGCGATAATTTCAATTATTAATTAATTACTAGAATCGCATCCTTTTATTCGAGGAATAAAGGTAATTTTCTTTTTATCTAACGGATAAAAGTAAGCGCTACGTCTTTCTCTCTTTCTCTCTCTCTATTTTCGAAATTATTTCGTAAATTATAAACCTTCTCTCCGTTCGTTAATATTTAATATAAATAGTAATAATAATTTTATATATTTTTTAGGAAGCGACGACGAATTTTTTACGACTTTTCGCTTTTTAAATATTAATAAACTATTTATAATAAACGATTTATTTACTTATAATATTAATATTTATATTATTATTTTATACAAATTTCCTATCTTTTAAAGTATTAATAACCTTATCGCCGCTATTAAGGAGGACGAAAATAAAGAAGCGGTCCCCGAAAATTATTTATCCGGTATTAATATTATCGTTAAATACCCCGCTTTCCGCTTAATTATTATATTTATTGCCTATATTTATATTAAAATTCTATTTATCGTTAAAAATTACTACAAAGAGGTATTTATTAACCGCTATATTATTAATAATATTCAAAATACGTTCGACGACGTAAATTTTAAATATTATTAATTTATTGCTAAATATTAATCTTTTAAAACCGATAAATTTACTATTAATAAGCGTAATAATACTTTTTATAATATTATTTCGAAATTTATAATTTAATTTAATACGGATATTACGGGTAAAATTATTAATATTAATATTATATCCAATTACTATTAAATTATTAATAACTTTCCTATTTTTATAAAAGAGGAGTTTAATAACGCCGTTACCCGCTATAAAATCTTCGCCGCTTAACGCTTCTATATTCAATCCTAATAGAAAATCGATACCCTCCTCTACCTTAATAAAGGTATTAAAATTATTAAAATAATTATATTTTTAAGCTTTAAAATCCTATTTAATATCCGTAAGGAATTCTAAATTATTTAAAATAATAAGCCCGAAAATATTTAACGTTAAAAAATTAGAAAGAAGTTTATAAATTATTTAATTAAACGTTTTAAAAATATTAATTTAATTAACGACGTTAACCGCTATTTCGAAGAATATTATATAAAGAACCGCCCCTTTACCGAATTTAAATAAGAATTTACTAATTTTTATAATTTAATTAGTTATAACGACGTTATAAAGGTTTATTACTTTCGTAATAAAATTAATAAACGTTTTCGTAACGGTTTTACTTATTATAATCCTTTAGCCGTTAACGATTTTTATATTTAATTCGATTTATACCGTATTATTACCACTAATTTCGAAAATACCGATTACTGTTAAAAGATAATTAACCGCGCCCTTAATTTATCCTTTATTAATACTACCCCTGCTATTAATTCCAATTCCACCCTTTATATTAATTTTAATAATATTCCTATTAATTAAAATAGTAATAAAATAGATTTAAACGCCGTTAATTTAATTATATTTATTTATAAAAATATTTTCGATTAATATATACGTAAAGGCTTCTACCGCTATTATAATTAAAAAGATTATATTAATTATAATTATATTAATTCAATAAATTATAACAATAAAGGCCGTTAAAATAATAAAAATAAAGGTAATAAAAAGAAGAAAAAGCGTAATTAGGGTTAATAAATTGAAATCCGTATTATTAACGCTATTTTAACCGTTCTTACTACCCCCGCCGCTCCGGCCGCCGAAAGTAAAGAATATTATAACGTTCTAAAAAATAAATAACCTTTATATTTAATTACGTATAAAAGCCTTAATGGTTATTACAATTCCTAATTAAAAACAATAAAGTTTTAAATTCCTTAGAATTAAAAGGTTTAAAGGAAATACGGATTTAATTTTTAAATAATTCTATTACCCTAAATTTAATATTCCTTTCTTCCTATATAATAATTAATTCGCGTAAAGATTATTATATTATTTTTATTAATAATAAATATTCTACGTTCGCTTTTATTAATTATTCTTTTATAATAAAAAATAACCTTCCGCGTTTTAAATTTTAACGCTTAAAGAAATTAATTTTAACTAATAATATAATTAAAAATATTATTTCTAAAGGGGTAAAGGCTAAACTCCGTATCGGATTTTATAATAAAATCGTTACCTTTTTAATATATAATATCTCCCTTAAATACCCTATAATCTTAAATTTCTTATAAATATAATTCTATAAACCCGAAATTAATTATAATACGTATAACGTATAATTTAAATACTATTATAATTATTACTTTATTATAAACCTATTTAACAAATTAATTACAATATTATATATTATTTTTAATAATATTATAATTACCGCTATTAAAGCTTCCTTTAAATTTATTTTAATAATAACCCCCCTTTAAAAGAATACGCCGGCTCTTAAAATTATTTCTCTAATTATAATATAAAAACTAGCCCTAATAATTATATTTACGGCTACTTTTAAAACGAAATCCACTCCCTAAACGAAAAAACTTATTCCCTAAAAAAAACCTATTCCTTAAATTAACCCTACTCTTATTTATAATTTACCCGTTTTCGAACCTTCTCGACCTCCTGCTCGCTATAATACCACCCCGTTTAAAATTTTAATTATTAATCGAATTAATATTAAAGTCTAAAATATTTTAAAAATAATTACTCTTTTTGTTAAAATTAAAAGCCCTATAATTTATAAACTTTATATTAAATTAAATAATCGGCGTATATTAACTGGTACGCGTCGTAAATATAATCCCTGTTCGTTTAAAACGGTAAATAATTTATAAAATTTAAAGGATATTAAGGAATTTAACGCCGCTATATTTAATTTCCTATACAAAAAGGATAATTTATAACCTATAATTATAATATATATAGAATTTAAATACTTAACCGCTATTTACGAATTTAATAAAATTACCTTAACCGAAGAGATTATTAATAATATTTAAAATAGGGAGGGTAAAAATTTAAAGGTATATTATTAAAGAACCTTTATAATTTTATTAAAATTATAGCGGATAACGGCTCCGAAAATAATATTAAAGCTACGGTCTTAATAAAATTATTAAATTTAATAAATAATTTCAAATAGGATATTCTTATATATAAAGAAATTATTTATTAAATTATAATAGCCAAGATCGCTAAATAAATTAACTTTAATAAAATTACGGAGGAGGATACAAAGAAATTTTTTAAAAAGAATCAACGGCTAATATTATTAAAGGAGGAAATTATAATTAAAATCCCCGAATAGTATTATAAGAATATTTTAACTTTCCTACCCCAATTAGCGGAAGAAGTCCTACTTCATTGTATTTATAATTATAAAATTAAATTATTACTAAATATTAAACTGCCTAACGCTTACGTTCGCCCGATATCCTCTATTAAAATTTCGGTTATTAAATAATAAATTAACGATAATTTTCGTAAGAATTTTATCCGCCTTTTATAATTAATTATAATTACCCTTATTCTTTTAGTTAAAAAATTAGGCAGCGGAATCCGAATTTACGTAAATTATAAAAGTATTAATAATATTACTTTAAAATTCTATTACCCGCTCTTATTAATTAAAGAGATTTTGGATTCGATTTATAGAATAAAAATTTTTATTAAATTAAATATTATTACCGTATTTAATTAAATACGGGTTAAAGAAGGCTACGAATAATTAATTATATTTATTACTTATTTCGGTTTATTCGAATCCTTAATTTATCCGTTTAGCCTTTAAAACGTATTAAGTACGTTTTAAAACTATATTAATAATATTTTATATAATATTTTCAACGTTTACGCGATTATATATTTTAATAATATTCTAATTTATTCCGATAATAAAGAGGAATATAAATAATATATTAATAAAATTTTAAAACGAATAATTAAAATAAAATTACAAATCGATATCGATAAATATAAATTTTATATAATACGTACGAAGTATCTAAATTTAATTATTATACCCGGTAATATTAAAATAAATCCCAAAAAAGTAACCGTTATTATAATATAATAAATTCCCGATTCTAAACGTTCGTTATAACGCTTCCTAAATTTCGTTAATTTCTACCGACGTTTTATAAAATACTTTTCGATTATAGTAAGACCACTTTACGAATTAATTAAAAAAATAGTACCCGTAAATTAAAAATAAATAAAATAATATTAAAATTCTTTTAAAATATTAAAAAGAGCTTTTATAACGGACTAATTTTACGCATTTATAATTAATTTAAATTAATTATTATAGAAACGGACGCTTTAAATTAAGCTTATAAAAGAACTTTATTACAATATAATAATAATATTATTTTATGACCGGTCGCTTATTTTAATTAAAAATATTCCACCGCTAAATATAATTATAATATTTATAATAAAGAATTATTAATTATTATTAAAATATTAAAAGAATAGAAATTAGAATTTAAAGGAGTATAATAACTATTTAAAATCTTTATAAATTATCGGAATTTAAAAATATTTATAATTAATAAATAGTTAACGCTCCGCTATATAAAGTAGTTTTAATTCTTATTTTATTTTAATTTTATAATTAAATACCGACTAGGTTCCCTTTAAATTTGCCCTAACGCCCTTAACCGCAAATTAAAAAATATCCCTAAGAATATAAATAATAAACGGTTATTAATACCTAATAAAATTTTACTAAATAAAAACCTCTTCGTTAATAGCGTTTTTATTTTAAAATTAGAAGATAAACCGGACGTAAGAAACCTCGTCGGTTATAAGTATAACGCTCTAAAAAAAATAGAATTAGAGGAATTAATAAGAATTAAATATTTATACGAATTAAATATTTTAAACGAAAAATTAATAAACGATTGAATAACGGAATTTTATAAAAAATCTACCTTTTTATAAAATATCTTAACCTACTTATTAAACCCTAACCGTTATATATAATTAAAAGAAATATATAAATAAATAATAAAAACTTTATTTGCGGAATACTACGTTATTTAAAGACGTACCTATTTTAAAAATACCGTTATTATAAATTTTAACGATTCTGCTCTTTATTTATAACTCTTTTAACGTATTTACAATTTACTATTAATAAAGTATTTAAATAGAGAAAAAACCTTCTATTTATTATTATAATTTTATTTCTAATTAAAAATATATTAATCCGTTAAAACGTATTATAAAGCGTACTTTTAATATATAAAGATAAAACCTTTACAATATTCCCTTTATAATTTATTAAAATTATTAACTATTCTTTTCGCACTATAAAAAAATATTTCTATTAATTTTATTACCCTATTAACGCCTTATTTTTAGAAGGGATAAGAATTTAAATATATTACGGTAATTATTAATCGGTTAATTAAAATACGTTATTTCATCCCTTATAAAACTTTAATAGTAAAGGAATTAATAGAATATTTTATCGATAAAATCTATAACTTTTATAATATACCCAATACTATTATTTCTAATTACAATATATAATTTATTTTAATATTCTAAAAAACCCTATCTTTAAAATTAAAAGTGAATTTAAAACTTTCGTTTATTTTCTACCTATTTACTAATAATTAAACTAAATATATTAACGCTAAAATAAAATATTATTTAAAAATTTATATTAATTAAATTTAAAATAATTAGGTCGATTAACTATTAATCGTAAAATTTATAAAAAATAATACCGCTTCTAAAATTATAAGAATATCCCCCTTCTTTATTAATTATAATTTTAATCTACGTATAAATATCGAACCGGCTACCCCTTACCCTCTTAAATTATCGAAAATTTAAAAGGCCGAATTCTTTAAAACTTATAAAATAGTAAAACGGTTTAAAATTATTTTCAATTTCGTAATAGCCAAAATAAAATAAATATAATAACGTTATAAAAATAACGTTAATATTAAAAGGTCGGACGCCCTAATTTATAAATTAAGCGATATAATCTTCTTCAATACTTAAAATTTCGAAATTAATCGCCCGTACGCTAAATTTATTCCGCTTTTCGAAAATCCTTTCCCGATTATTAAAACTAATACCTATTCTATTACTTTTAAATTATTAATTAATATAAAATACAAACGGACTTTTAATATAAATAAAATAAAATTTTAATTACTAATAGGGTTATTAAATTAAATATAATAATAATAAAATATTTACGCCAATATAGGGAAGATTATACGCCGAACGGATAACGGCGAAGACTCTTTCGAATAGAATTTTATAGAAATCGATAAATATAAAAAGGAAAAAGATTATTAAATATATTATATTATTTAAACTCCCCTTTATAAACCTAATTAATAATTATATATTAACGTAGCGATATATTTAAAAAAAATTAAAGAATTTTACGAAAAATATCCCAACGCCTTAATACTACTAAACTAGGTTAAGGCCGAAAGGAAAAAATTTAAAAAAAAGGTACGGAAATCGAAAAAATTAAAGATATTATTAAAAGAAAGGGATTCATTAACGGAGAATACGGAGGCTCTAACCGAAGAATAGAAAGAAATAAAGAAAAGGTCGCTATAATTAAAGACTACTACAACTATAGAAACTTTCCGAAATATAATAATACATTTAATAAGGATTTCTATTATTTTATATAATAATAATTAACTATACAGCTTCTTTTAATTAGGGGTAATATTATAGGCTTAACCTAATAACTATACGTAATTTAATTACATACTTATATTAAAATTATAATTACTATTGAAATAATTATAACCTTATTCGGTTAGCCCGCCGCTGCGGTCGTATAGTAATACGGTTACAGTCCCGGTTATATAACTACGCGCGCCCTGCGCGCATGGTCTGTGCGCCGTGCCCTTATAAGGGCAGCCACCCGCGTACAGCTTCGCTCCCTTTCCTCTTTTCCTTCTTCGTATAATATCGCATATCCTATTCTACCTACCTTAGTCGTGTTTACCCGTAATAATTATCGTATATAATATTAAATCGGTTTTTTAATTTTATAGTAGATTAGGCAAAGTATAATTTTAAACGTATTACTTATAACCTTAATAGTATTATTATATATAATAATTTCAATTATAAGGATATAGTTCGAGAGTTAATTAGTAGAAAATAGGATTAGATAGTTAATTTAATTATAATTAATTTAATATAATATTTATCGTTTTATAATCCTTTTTAATAATCTTCCTTTAACCGTATTAAGAAATTCACTAGTAAAATAGTCGCTAAGTATTTATTATCAAGGTGTAAAAGTATTAATATTATTATTCGATAGTTTTTAAACTTTATTATTAAATCCTTATTTTTTTATACGATAAATAACGTTATTACCGTTCGATTAATCGAAAGTAATAAATTTCCGGTATTTCCTATTATTAAATAAGTTAAATATAAAGATTCGCTAAGTCTTTAAATTAATATTATTTACGAAAATGAGGGTAAGTTTAAAGGTATTTATCGAATTTATAAGGAATTATAGAATAACTATTTTATTTTCGATAAAACCGAATTAATTTCCCCATTAATTTTAGTTTATAGTAATTAAAAGACTATATTCTTTATTAAACGTATTTAATATTACGAAATCGAAGTTAACGAATAGTAGGAATAAAAGAAATAAATATTTCCTATCCCTATATTCTTCTATATCGAGATTAATTTTATTAAAATATTATTCTATTATTTTTAGGATATTAAAAAAGATGCCGCTTTTTTAACGGCTATAATATCTTTTAATATTTTTTTCTTTTAACGTTTAAAGAATATTAAAAAGGAAAAGATTAAATATTATTAAACTATACTTTTTATTATATATAAATTTATAATTAGAGTCCTTAGTTTTTTTATTATTAAATTTATTAAATATAAGGGTTTTAATAATTTAAATATCGATAGCGTTAAATTTATAATAAAGACTCTACTAGAAGAGGAGGAAGAGGAGGGTAAGGGTTTTTTAAAGGAGATGCTAGATCGTATTTAGGATATAGTATTTTTTATATACAATTGGACTAGAGAGTATTTAAATAATAATATTAATATTGATATCGATATCGATATTAACGTTAATATTAACGTTAATATTAATATTGATATTAATATTAATATTAATGGATTTACTTCGGAAATAGGATTTACTTTAGCTTTAGGGGTAAAGAAAAATATCAATATCGAATTTCGAAGTTATTATCGATTAATATAAATAGTCTCGATTTTATTATCGATTTATAAAATAATCCGTACCGGTAATTATAATTTTCTTCGAAATATTATCCCTATTTTACTTATTATTTTTTATAGAGGTAAATCGTAGAATTATAGCCTAGAAATATTATATTTTATATAGCTCTTTTATAAAAATATTACGGATAATAACTTTCGTAATACAATCCTTAAAAGTGGTTTAGTACGATTTATTATTATTAATAATAAATATAAATTTATGAATTTTATATTAAAGTATTAAAATAGGGTATGTACGGTCGATATTAAGAATAATAAGAATTCTACCTATAATATCGAGGTTACGCTTATACGATTAGCCCTTAATTTTAACGTCTTTACTATTATTCGTAAAGGGGTAGAAAATTTATAGAAACGCGTTACTAAAGGAATTTATATTATTAGTAATCCTTTTATTAATATTATTTTTTATACTTTCAAATTATATAAGGATAGTATAATTAAGCGGAAACTAGTATTAATTAGCGGTATATTTGGCGAAGGAATTGAAGGATAGGTAGATATTTTCGATATATTAAATATTTATTTTTTAGAATAATAAAATCTAATAGAAAAATTAGTAGAATAGAATAAAGTTATCCCTTTTCCGATGGATATTACTAATTAAAAATATTTTTTTAGTATTATTAAATTCCCAATTTAGGATAGTATTATTAATTATAGCGAAGAAGGCGGGCGCTTGTACGATAAAGGAATAAATAATCTATAGGGTTTAAATATTAATAGCGTTGAAAATATTTATAACGAAAATGAGGATTAAGTAGGGTATATTATTTTATCGGAGATAAATATTATTATAAATAAATATTTTAGAATTTTTTGGAATTTTTCGGAGTAGACGAAAAGATTATTAGAGGAAGCGTATAGGTATTCTATTAATTATATATATAAATTTATTATTATATATATTTTTATTTTTTATAAGTAAGTAATTTAACGATTAATATATTATTTTCCCTCTTTTTACCTTTACCCTTCTTATTTTTAATTAGCAATTTAATTACCGGTAAAGATAATATTATCCGCTAATTTAAATTATATAATATAATTATTTATATATTAAATTATATAAGTAAATTAATAAAAAGAGAAGTTAGTCTTTCTTTTTCTCCTCCTTCTCTATTTTTAAGGGTAATTATAAAATTAATTATAGAATTATAAAAAGGAATAGTTAGTAACGAATTAGTAAAATTATAAAGTAACCGGTCGGTTTCTTCGAATCCCTATTATAGTATTAAAGGATTTTAATATTAATATTATTATAATATTGAAGGACTTTGATATTAATATTCGGTTGGATTTATTTTAATTTCTACTCCTTTTTAAACTTTATTTTAATTATTATTATTATTATTATTATTTTATTTTACTTTTTATTCCCCCGGTATTATTACCTCTAATATTATTAGAAGTTTTTTAATTTTTAATTAAGGAATTTCTAATTGGGGAATAGTAAAAATAGTAATACGATATAAAGTATTAATTAAAAAGGAAGTAGGACGAATATATAATCGAGGTTAGGTTTAACGCAACAGAGGTCGAGGGTACTCTTTCTCTTAATTTTTATAAACTTTAATAACTAATATAAAATAAAATTCGATAAAATTATCGATATATTTTTCCATATATTTTTATTATTATATAGTAAATAATTTATTTTTTAAATTATTAATATCCGAGAAGAGTAATACTTTATTCCGTCGAAATATATTATCGTTGGCGAATAGGCGTACGATTATATATTAAAGCCGGGCTAATATTAAAATTTTTAACGTAATTTTAAATATACGGCTATTTTCCGGGATAAGTTTTTATACCTTTTTTTTATACTAATTATTAATATACGATATTACCTTATCTATTAATATTTTAACCGTTAATTTATTAAATATTTTATCCCGGTTATATTTTAATATTATAGGAATCCTCCTAAATAATAGTATATAACCGGATATATTATAATATAGACGTATATTATTAGGAATTGGTCGCTTATATTCGAGGTTTTTATTAGGAGGTTCTTAAAGATAGTTGAAGATTGTTTTACGAAAATATAAGGCATTAAGGAATTCTATAAAGAATGGGTTATAATTTTAATATTTAATACGAATTTTATTATTAAGTTTCGATTATTTAACTTTATATTCGAATTCGTATAACGAATAAAATTCTCTAATATTTACCGACGGTTTATCGTTAAAATTATTACCGGTATTATTCTCGTTATTATTATTATCCGTATCCGGATTCTCCTCCTTATTTACCGTTATCATAATATTTATTAATCTATTCAATATATTAGGCGTATATAATTAACGAAATTTCCATAATTATTATTATTTTCGTAATCGTTTAGGTTATTTTTTACTTGAACTAAAATAATTAAATATTTAATATAATATAAAGAAATAAGCTTTTCTTTATATATTATTATCCTTCGGTTTTCGTATTACTCTTCTAAAACGCTATTATATATTTAGGATATTAAAAATTAGAAATATATTAAATTATATAATTCGAATAATATTAAGTAGGTTTATACTTATATTTAGAAAAATAATTATTAAATATATATAATAATTAGTATTAACTTCTGTAGCGAAATCTTTATATATAATATTTTTATCCATTAAGCGGATTAAAGAATTATATAATTTAATAACTTTATAGCCAAATTCCTTATTAAAATTATAATTTCTATATAAATAATTAATTAAAATATTTTTTACTATCGAAAAATTATTATAATTATCGATATATATAATCGTTTTTAGGATATCCCGTCGAATTAAAGGTTCGAAACCTTTAATAAAGAAGAAAAGGCGGCGGAAATTATTAATACAATTATACAATAATAATTAAATTATAATCGAAATTTTTAATTTATTAATAAATATTCTAATAATTTCGAAGTTTTTAGAATTAAAGCCAGCCTTTTTAATAATAAAATTTTTATAAACGCTAGCTAGCGTAACCGTATAATTAAATTAAGGAATACTTCTCGGTAATAACAATTATAAAGTATATAAATATTAGAACTCCTTACGGAAATTACGCTATTTTAATATATAATATAGCTTATCGATTACGAATAATCTAATTTTTTCGTAAAACTCTAGCGACTTTAATATAGCTTTAAACTTTATATTAATTACTAACTCTAAATTAAGGAGGATATAAATATAATTACTATATTAGATTTTATTCTAAATATTTCTATTCTATATTATAATTAGCTTTATAAAAAAAAAAGGGGTAAGTATTTATTTATACGAAGAATAATATCCTTATTTATCTATATAGGTTATAAATTTAGAATCCTAATAATAATATCATTACATTGATTTTCTCCTAATTTCGTAAAGGGGACGATTTAGATCGTAATTTTATTATATAATATTAAGAAAATATATAATATAATACTTTTGCCGTATTTAATTACTATTATTAAAATTATATCCAACTATTCGATAATTAAACGTATAATTATCCGAATTTATCTATTACGAAACTATCTACCGCTTATAATATCCTATATTACCGCTAATACGCATTAGGTATCGAAAGGGGCGTCGTTATTATCTATAATATTATTCTATTAAAAATAAAAAATTAAAGAAAAATAATAACGCGACGTAATTAGGGTAGAATAACCCTACGCATTTAGAATATTATTACGGCTATATTTATAAAATTTTAGAAAATTGGGATGAAAAATACTACCGTATAATATAGATATATAATATAAAAACCTATAATTTTTTTCGAAATATTTTAATAATTGAGGTCTATTTTACCCGAATTAAAAAACCAATTATACTATTATATTCGTTTCAATAAAGCCATTCCCAGCATATATTTTATTTTACTAAAAGCCTTTATAGTATTTTGGGGTTGAGGATTGTCTACGCCAAATTTATCGATTTATAAACCTATAACCGTATATTGTTTGATAGTGAATTTAGACTTCTTTTTTAGGCGTTCTCAATATAAAATAGTAATTACAATAAAAAATAAGAACGTACGGACCGATATTGTAAATATCGAAACTTTCAAATGTGGAGGGTCCGTGCACATGAACATGAAAAGGCAATTACAGTCTATGAACGTCCCTGCCTAAAAAAGTAAGAAGGTCTGAGCACTGAGATAAACGCGATGCTACTCCTCCTGTCCACACAGTATCCCGCTATCCCGCTATCCCGCTGCATCTTCGAATTCTTGCTGCATTTGGTGCCCCTTGTTGGCGGCCAAAATCCCACGCTGATGATCCCTTTGCAGTTTCGGTACTACAGACAACATGATGTTATTGACGCTCAAGCGGGAAAGTCGACATCTTCCGAGCATCAACAACGCTTGTTGGTAATACGTATCGCGCTTCACGCAGGGCAGTCGGTCCCTGCTACCCTGCCATTGAGCGTCTACCTAAACTCATTCTCACCCAGTTCCAGTCTACCGGGTCTTTTTCAGTCTGCTCGGCAGATGGGTTAACCTTGTTGGCCCCTTCTTTGACTGCTGCCCGCTTCACCTTCCCTTGCCATGGCGGGCGGCGGCCCGTACTGCGTTGCTCAGCTTGTTGGTCGCATCATGAGGCCATTCCACTTCTACGGATCCGTGGGCTTTTCCTTAGCGATCCATGCCCCGTAGGGCTTGGTCCCTACTTTCCCAATACCTTCACATCCAATGCATTTTGTTAGCAGGGTTTCATCTAGATAATCAGCGCGGTATACACAGTCTTTCTGATGTTCGAGAACACGGACCATGAGGCGAGGCATCAAAAAGTCTCAAGTATCTCCAGGACTTACAAACCCTCACAAGGCTGGCGGTTAACACAGGTTCGAGTGCTTCCTGTTTGACGGAGCACAGCATCCCTTCCCTTGAATCCCTTCTGCTTCCATGTTCGGCTATTTTTGATACTCCACAAGCCTGTGTCTCTATCCGCTTCCGCCAGACCATTTCCCCAGTCTTTCCCATTGGGTCGACTCGGTCCCGTTCGCCATCCCAGTCAATGCGGTGGTGGAGGGTGGCATATGCCGTTCCTGATGGCGTAACGGTACCTGCGTCTAGTCCTGCGAACCGCAAACTGTCTCGTCTATTCTTCAGATTTGCGGCGCGATGCGTCTAGAGGTTACCTTGTTGTTATTGGTCAGGCAATCTGGCCGTTACGCTATTGGTAGTTTGACGACACTACAGACATTCGAACACTCTGCCAAATCTCATCTGAATTGTGTTCAAAATCTGGATTTTTGGTAAACTCTTTCATCTGAGCTGATCCAAGATTTCTATACTCTCCATATCTTGTCGAGTTTGCTTCGTTTTCGAATGTCGAGATTCAGAGAATTTCCAGTTTTCTGTCAAACCTTCCACCTTCAAGTGTACAATCCCCATGTCAAGACCCCTGTTCAGCCCCAAGCTCCCCCATAGGGCATTAGCCGCCATCCAATCAGCAACCTCCATTTGACGACGACAAGTCTCCACTAGAAAAGGGCCTACTCTCGTAGCCGCCCAACTCCAGATGAACGCCATGCCGAAACCCTCCAGCCATTAGCAGAAGCCGCTGCTGGCGATATTCGCTCGTTTGGATACACTTTGTCAGTTTCATGATCAGAAATCTGCCCTCCGTCCCTTCCTCTACCCTTGTTTCAGATCTAGCAACCCGGCAGCCATGGTATCTCTATAGAGTTACATCTCTATCCGCGGCCATGGCCCTTCTTGGACGAGCCTACACTAGGCCCGGTGGATTCGCTTTGGTGTTGACGTGGAGGTGGAGGCCATCTCACTTATAAGTCGGGCCTCTGCTCCTCTCTCACTCACTCACATCTCATCTGGATCAAGCCCAACAAGTTCACCATCATCAGCATTTTCCCTCTTCTTTTATTTCCTAGGTCTCTTTTCCTTTTCAGGGTCTCGGTTTCCTTATCATCATCTGTCTCCTTGATTAGCATCGTTTGATACGAGCCATCTTCCTTTTCATACATCAGGTCTCGGACAGCAATATCATATACCATCTCTCCATCGTCTAATAGGTAATCACCTAATTCAACCGACACTCGACGCTTCGGCCCCAGTCTTCACTTCGTCACACCTGTTATAACTCTCTTCTTCCGGCACTACGGAAGACGAGATTTACCAGTCGGCAAACCTTCATACACCATGCCTGATCTGTCCCGAACATCGGCCCATCATCACCAACAATATCAACATATCCCAGTTTCTCTCGGCCAGTCTGCCTCAACCATGTCATACTATCATCAGCCCCGTCAGGTCTCGGCCTACTACCAGGATCTTTCCACGACAGCGGCTGCTTCTCAGATGACCATGCCTTCATACGACCCATATGCGGTTAGCGCCGTGTCTTCGATGCAGATTCCCACGGCCACCATGGGAGGACCCGTAGGCGGACCTCCTCTACCGGCACAGCATCGCGCCTCTTCCGGTGCGTGGAACCAGGACGATGACAGGGCACTACTCACTCTCCGTGCCATGGGCAAGAACTGGAACCAGATCCAGCGTGAGGCCTTCCCCAACAAGACGGGCAACGCCTGCCGTAAGCGGCATGAACGGTTGATGGAACGCCGGGGCCAAACCGACTTTGACAGTCTCAAGCTCGAGCGTCTCAGCAAGGAGTACATGAGCATGCGCAAGGAAATCTGGAAGCCTTTGGCTGATCGATGTGGTGAGAAGTGGCATGTCGTTGAGGCACAGGTAAGCTTACCTCCTGCCCGTTGTTGTGGTCTCGAATAAAGACTAACAAAAACCTTGAACAGTGCATGTCCAATGGTCTCAAAAACATCCAGTCCCACGCTCGCTCATACAGCCGCAAGGAGCGCTTGGCAAATGGCCAGTCCTCCTCCGGATATGACGATGACAGCGGCATCTCAGGAATCGGTCTTCCCCTCACTGATGACGACGACGTGGATGACTACAGCAGCCCCGAGCCCTCTGGTTCTGGTTCCATTCACGGCGCACATTCCACTTCGGGCGGCAGCACCGGCAGCGGAGGCACGCCGTCTCACCAGGCCTTTGCCCACCAGAGCAGCTATCAGAACTACGGCTACCAGCCCCATCACGGCTACAGCAACAGCGTGTCGAGCACCGGTACGACTGGGGGCGGATATGCCCACCATGGTGGCTCAAGCAGCCAGGGGACGAGCCCTTATATGGGTCATGGTAATCGCTTGCCTAGTGTGGGTGATATGGGAATCAACAATATTATTAACCGTGGGTCGGGAAGGGATGCCAACTGAGTTTAGTTGTCATTCGCCACCGGTCACTTCTCATCTCTGTCTCATCTCTCTACACTCCTTAATGTCTCCTCGGCCGTCATTGTATCATCATCTCTTGGCTTTCATATTTTGTTTTCTGCTTGGTTATCAGTTGGAAAGGGGCATTGAATGGTTTTGGTACTGGGGTTGACTCACACTCATTGCACCCAGTCGCTTTGCACAGGATGGCGTTATTTCGGTTACTTGATTTTACTTGTTCTCTATTACTTCATGTGTCGTGGGCTGATTTCCTGGGCGTTTTCTGGTGCCACTGGGTTGGAAGCGGCGTTCCAAGGCGTTATTGTTTGGCTATCCGAAGTCCTTGAGGAGGGCGACTTATCGCTCTGTGTCAATAATGCATGTTTCACGGTTATCTCTTTCCTTGTCCTTGATGATCGTCTCATACACCTCGTGCCATATCATGTGCTTTTCTCTCTTCCTCCTTGTGACGCGTTACTCAATAGTCCACCGAATTCGACTATACTTGAGCATTCCTCAGTTCCTTTCCTCTTGCTCCACCTCTTTTGACAATTCTTTTTTTGAGTTGGATAGTCTTTCTGCAATGTTTTCCATCTTCAGGACCACATAACCGGGCAGCGTTGAGAGGAAACCAGCATTAAGATACAGAGCGCATAGCATCAATAAGAAGGTTGCGCCTCGATCTTAGCGAATCAGAACCATACAATATACACTGCTTCTTCACCATCGTTTCATTTTATTGAATTCCATCCATTTGGTGCCCAGTACTATACAACATTTCTTATTTATACAAATGCGCAATCCTTCAAAGCCATATGCTTCTTTTAGCACAACCGTTTATACCATGACATGATGAACCAAAATTTCCCAAAAACACTTGACAGTACAAGAACGTACACACAACATCCCAAAACGTTTACTTCTTCACCACAGCACCCTTCACCACATCCTTAACCACATCTCCCTCCTCCTCGTCCTCATAAATCCACTCCCCATCATCCTCCTCTTCAGGCTCACCAAACACGCTCCGCCAAACCCTGCCCCACATGCCCTTCTTCTGCGCCAGCGCCAACACCATGATCACAGGCAAATGCCAGACACTCGCCCAAAACAGGCCCCTCGCGCTGCCCTTATGGCCTTCGAGCCTCCAGAACTTGATGGCCTCCCACACCAACCACGCGTTAACGGGCAAGCTCGTCACGGCAAAGCTCCACTCCGTCACGCCTGTAGCACTGAGGCCGACACACAACGGAATAAACGCCAGGCTATATCTCAGCGCCACGCGCCCATTGCGGGCTGGGTTCGTCCACGCCAGCATTCTTAGGCCGGCAGCCTTGTACTCGTGTCTGATTCCCCACGACAGAGGCATGAAATGGGGGAACTGCCACGCGAATAACAAGCCGGCGAACAGCCAACCACCCAGCGACGAGCCGTCGCTGGCAAAGAGCAGTTCGCGCCAGGTCCCATCGCCGGTGGCAGACTCACCCGCTGCCGCGGCCCAACCCATCAAGGGAGGAATACCGCCCACGATGGCGCCCACCCACGTGTTAACGGCACTGATGCGCTTAAGCGGGGTGTAAGCGCCTGCGTAGAGAGCAATGTTGGCGGCGCCGAGGAAGGAGACCGTTGGGTTAACACCAAAGTACAGAGCCAAAGTTCCGGCGAGACCGCAGCCGACGGCAAAAAGGACGGCGGCTTTGGTGGTTAGCAAACGCCGGACGAGAGGACGGGTGCGGGTGCGCGTCATCTTGGAGTCGGTGTCGGGCTCGTAGAGCATGTTGAGGGCGTTGGCGGATGCGGAACACAAGGTGGTTCCCGTGGTGAGGAACAGGAGGGTTAGCGGGGATAAGGAGGGCGCTAGGGAGGTGTCGAGTGCTGAGGAGGTGAGGAAGGAGGGGACGGGGTATAAGGCGTAGGGAACCATAGCCGAAAGAACGACGAGGACGGTCAGGCGTGGTTTGGAGAGGGATAGCATCGAGGAGAGGCGGCGCTTGAAGGAGTCGGCGGGCGCGGAGGCGGCGGCGGCGGCGAGCTGGGAGGAGGCATCGGGTGCTAGGTCGGCGGTCGGGGCGTCGGGGTTTATGAGTGGTGTTGATGTTCCATTTTCCGCGGTGGCGGCTGCAGCTGCGGCTGCGGCTTTTCGTTGGGCTTGTCGTCGACGGTGGGGGAGGAGGGTATTATCGACTGGTGGTAGATCGGTTGATGATGTCGTCGTTTGTGTTGTAGAGCTCGATCCGTCTGTTGTCGTCGAGGTACTGTTGGAAGCTACCGTGCTGCTCCGTTGTGAGCTGGCCGAGTCGTGGATGCCATTGGCTTTGACGCGGGGAAGAAAGGCATTGGAGACGAAATAGCCGGCCTTGAGGCGTTGTGAAGGGACAGTTGTCGAGGCCGAGGCGCGTGAACTGGTGATAAGAGTCCTAAGTGTCGTCGTCCGTGGTACCAATGGTACTACAAGTCTCTGCTGTTGTTGACACACGACTCTGTCGAGGAGGACATTGCGTCGGAGGGTGGACGTCGGCGGCCGCATCGTTCGGGGAACAAGATTTCAGGTGCCGGCTCGAATCGCCATCGTCCAGTCGCCTTGGTAATCGGGAGAAGCGACCGGGGTCGGCAGTTGGGCGTTCCGGGCGAATTCCAGATCGAGAATGGAGAATTGGATGAATCGGGGCCGAGAAATCGAGAATACCTGGGACCTCAAATCATCGGAGCCGGCATTGGCACACAGCGGACGGACGGCCAAGCCAAGCAAATGCCCTGCCGTCCCGCTTCGTTTCAATCCTCTTAAAAATGCCCCACCATGGCACGCTAAAAACAGCGGGACAAGCCCCCGGCGAGCTGTGGTGTATGTAGAGGTACTGGTGTGGCCCGTGCGAAGATACCAGCTCTGTTTCAACGACGGGAGCTTGGGCCAGTCCATCTTTCCTCTTTCCTTCAACATCAGCTCCCCGTCAATGACGACGGTTGCATTCTGTCATCTGCCTGGAAGAGCCTCCACCAAAAAGTCATCGAATGACCGATGTATGACAGCGGCTTATGAAACTGCAGAAAACACAGTGAAGGACTTTCAAGTTTTAAGTCTCGACACAACACCACCGCTGTAACATCGCATTCAACGGCGGCATTGAACGGTGTTCTACCGTAAGCGCCGGTTCTCGGAAAGGGGCGTCTAAGTCGCCAACGACGCCTCTTGTATTTCCACGGCGCCTCCCTTCTCGGAAATGAGCATGTACCACCACACATGCCGTTGTTATCATGGTCTCGTTGACATCTCGGTGGGCAGGTCAGCTCTTGCTGGTGGTGGTTGTTCGTGGTACGTTTGGCGATCCAAACTGCCGTGCATTTGTTACCCCTTGCGAGCCTTGTCACCGTCAACATACAGCACTCCAGCTCCGCAATGGAACTTCATTCTTACTTTCTTTGAAGAAGAAGGGCGGGCTGGAATCGACCCCAAGCAGTACATCCTCGACCTAGAGATCAAGGCGCTCTTAAGAGAAGTATGTGGCCGGCAATTAGGGATGGCCTCTCTTCTTGGTGCTCGCCTTGATATCTGGGTCGAGGATATACCAGTTGGGGTCGATTTCACCCTTCTTTCGCACACATGAATTCCTGTTAATAAGGGCCACTGTTGATGCACATTTCAACAACAAATCGGACCATACCAGTTCAATCGGGTATGGTGTAGCGGTAACATCGTTGACTCTCACTTCTTAGGAGTGACTGCTCTCTCAACAGCCCCGGGTTCGACTCCCGGTATCCGAGTCTCAATATCTTTTTTTGGCCATTTTTCTTCCTATCTTGCTTCTCTTTCTTTTTGATGGTTAGGTTTGTCAACTTTATTGTTTTCTTTCATCTCATTTGGACCCTGAGGACCCCTCTTTTGTTGGCTTACCCCGTGGTTAAGATGAAACACCAAACGGTACTAGCGGGCGCCCTACCCGGCGATAGATCGGCCTATGTCGTCATCGCCCAGCCCTTGGACAAACGGTCCCTGAACGGGCGGTGGGAGATCAACATGCAATTCAGGGCCTTGCAAAACTAGAATTCCACCTCACATTCCCATTCTTCTCTATACATTTATACCGTTCTTGCCATTTTACATATCCTACACGGTCCATCGCTGTCCATTTTCCCTGCATATACCTTCCCGAACCCAAACATCTAAGCTGTACGACGACAGTGACCAATCACGATGGCTTCGCTTCTGAATCAACTCCGTGGCTTGACCACTGTCGACTGTGACACACTCGACGCCCATGGTACCTAGGCAACACGCTCAAGTCTTTCTCTGTCAAATACACTAACACCCCGGGATAGTCGCCCGCATATATGGTCCTTTTGCGGATTGCACATCGAATCAGGTACGTCTATGTTGCCAAGTGCATCGATTCCCACCAATCCTAGCGTTACCAAGAGTCGAACTTGAATGCAGGAACACTAACATTAGACAGGCCATTGTTTATGGCGAAATCATCAAAACCGACGTCAATGGAAAGCTCATCTACCAAAGTCTCATCGACCAGATCATTCCCATCGCCCACTGGATGTTTGGAAATCAAACCGATGCCACGGTAGAAGAGCTTGCGGCCGAGCTGTTGGCCGTCGGCCTAGCTCTACGCTTCATTCCTCACCTGAACGGCTTCATTCATATCCAGACCAATCCCAAGTGGTGTTATTCCACCGAGAAAACTGTCAAGAATGCTCAGAGTACGCATACCTACCCATATCTCAGTGGTCCCGACACCTACTAACTCATCCTCAGGAATTATCGCCCACGTCAAACACCTCTCCCCCGACTTCGACACCTCCCGCGTCTGCATCAAGATTCCCGCCACCTGGGAAGGTCTCCAAGCCTGCCGCGAGCTCGAAAACCGGCACTCCATTGCCACGCTAGCCACCATCGTCTTCAGCATGGAGCAAGTCGCCCTCGCCGTCGACGCCGGCTGCCGGTACATAGCGCCCTACGTCAACGAGCTGCGCGTGCACTTCGACGCCACCTACACGGACGCCAACAAGGACCGGGCCGCCCTCTTCTGCGGCGCCGCGCAGCGCTACTGCGACGAGGCCGCGTCTTCCGCTTCGGCAGCCGAATCCGCCCACGGTTCTCTGAACTTGCAAACCCAGACGCAGGTGATGGCTGCCAGTCTGACGAGCGTGGAGGAGGTCATGAGGTTGGCCGGAGCGGTGAAGCATATCACTGTGAGCCCGCCGCTGCTGACGGAGCTAGAGGCGACGCCCGCGGCGGGATGGCCTGGTGCAGGCACGGTGGGCGCCGCGGCGGCGATTACGGGTCCGAATGGTGATGTGGCGAGGTTGAAGGACTTAATTAGAGACCAAAGTCAGTGGCGGCTGGCTTTCACGAGGGCCGAGGCGGGCGAGAGTGAGAGAAAGTTGGGGCAAGCGATTGGCATCTTTTGTGATATGCAGGAGGAGATTGAGAAGCTGGTGAGGAAGTGGGATTTGACGGGGAAGAAGGCTGCGAGGGGTTTGTGAAGGGATACCAAGTGTGACTTTTTGATATCCATGGCTTCTGCTTCCTTGCATTACTCGTTCTATCTGCTTTTAGGCGGAGTTTGGTACTGGCTGGCGAGCATGGCGTTAGGGTTCCTGGCGAGCTACCTACACTAGAGATTCAGGAGTTTGCTGCGATGCATTTCGAGACTTTGAACTTGGTCATGCTGGACATGACATGTTTTTGTAGAGATATCCAGAGCAGTTCCTTCTCCCACTAGGACTTACATGAGATTTGAAGACCACATCTAAAGCCGAAAATAGGAAGTATCCTTGGACAAAGTTACCGTGACTTGTTCGACATGTTCATATTTGAGACACTCACACTTCTGCACAGTTCGATGCTGATTTTTGATTTATTTACCTTGTTACCCTCAGCACTCTTAATATTACCGCACCTATGGTAGTTGTCCTGGAAGTCAATGAAACGGGAAATGGTTGCTTAGAAATAGATTCACAAGGTCCAAAAACGCATTTCAAGTTCCTTGAATGGGATATTCAAGGTCATGTTGTGCTTTAACTGTGTAACGAGACGCAACATTAGAAGTGGAAAAGCCTGATGAAGTTGACCCGAGATCCCAAGGTAACAGCCAAATCAGTATGGGATTGCACTACTTACTTCTAAGTTTCCTTTGTCTATGCCTCTAGCGTATGTCTAGTACACATCCGGTGTCTTTTCTTAACAGGGGACATAACATACTCTTCTTCCGGGGTTCTCTCCTCTTTTCGCCTCATTTTTTCCTCTATTACTTTTCCTCTTCTTTTTTCCCTTTGCTTTTCTTGTTGGTTTTTCTTTCCTCTTTTGTAACCGAGTGTTGCCCCTTCCTCCAAAGAAGGTGAAATGGTTGGGAAGATGGCAGGTGGTTAATGGTGGAAAGAGCGGACGCGAGGCAAATGTCTGTTTGATGTTATTATGAAGGAAAGTACGATGGTGTGTTCTGGCCGTGCTTTCCTTGGCATTTATCTCACCTTTTTTGCGATCCACGCAGAGAAGTTCTGCTTTACCTCTTTGGACTGGATGGATTATTATCTAGGTAGTTCCCGTTTTCTTCATCGTCGGCATCACCATCACCACCGAGATGCGGAAACGTCCTGACGGAACCACGCGCCGGCATGATGCCGCTATTGACGCAATTAATCTATCCCACCGTACCTGCATCAGCCCCGTTCCATAAGAACCTCACAACGTGTTCGGCCGCAGCATGGCACAATGGAGAGGCGCGCTGCAGCGCATCAACCCACCATTACACTGGCCTCCAGGTTCCATCAACAATCACCTTTTGATTTCTGCCCAGTCAGCTAACAGGCTCATAGCAGGGAAGTAGATTAACGCCCGCTCTCCCTCACTCCCTCAATGGAGGAGGCTAGGAGAGGGAGGTGGAGGGTTGCGCTTGAGGGGACACAACGGATGGGCACCGATGATCTCTGCCCTTTCTTGCCAACCCGACAGCTTGGATACCGACGACGTGTGAACGGTCGAACTCAATACTAAATCAAGATATTAGAGGATCTTCCAGATTTCGAGGAATTCGTTTCCCACGACAACAGCCCCAACTGCAACAATCTCGAGGTCTACCGTAGAGGAGAACACCTTCAACTATCCAATGTCCCAAATCTGACGCCGCTTATGCCCGGACAAGGCACATACATCGTTTTCTTTGTGTCAAGTTACGACCACGGTCATCCGATATCCCGCCCACTTACCCGAAAACTTGAGGTTAGGTAACTTGACCCTTCCGCAAGCCCATTACAAGATCAACAAGCAAGTTTCCCGGGAAACGAACTCGAGCCCGGGGTCAAGGTCAGCGTTGATGAACGCCAAGACATAAATGGTTCCCCGGATAAAAAGAAAAAGTCCCACTCTCTCCGCTTCCCCGCAATACCATTCCATCTGGAGGATCGCTAAGCCCGCTTTTTCCCCAACTTTTCGGTCGTTTCGATACCCCGGTCTCCATCGTTCGTCCTTCTTCAACACGACGTCGCTTCGGCTTCTCCTGTGGATGACTTCAAGTCCAGTTCCAAGAGCGGTGAACTCGAGCATCCTTCAAGCTTTCTGTTGAACCTACCATGATGGAAAGAATTATTCCCTTTGGCTTGTTCTTGATCAGCCATAGTCATAAGGGTCGTGCTGTTACACGATTCTCAACGGTGTTGCAAGCCTTGAAAAAAAAAGACTTCACAGGATTTACTCTTCCACACGGCACTGCGGGTTATGTCCGGAAGATGCGGGACAATGTCCTTTCGCCAAAGGGCTCATCGGACCAATCATGAAAGAGAAAGAAGCTGCTTCCCCAAATCCCCAACCTCGCTCGCCTCTCTTCCGTCCCCCAAGCTTCTTTTTATCCGCTGTACCAGAAGCGATCCGCCTCATCGATCTCCAACTTGGTTCCTGGGATGCGGTAGCGTTGACGAGGTGGTATTTTCCCATTTTACTAGCCTCTCGTGGAGGAAGCGAACCACGTCAACAGGATCAACGACGACCTTCCGGAAGAGCGAATGTGACCTATCCAACGGTTTATTTTTGTGGTTAATTTATTTATCCACCAACCTGGTGAAGGGAAGCAGCGCCATGCCGTCACCGGGGCATGAGGGACCGCCTCGGCCTTTATGAGTGCCCGGCGCTTCGGTATATTATGCCGATGCCTTCCCCGTTGATCTGTGAGAGTCGATGTCTCCTCACCGTCTTGTCCTCGCCGTTGCCGGATAGACGAGCTCTCTCAATCGCTCGTCGCATCCATCTCCTCATACAGTCGCTGCTGTATAGCTTGGGTATAGCGTGCCGTTAAGTCCTCCTCACAATGCTCCTTACGGGCGCCAAGGGGGCCTTATGGCTCGCCTTCACCTCCGTGGTCTCGGCCCTAGGCCAGGAGCCCATCATCTCTTTCGACAAAGCTCCGGGTGCTCTCCAGATTGCCGGCGGAAAGATCTCCAAAGGTCAAATCCGTGTGGCCAAGAACGAGTACTGGGGTGTCATCCGCGCCGCTGGCGATCTCGCTATTGACTTTGGCCGCGTCACTGGCACGAACTATACCCTTTCCAATGGCGAGAAAGGTGCCGCTCCGGCAGTTTACACCTACAACCCGGTTAATAACATAAACAATACTCATGTAAGGACCTACCTGCGAGCATAAAAGAGCCCGAATAGCTTAGGTCAACAGTTGGCTGACACCCAAACAGTATAGCACCACTGGAGTCGCAAACTTCACCGGACCTGCTTACTCCGACCCTTCCCCGTCCGATACCGTCATCATTGCCGGCACCATCGGACACTCCGAGATTATCGACAGCCTCATCGCCTCCAAGAAGCTCGACGTCTCTGCTACCAAGGGCAAATGGGAATCTTTCACCAGCCAGGTGATCAAGAACCCCTTCCAGGGCTGCTCTTCAGCGCTGGTCATTGCCGGAAGTGACCCTCGTGGAACCATCTTCGGAATCTACGACGTGAGCGAGCAAATTGGCGTTAGCCCGTGGTATTTCTGGGCCGACGTTCCGACCAGGCAAAACAAGAACATCTATGCCCTCAACAGGAAGAAGGTCCAGGGCCCGCCGTCAGTCAAGTACAGGGGCTTCTTCCTTAACGACGAGCAGCCAGCCTTGACCAACTGGGTCGAGGAGCACTGGGAGAGAACTCCTTATGGCGCCGGATACGGGCCTGCCTTCTATGGCCTCATCTTTGAGGTCCTGCTTCGTCTGCGTGCCAATTACCTCTGGCCCGCTCTATGGGGAACCATGTTCGAGGTTGATGACCCGGGCAACCAGCCTTTTGCTGACGCTTTCGAGATTGTCCTTGGCACTTCGCATACTGAGCCCATGATGCGTGCGCAGAACGAGTTCGGTCATTTCTACGAGGGTCCGTGGGCGTACAACCTCAACAATGAGACCATCGATGACTACTTCCGTTACGGTGTCCAAAGAGCGAAGCCCTATGCGCGCAATAGTCTGTGGACAATGGGCATGCGTGGCACCGGTGACACCGCCATTGAGGGTCTTGGTGTTGACCACATTGTTGAGATGCTGACCACCTTGGTCCACAACCAGCGTGAGATCCTGGCTGAGGGCTTGGGTGTATCCGATGTGACCACCGTTCCGCAGGCGTGGTGCTTGTATAAGGAGGTCATGACCTACCTCTTCGCCGGCCTCGAGGTTCCTGATGATATCACCCTGCTGTGGGCCGACGATAACTGGGGTCACGTCCGCAGACTTCCGCTGCTCAACGAGACCTCTCGTGCTGGAGGTGCCGGTGTTTACTACCACTTTGACTATGTCGGCGACCCGCGTAACTACAAGTGGATCAACACTGTGCAGCTCTCCAAGACAACAGAGCAGATGCACATGACGTATGCTCGTGGTGCTGACAGAATCTGGATCGTCAACGTCGGTGACATGAAGGCTCACGAGATCCCCATTAACCACTGGTTCGACCTGGGCTATGACATGAAGAGATGGGGCATGGACAGCACCGAGGAATGGGCCAAGACTTGGGCTGCCCGCGAGTTCGGCCCCAAGTATGCCGAGGAGATTGCCGACATCATGATCAAGTATGGCATGTACGCCAGCAGACGCAAGTTTGAGCTGGTCGAACCCCAGACGTACTCGGTCATCAACTACAACGAGGCCGACGCCGTTCTACAGCAGTGGGCCGAGCTCCGTGCCCAAACCCAAGCTGTCTATGACAAGCTTGACGAGGTTTACAAGCCTGCCTTCTTCGAGATGATCCTCCACCCTGCCATTGGTGGTGAGATTGTCCACAGAATCTACGCGGGTGGCGCGAAGAACATGTTGTATTCCGGCCAGAAGCGTAACTCTGCCAACGAGGTGATCAACCAGGTTTTGGCGGCGTCTGATGAGGACTGGCAGTTGCAGGAGCGCTGGGATGCGTTGCTCGACGGCAAGTGGAGACACTTTATGGATCGTAAGTCAACCTTCTTTTCGTCGATATGATTTCGTCGGCATACGCTAACCAATTGGCAGAAACTCATCTTGGTTATGATGGCTACTGGCAGCAGCCCATGAGAAACACCTTGCCTGCCATGGTGTACGTCCAGACGCACTTTGTTTCGCTGGCTGGCCACGTTGGTGTCGGTGTCGAGGGTTCGAACGCGACTGTCCAGGGTGACGACAAGTACCACGCCAACAGCGGTAACAACCTCGCGCTCCCACCCATGGATCCCTATGGCCCGGCCACCCGCTACTTCGATGTCTTCTCTCGTGGTACCAAGGACTGCGAATGGAAGGCGGCTCCATGGCAACCGTGGGTCAAGCTGTCGCAGTACAATGGCACAGTTGGACCCAAGGGTTCGGACACTCGTGTCCAGGTCTCGATCGACTGGTCCAAGGCACCCAAGGCTCCCTTCTCCAGCACCGTCAACATCAACATCACCAACTCCTGCCGCGGACTTGACCGTAATGGCTACGCCGAGCCTAAGGTCCAGGTCCCGGTCCAGATCCGCTCCGTGCCATCCAACTTCACCAAGGGCTTCGTCGAGTCCGACGGACACATCGCCATCACGGGCGCGCACTACTCTGCCATCGTCCCGCCCAAACAAAAGACCAAGCTCAACGACAAGGTTACGTACCACACGCTGAACAAGTACGGTCGTAGCGGCAGCGGCGTCGGTCTCGTGCCCCTGAACACGGAGAAGCTCACGGTCGAGGAAGCGCCCGCGCTGGAGTACGACCTTTACTTCTTCAGTAACCACACCAAGGCCAACGTAACCGTCCTCATCTCCCCGGTTCTCAACTATCTCGGCGAGTGGACTCCGCTGGAGTACGCTGTCTCACTCTATCCCGCCGGATCCTCCGCTCCTTCTCAGCCCAAGATGGTCCGTCCCGTTGGTCCCACGGTCGGCACCAACCTGCCCGACGGCTGGGGCTACGCCGTCGCCGACAGCGCGTGGGGTACCGTCGGCAATTATTCGACTAGCACCCACTCCGTCCCACAGGAGGGCGCGTACAAGCTCCGCTTCCAGGCGCTTATGCCGGGCATCATTGTCCAGAAGATCATTGTCGATATGGGTGGCGTTCGCAAGAGCTTCTTTGGTCCGCCTGAGAGCTTCATGGTTGGAAGGGACCAGGTGGGAAAGTATAACCAGACTAGCTTTTTGGCCGAGGTTGATACACTCGGTGGGTTGTACGAGAAGAAGAAGCCTGGAAAGGGTGGTAAGCGGGCGGCGTTGTTGGTTGATGCTGCGACCGCGGCGTAACCTGATGTGCGTGATGTGAGATGAACTGATGGGATATGAAAATGGAAGTCCTATAAGGCTTCTAGTACATAGTTCTTAATGATGACAATGACTTTTATGAGCGCACGAGTGAGTCTGCTTCAATGTGATGGTACCTAGGTAGACTGTCTCGCTAGTGTTCATGCCGTGAATTGAGGTCGAAGAGAAGATTGGAGACATTGACGCCACAACTTGTGGACGGATGCCACGTGCGCAGATGGGAATCGAGATGGATGCAGGTCAATCAATCGACGAGATGCATGGTGATGTTTCCAGTCGGTGTTGATGCCCTGCAGAAGCAGCACCATTGCTCTTCCATCCCACCTGTCAGCCACTTGTTCTACGCTTGCTGCAGCTGCAGCGCTGTGGTGAAACAAATGTTAGCGAGTGATAAGCGATAACGCAGCCCATCGTGCCTGTTTCAACGGGCAGTGCGGCAGGCAGGGACTCGCTTTCAAAGTGGGGCACCTGCCACATCAGCAAATCGTTGTTGCAGCAACCAGCGGGGCCCGATAAACACGCTTTCCACTTCCACTTCCCTTGGAGCCCGGCGCGCTGGAAAGCATGGAATGGAATTGATGACAGTGACCTGGCTGGACCTGACCATTCTTCCCCCATTCTTCCCTTCTTTTTCGCGAAAAGCCCAAGTGCAAAGGAACTATTTTTCTCAATAACGACGCTCAGCTTGTTTCTTTCTCTTCGCACCTCTCTCCCTTGCGTTTTCTCATCTTGCAGCATCACACCGGCGGGTCGCATTCGATTGTTTTGTTCTTTACTTCTTTTTTTTTATTTATTTACTTTGGACGAACCCAGCATCACACACATCAACATCACTCACAACTTTGGAGGAACTGGACTTTAACGACGAAGACCTACTACAACGAACATATCGTACCACGACATATCACGACGAAAAAAAGAGAAAACCCACATTTTGCGAGTGCATAGCAACGGCACGACGAACTGAATTACGAAAACGACCTCTACACGACGACCAAAAGAAAAATCACTACCTTACCTGTAAAGCTCTCGTTCCTTCTCGGGCGAAAAACAGGATTTACGGGATCTGTTTGCGACGACATTCTTGCCAGCCGACTTTACGTAGCATACGATTACAACGAGATACTCCAACGGCCCTTTGTCTTCTTCGCTTTGGAACGATTACCCGAAAGAAACGAACGCCAGGTGCCTGCCTAACGTCTCGAAACGCTGGCCCAAAGAAGGAGAAAGAGGTGGACCGGTCCGGCTACGGAAAGTAACAGACAAGAGACAGGTGGAAGGGCGAAACTAAGAAATCCCCTTCAAGATGTCGGGCTTTCCGGACCCGAACGCTTCGTCCATTACGGTCGCAGGTATGTTTACGCTAGTCTGTGAGGGAGTCGACTCAGTGCCTCCTCGTTAGTTTCTGTGTGTAGCTTTGTTGTTTGGACTGAAAAGGAAGAAAAACGCTTTCTGACCGGAAGACTAACTCTTGCTACCATATACAGTTCGTGTTCGACCATTTACAATCAGAGAAGCTGCCCAACTGTGAGCAAGACCGCCCAAGCCACCCTGCAAATGATGCGCTCGACATTTTGGACGACCCGAGACTGACAGATGTCGTGGCATACAGGGTCAGGAGAGATGAGGGTACGGTGTTCCTGGGAGACGGGTCGCTGGCAGCTGCGCCAACCCCGAAACTCAACCAGAGAGGAATTCGGCCGGTGATCAAGGTGGTGGACGATAGATGCCTGTAGGTCCAGACTCTCCTCTCTTGAGCTGGTACAGACATTATGCTAAGAAGTCCGCCGATATGCAGTGTTTTCGATCCTCCAGAAGATAACCCAATTCAGAAATTCTCCCGATCAGTTGTGCCGGCCATGGGCAAAAAGGTCAAAGACCAAGTCTTTGCCTTCGACCGAATATTTGACGAAAACGCCTCCCAGGTGGAAGTATACGAAGGAACGACAAAGGGCCTCTTGGATAGTGTCCTCGACGGTTACAACGCGACTGTTTTCGCATACGGCGCCACCGGCTGCGGCAAAACCCACACCATTACCGGAACACCTCAGTCCCCCGGCATCATCTTCCTCACCATGCAGGAGCTGTTCGAAAAGATTAACGAGCGCAGCGGCGAGAAACATACAGAGGTCACCCTCTCTTACCTCGAAATCTACAACGAAACCATCCGGGACCTGCTCGTGCCACCAGGAAGCGCCACCAACAAGCAAGGCTTGATGCTGCGAGAGGACTCAAATCAAGGAGTGAGCGTGGCGGGTCTGACAAGCCACAAGCCCAAGGATGTGCAGGAGGTCATGGACATGATAGTACAAGGCAACGAGTACCGCACCGTATCCCCGACAGCCGCCAACGCGGTCTCGTCACGCTCACATGCCGTCCTGCAAATCAACGTGGCGCAAAAGGACCGGAACGCCGACGTCAACGAACCCCATACCATGGCCACCCTATCCATCATCGACTTGGCCGGAAGCGAGCGCGCCAGCGCCACCAAGAACCGCGGCGAACGGTTGCTGGAGGGCGCCAACATCAACAAGTCCTTGCTTGCGCTGGGCAGCTGCATCAATGCGCTCTGCGATCCACGCAAGCACAACCACGTCCCTTACCGCAACAGCAAGCTGACGAGGTTGCTCAAGTTCAGTTTGGGAGGCAACTGCAAGACGGTCATGATTGTGTGTGTGAGCCCGTCAAGCGAACACTTTGACGAGACGCAGAACACGCTGCGGTACGCGAACCGGGCCAAGAATATCCAGACAAAGGTAACTCGCAACGTGTTTAACGTCAACCGTCACGTCAAGGACTTCCTGGTCAAGATCGATGAGCAAATGGCACTCATCAACGAGCTCAAGGCCCAGCAGCGGGACGCCGAAAAGGTCTTCTTTGCAAAGTTCCTGAAGCAGACCGAGAAGCGCGATGCCGTGGTACGAGAAGGCTTGGCCAGGTTGCACGCCGCCTACGAACATGCTGAGAAGGACCGCATGGAGGTGATCGGGTTCATGAAGCAACAGCGTGCTATTGAGCGGAGGATTGGTCTCTTGTCGTCTTGGATTGCAGCCTTTGACTCCGTTTGCGATGCACGGGGGTGCGCAAGTGAGGACGAGATGCCTGCTCCTTTGACCGCTGTTCGCAAGACGGCCACCGGTATCCTCAACGAGCTCGAGGTCAGCAGGAACCACATCCACCAGCGTCTGGGAAAGTGTAACTGGGAACGAGCCATCGACACAGCACTTCAACACAGCATTTCGCAGTTGCCTGCTATGGGCGGGAACGGCGAAGCTTGCAACGTCGAAAGGGACATTCTCGCGCGCGAGGCCGAGTTGCTCAAGACTGGATTCATGCGCGATGCATACTATGAAGTAGTGGAGCAGGATAAGGCTGGTGATGCAGCAGTTTTGCAGACGCTGCTGATGGCGCAGTTTGAGATCATGGCAAGCCTCGAGGAGTTGTTGAGAATGGATGTGCGACAAGCGGTGGAGCATGCGAAGGGGATGGTCAACAGGTTACTGGAGACAGGGCTTCAGGCAGCTGGGCAGGTTGTCAAACCTGATGGAAGTCTTTCGACGGCTGGATATCAAATGAGAAACGGTGGGCTCAGTGTGCCAAAACTTAGGAGAAAGAGTGGTACGCCTGCGATTAATGGCGCAAGGACGATTCCTCAACCGGCGTTTACCCCAAGCGCGGCAGTGGCACCAACAATCTCGACTTCTGCTTCGAACTTGACCTCGACTGCTATGGACATTTCGACAGAGCCGGAAGCGGACGTGGAAGCGTCGATGGAGACTTGGGCGGGTGAGACTGTTCCTCATCTTTCGCCAGTGAAGGCCAGAAAGGTTGCCTACGCATCATCCAAGAAGGCCGGCACAACGTTTACATTTACACCCGTAAAGAAGACACGTTCTGTGCGGTGGAGAGACGACGAGACAGAGGAAGGAACACTGGCCGACTTTGAGAAGACGCCGCAAAAGTGGGATTCGAGTCCGGGTGAGCCTGAAAATGGCATCTCGCCTGTACGCCCACCGGCACCAAGTTATTTGAGCGACATGAAGAGCCCTCCGCCTCCACAGCGAGACAATACCGACGAGGATGTGGAGATGGACGATGGACCCAGCATTCCCGCGTTGTCATCGATCCCTGATCTTTCAGGCTTATCCCTCGGCAAGCCAAACAGGTTCCAGGCCGGATTCTTGTCCAAGTCTCGGACTTCGATGGCTGGATCAACTCCGGCGGCGACTGTCACTGGTAATGGAGTACTTCAATCGCAGCCACCACCGGTTTTTAACTTGAGCCTGGCCACCAGCAACAATGCCACTACTTCGCAGCAGAATGGAGGTGATGAGGAGAAACCAGCGCAACCGTTAAGGAGCATCCCCGTAAGTCGAGCAGCTAATGCCTACTCTTCTCCGGTCTCCTACTCGGTTAAGCCACCGAGTGTGGCTATTTCCACCACGAACACGATGAACAATGTCAACCAAGACGGAAACCAAAAGCTTCCACCCCCTCCAGCTGTGACTTCCGGGCAACAGGTCGACGAGAACCAGCCGCCGGTTGCCATACGCAAGTCATCCTCTCGATTGTCCATCGGCTCTGCCATCCCGCGCCGCCTTTCTACCTCACCCCGTTCAGCTTCTGGAGGCTCGACGGACTCGGATAACTCCCTAGTCATCGACCCCCTCAAACTCCGATCGGCCCTGCAGGAGAAGAAGCGTCGCGACAGGCTTAGCTTGATGTCGGGCACTGCAGCGTCGATCGCCAAGGCCAAACGAAGGGCGTCTAGTGCGACGCCCCTTTCAACTGGCAGTAACGGCACCGGCTCAGCGTCGACTCCTAAACCAGCGGCGGCATCACGGCCTAGTGTCGCCAAGGTCTCGCACAGAGCTAGTATTGGCCACGGGAGGTCGAGTATTGGCGGTCACCGAGCCAGTTTCGGAGGCAGTCTACACGGAAGAGCCAGCATGGGCGCTCACCACCGTGCTAGCATCGGTGCAGGCGCCGGACACCCGGGACTAGGAGGAGCTGGACGGAGAAGCAGCATGGGCGTTGGCATGGGCGGCGGTCCACTAGCCAGCGCCACTAACGGCATCTCGAGACATCGGAGGGGCAGTAGTAGCCTGGAGAAGTCGGCAGCAACCTCCACTAGAAAGGGAGGGATTCCGCTTCCGACTATCACCGGCTCGCCTCCTGTTAGAACCAGCGGGGCGGCAACGGGGTTGGCAGCTAGGAGGGTCAGTTTGGGGCCCAATAACTCCTGGCTGGTAGAGACTGGGCTCATGCCACCACCTCCTAAGAGCGGGAGTAGCGCCGGTCTGACTAATGCTCAGCCTAGAAGGATGGGTGGCTTCGGCAAGGGAAGTGGTCCAAACGGAGGAGATGACGAGGGTAGTTCTGCTTCGGGGACGGCCGCAAATAGGCTCAGCGGATTTGGGTCCTTTGATGGTAAGAATAGGAGGACTACCATTGGGGCTGGACCGATTGGTGGTGGTAAGAAGTTTTGGCAGTGAGGACTTCTGATGAGAAAGAGTCATATTTGCATAGCGTATTGGCATTGAGGATGCGGGCGGTGTCTGGATAACTTCATGGGTTTAAGCGTCGTCACTTCTTTTTCGGCTAGACGGAGGTGGATGGACGTTTGCATACCACTTTCATGTACGGCATGAGTTGGTCGGAGTTTGTGGAGTTGGGCTTCAAGTTGTAGAAGTCTGTGGGTGAAAACATGTCGATGAGTACATGTTATCTGTACATAATTAGCGAATTCTTATTTATGATACCACTCAAGTTTGGAGTTCTCGTATTTGACGATGGCAATGCTGACGATCAGGGGTCCACGTGCTGTGCTTGTGGCTGATGCTGCTAAAACGTCCGTTCATCAGCCACAATTGAATGCTTTGGCACAGCTCGCTGCTAAGGTACTGTGGCTGAACTTTTGGCAGCGCGCGTCTGCTACGACCGTTGCGCCGCGATAACCAAAGCTCAATCAGTTCCAGTTCACTTGCAATTCCATCATCGCCAACCCACCAAGAACAACCAACCATCCCCATATCCGATTGACGACGACCACCCTTTCTCGACATTGCGCCAGCCAGTTTTTGCCGAAATAACCTGAACTGAACAATCTTCACTTTTTCATCAAGCAAAGTACGACGAACCAGCCAAGATGGGCAAGAAGAAGAGAGGACACCCCGACGTCGAGGAGCTCCTTGCTCGTCCATGGTGCTACTACTGTATGCTTTCTTCAGTGTTCCTGGACTCAATTTCGGGTTACTAACACAATCGCTCCCATCCATCCAGGCGAACGTGACTTCGAGGATCTCAAGCTCCTCATCTCCCACCAGAAAGCCAAGCACTTCAAATGCGACCGATGCGGCAAGCGACTGAACACGGCCGGCGGTCTTTCCGTCCACATGAACCAGGTGCACAAGGAGTCGCTCGACAAGGTCGAGAACGCGCTGCCCAACCGACAGGGGCTCGACATTGAGATCTTCGGCATGGAGGGTGTTCCCGACGACATTGTCCAGCAGCACAACCAGCGCATCATCACAAACTTCTACACAGCACAGGCCGAGCGCCACGCCGCCACGGGCAACCCCCCGCCGGGACAAGCTGGTGGCCAGGGTCCCGCGAAGAAGATCAAGATCGAGACACCCGAGGAGCTGAAGAAGAGGTTGGCTGAGCACAGAGCTAAGGTGGCGGCGATAAAGGCCAACGGTGGCACGCTACCGGTGCCTGTTGTTCCGCCGAAAGCTGCTGCTGCTGCCGCTCAGCCTGCTACAGTGTCGCCGGTTGCTGGCCAGAGTCCGGCGCAAGGCGTAAGTCTTTCTTCTTCCGGTACCACTAGTCTTGAAGAAGACGGAACAGATAGAGCTAACCTACACACCTTACGTCACAGGCATCCCCCTTCCCTCCTCCTCAACCAGGATTCCCGTACCCTCCACCCGTCGGCGTCCCCGGTGTCCCCGGTGCCTTCCCACCCCCAGTACCAGGTGTCGTTCCTCCCGGCGCCTACCCTCCTCCCGTCTATTCCGGCGCAACACCCACACCCCCCGGCGGCCCAGCGGGCTTCAACCTCCCTGCCAGACCGACAGCTGGCGGAGGTGTTCTTCCTCAGAGACCTCCTTACTACAACAACAATTACCCCGGTGGTGGTGGTGTACCGCCACCGGGTGGTCCAGGTGGATACCCCGGCGGCGGCGGCGCATCGACTGTCGATGACCTGGTCAGGCAAGGAGCAGGAGGAGACGAGATCGACCAGCTTATTCGCGCCGCCGAGCAGGGACAGAGCAAGCCGCCTGCTGAGGCTGCGGAGAAGAAGAGCAAGAGCAAGGATAAGAATATGCGCATGGTGTATGGCGATAGCGAAGTCAGTCCGGAGGAGAAGATGGCGCTGTTGCCGAGGTATGCGGTTGCTGCGGCGTAGGGCGCTTCACTTGGCTTGGACTGAGAAAATCAGAAGCGATCTGATGCGGGCTACTGATAATGTGGTCGTTTGAATCTACCATTTCTGTGTTGGTATCACATCACTGGTACATATGTCTTGTATTGTTCAAGGTAAACATGGCTACACTGGGGGTGGGTAAATGGTGAATGGGCGTCAAAAGGATACTATTATTGTTTTGTTTTGTTCAAATATTAGGTATGTCCGGTCTTATCGAGTCCTCTCTGTGCTTTGTCATGTTTTGGCGATTCGTGATCAAGGTGATACTGGTGGCAGGCAAACCCCTAACAAGCGCGGTAAGTCATCCCTTGATTTCAGTTCACAGTGTCAACAACAAGATAGGCCATGTTCTGACTCCCCGGGCGATTCTGTGATGGCATCAACAAAACATCACAACATCTCTATGGGATTATGAACTGGAAAAATAAATACCGCTGACTGGAATGTCACAGCTAGCGATGAACCTCAATATCCCCTCAAAACAATAAAGTAACCAAGATGCTACTGTCGAAAACCCGCCATTCATATGAGACATACCAATGCCGAAGGTCTGCGTGAGGAGATCCAAGGGCGAGAGGGGATCGCGCGTCCTCGTTCGTTGGATTGGATTGTTGTCGACCCCACATTCCCCAAAGTGGAAAACAAACAAAACAAACAGCTGTCTTGCCTGTCTTGCCTGTCTTGCCTGTCTGTGCCCGTCGCAAGAACCACAGCAAAACAGAACGTCAATCAAGACGCGGGTTGATGCGAGTTTGACGGCATCTCGATCCGAGAAAATCTTTTAAGAAGACCCGACTCCCGAGTCCTGTCTTCGGCAAACACTTGTGCATGAAGGTACCACGGAAACGCTTGTCACTTTCTGAGAAAAGCCCAACAACGACGATTCGGAAGCCGTGAAATCGAATCGAACGAATCGCTGCCACTTGGCTAGCCCAACTTGCTTTTTCTTGCATACTGTTCCGTTTGCATTGTGCATACGGCCATACCTCTCCACTTTGATTCCTTCCCTTTCCCCTCTTTTTACCCATCACTTTCTCTCGAGTCCTCCTCCGACGGAGGACGATTGTACAAAAACAATGACAGACCCCGACTGCCTCGATCATGTCGATGATCTGAGCCTTCCCATCGCGTTGAGACGTGCGCGCAGAACTGGGACCGGATTTGGAACCGTGCGGCGTACCAGTACTGCTGCGATCAACAAGAGCAACAAGAATCCGCCACTATCAGTCGCATGCACTGCACTGACGGCACGAGAGGTATCACCACCTACTCCGCCCACGACACCTCTTCGACGGAACTGGAAGAAGAATAAGAAAACTGCACGAGGCATTGGAAGCAGCAAAAGACAACAACACTTGTCTTCAGGTCTTGAAGACGAACTCTCCTTATCAACTGGCCTAACTCCTATGGTCCGAAGGACATCATTGCAGCCACAGTCACCAGGTCCAGCGGCGGTCAACCAATTCTGTTCATCACGACAACAGAAACTGGTCTCCTCCTTTTCGGAACGGATTTCCAAAAGCAACAGTCGTAGCAACAACATTAACAGCATCCGCCGCAACGTCTCTCTGACCATGACGGAGAAGATGAATCGCGTCTATAACGAGCGACGCAAGAGGGAGAAGGAAGCGCAGGAGGAGATTGAGAGGCTCAGGGCCGAGTTGAAGGAGAAGAATGAGAGGATTGAAGGGCTTACTAAGAAGGAGGAGGTTGCGCTTGTGGATGGAAAGGGGAAGGGGAGGGAGATAAGCGTTGCCGTTCAGCATCAACCACTACTGCAACAACAGCAAACACGCTCACCAGAAACGCCTAGCAACAGCAATCGATCAACTTTCCACACTGCTTTGTCGATACAGAGGCGAAGTGACAGTGAACAGGATCTCGGGAGTGGGGGTCAAGGTAGCAGTGGACAAGGACAGCAGCAGCAGCACAACGGCCTGGGCATGCCATTGCAGAACAACAACGACGGTCCCAGCTCAGGATCCGATACCGAAGCTCTCAGCTTCACAACGTCACGATTTGGCGAAGCTATTCGCGCCCAGCTAGATTGCAGCACACCACCTTCCTCCGGCCGCAGTCGACCAGCAGCACGACACTATCACCATCGGCCTAATCCACTTCCCACGCCGGGTCCCACAACGGCAGCAATGGCAACAGCACTTGGTACACACGGGGAATTACCAATCACTCCCTGCTCCAACTCCCGGCATGACCTAGATTCGCGACGAACGTCCAATGCCTCCACGATTCGCTTGCAGAATAGTATCAACGATGATACGCCAACTCGATCACGCACCACTGGGTCGGTGGCGCCTGTTACTTACCACCAGCATCAACACCAACTTCAACACCGCACCACATCCTCCCGACCTTCCCCCTCCTCTTACTCACCAAAACAACCTCAACAACAGCAACAAAGAAACCAACCAACAGAAATCCCACCCTCAACCTCAATCTCGTCCTCGTCCTCACCCCCCACCCCAGACCTCCAAACCCTCCTCCAAACCAACACCTCCCTCCAAAGCACCCTAACCCACACCCAAGCCTCCCTCCGCATCGCCTTACAAACCGTAACCAAATTCCAACTCGAGACCGAAAAGCTCCAAAACGACATGCTCCTCCTCAAGCAAGAAAAGCGCGAATTATTTTCTGTCATCACGGATGTGCAGGCGTGTCTTAGAACGGCTGTTCACAAAAGAGATGAGTTGTGGAAGAAAAGGATGGGGAGGTTGAGAGAGGGACTTGTGGAGGGAGTGAGGGGTGTGTTTGCGGATTTTATACAAGAGCCGGGGGGATGGATTGTGAGATGGGGGGGATGGATATAGAAGGGGTGGAGGGGGGTGGTGAAGGAAGAAGTGGGGAGGGTGGGTTGGGGAAGAGGAAGAGGAACAGACAAGAGGAGGAGGAGGAGGAAGAGGCTGGTACTGATGGGGAGGAGGGGGATGGAAATGAAAGTTGTGATTTGGGAAGTGAACATTGGCGGAGTGCTGCTGGTGGTGGTAGTAGTAGGGAGAGTTATGATGACGGTCTGGAGGATATGGAACGCAGGATCATGAAGATGAGAGCGAGGATGATGAGGAAGAGGAGAAAGGGAATCACTGGGTATGTTACTGCGGAGGTGGACTCGGATCCTGACGCTTGAGAGGTATCACGTATCAAAGGTGCATCATGATTGGTTTCTCTGGTTTGGTGTCATTTGGAAGCATATATATGGCGTTTATTTTAAGACTGCCCATTGTTGAACATTCCCAATTTTCAAATTTTTTTTTGATTCTTTCTCTCGATCGTGCCTTCTCAATCTTGCTATCTCAATCTGGCTATCTCAATCTGGCTATCTCAATCTGGCTATCTCAATCTGGCTATCTCAATCTGGCTATCTCAATCTGGCTATCTCAATCTGGCTATCTCAATCTGGCTATCTCAATCTGGCTATCTCAATCTGGCTATCTCAATCTGGCTATGAAGATCGAGGTGTCAGATTCCATGTAGAAGGTGACACATCCCTGACCCCAATACCTCTTTGCCCTTCCTTGAAGTTTAGACCCTAAATCATTGTTCGCCTCCTTGCATCCTGTGCGAACCTCCCCACGGTAACAATATAATGCAAATCATGTCTACTACGCATGTAGAAGCCATGGATGCAAGCCCATCGAATCCGAAACCGTGTAGCGATATATGCACTGTAGCGATAAATGAGCAGGAATGAGGGAACCGGGCTCCAACCCTCCAACCATTTCGTCAACGAAGAAGATGATTGAGAGTTCGGTCATCTGCCATCCACTTTTCGTCCTCCTTCACCTTAGCAACGTCAAGCGACCGACTTTCCACTATCCTTCTTCTTTCCGCCACCAGCCTTGGACTTGGCGCCCTTATCTTTCTCCTCATCCTTGCGAACAGCCGTATCATTGACCATAAGCAGCAAGCCAAATTCCAGGTTATCTCGCCTCTCTTTGGTCAAGTTGTCAAGATTGTACTGCCTTCTGTGCTCTTGTTGGAGAGCCCTAATTTCGGCGGTGATGACGTCAGGGAAAAGCTCAAGTGGCCACTCATACTCCGGATTACCGTCGGGCGACAGCGGTGTGTTCTGGTCCATCCGCATTTGCCTGATAATTTCCGAGATTAAGGGTGTGACTTGGCTTCGATGGTCCAATTTGAGAGCCAGGCGGGACAGTTTACGTGCATGCTCTGCATATTGCTTCTCGTTGGAGTCTGGAGGGAGGCTCAAAACGGTCTCGCGAGCCTCCTTAATGAGCCACAGGGGCGGGTTCTCGGGCCAGACGCTATCCTTCGCTTTCCAGGTTGGGCGGTACACTGGTCCTATCTTGTAGGAAGGAAGCGGGACGGTAATGTAGCTCTTTGTTGTGGAGTAGAAGGTTTTGAAACCGAGCCTGTTACGTGTAGCCGCCGGGACTGTGATTGACTCTCAGTTAGAAGAGGTACCAACAACGGCAGGAGGGGAAGAAAATGAATAGATCAGGATTAGGGAAGGGGTAGCTGCGTATGCAGATAAATATCAGAGCGAAAAGACTTACCAGAGAAGTAGTTGGCCGCATATTCCTCTACGACCTTGGCATTTACCTTGTGGTGAAGGATGAAGTAGACCGTTTCGATGTGGGATAAGTGGTAAATCAACCCCAGTAACTCCTCCGGGCAAAACTTGCACGTAGAGTGTTTCCGTTGGTGATGCGCCAAACACTGAAACACACTCTCGCTCGATCCGGCGTCCGGCTGTTGTTTTGCGCCGTAGACAAAAGCGACTTTGCGGATGCCCTCGAGCTGTTGACGGATATCCGTGACATCTTGGATATTGGTGGAGATTCGGTTTTTCGGGTGCCAGAGACGCACCGAGCCGGATTTGTCGGGGCCAAACTCGAGCACCACTAGATCCGTGGCGGCGTCAATTGTCCAGTCGCCGTCTCTCTGGAGCGGCAGATCGTGCGGCTCGAGGAGGTTTTTGCGGAGTACCTCAGCCGCAACAGGATAATCCTCACCCATGTCTTCTATGTTGTTGAACAGGCGGTATCCTGAAGTATCGCCATTTTTGTGCTTGGGTTTGAGGATCAGGGACCATGTCGGGGGGCTTTGACCAATTTTTTCTCGCTTCGCATCCAGGAAATGAACCTGTGGCTTCCGAAGCGCCTCGTGGAAGATCATGAGTTGGATTTCGGCGGGGAACTTGCTGAAAAGCGGCATCGACTCGTCCTTGGAGTCCTTGGACTTTTTCTTCTTGTTCGCCATGATGCGAGGACGGCGCGTTTCGGTCGCCGGGAAAATGCGTGCGCTGAGGAGAGAGGGTGCCGTGGACAAGTGGAAGAAAGGTGAGGCGTTGTTGCTGCTTGCGATGGCGTGGTCCCGGAGGATGCAAGAGCTGTGCGGGTTGTTTTAGCGGAGCGGGAGCTAGTCTAGTGGAAGAGAAGACAGCGGGAGTGAAGTGGTGAAAGCAATTTCGCAGACGAGGTGAATGGGTTTGGGGACACGAACCACTCAGTGCAGGCACCATTGCTGGTTCTGTCAAGGTTCAGCTTGGAACCAGGTCGAATGGGGGCCAAGTAACTATTTGGAGATTCGCTAGGAAGTTGGTGAATGGATCCCATCTTTCACTTGAGATGAGACAAGAGATGGAAGGTTGCGCAGTCATTGTGCAAACGGCGAGGGGTGATGGTTCAACTTCCCATGGATTCGATGGAGTTAATCGATATATTTATATTGAAAGTAACCCATCGCCGCTATTGACAAAGCAGCCCCAGATGATGGGAAATGTTGAAGGCGGTTGAAACCGAGCGACGAGTTCTCAGCCAAAACCTGCATAGGTCGGAGTAAGAGAGATAAAAGTGGAATGGATGCCAGTGTCGAGAAGTTGGAGGATTCATGAAATTTGGGAATGTGTGAATTTGACAGCGCCGTGCTTTCCCGAGTGAAGAGTCAAATACTTTGAGGTTTGTACCGTACCTGCCTCCTATACCCAACTTAAGACCCGGGACGCTCCTTCCCATACAGGCCTGAAAAGAAACCCAACGGTTCCCTTGTCCCCGCTCAACATTGTAGTAGGCAAGGCTCCTGCCCAAGGATTATGGATCTCTAGCGGTAATGACGAGATGCTAGTATACGGGTACCGATCACAATTCATGGTGAAACTTCGCTCGCCGAAACAACATGCCATCGGAGAAAGCTAAAGTTCGCACCATCATGACCAGCGCCCGTGACGGTATGCCACACACACCATTTGGCATCGTAAATCCCGCTCATTCAGCTTTCAACAAACCCAAGAACCTTTTCTGACCAAGAATTTCCCTACCAAAGAAACTAATTCAGCGCAATACCAATTCCTAAAAATCCCATGCATCGCACCCAAATCCCTAGTGTCCCCTCAGCCATTCTTCCCATGCTCATCATTTTACGTTCTTTCCCCCCTTGTTTTGCGGTGTGACTTAAACTCCACATCCGGACCCGTTTTCCAACAACCGCCTAAATCAGGTCACCACGGGACCTTGGCGCAGTTGGCTAGCGCGCAGGTCTCATATCTCAATATGATCCGGTGTAAAATCTGGAGTAATCCTGAGGTCGGGAGTTCGAGCCTCCCAGGTCCCAATTCCTTTTGCACTTTTTTTTCACTTGATACCTTATTTTTTTGATCTCAATCCTCAAGAGTTGTACAACTCTTTTTTTTTTTTTTTTTTTTTTTTCCTTTGCTTTGTTCGAACTCACTCTGGCATGTTTCGATACGTTTAGGTCCGAGGCAGACTGTTCCTGGGTTTTCAGGCAAAAAGGATGAATCAACCAACAACTACTTGCTTGGTATATGGACAATTGCAATGAACAATGACAGTTTGTTCTTGTTGGAAAAAGTCTATGGTTGTGGTACGACTCAAAACTTCGAAACATCATACTCATGATCATATCCAAAACTCAAAATGTGAAAAAGGACGCCCGATCAAAATCCCACTTTTCCTTCCCTGCTCCATCATGATATATCCAACACCACAAACTCCCTACCTAGAGGCACATATGTAAATAACTGAACCAAATATACCACCGCCCCCTTAACCCAGCCGTTATACCCAAATTCTAAATGCCACCCACTCACTACATCAACTCAGCCACATTCCCCCTCGGCAACCCACTCCCACTCCTACTCCCACTTCCTCCCCCTCCCCCTCCCAACTCCGAAACCCCCTTCAACGAACCCTGATCCAACAACTCAAACCTCGTCCCCGCCTCCCTAACCTCATACACCCCCAGCGCACCACTCGCATCACCCACAATCAACCACTTCCCATCGGGACTAAATTCAAACACAGTAATCTTCCTGATAGCCTCAAACTGCCCAAAGCTGGCAAACCCGCTTACCTTCGCCGCATCGGGCCACTTCCACACCTCTTCCGCTGTTGACGATGTCACGTCCAAAATCACAAACCGCTGCATTTCCGGGTCGCAGTAGGCTACCAACCTACAATCGGGGGAGACGCAGGCTTGAACGTTCGGGATGGGGATGAGTTTGGTGGTGTTGGTTGGCATGTCCCACACCAAAACAAAGCGCTCGGGCGTCGGGACGCGGGTTTGCCGGAACTTGCCACCCGGTAGAGGGATGTTGACGTGGCTGGCTGGGATCCAGATGGAGACTGTGACGCTGCCGTGGGAGACGAGGACGGAGGGGAGGGCGGTTTGGAGCTGCGTGTAGGTGGGCGCGCAGAAGCGGTAGGGTTTGTGGCGCTTTGGGTCGCCGGATTCTTGGATGTGCGAGTGCACGCTGTTGACGGGGCTGCGGGCGGAGAGCTTGGCTTCTTGTACAGGCGTGAGGTGCCAGGCTACCAGGAGGATGTTGGATTTGATGTCGCGGGGCGGATCACCTGGTCGCGGGCCGGCGGCGGCTATGAGGAAGGGTGAGTCGTTGGAGAAGGCGAGCTCGGGGTATTTGGGCAGGAAGGGGAGGTCGGCTTTGGTCAAGTCGATGCAGTTGCTGGCGTCTTCCCAGAAGGGCTTTTTGGAACTTGGGTTGCGGTTCAAGAAGTACCGATCGATTCGGTCGGCGCCCGGTCGGTATATCACGAGCGGAGCGTAACTGCTGTCGAGCTTGTGGCTGGCAGCCCAGCGGTGTGCTTCGTCGATTACCTGTACCTTCTTCCCGGACCCTCCCTTGGTGAAGTTGTAGATCTCGAGATCCAGCCCAAAATGCGTGGTGATGCCTATGAAGCACGGAGTCGTGGGGCCTTCAGAAAGGATACAGTGGCTTCGAACAAAGTACTCTCTCGATCGGGGCTGTGCCGGCACGTACGACTTGATCTTGATGGTGCTATGGACTGTGTTCTTTGCAATTGCCCATATCTTGACTGTGTTGTTAGAATGCTTCGTTGCCAAGTAAGAGGCGGTTGGCGAGCAATCAATATGAAACACATCCGAAGCTTTGCCTTTGTCGGTAAGATGTCGCACAGGCACGAGCTCGGCTCGGTTCGATTGTACGGTTACCGTGCTGTTTTTGTATGCCGCTACGTGACCTGCTGACTGGATGTGAGACCATTGAGGAGGAGGAGGACTGAGCGGAGTCGTGTTTGTCGCCCATTGTTGGGCTTGGGAATATGACGTTGGTGACCAGCGGGCCTCGTGTACAGTAGCCGGAGATAAGGTACTTGCTGACATTGTGCCAGTCGACGTTGTAGCTATAGACGGTGCTGGCCCAGATCCAAATACCTGACTCTCGGAAGCGTGGCGGTAAATTCCCAATGGCATTGACCCTGAAGATTGTGGGCTGGGGAAATATCCTTGAGAACTTCCACTAGGAGGCATTGAGGCTCCAGCAGAGCCAGCTGTTGCAGCACGTAACATTTGGTGTGGCGATTGTGATGTAGCTGTAAGCCCATATTGCCCGGGATTGTGGGCTGGTTGAGGTTCGGACCATCGATCGGCTCGCAAGTCCTGGTGTGGTACGTAACTTGTTTCAAAAGGCTCGGATCTCGCGGATGGAGATCCTTGATCCCAACTTTGCTGGCTAGAAAGGGGCGACTGTGCCCTCTGTGAGAACTGTATGGAGGTAGGAGAATCGGGTTGTTGAACATGCCTCGAGGCATCGAGAGGCGTGTTTCGAAGTCGCGGAGACACTTGTTGAGGCTCCCTCCATGATGAAGTTGAACCAACTGATGCATGGTTGTCTGAGCCATTATAGAATGGAAGTGCTATGGTTGCGGGTGGGAGCCATGGTCCTGCATTTTCGTAGATGCTGTTGATGACGTACTTCGGCGACGATTGTTTGGCTTCTCTAGGGGTTGGGGAGGTCGAATGTGCTGGTGACCGCTGTGACTCGAGATTCAAAGATCCGACACCGTTTTGTACAGCGCTGATATCGGCCGCGGATGCTGGATTACTGTTTCTCGGTTCTGTCAGCGGGCATTCTCGCATTGCAAAGACCTCATGTGACTTACTGATCCTTGGAAGGACCATCTTCCTTGATCACAGGCGAATCGGCACCAGTGATCTCCAAGCAATTGATCACTGCGTTCATGTATGGTTCCAGCCAAGTATTCCTATTGCTGAGACCAGTTAACGCAGTGTGGCTCCGTAGCCTGTCTACCTCGGTTGTAATCTGAGATTTGGATTTGTCCAGTTCCTTGGTGTCGGTATTGGGCGGTGACCTTGCAGAAATTGTCAGTATGAAGTAACAATGTGGAAGCGCAATTGGGCAAGACTTACTGATGATACGTCACAACATCAAGGACAAGTCCCAGCGCCCGCCGATACGTCTCGATATCGCTTCGAAGCTCGGCCATCTTTGCCTTCCCGGAAGAAACCCATTCATTCGTGCCATGACACTGCATAAGAATGTCCTCTATCCGACTAAGCGCATTGCCGCAATCCTCCAGAAGCGACAGCACTTGGGCTTGCAACAAAAGAGGAATGTTGTGCTCGTCATGCAGCAGCTCGAGCACAAGCCGCATGTCAGACAGCTCCCGAGTAACCGATTTAAGATCCGGATGTGAATTTCGAACGGAACGAATGAATTCTGTGATTGTTCCGAGTGTTGTCGATATGCCGGTGAGGATGTAGTCGACAGGCCCGGCAGTGCTGGATGCCGGACGCCAGTCAGCAGGCGAAGGTGCCTCCATTTTCTGGCAAGGAGCTGATTTCCTAGATAGCGATAGACTGGTTGCTTGACCCCCTCGATGATGCTGACGGTGACCGATCCTTTACTTTGTTTGAAATGTCGTCCGGCCTTGGCTGGCCTTGGGTGAAGTCCAGAAGGAATAAAGTTCGAATTCTCGTCGTTGGAATGTCTCGTAAATTACGTACCGGCAATTGGATTGCAGAAGAAGTTCGCTTCCAGTCGAAACCTGTTGAGAGGAATCAACTTGTCAACTGGGCAAGGTATTGCACTGGGGACAGTTCCTCTTTGGGGATGAGAAATGGAAGAGTATATGTTGCCTAGACTCGATCGTGTGGCCAGAGAAAGTGTCCGGGGACAAAGAAGAGGCTTGGCCGTACGGCGTGGACAAAGAAAGGCTGTAGTCTGTTGACAGTTTCTGGAGCTGGAAGAGGTGAGGCCGAGAAGTCTTGGGTCCAGGTGTTCACACTCGACAGCTTCCAAACTATTGACAGCTGGGAAAGGGTGCCTAGACCCTCGATGAGCAAAGAGGCCAAGTGGAATGTCCGATCCCGAGGGATTCTCTTGAGGAGTGTGTGGTTCTGGAAGGTCTTTGCGAGAATGGGAATCCGGCAAGTGGCGTTGCGGGCCAAGGCGACTGTCCACATACTGTCAGCTCTTGTTCTTTGTTTGCCATGCCCACCCATCGCATCTGGCTAACACCCCGCCGCCCCCTTGCCGCTATAAGGTGGTGCAAGTAGACATCTGGTGAAGACTTTATCTACCTAGCTGGATTGAGGATGCAAGCCCACGGCATCCTTTCCTGATTTTTAGTCTACCAATGGGCAGCCTTGTGTTGCGCCATAGAACCCGAACCGATGACGGTAATGGGACCCCTGCGTTCTCGTGGAGGAAGCATGGCCTCGCCTTTGTATGCGTCATGCTCAGTGCGGATATGCTTCTTTGGGAAAATTGCCGGGTTTGTGTCATAGTTTCGAATTTTGTTGTGTCGAGAAAGTCAGACTCTGGATTGAGGGAGAACCCTTTGGGGGCAATCCGCGTGCATACTACAGGAAAGATGGCTGGACCATACTTAACCCGGCAGCTTGCCGCCAGAAATGCAAAGATGCATGTCGTGACATCCTGCGTGGTGTTGTGGTAATGGAGTGCTTCAACGGCAAGGGGCCTACTTGCACTCGTTGGCGGAAGACTGCGTAAAAGATCAGCACACTCCATACCTACGTGGCTTTCGAATAAAGGGAAAGGAATTGAGTTGCGGGAGAAAATAAGGTTTTCTACGCACAATAACTGATCATTTATAAAACTCAATCGCCGGTGCAGGAACGAAGTAGAGCTTCCTGCCACATGTGCTGCAGAGCATGTCCCTACCCGTTTGTGCCAATTTTTGATGGGTGGATGAGCCCGCAAAATGTGTGAGGCTGCACTTAAGCTCATCCTTTGGAGCGTTGTTCAACCAAAAACGGTCCGATGGTGTAGTTGGTTATCACGTCAGTCTAACACACTGAAGGTCCCCAGATCGAGCCTGGGTCGGATCAAATGACTTACTTTTTCGGTATTTTTTTCTCTTCATCCTTTTCATTTCAACTTCTTTTTTTCTCTTTTCGTTTCCTCGGCGCGCGCGTTCCAACTTCGGGTGCTGGGCGGTTCGTCGAATTTTGCTCCAGTCGGCACGTCGTCTTCCGTTGTCATCGAAAGGTGAAGTAACAAGTTAACATCACAGCCATGCCTAAAGGACAGCGAAAATGGGGGGCAATATGATGGGAGACAAAAAGATAACATTCATATGAACCTCAAATGCTATCTACCTTGTCCAGAAGTCCACCATTCGCCACAGTCCATGCTTCCCTCGCAGGTCGCATATCCGTGGTCGACAAATTGTGTCCATCTGATGGCTGTCTCTCCGTCTTTTCTTCATTTACTGTTGTTTTATTGTGATTTTCTTCGCTTTGTTCCTATCGGGCCTCTTCGCCCCGGTTGAGAAGTGGCTCTCCCAACCTGCGACCGCTGGCTCGGGCCGAGACTTCAGAGGTGATGGTTGTTGTCATGAACATATGGATCCTTGAACACCCAATATGCCTGCTTCCCACAACGAGAGACGCTAGTTGCCCATCAACACCACAAGCCGGACAAGGGCAAAAGTGGCAAATGAACAATGACTGGCAATCCCAGGCGTTGCGGCAAGTAATTTGGTCATCCAGCGATGCCATGGCTGGGTAACCGCCATAACTCGCTGAATAACTAGATACGTGGATGGCGCAAAAAGTAGCCCTCCGATGGAAAACCAAAAACTGCTTTCCAATCCACAGCTGACCATCCACTCATCCCCGCTCTCCGCAATATCAGCTACTGAGATAAAGGATGTCGTCTCGTCCTCCAACTCGCTCGATAGCCTCTGTTCCTTCCATTCGCTGTGCCGCTCCTTTCCAGTTCCTCCACCCACCTGCAAAGAACCAGTGTGTGACTATCCTACGACGTCACCACTGATCCTTGCACAAGGCAAGAACATGTCGTGTTCCGGCCGTTCCCGCCCCTATATCCTCCCAAGGAACACAACCACCAACCCCGAAGAGCGTCGACCACTTCCCTTAATGTCGATATCCTTTTCCGAACCATGGAAAATAGATCATTGCACCCCCCTTCCCGAGATCCATATCCCCGAGTCGTTCAAAAGAACAAGGGGAGATAAAACCAACGAGACGCAACCTAAAAAAATGGTATTCGCCCAAAACCAAATTCAACTGTAGCCAGCTGATCCTGGCTGACCATCACACCACGCGCCGCCCATAAATCAAACCCATAACGCCGTTTATGTAAGCCCACCATAGCAAAACGAATAAAAGCCGATCCTTCCTCCATAGACACGAAATATCTGTAAACCACCCGCCATGACAAAAAGCCCGTCCATCCGTCATGTATAACTTTTGCGTGCGCGCCTTTTTGCAATCCATAAAGCCTGATCCGCCTGTAGAACCGAATGTTGGTGAATCGTGGGATCATCGGATGATGAACTTTTTAAGAGCCAATATAAGGAATCGATTTGTTCGTGTGTCGAAAAGGGGAAACCGGCTGGAAACTCGAGGAACGAGGAACTGTGGGAAATAAAGGTTGAAGGGCATTTCAAGGGCAAGGAAAAGTCGCCGAGCACCTCGTGGATATAAAAGCCGCGTTTGGCCTAAAGACAACAAAGACGTATAAACCGCAAAATCGCTCAAGACTCCGCGCCCATGCCGAAGCGTTGTAAGCCGTGAATGCGAAAAGGATGAAGATCGACCGTACCCCAAAGTCAATGAAGAAGGGTAACCTTCCAAGAAGATGTGTTGTACAGTTCCAGTGGATGTCGTGTTGTTGAATTGTTTGCGGGGTCGGCAGTAAGGGTGTGATATACGAATCTGCCGTAGCGTAAACGCAAGTGTGACAGGCCGAAGGACAACGCTTGTCGTCATGGTAGCCTGTTTACAGTTCGGGAGAAAGAGAAAGAGATGGCCGATAGAAACGACTAATATGTACAATCCAAAGACAAAATAACTTGAGAAGCCATGCATAGTCGCATGACCCTTCACATCACCACATATCCCCCTTCTGTAAATTATGAGGAGAGACTACCCTACTGGGCAGGTGGTGGGCCCTGTGGCTGAGGCTGGCCCTGACCTTGGGGACGAGGACCGCGCTGACCTCCGTAGTTCTGACGGCCTCCCTGGCCTTGGAAACCACGTCCCCGACCTCCACGGGGTCCGCCCCCAGACTGACCGCGGTTGTTCTGGTAGTTGTTGGATCTGGGTTGGTTGTTGGGAGTTCCCGGGCCGTTTTGGCGACCGTTCTGCCCTTGCCAATCACCCTGGGCTGGGGGCATAGGTCTATGGGGCTGTTGAGCCTGGGGGTTGAAGCCGATCTGTTGATTGCCCTGTTGAGGCGGGAGCTGGCCCGATGTCTGCAGCTGTACTGGGAAGCTCTGCTGCTGTTGAGTCTGCTGAGGCCTTTGCGATTGTGGCAGTTGCTGCTGCTGCTGCTGCTGCTGCGACTGCTGGGTAGCAGGCTTGAAGGTCGAGATCGGCCTGGGGATAGACTCGGGGTTCTCGTATACGTAGAGGCTCTTGTCGATGGTCTGAGGAATGGGCTGGATCTCGGTACCAAGATCACGCTCAATGTTATAGAGGTTGAACCTGTCATCCCAGTTGATCAAGTTAATAGCAAGACCAAGGTGACCATAACGACCAGAGCGACCGATACGGTGAAGGTATGTCTCGGCATTCTTGGGGAAATCGAAGTTGATGACGACGTTCACAGCCTGAATATCAATACCGCGGGTGAGGAGATCTGAGCAGACCAGGTTACGGCAGACACCGTTGCGGAAATCGTGGAAAACACGGTTTCTCGCCTGCTGAGCCATCTTGGCGTGACTGTAGAAGCACGAGTACCCGAGCTCGGTGATCTTTTTGGCGAGAAGTTCGACGCGGTTGGTAGAGTTGCAGAAGATGATGGACTGGTTGATCTGAAGCTTGGAGAACAGGGTGTTCAGACAGTGAACCTTTTGCTTCTCCTCAACAAACGCATAGTACTGGGTGATACCGCGTAAGGTCAGCTCGTCCATCAAGTTGATCTCGTAGGGACTTGTCATGTTCTTATCCGAGAAGTCCTTGACCGAAAGAGGGAAGGTAGCGGAGAACAACATGACCTGACGGTCCTTGGGGTGGAACTGAAGGAGCTGCTCAATCACGGGGGTAAACTCTTGCGACAGAAGCTTATCAGCCTCGTCCATGATGAACATTGGGCACTCGCTGAGATCGGCCACCTGCTTGCCAGCTAGGTCGAGGATACGGCCTGGTGTTCCAACGACAATATGTACGGGATCCTGCAGACGAACGATGTCGTCCCGGAGACCAGTTCCACCCGTTGTCACCATGACATTGATGCCGAGATGCTTGCCGAGGGTCTTGCATACTTGGGATGTCTGCATGGCCAGCTCACGGGTAGGGACGAGAATAAGACATTGGATCTTGGAGACCTTGGGGTTGATCTTTTGGAGGGCGGGGATGACGAAAGCGGCAGTCTTGCCTGTGCCGTTCTTTGCGCGTGCGAGGATGTCTCGGCCGGTGAGGGCGACGGGGATTGCTTCTTCCTGGATTGGAGAAGGCTTTTCGAAGCCAGCCTCGAAGATGCCCATCAGGAGATCCCTATCGTGGATGAAGTCTTCCCAGTCCAGACCCCTCGTGTTTGTGACATCCTCGGTCTGTTGTCTTGTGTCCCTCGCAGGTAGATTAAGGTTCTTCTTCCAGTCATCTTGCCCTGAGCTAATACCACCACCAGGTTAGTTGAGGGTCTGGGACAGAAGGGAAGGCGGTCAACCTACCTCAGACTAGTAGCTTTCAGCTGATCCGCTAGTTGGTCGGACATGTTGCCGGAGGGTCGTGGAGTTATGAAATCGTTGGTAGAGGCTCAAAGTTGCGAAAAAAAAGAGGAGATGGTAGAGCGCGGTGGCTTCGTCTCCGAGGATGTGTGTCGAGATGGGAGACCGGCTGGCAACGGGGGAGAAGCACTGTCTGTGGGTGGAAATCCCCTCTTTCTCTCTTTTGTTTCGTGCGTGGACGGTGAGCTAGGCGAAGGAGGTGCCTATCGCGAGTGGTCGTGGGGCCAAAGTGATACGGCAGCAGATGAAGGTGAGGTCGCAAGGAGGCTCGTTTCGTGTGGGAGCACCAAGGACGTTCGTTTTCGAGCGTTGGTTGTTGTTGTTTTTTTACCCTCTCTGTGCCTCGAAGTCGAGCGACGTCTTTTTTTTGTGGGAGAGAGTTGCTGCGATGGTTCCGATTCGGTGTCGACGGCTGGGTCTTGATTGGCCTGTGGAAAAGTGGAGGGCGAATCAAAGAAGACGTGTGTGATGCCGTTGGGAAGAGTGGGACGAGATGGTGCTTTGCAGCTTTGAAAGTGTTTCTGGTCACGGTTGCGATGACGGGAATTGTTGTTGTGGTAGTGGTGGTGGTGGTCGTCTGAAAGCGGGGCAGAAAGGCAGAGAGTTTGAGGGAAACTTCCGAAGCTTGGACGAAGGCGAGGCGGTGCGTTGGGAAGTCGTGATTCAGGTGCTGCCGTGCTGGAAACTCCTGGGAGTGGACGAAGCGAAGGAGCCACGGGAGCCACCAGTCCACCATGGCCGGAGTCAAAACTGTTCTCTCCACTGCAGAAGGGTCTCGGATCACGTGTTCCCTTTGCCTTCCCTGCCAAACCCTGCGCCTTCCAATTGTGTACCGCGCCTTCACCATCGTGTCCACCAGAGGTCCAGAGGCACGACGGGACCCGACCTTTCCATATTCCGATGGTGAGTCCAAGGTCTTTGAGGCAACACCTCGGCCGCGGGTATCGCCTTCCAGTTCCACTCAGGGGCAGCTCGACTTTTTGAGGATTTGTGACTTCTGTTTGTTAGTAAAGTCGTAGCTGTGCTGGTCGCTCGGTACATTGTACTGTACGTCATCCGAAGGGAGATAAGCGACATCCACCTCTGTGTTTGATACAGAGGTGAAACTGGATGAAGGGAATTCATGGATTAAAGGATGAATATTTCAAAGAAACTTGGCATTTGCTAAACATGTGAATATTGAATTTTTGAAAATCATGCAAATGATCTTGGAAATCGGCCACATGAGTGTCTGCATCATGTCCGTCACTTTCACTGCCGAACGTCCTCCGTGATGTACTCGGTACTTACATAGGTACATAAGTAGGAGTTACCCCACACCCAAAGGTGCCGCAGGCAATGTCTGAGCTCCCAGCATGAACCGTCAACCGACATCATCCATTTCAGTTAGGTTTCCACCCTTCCGTCCACCAAGAAGAAACCGTACCGACACCATTTCCATCGACCACGCATCTCCTCCCCGGCTTCCACTCCGTCCTACTCGACTGTCGGGCACGCTGGTTTATCGCGCCCGGAGCCATGGTTCTCTATCAGCCTCAGTGAACTCCAACATGACCACCTGAACCCGTCATCATGTTTTCTTGGAAATCTAAATATGCCACCATCCTCTGCCCCGGCAATGCCGTCCTCGCCGCCCATGGCTCGATCACGCCGTTAGTCCGGGCAGCAGGAACAACCTCAACAGGTCGTCGTTTTGCTTCCGTCCATCATGGCACAGCAGGCGCTGAGCTGCCGAAAGACCATCCCGCGTCGCACTGGCCCGCGTCCAAAAACCCTACACCCTACGAGATCTTTGGGCAAAACAAGACCGATCCGTACAACAAGAAGCGTTTCCATGAGCTGGTGAAGCTTTACCACCCGGACCGACACCCCCACACGGGGCTTCACGAGATCCCTCGGCCGACCAAGCTTGAGCGCTACCGCCTCGTCGTCGCTGCCAACGATATTCTAAGCAACCCCCAAAAGCGCCGCATGTACGATCTCTACGATCTTGGTTGGAGCAACCATCCGGACTTGCCGCCTGAGGACGTCCGCTCAACTCATAATGCCTGGCACCGCCGCCCCGGTAGTGCGAGCATGAACGCTACATGGGAGGATTGGGAACGATGGCGACACGAGCAGGAGTATGGAGGTACCGGCCAGAAGCAAAAGCCCATCTTCGTTTCTAACGGCGCATTCGTCGCCATCGTGTCCATATTCGTCGTTATCGGAAGTTGGCAGCACGCTACGCAGGGTGTACAGAGCGGCGTCTCTCTTCTAGACGCACACGAGCAAAAGACCGCCGCCATCAACAAGGAGATGCGACAGCGGTATGGTGATCAGGCTGGTCTAGGCCGCGAGGCAAGAGTGGACAACTTCCTGAAGCAACGCAACGGCTGGGATAACTATCCTACTCATCCGCATCACATATCCGGTTACTATCGCAACTTGCCGTCACAGGCACCCCCGCCTCAGTTGCCACCACCATCATCCAAGAACGCCGGGAACTAGCCCGCGACCGCTTGGTCGAGCTACAATACTTTGTTGTATCATGTAGATACATGTATTTCTGCCACCTTGTTAACATAGATCAGTCCCCTAGGATGCTGGGCAATGATGGACACTGCTCGCTGAGGTTGATCCAGAGAATCATTGGGGCTTGGATAGCTCTTCGGATGGAATGAAAGCCAGACCGCATGGGAGAAAAGCGTTGAATGGCCCAAACAAATCCGGTTGAACAGACAAAAGGACATGAGATTTCCCTACCGTGATGGCAGACGGAGCGTGTCTAGAATACTGTGCTTCGTGTGGGAGATGAAAACACGCACACGAGACTGCCTTGAACCTCTTGCCTTCAACAACGTCCAGCCGCTTTTTGTTCCTGGACGCGAAGGGTCGGTCTCAAAGAGCTGAAGCAAGGTCCATGAAAGACGTTGCCTGCTGCCCAGCCTGCTTGTTGGGTTTCAGAAAAGTTGAAAAAAGCTTTGTTCTTGCAGAATTTTTGCGCCGTACGCATTTTATACGCCAGAAATTCAGTGCGAGCTGAAAGAGAGGGGATTCCCATTGACACCAACGAGAATGTTCTGTGGAGCTTGGTGGCTGGACTTTCCCAAATTGTTAGAGCTAGCGCAGGGACCATTGCACTTGCCCCTGTGGCTCAGGGGTTCAGGGGCTTTCCACAGCGGAGGGCACCGACGGAAGATAACATGAAGATAGCATCAAGTTCGTACCTACAGGTACATGACATAAACGCAAGTGGAATAAAAAGAAGGATACGGTAATGGGATCGTTGAAGAATCAGAAAGGATCGCAATAACAAGGACGTTTTTCAAGCCTAATGCGAGTCCAACTTCTCTGTCATGAACAAGTTCTGATGCCATCTTTCGGTGCATTTGGTGCTGCAAGATATGTGTACAAACAGACATTGAAACATGTGAACCTTCAAGATTTTACCCAGCACCAGCACATCTTCTAAGCAATACCTCCAATGGCTACTTGAAAAAAAAAAAAAAAAAAGGATGAGAGGACAAAGGAAAACCAGAGGCACATTTGACTCAGGAGCCTAAACAGCAAAAACCAAAATCAGTCAAAAAAAATTGCAAAAGAAATATGACAACTGTGAGATTCGAACTCACGCATCTTGCGATACTAGAATACACCGCACTTTAGTGCAGAAGAACGTTGTTCTTGAGTCTAGCGCCTTAGACCGCTCGGCCAAGTTGCCAATTGTTGGGTTGTTGGATATCAGGGATTTGCCAAGTCCTTAAGTTAGCCGGGCTGCACAGCACTACACTACAGCACCCACTCGTCAACCACGTTTGTGATTCTCTATCGACACTCGCGGATTTGTTTCTCTTTAGTTCAATAATGAAAATTCAAAATGAGACATATATTGAAATCTAGAGGCATTCTGAAACATCCTTCTGACGGCCCGTTACATGTTCTCGAATGTACAAATCAGCGGGGCTTTTGCATCATTTCTTCTCGGCCTCCAAATTCGAGTTCCCCCCCTCCGGTCCTTTGAACACAACGCTCTCTCTATTTTCAACTGGCTATCTCTTTCATTTTTCCAACAACTCTAGAGTATTTCCAACAAGTGAAACCAAACACGAATCCCTTCCCAATCCACCTCCATGTCCAACCCCCCCTTCTCACCCCCTCCCTTACCTACCACCCCTCAAGCGCACCCACCAACCCCATAAACACCCACACCCCCCATAAGCCAAATCACCGCATCAAACCCTCCCCAACTAAACCACAAGACCGTCAATGCCCCCGTCAAACTCAACAAATCCATCGCCCAAAGCGGGTACTTCGCCTTGTCAATGGTCCAGAACGCAGCCCAGCAGATCAGCGCCCCGGCGCCGACAAGTATCTTACCGAGCCCCAGCAGGAAGTTACCAACGTAGAATTGGTCTGCTCCAAATAGACCGGCGGGGGTTAGGGAGAGGAGCGTGGCTGTGGTGTGCTGGGAGTGGCAGTGGAGGGAGTGGTAGACTTGTTGAAGGGTGGCCAGGTTACTATCACCAGAGAGGGCTTCTGTTTCTGGTGTTTTAGTTTCACGGCCAGAAGTGGAAGTTGACGAAGACATGGGGGGCTTTGGGCAGATATTGCAGAGCCATGAGAAAAAGGTGGCTTACCTGGATCCAAAAGGCGTCTTGCCTGGCGAACGCCATGTATGGAGAGAACGACGATGGAGGTGACGTAGAAGGCAATGAAGAAAGGGAAGGTCATGTCCCAAATCCGCCGGATGTCGATCCGCCGACGAAGGCGAAGCGGTTGGGACTGTGCGAGAAGCGGCTGGTCTTCCATGTTGTTGATGTTTCCTGGGTTTGGTAACTGATGTGAAGGATCAAATGTATGGGTGCGTTGGGGCGACAGGAAAACAAATCGAGGTGAAGTTCCATTCCGAGGCTTCTTTTATGTACAGATATGGTACTTGGACATCTGTAGACATAGATTTGGTTGTAGCTAGTTGATGATCCATGATACTTCCTCGGCTCGGTTGCAATATACATTGTTGCTCATCGAAGAAGTCTCTGCTCTGGCTTCATTACTGGCCCCAGAAGCAAGATGAAAACTCCTCCATTGATGCTCCAAGGTTGTCTTCTCTTCGTACATCTACGTATCATGCCTCGTAAACCTCTGTATGTATGTCACTCATTGACTACCTCATGAACAATTCCCACCCTTCATCTGTGGCGTATGATGCTCCGGTCGGCTCACATCATCAACCCCCGTCTCACCCTTTTCTTTGAGTTTGTCCCTCGCCATTCACTTCAGCAATCCCCCATATCCGTGCTTGCTCACCTCCCACGTCCCTCCCATTCGTTAAATAGGACACCCCTTCGTACCATAATACCCCCCAATAATCCACCTCGCCAAGTCCACCGTCGCCCAAATCCATACGCCCAATTGAATCATGACCACCAGAATAATCACCAGGCTTGTGAGTACCGTAGCCCTTGTCTCCGATTCGGTAAAAATAGAAGAGCAGCACACCGTAATGATCAAAACAAGACAAAGGACTTGCAACAACAGTCGCGTCAGGCCAAACCGAAGGTTACCGGCGTACAGCTGGTCAGCACCAAGAATTCCACCGCCAAAGAGCGCGATCAACGTGGCCGTTCGTTCTTGCCGATAACATTTTTCTGTGGTAGGGAGCCGGTCGAAGTGGCCCCATCGCTTGGCCAGGCTCGAAGAATGGTCGTGGAGTTTAACAGAGTGGAAGGGATAAGACGAGGTCTTGGGCGGTGGGAAGGGGAAGTTGGCGAGGATGAAGTCTATGTTGTTGCTTCCATTGCCTGTCATGCCATAGTGTTTTGTGGCAGAGTTGTGAATAGAGATGATGAGTGCGATAATGAAGATGCCGGTGAGGAGGTGAAAGAGGAGGAGGAAGGGCCAGAGTGCTTTCAACCGCCGAGGGATGGAGCTGAGAAGGGGCCACCGCGGTGCGTGGTCGGTGACGACCGGCGACTTGCTGCTCTTTGCACTTTCCATCGGATGTCAGGTGATACTGCGATATGAAGTTGAAGAAGTAAGCTGGGAGGAATCGAGTAATGAGGAAAGCAAACTCGAGATGTACGGTCTAGGTCCAGCCACTGAGAGAACAATGTTAAACACCCGACAGGCAATGACGGAAAGGCGTAAGATGGGCTGTATCACAGATCATATCGTAGAGATGGACATGTTATTCTTTATGCCTTTTGCGCCATTAGAGATAGAGAGGTGTGTAGGTGTTGCGTCAAACTTTCACTGGTAGCAAAAGGCAGTTGTAAACATACCTTCATTGATCATCGATGTTGGCTCAGCCTATTCTTGTCGGTTATCCATTGTTTGGTAACCAACTGCCTGGCAGTGCCTCCCTTCCGTACCTTTGTCATTCAACCCGGGCCGTCCGGGCCAAGGCGGAAGTCGCAGTTGGTCTGTCCCGCCCATTCAGCAACTGTTTGCATCCGTCTTGTTCCTCCCTTCCGCCCTTCCGCAGCAACAACCAACAACAACCAGGGATCCATATTACCTCTACATCTCAACCGTTTAACCAACAGCCGCACTTTCCCTCCGGAAATGTCAAAAACCTCCAAGAACCCTCCCCTCACTTCCCTTCCAGACCCAACAACTCAGTACCTCTACCCGGTATTCTCCCTACCATGCCCACTTGCCTCCGGAGTCGGACACCCCGGCGTCGCATAAATCCCACCCACGACCCAAAAAGTCAAATCCATTGCCCACCACAGCGCCAGCACGACCAGTCCCCTTACAAGCCACTCCTGAAGCGTAACCTGCCACACCTGGAAATATCGCCCATGCAGCCAGAGCCACAAGCACACCAGGCCGATGAAGATGATGCCCTGCATTTTTAGAACGGCCAAAACCCAGTTGTGCGCGAACCACTGGTCGGCAGCGACAAAGCCGGCGAAGAGGGCTAGGAGAGTGCCCGTTCGCTGTTGTTGAAGGCAGTGGTCGGAGAGGCAGGGGCATGGAGACGCGGAGGTGTCGTTGCGGGTTTGGAGGTGAAAAGCTGAGACACAGGGTTGGTCAGCTGTGATGTCTGAGAAAGAACGCCTCGAAGTACCGTGAAGTGGGAGAACGAGTAAGGTTCTTACCTCCAAAAGCTTCCTCTGATGGTGGGTGGTCGTGGACGAGGAAAATGATGGTGATTGCGGCTAGGGTGTAGTACAGGATGAAGAAGAGTACCACAAACTCTCCCAGTCGGGTGCGGAAGAAGCTTGGGCGTGGTGTTTGCGGGAGGAGCAAAGGTGAGTTATCCATCTTTGCGCTGCGAAGCGAGAGAGATGCCGTGAAAGGGATGAGAAATGCCCGTTGAATGGCGAAGTTAACCGCCAAAAAAGGAGTATGTAGCTGCGTGTTTTCGGTGTGGCCGGATTCGATCAAGAACCTGGACAGTTGTCCTGATGATGGCGATAAGACTGAGATGAAGAGTCTTCCCAAGGGAAATGGAAAGTCTGGAACTCAAAAAGAAATCAATGAAAACATAATTATCTTCTGGACAACTTGTCACTCTGAGGCAAAAGAAGAAATATGATTCAGTGGTACATAAGACCGTCGGTGGCCGCGGTGGATCACTCTGGACGTTGTGTTTGCTTCTTGTCATTCACTGTACTTTTTCGCGTATTGTCCAAACGCACTTGTCGATGCTTCAGTCTACCCGAAGAAGAAGCCATGCATCAGACTGGGTCCCTTGATCGTACTTGGAATATCATGGTTACCAAGTTTTCGCTGGCTGAACTGACTGTTGTCGTGACTGGGAATGAGTAGAGGTAGGACTTGGTGACAAAGTGTTTCTTCGGCCCGCGGTTTCGTGTTACGCAGGACATTGGCGATGATCCACGGTGTTCGCCGTTGATGTTCCGGCACAGGCTCGAACCATTTCCGGGCATGGTCGGTGAGGTACTGGTTGGCAAACAGTTTACCTGCAGAGGGTTGAAGTCCATGTTAACAGGTCTTGGTAGATTGGCTTCGACGCATAATGCAGTGCCATCTGTGAAAGAAAGGGACACGATATCTAGGTAGAAAGAAGATGGCAATACTCACGCACGACAATTGCTGAGAACTGTCCCAAAAGCGGAATCCAAGCAACCACAGCAACGACCTGCCCAAATCTCCACTCGTCTTGGCATATGATGGTCCAGAGAGCCTTGGGACCTTGTTGCGAAGGTACATGAAGAATACGAGGAATACCCAAACAATAGCGAGACTGGAAAGAACCAAGAACCCACCTAGGACTCCGGTAACAGCCAGGTAGAGTGACAAAGCACCGCGGCTGATCTTGGTTATATCCAAATCGGTCTTTCGCAGACGAAACTCTAACGAATACGTCGAATGACAAATAGCGAGCTACCCCAGAAGACAATGAGAGCCAGCGTGACATAGGGCGTGTATTTGACAAGCCCTTGAACGTAGTGCGTCGATTGCCCGCCCTCGAGACATACCGACTCGAACGTGGTTTTATTTTCGGGAGACTTTGTTTCGCTAAAGAAAGTGATGCTGACGCCCGTGACGAGGAGGAGCAGCACAACGAGTCCCGAAAAGGTGAGGACTGGATACTTGGTACGTCCTGGAAACCATGGCCAGAGACACAGTAAGACAGCGATGGAGTGGACGGCGCTGAGATAGCCGAAGTAGCCGGACTAGATGTGGCCTTCGGATCGGTAGAGAACGTTGAACGTGAGGGCTGCTATGACGAGCGTGAAGGCGAAGATGTAACAGGTTGACCAGAAGAGCTCGAGGCAGTCGTCAAAGGCTTTGCGGAGGTCCGAGATCTTCATTGACTGTGTCGGTTCTTCAGAAGGGTTGCACGCGATAGGGTGCTCGCTAGTGCCATTACCTGGCTTGAGCTGTTCGTAGTCGCCTTTCTCGAAGTGGTCCAGAAAGTATATTGTGTCGGAAACCTGGAAGCCGATATATATGAGCAGGAAGAAAGTTGCGAAGACCGCCTGGATGATAAACGCTGCATCAACCCAAGGCCGCGTCCTGTGAGCATAATCCAATCAACCGCAAAGAGTAAAGTAGACAAACTCACTCCGATGCCAGATACATCAGGGTTTCCTCTCCAGGTTAAGGACTTGCAGAACTCGAAGAAAGATTCATTGCGCGTGTGGTCGATGAGGGACATCAGACTGTCGTCGTCGCCCTCCCGAAGGAACCAGTCGACAATTTGGCCTTCGGTCACTGTCCAATAGTCGATGGTGATCTCAGGAGGTGTGCAGCTACTAACGAAATTGTAAAGCGCAAAGAGAGGCACATTCGAGGTGGGTGAATTGTCCATATTGTCATCATATTCGTTATTCGTTTGGTTAATGCCCTTCAGCAAGTCTGTGGCACCTTGGACATATCCCAGGAAAGCTGTAGCTGATTGTCCGCATTCATTGTCGCAAGGCGTCTGAATCATGTCGGGAAGGTTGCGAAGGGTTAATTGATCCGAAGCTGATACGGAGACAGGATCCATATCTCCCTCGTCTGCCATCGTTTAGCATGGAATAAAACAAGGACCGAGGAAACTGGATGATAGCACAGGGGCATCAGGACTTAGAACCGAGCTGGGCTTGAGAACAAACTTGAGGACTTCGAAGAAGCGTGGGCGGCTTATATGGCCCAACAACAAAGCCCTGCTTCACAGCCTTGTGCAGACCCCGAGTTCGTAATGATAGCCTTCCCCAAGTTCGTAACACTCGGCAGTTTGCTTGAAGTGGGGATTACACGAGGCCACACCACAGCAGTTTTGCGCCCCAGAGTTTCGTGTGCCAGGCTGTGAGATGGTCAAGATGGCACTGCTCATTGTGTCTCGGAAAGCAGTGGCGCAGTTGTGAGTGTAACGGGACTTCGATCGTAACTACTTTAGAAGTCACTTCGCAAAACCTAAAGAAGTGTGGAGCGAGGTGCCCTAGGTAGATACCTGTAGACTCCAATGCTGGTCTGTTGGTTAGCTTGCTACTCTTGACGTACAGGATAAGATCTGTCCTGAATCAATTCGAGATTAATAAAGATAATGATAAGACATCGAATAGTTACCCGTAAACTCACCCAGAAGATACCAACAAACTCGCATATTCCATGGTTATATTACGAAATAACTCAACGACCAGGCTCTTCTAGGAAAGAAATGCCCGAGGAAGTTGACCCGGGGTCTCGAGCCGACACACAAACCAGTATTGCTGTACAAAGCCTTTCCACGACACATGATTCTTTTGCACCAGGCTGCTCGCATCCCGTATGGAGTTCTCCTGCGAGATACATACAATCCAATGCTGGCTTGTTAGTTCCTCGCTATTCCTGGTAATGATTCATAGAATGAAACGAAACACTTACCAAGAAAACAATTGCAAGGAGACGTCGATCGGAGGTCTCGAGCTAACAGTCATACAAGTGTATGACTGCAGCACCCTTGAGTGTCATTGCCACAACAGTGTCTGAAGAAAACGAAAGAAGCCCTTGGACTCCTGACTTCCCTCACCACCAGTCTTATCCCCGACTTGATGTTCACTCAGACTGCCATTATGGCCTCGATTCTTCTCAACAAGGTCCAACAACCGCCACTTGATGTCCACGGGGCATGTTTCTGCTCTCGAAATTCCAAATTGCAGCAACGTGAAGAATTTCTCTTCAGCTTTGATAGCGCCACAGTAGTTGACCAGCCTTTCTATAATTCCAGACCGGAACCTGTTCATGGCCGAGTCATGAGTCCACGTGTCTTCATAGCAGATGTGTGCGCAGAATTGGACGAAGGGGGATTCGCTTGCCGCCTGGTCGTTATCCACGACGATCCAATATGCATACTCAGATTTCTTGTTCTTTACATGGGGTTCGTTTGGGCTAAACTCTGTACCTGTTCGAACGTTTGAATCGTATATCATCAAGTACGTGATGTTATCGTTGATGTGATTGGATTCGTCGAGGCTTGGATGTTGTCTCATAAAGTTGTCCAGGGTCGCCAAGTATTCCGTGCGGACTTCCCGGGGAATCTCAATCTGGAACGGAAACCACAAGTAGGCAAAGAAGCAGGAGATAGATCGCAAGGGGGGTTAATCGAACGTGGAAGAGTAGCTGTGGGAGACGGGAATCCGCCCCTGGTCCTTGAATTCATTGTCGTGGTTCCTTTCAATTCCAAAGACAGCTTCGGTTTCTGGGCCCGGACATTGTTTTTGGCAACATTGCAATGTTCGACCTTTTGGGCGACCGCAAAACTCTTCATTTGGCCTGGCCCAATGGTCAAGATAGACATTGATAATCGGAAGATATCTAAGAAGTTTGTCGGATAATTCTTCGGAGATCGAGAGGCTAGAGCAGGAGCATTGGGAGAAACCTTGAAGACGCACGCATGTCCGCATGAGCAACACCCAGGGTGATATGGTGACCTGTGATTTCAACAGTACGTCCCTTAGGCCATCATTGTTACCTCTAGGGACCTTGCTATCTTGGCCGACAAAGTGCTTATTCGGATCGATCCCGCTGCCAAGAAGCAATTGGACCATACGACGCGCATGGCAAGGTTTCATGGATGATCCAAGAAACCACAGTCGCACATACGGAAAGTTCTTCGCTGCTAAATGGAGTATCAATGTGACATCCACAGCCTCCAGATATTGAGCACCTCCAGTCTCTATTATTTTAGGTTCGATGTATTCATGGATCGGAGAATAAAAAGCCGAGCAGACAGCCACCTCGCGGAAGTACGATGCAGGGTTATCATAGAGTCGCCTAGAATTTTTCGCTGACACAAGCAGACGAAGCAGCATCTCGCTTGAAGCCCAGGAGGCTGAAGGGTGGAGACGTAGATCCCGAAGAGCGTTTTCATACTCGTCCAGCAAAGCAAACACGGCTTCGAAGTGTTCCCTTCGTAGAGTAGCCAACGCTTCCGCTGCGAGCCTAAGCATGTGGAAGACCTCAACCTGAACGTCGGAATCAAGGACAATATGCCCAGGCGGGTCGTAATGGAGTCCGACGCGATGTTCTTTCCTTGTAATTAGGTGTGCTTTCATCAGCCAAAGATGGATATTGAACTCATTGCTTAGAGGTAACTTGGAAGTAATGAGCTCCTGGATCTCTTTCGTCTGTACAAAGTCGTACATTGTTCTGTGGAAGAACTGTACAATGGGCGGGCGAAGATTATCTTGCATAACACGGGTCTCCAGAATTCCCATGGTTCTTGAGTTGATGATGTGTTGCATTTGGTCATGCTTCAAACTGCATTCGTGAGACGATGGCTCTCTCAATGCGTACCCAGGGTTGTCGAGTTCTCTTTCCATATTGCAGTATATTTCTGCATCGGAGTGAAGATCATCCCGCAATTGATCAGCGGTAGCCGCTTGCAGGAAACAAGCCATCTTGCTTTGGTAGACGGGATTGACGCTCTCCAGCATCCGGCGAAAAAGCTTTTCGAGATCGCTTGGCAGCTGCTCTAGTCGCCTAGTGAGGTCGATGACTGTGTCGTAGTTTGATAAGCCCTCACGAAGAGACTTCGTAACAAGATATACCCAAAGAAACACACCACTTGCTTTTGTGGTAATGGCTCTGATAATGTTCTCTCTTTCCTCTTCGGTCAAGAGATTGGTTGTCCAGTTAGGGTGGCAATCTAGTTGCTCTGTGACGTATAACTTGATGTCGTCGAAAGTCAGGTCCTGCACGTATAGCTTTCGTGCGAGGTCTTTGCCCAGGCCACCCTCAAAGACTGGCCATGGGCGACTGGAAAGACACATCTTGATAGTACCGGCCTGAACCAATTCCTTCAGGATACCACAAAGCTCAAGATGATCTCCATCATATTCGTCGAGTCCATCAATGAAGAAGCAAAACCTCAGTGGCGAACTACTTTGTAGAAGAGCCACAGCACGGAGTGCGCCGCCTAGCTCGGCTACTGTCCACGAGTTGAAAGCTGCACGTGGCGCGCCCGCCTTCGCCCATCGTTCAGGGCAAGCTTCCTGAATGGACGAGGGACAACGCCTGAAGATATCGAAAAGCAGAGATCGAAGCAAGCCGTCATATGATTTCTGCATCGGAGTTCCGGCCCACCAAAAGTAGTGACTGGCAACTATCAGTTCATTCCCCCCGGACCAGTCTTCCAGGAAGCTTTTTGTTCGTGGGTGACCTGCCAGAAATGTCATGAGGGTTGACTTTCCGGACCCGGGCTTTCCCGATACCCAAAAGAACCCGTCTCCGGATCGGAGCCATCTCGAGATAGCAAAGCTCGAGTCAAGTGCCCACTCAAAGGTTTTCGCATGCGCATTCTTGATGGTGTCGTGGCGAACTTGACGAGTCTCGTAGTTCAGACTGGCAAGAATAGACTCCACTCGCAGGGCTTCCAGGGTTTGGAGCATGCCAGAGAGCTGCTCTCTTAGCCCCTTGAGGTCGTGAAGCGACGGCAACGGCGGAACCTGGTTGTTCTCAGACTGCGCTGTGAAGCTGTGTTGTATTTCCTTGGTGTTCCCATGGCCGCGGAGGAAATCAACAGCGACGTGCACATCCGATATCTCCTGTCTACAAGACTTCCAATTAGTTCATGTAAAATATGACACTCCAAAAGCTCTCGGAGGGCACACCTTAACTGTTGGAAGACATGCAATTGCATAGCCCGTTGTGTTTTATCCAGCCTTTGTTCGATCTCGTGCAGCTGTTCTCTGATGCCTGGGAGTTTGAAGGCGGCCTTGACACTACTCAAGACCCGGTGTCTCCTCTTGCCTCCATTGCAGCGGTGAGCGGCCAAAAGGTCGATGATGGCTTGGCAGTCTTTTCTGAATCTCGACGAGAGTTCTCGATACCGAAGTTCCTCTGCCGAGACCTTGCCGCTCGACTTGGTGTTTAGGTTTGGGCTGGAGGCAAGCAAATCTCTGATGTGTTGTTCTATTGCAGCATGCTGGGGTAAAATGCCATCCTTGGAGTCGTAGATGGTTTTGGCGGCCGAGATTACCTTGACGCCGAATTCTAGAAATGCAATGACACTGCTGGCGATCCCAATGGCCGAGGCAGGCTCCATTTCGAGACGCGCAAAAGCTGTCCAGAAAGGAGTGAGAATGACGAACGGCGCGATTTCAGTTCATACACATATGTATGTCTTGATTCTTCGGTGAGAGGTAGTTGAAGGTGGGAGGGCTGTGGGAAAGTCGGTTTGGGCAGCACTGAGCCTAGCCGACCTCCTTCATACTTTCACTAGGCCAATGGGACAGCGTTGAGCTGTAGCCACACACCATAAGGTTGTCCGACTGCTCAGACTGAGCCATGCCGCCAGGAGGGACCCTGGCCGCCACTCACACTTGCCAGTTTCTAAACCTGACGAGTAAACACGACCAAGCACGTGAGGGCCAGGCTGGGGTGTTTCTAGCCCGAGTACCTATGTGCCTGTAGTAGTGATGGCTGGAAGAATGATGGAAGCGTCCCCGTTGCTATTGGCGACCAACAAAATACGTGTGCCTTACAACGCTGTCCACGCCGTGATCCGCAGTGGAAGCCGCAGATGCCTCGAGCCAGATGAACCTCCAAGACCGGCGAGAAAACGATGCCATTATATGTCGTTTGGTGGAAGTGTTATAAAGGGGGCGGGGGCAGGTATAAAAGGAAGAATTGGGTGCGGAAGGAACCGTAAATGATCAAGATGGACATTGGATATGGAGGACAACGAAAGAGGATCAAAGATATCTTCAATCCAGTTACTGGGGGAGACGCTTGTTGCACTGGGTGAGGTACATACTAGAGGTAGACGTACAAGTACTGGCGCGGGGTAGTCCCGTGCAAAGACACAAGGTTGTGCACCACGTAGGTACACGGGCAGTACCTAGGTGCCACGCATGCGCGATATAGTGCGGGCACTGACCGGCAAACGCGGGGGACATCGAATCGCGGAACCCCGGAAGGTAATGTACCTTGACAGTCGAAGGGGCAAAAGGGAATGCGATAGAATCAGTCGGTGGTCAAACTAAAGGGAAGAAATATGTCCAGGTGACAGGAAGCGAACATTTTGAAACCGAAAAATTTTCAGGCAGACACAGTTATAGACACGGAGTTAGTACCGCAATATTCTACGGTTCCGGTTATCATGACTTCCATGTTTTGAGTGTTAGAAGAGGACTTGGAGATGTTTGGGAAAAAAAAAAAAAGAATGCGCCAGCCGCGAATCGAACGCGGGGCCCATCGATGGCAACGATGGATTTTACCACTAAACCACTGGCGCTTTTCATGTTAAATTGCGCTAAAATTAAAACCTAGGAACCCAACACGCTCCGCGAGAGAATCCAGTAATTTCCACTGGCTCTCAAATCTCCATCCTCCGAAATTTCCATCTCACAACCTCGCCATCACATCGCCTCCCGCCCGAACCGCCAAACCCTCATCCACCAACTCCTTGCACATACCCTGCGCAATCCAGTCCGAAATAGCCATGTTCGTAATCATGGGATTCACACCACTCGCGCTCGGGAACACGCTTGCGTCCGCGACGTACAAGCCCTCGGTGCCCCATACCCTTCCCTTCGGGTCAACCACGCCGTCGCTCGCCGTCGCGCCCATGCGGCAGGTTCCCATCTGATGAGCTGACGCATATGTGGTTTGCGGCGGCTTGTTTCCGTGGGCTTTGAGGTCGGCAAGCCAGGCGAGGAAGGCGGGGTCGGTGATGGCCTTGTCCAAGTCCATGTTCGCCAGCGCGTCCGCAGAGGAGCCGGACAACGCTGGTGGGGTGGTTGCTGAAGAAGGGCGAATAAAGGGCCGGAAACCTGGGAGCGATGGATGGATCTCCTTTGCGCCTTGGATGTAGAGGATCTTGCAGAGGGCGATGATTCCCACCATGATGTTGGCCCGGTCATAGTCCGACGGCGTGTACACGACCTGGGGAGTTCCGCTCTCGGGATCGCGGTAGATGTGGCCGCTGTCACGGTCACGGGCGAGACTGAAGTATGTGTTGAGGTGGCGGTACCTGGCTACCATGAGCTTGTAGTCAAGTCCGGAAACCCAGGGGAGGAAGGTAAGGGCGAAGCCGGGAAGCATGCAGAGGGCTTCGATCTTGACTCCGTGGCCTTTGCCGTCGAGGTTCTCGAAACTGTTGATTACGGATGTGAGACAGGCGCCTTCCCAGGGCTTGGTCTCCTGCTCGAACACGGCCGTGACAAAGTTGACGGGATGCAACTTCAAGTTCTTGCCAAGTTGAGGGTTCTGGTGCAAAACTCAGTCAGTATCTCCTGCCCATGCTCTTCTTCAGGTCGAGTTCACTTACCGAAATCCCACTGTTCATCAACACCACCGGACTCCAAAGCGTACCAGCACTAACCACCACCTTCTTCGCCTTGACCACCACTTTTACACTCTTCCCCTCCTTTCCAGTCGGAGTCCACGTCCCCGTCACACCCACCGCCACCTTCTTTTTCCCCTTCCTCCCCTTCTTCTTCTCCTTCCCAAACAACACCTTATCAACCTTCATCCCCTGCACAAACCTCACATCCCCCTTCCTCGTAGCCTCGGGATACCACCCATTAACCGGCCCCATCTTCTCCCCCCTCCAGCATCCCGCACCACAATGCCCATCATCATGCGCCTCCCCTTTACAATTCTGCGGCACCACCTTCGCCGCATACCCCAACCTCCTCGCGCCCTCCAGCAGCACCTGATTTCCAAAATTCGGCACTACTTTCGCGTCCGAAACACCCATCTGCTCGCAAACCCTATCCAGACAAGCCTGGAACGCCTCGCTTTCGAAAAACGGCAACTTCCGGTCCTGCGCCCATTCCTTGCGCACAAAGTGCTGCGTCTGCAGAGAAGCGCTCCAGTTGACGGTGCCGCCACCGCCAAAGGTAGCACCCGCCGTGACGGTGATGCTCCCGTCTTCGGACTCAATGACGCCGCCTGCTTCCATTAAGGATGAGAGACCGTGTTCTTGGGACATGGGAAAGTGCGAGGTGTCAAAGTGTTGACCCTTTTCGAGAACGAGGATGCGGAGGTTGCGCCCGAAGGTGGTGGCGAGGCGATGGGTGACGACGCCGGCGCCACAGCCGGAGCCGATGATGACGATGTCGGTTTCGATTTCGACGATGGGGGTGCCGGTTTTTTTGCTGGTTCGGCTGGAGGGGAGAGAGGAGAAGTCAAGGAAATCGAAGGGGAAGGAGTTGTTGGCGGTCCAGGAGGCGGGGATGGTAGGGAACCCAGTCAAGGGTGAGTGGCAGGCGCTTGTGCGGACGTGGACGAGTTTGCCGAGGGTGGTGAAGGTCTTGAAGAGAGCTCGGAGGGCGTATAGAGCGCTGGTTCGCCAGGAGTGTAGGATCTTGGTGCGGTCGGCGATAGAGAGCGAGGTAAGAGGAGTGACGTAGCCGGTTAGGAGGAGACTGCCGCCGCGGGTGCTGTTGAGGTGTCGTGTCTGTTAGCAAGATTCGTTTGGTTGATGAAAGGTAAGTGACTTGTTCTTTTGTTTACTTACCCCAAAAGGGACAAAACCATCTCCAACTTCCTCTTCTTCGCCGGCGGAACATTCAAGAGAATGTGTCTGAGCAACCTCTCATAGACTGGGTTCTCTGATGGCTTTTCGGCAAGGTAGGCTTCAAACAGGTCTTCCTGCTTTAGTCTGTCCTCAGATGGTGCAGCATACCGCCTCAACGATGCCAGAGAGGCTTGGTATTCTTCTTTGGGGAGGTTGACTGTTGAGATGGAGACAGCTGGTGGAAGAGAGTCTGCTCCTTGCTGAACTGAAGGGACAACGGCGTCCATAATGGCCATCAGCGTCTTCCAGCTCTCGGAACTGACTGGCTCACCAGCAAGCGGCGGATGGTCCACCGGCTTGGGCATTGTGAGAGTAGAAACAGCTGTTTCCGACGCCATTTCGATCTGATGGTTGTCCCGTCGAGGGGAACTACGTTGTTCTGAAAATCAAGGTATTATAGAGTTTGGGATTAAGAGTTGTTGTCCTTGCTATGGTTCTAGACTCTCTCGCCACGACCCCCTCTTTGACTTTATATCAGAGCCCCAACAGCCAGGAGCGAGGGGAAGTTGATCTTGACACAAGGAGTTTGGTCTCATTGTTGGTCTTGACCAATCCAACGTCAAAGACATCAGGTCATATGGTCTTGATTCCTACACAGTATAGTTCTGGCGTGGTATCTCCAAATCTCCGAACCCCATTTACCCCAGGTTCGTTGCAACTAGCACATGAAAGAGGCGAGAGTTGTCATCGTCGGCTTTGTTCCGAAAGCTAGACTAGGGTAGCTCGTTACCAACCCCGCGACTTACATAACTTTCATAACTCCGTGAGAGCGTGTGGGGTAAGGTCAAAGACCTGAAGCTGTCCAATTCCACTTCCCCAGACCTTTTCAGTTTTCACACCGTTCACCGTCCAAGAACCGTATTGAGGTAGTCGACCAATCATTTCAGACTGGGATTTTTACCTTCGGATTGTGGGTTGGTGTTGCGCTTGGCAAGATGCTTCCAAGAATGTCGATCGTTACCTGTAACACCAGAACACCACCTCACCCCGCCGCCGATGTTCATCACCGATTTCACCGTGGCTCCCCGCCGGAATTGAAAACGCGCTTGAAGATCGTCAAGATGATAACGTGACTTAGGTAAGCGGCAGTTGTTGTCTCAGGTTTTTTACTTCTCGAATCTGGATCGTTGTCAGGGACCAAGAATCTTCTTGCCCATGCCATACAACGTCTCGGTCACCAACCGGAGAACTTACATGGCGGTCTGGATAGCCTGACTTGGTAAGATGGATAATGGGACTGTGGCAGTACGCGAGCTGTCAAACTGGCCAAGGACGTTTGTTCCTGTTAGTACCTGAAGTTGTGTATTGTGGTAGGATTCGCGAGGGGAATAATCTGACTGGGTGTGAACTTCATCAAAAGCGGCCGCCAATATACGACATCAGATTCTGAAATGTCTTGCTGCAGACGATGTCAATTCGGAGATGCAATCGCGGGAGGACGGGATGCCAAGCTCATTTACAAGTATATATGGCCCCATCTTATCGTTCCGGGCTTGCAACACTGTTGGTTTACTCGGCATTTGTCTTGGTGATCGGCTTAAGAATTCGCACCGGCGCCGCTTTAGTCAGCGGCATTCCCCTATATACCATCTTGTTATCGGTTGTACAGCATAACCCTACTCCGTATCATGGAGTAGATCAATCAAAAATTCTCACGCACCGCATGGAGGAAGTGTGACGTTGGACGGTAATTGCTGACATGGACCAAATATAAGAATGGCGGGTTCCCAGCAGAGATTGGGCCCCAAGCTCATCGTCTTCATCTTCGACTACCGGCTGGTCCAAGAAGTCTCAAGATGACGACGACAACAAGTCCAGTCACGCAGTTGACTCTGCGTCTGCAGACCATTAGCAAAGAGCACCCTTTCTTGTTCTTTACCGGTGCCATCATCCTCTCCATCATCGCTCTCTTCACTTTTGTGGCAGAGTACTTCAAGCCCCTCGGTAAACGCAAGCTCAAAGATGGCAAGCCTCCCAGACTACCTCCCGGACCTTCGGGCTTGCCCATCTTTGGCAGTCTCATCGACGTGAAGGAGGGTATCGAGGATGAAGAACACAAGAAGGTAAGAACCCCCCTGTACAAGCCATCACAAATACCCATCACAGAGAACAAACCTCGCTCACACCCAACCCCCCTCCTCCCACCGAAACAGCTCAAAGCCCTCCGCCAATACGGCGAAATGGCCACCCTCCACCTCGGCCAAAAGACCTTCATCTTCCTCAATAGCTCGCGCGTCGCCGCCGAAATCATCACCAAGCGCGGCAGCTACACCAACGAGCGCTCCTCCTACCCGGTCTCAAGCGGCATCATCAGCCACAACCACCGGCGCTCCGTGCTCATGCACCAAGACGCCTGGGCCGAGCCCCGCCGCATCATGCACCCCTTGATTTCCGGCTCCTACCTCAAAACCTACGGCACCTGGCAAGAACTCGAAAGCACTCAACTCCTAGCCGAGTACATTTTCCACCCAAAACTCTGGTACCGACATCACTTCCGATACGCCAACTCGGTGATCCACCGCATCGCGCTCGGTGAGCGGCTGGCCAAGTCAACAAAGGAGCTGGTGGATTTGCAGAACTGCGTCACGTATTTTGTTTCCAGCGTCATGACTTCCATGGTCGACTGGTTCCCGGACCTCGAGAAGTTGCTGCCGTGGGGGTTCGTCCAGCCGTGGCGGTTGTCGTGGGGCTGGCTTGACAGGTGGAACTATAACCTGTACAAGGAGTGGTGGGATCCCGTGAAAGCGAAAATCGACAACGGCACGGCTCCGCCGTCGTGGGTGCGCGATGTGTTGCTCCATCCGGATACCAAGTACACGGGCGACGACGATGATGCGATGTACGCGGCCATGCAGCTCGTTGAAGCAGGGAGCGATACCACGAGGTTGGTGCTGAATGTGGTGTTCATGGCGGCGTTGGAGCACCCGACTGCATTTGCAAAAGCCAGGGAAGAGGTCGATCGTGTTTGTGGCAAAGATGAGAATGCACGCCTACCAACGCTGGCGGACCTCGAGGGCCTCAGGTATATCTGCGCCATGGCGAAAGAAGTCATGCGGTGGCGGCCGATCTTTGGGGTTCCGCCGGATCATACAGCCACTAAGGATTTTGACTTTGAGGGGTATCATTTCCCGGCTGGGACGGGGTTTGTCTTGAACATACCTGCTCTGTGCGAGGAGGTCAAGGAGCCGGACAGCTTCGTTCCTGAGCGGTGGTTGGATGGCCACGAGACGAATATTGCCCATGGATTGTGGTTGTTTGGTGGTGGCAGACGTATTTGTGTGGGATATAGGTTGGCTCAGAACAGTTTGTTCTTGCTGCTGTCGAGATTGGTTCAGTCGTTTGACCTTGAAGCTGTAAGTGCTTGACCCGACAGCATTGACCTTCTTTGGATCATGATGTGAGACTCACCTTTTGCAACAGGCTGGCCCTTATAACTCGAGACATCTTCACTTTCATGCGACAGACGAGCCTTTCCCTGTCAACATGAAGGTCCGGAGCCATCACTATGAGAAGCTTATTCTGAGCGAGGCGGAAAAGCACGGCGTCCTCGAAGACGCCAAGTTAGAAAGGGACAAGCTCTGACCTGGAGATTATACAAGAAAGCACAATTCACCTACTCGCGGACCCATCAGCGTCGCCAAAGTATACCTAGACTGCTCTCAGCAAGGCGTTACCCCGAATGTTTTCCAAGAACAGCGTGCATTCTGAACAGAAGTGGTGGACTACACCTAGAAAGCCATACTTGGCGGGCATGGGTCGCCTTGGCATTACTTGCCCCCCTACTTATTAAGTAGGGGGTAGCAAAATTTTGGGATAGGGTTTAAATCTAGGACAACAACCGAAGGTACCATATACATTTCGCTATTAACGCTGCGCAAAACCCCTCATTTGCATCGTACAACCGGATATACATCGAGACTACAAATCGCATCCTAATACCCGTAAAAACGACTATAACGCTATAAAAAGTAAGTAGTCTATATATTTATATAATAATAGATTATCGATTAACCGTTTTTTAGTGCTTATGAATTTTAATAAATATTTTAAAAAGCTAGGAGAGGTACCCATTAGGTATAAAGGTGCCCGTATATATTTCGCCGCTTATAAACGTTATAAATCCTTTTATAATAAATCTTCGAAGCCGCCGACTATTAGAAATATCGCTATTATTACTAAGGAGTCGCGTTTATTTATATCCTATTATATAAAATCGCTAACCGAATTCGAGAAGCCCGCCGTATTAAAGAGGCCTAAGGGAAGACCCCGCTTATTAACCAACGCGGAGGAAAATGCGATCGTATTATATATAATATTCTATTTCGAGGGGAAATTCCCTACGCTTTACGAAATAATATTATCGGCTATTAATCGATTATATACGCTATATAAGGTACCGGAAAATTATAACGCTAAATAATTAATACGGTTTATAAAGGATTATCCCTAATTAAAAATAATAATTTATTATATTATAAATATTAGGAGGAGATTTTGGAAATTAAATAAGGATTTAATTAATAAATGGTTTAATAATTATAAGGAAATGATCGAGAAATATAACGTAGCGAAGGGAAATATTTAAAATAGTAATAAAATCGGTATTAGAATTAAGTATATAGCGGGTAATTATATTAGAATTATTATATTAAAGGATTTATTGAACGTAAAAGTATAAAATTAATATATATTTTTATTAATAATTTTGTATAAGGGTAAATATTTATTATTCTTTTTTTAACCTAAAATTAACGATATTATTAATAGAGAATCGGCTACCCTTATTATTAATATAAATATTATAGCGAAAGTTATACCTATTTATATAATTTTTAAGACCGATTTAATAAAGGAGTTTATTTATAACGATCTAGATAATAGCGTTCGATTTGCCAAATCCCCGATGGGCTTTTCGAATACGGAATTAATATTCAATTAATTAAAGCACTTTAACTACTACTCCTTCTACTTATTGTTAACGTTTACGAAATTAAGGGAAGAGGATAAATATAAATTTTATAATAATTAAAAGGAGGGGGAAGAGGGGGAAGGGTTTTCCTTTAGGGATTAATTTAAGTGCGACTAATATAGATATAACTATTTTAACTATAAATTCCCTATTTTAAATAAGGGTATTAATATTAAAAATATTATTAGCGTTAAGCGAATTTACCGCATCTTTATTATCGACGGCTTTAACGGTTATTATAATTTCGAGGTTAAATAATATATTAAAATTTTCGATATCTTTTTAATAAATTTGCCTCCCTATTTAATTTATATAATATAGCCTCTTAACGTTAAAGTATTCTCTTCTTTAAAGTTTTACTACTAGAAGGTTTTAAAATCGTTTATTTAACGTAACGAATATACCTTTAATAGGGTAACGTTTATTAAAGAATTAAAGGTAAGTTATTATATTTATAATCTCTATTATAATAATATATTAATTATATTACCTCCGGGTTTATAAAGTATTTTCAATTATAATATAACCGTATATTATATTTATAACGGTTTTTTTAATATTAGGATATAGCTACTAAACCGCTCTCGAATCCTCTTCCAAATCTAAGTTAAGTAGCCTAAGTAAAATAACCCCGCACTACCTTCTTTATTATTAAAGAATATTCGATTTATTATATTTAAAAAATATTCTAAGTATATTAAAAAAAAGTATTCCTATTTATTTAATTCGCCTACCCGCAACGTATTATAATATATCGAAATAATTACTAATGAGGCTATTTTATTATATAATAAAATATAAGAAATTAACCGATAAGATAAGGAAAAGGCGGTAAATTTCGATAGAAAAATAAAGAGGAAGGTATATAAAGTATTAAAAGAGGGGGATTATTTAAATTTTTCGAAAGTATAATTTAATAAGGAAGTAGTTAAGAGGATATAGAAGGAGGTTATAAATAATTAGAAAAAATAATTACGTACTATTAAGGTAATAAATAAGAAAATAATAATAGAAATAAAGAAAAAATAGTAAACCTCTTCTAATAATAAAGGTAAAATATATTAAAAAGTGTATTAAAATAATTACGTTAAATAAAAATAAGAGGAGGGTTATATCCTAATTAATAAGGGTAATATATTCGATTTAAAATTAAAGGAGAAACTCTACGTAATAAATATAGGGATAAAGGCTCCTAATTATTATAAGAGGATATAGGAGCCTTACTTCGATATAAACTTTAATAAAAAGGTTAAGGTTAATTTAAATAATAATTTATTTATTATTAAAATTAAAACCTAATTTCTTATAATAATTTTATTATTATTTTGCCCCCCGCTAAAGATTATAAATTAAATTACTATTTATATTAATATATAGGTCGTTAATTCTATAAACGAACCTCTCCTTTAAACGGCCGCCGAGGTTATTATTAATCTTAATATATAAATAATAACGGAAATATTTAAAGATGAAAGTACTTTTATTAATAACGATAACGAGGATAAAAAAGAGGCTTTACTTAATAAAATATATAATAAGGGTAATGAGGGCAACGAAGAGGAGGATAAGGAGGAAGAGGATAAAGAAGACTTATTAATACTCCCTAAAATTCTAATACCCTAATAAATAAACCGCCGTTTCTTTACTTCTATTACCCGATTAACGAAGCTTCCTACTACCCCCAACCTATTTTTATTATTAATAATTCTTTCTAATCTATTAAAACTAACGGTATTCGAATTAATACTATATATTAAAGTAATAAAAGTTATTAAGGGTATAATAAGACCTTATATATAGGTAAGAAAGGAGGCTATTACTATTATAAAAAAAATAGTAGAAAAAAAAAATAGGGAAGAAGCTAAGGAAGGGGGGGAATAGCTTATACTTATACCTATACTAGTACTAATACTAATAGAGGAGGCTCTAATACCCCAAAAATAATTTCGGAAATATTAAAATTTGTCTATATATATACCAATTACTTAATCGAATAATCTATTAGTCTTTACGACCCTATTTTATTAATAAAATAGCTATGTAAAAGATGTGGTTTTGTATGGGGATGGGACAGATTTGCAGTAAAAGTCTGTGCGCTTGTCCTAGAATAAAACCCTGTCCTAGATTTTCTCTACCCCCTATTTAACGAGTAGGGGGTAAAAAATGCCTCTTGGCGCCTAGAAACCCCTAAGTAGAGTGTATATCTCAGCATCTTTCCCTATCCAAACTTGTACATCTCCTCCGTTGTCTAACCATCCCTCATCAGCCTGTGTGCACTCCTTCTTCTCAACACCTCTCCCACCCCTTCCTCATCTCCGCTCACCAGAAAACCCCCTCAACCCACCTCCTCATCCTCCTAGTCGCACTCCCATCCTCCTTCCTCCCGCCCTCCAACAAAATGAAATCATGCGCCTCATCATACCTCTCCTCCAGCAGCACCTCAATATCCGGATTCGTCCTCCTCACGCCCTCGGCAAACACAATGCTCTGGTCCCTAAACACCTCCTGCGTGCCCACCGTGACATACACCCGTTCCACAAACTTGCCCAGGCCCTTGTACCACGCGCCCGTGTCCACGTCGGCCGGCATCGCCCACCCCTGGTTGCGCTTCTTCTCGGCGTTGTACAGCGCGTGGTTACCCAGATGCTCGTGATTGAGGTTTTCGATGATGGTGGGCGATAACATGTCGATCAGGGCGTTGTCGCTCATGCTCCGGTCGTTTGTGCGGGCGCTGACCCAGGGGCTGACGGCGAAGATGCCCGCGATTCGTTCGCCGTGCTCGAGGCGGATCTCTTTGGCTTCTGGATGGGGATGGAGGAGGTGGCTCATGATTTGCGAAGCCAGGTTGCCGCCGGCTGAGTCGCCGCCGATGATCAGGTCCCGGGGCCGCACGCCGAGCTTGAACAGGTGGGCCAGGGCGTCGGCGGCTTGCTTCAGCTGGGTAGGGTAGCGGGCTTCGGGGGCGAGGGTGTATTGCAGCACGGCAACGGCGACGTGCTCACCGTGTTTCTGTCCGGCTTGGACGTAGGCGCGCAAGCACCACTCTAGGTGGCCATCCTGGATGGGCGCGACGTAGCCGCCGCCGTGGAAGAAGAGAACGAACTTGGAGGCTCGGCGGCGGTCACCGACCCAGAGGACTGAAGCATTGCCGTCGGGAAGGACTTCCTCGCTGGCATGGATATAGTCGAGGATGTACCGGTCATCCGGGGTGCCCCGGCCAGAGTCAACACGGGTCTGAGCGGCGGCGCGGGTGGTGGCGATCCATTTGTGATAGAGGCTGCTGGTAGATGGGCTGAGGTGCTGAATCTCGCGAGGAGAGAGACGGCCGAGGGCGAACCGGTTGTAAGCGCACTTGAAGTAGTGGCGGATAGGGATGCCGCGAAGGATGGCGAAACCGACACAAGTGACAAGGTTGAGACTCAGATGGGCGACGTCTGGAAGTGTTAACGTCAATCTTCCGATTTCCTCCTTTTGGGTCAACAGTGTGGTAGATGGAAAAAGGACAAAAACTAACCAACGGTCAGCAAGTGAGCGAGAAGGTAGAGTCTCTCCCACAATCTCAGAGGGTTTTTGCGAAGTGCGCGAGCCTGTTTGTAATTGGATGCCATGCGTTGTCAGCGTCCCCTTTCTTTTGTTGACAGATTTCCCTTTTCGGACAGTCCGTTGGGAATGGCCACATAACACCCAATTCGCACTCAACGATGCAGGCACTTACCATGATGATCAAGAAGACCTCCAACTTTGATTCAAATTACAACGACGATTGGAAGAGGAAGAGTTGACAAGTTCAGAAAGACAACATCGCAACCACTCTTGACCAAACAGAGACTCTTGACAACCAAAGAGTCCCATGTTCAAGAAAGAGCATCCCGTATGCAGCCTCGGTTGGCTTCCGTCATTGTAGCTCTGTTCCTGATCTGATTTTTGGGATCTGGGTGATGGTGTGCAAGATGCATCAGCAGGGCACCTTTAGCTCCGTTCATCACTCCCCCGCATTATCGGGATGCTCCCGAACGACGCTCAATGGTCAATGCCTGTGGAGAACCCCTGAACGCCCAGACGCTATTTCCAGGTTACCACCACTACCGTGGCATCGCGGGGATTGTTAGCCGTTGGAGCTTGGAGGGGATCACGACGAACAACAGGGCAAGATCATCGCGAACCTCTCCAATTTCCACGTGCTCAACAACCCCTCACGATCTCCTCACAAGCCTAGGCTTGATACGACAATGATGGCCTCTCGGAGTTCAGCTGATCTGGCTCTTGGTGTTCGGGGCTCCATTCATCACCATCACCGCCTCCCTCGCTAACCATTGTCCGATGGCCATTGACATAGACAGTTAGAGACGCAAACACTAACACCAACACCAAACACCGTCACCACGCCGTCAGGAATTGGAAAAGACAGACACAATGCCAACCTCCATCAAACGCGAAGGTCCCACCATCGACGACTTTGGCCGGCTAGTCCGCCGCACCGTCCTCAATCCTTATCTCACCCTCCCTCTCGCTGCCGCCATTGCGTGGTTTGAGAAGCATCCAGAGCACTACCGGGAACTCCAGCTCCATGAGCTGGTCGACCTGTCCAAGCTCGCTGACGTCGGCCGCTACCTGACGGGCTTTGGTGTCGCCGGCGCCACCCTTTGCCGCCAATGACCAGCTTACCCACTTGTTCGCCAACAACTTCACCTCTCCTGGTCATGGCGAGTGGGACTGGGATAAAGAAATTGTCCTGGTTACGGGAGGAAGCAGCGGCATTGGGCAGAATACCGTCCAAGGTCTGCTGGAGCGGAACCCAAGAACCACAATCGTCATCGTCGACTATGCTCCTCTGAGCTGGACGCCTCCGAAAGGATCAAAGATTCATTACTACCAGGCCGACTTGACCAAGTCAGACGTGATCCGGTCCATCGCGGCCCGCGTGAAGAAGGAGGTCGGACATCCAACGGTGCTGATCAACAATGCCGGAATCGCCAGGGGTTTTACGATAATGGAAGGCTCCTATGGCGATGTCGAGTCGACGCTACGCACCAACTTGACGGCGCCGTTCTTGCTCACCAAGGAGTTTTTGCCCGAGATGGTGAAGAACAACCACGGACACATTGTCAACATTTGCTCCATGAGCGCGTTTCTTCCTCCGCCGTTCATTGGCGATTATGCGGCTTCTAAAGCCGGTGTTCAGATGTTGCATGAGGTGAGTTATCATGGGCGTGAGCATGAGCTGAGCTGAGTTGAGCGCGGCGTTAGTTGATGCATGGTTCCTGTTCCCGTTTTTGCCTCGTGTTGTCATTATCCGCCCACAAATGATGCAAGGTACTGACCTGCTTCCACACGCATCCACAGTCTCTTCAGCTGGAACTCAAGCACGTCCACAAAGCAAAGCGAGTGAGGCTCACTCTGGCTTGTCCCAGCTTCATCCAAACGCCCTTGCTGGGCGGCTCGCATCCACGACAGAACAACTTCCTGTTCCCGTTCTTGCATGTCAGAACGGTGAGCGAGGAGATTGTCGATAGCTTGTACAGCGGGTACGGCCGCACCATCTATCTTCCGGGGATTATGCGATATCTCACTTCACTGGTAAGTTCCGGCCACATCGCTCTCTGTTGGAAAACAGATAACTGATATATTGTTGCAGAGAGGAGCACCAGAATGGATGTTGCGAATGGCTCGGGAATCGACCGTCAAGATCCCCGTCAACTTCAAGGGGCGCCAGGTTGTGGATGTTGAGACTGGAGGGATAAAGCTCGAAGACCATGAGGCGGCCTGAAAAGGGTCATTTGTTTTCGTTTAATGACGGGATGACGATAAGCTGGAAGAATCAGCTGAAGATATTAAGTTTTGGTACAGCGTGGTTGACGCCCATAGGCAAACATTCTGCAAGACGGTTGTGTTCGACCATGGTGAATGGCGATTTTACGAGTGCCATTGCATCGATGTTCCGAACTCTTCAGCCATAAGATTCAACGCCGACTGAGTAAGATCCAGTTTGAAGAAAAAGCTACACCTCCATTGGCCTTTTTAAGCAAAAGACCCAGCATGCGAAGCCAAACACATGGCCAAAAGCTCACCGTCATGTTGCTTCAGTTTTGGAAAAACTCCGGGCAGCTGCCCCAATTCACGATGCTACAGCGAGGATGCCCTGGACAAGTGTGCCAGGCTAGTAGATCCCCCGCAACTCCAAGTCCCACACTCAGCGGAGTTAGTGCCTAATTAGCGAGACAGGGGGTGATCACGGAGAGAGCCCGTGGTGCTGAAGTTGAGGAGGGATCATCGACGACCCCTCTCCTCCAAGAACAAAGAACCGAGGCAAGCGGAAGTAAGCCGGTGACACCGCAACGAACTTAACGAAGTGAGTTAACGAAGTGAGTTCGATGAGCAAATGCACTGTCAGGGGGTGGTGCTTTGGAGGCTTTCTCGACTTCTTGTTGGATAAGCCCCTTCGGATCACGACTTTATGTTGTGAAACCATCACCAAGCAGCCGTTATCACCACTTGTTATACTTGCCGACCCCGGTCCATTCGGCCACCGCCCGCTCGCGTGCGGAGAATAACCTACCACACCCTTTTTGGTCCAAGGGCGCATGCACCGTGTTCCCAAGCACCGCAGACCGTGTCGTATAAACTTGGTGTCTTGTCACCCGTGAGATAACCACGTTGTCTGTCTTTCGCTTGTTTTGTCTTGTGTTGGGATTTTTCGTGCAGTCGGTTTCCAAAGACATCGACGGCAGCGTGCTCAGGGTTTCGACCATCCGATTATCTATCTTACTCCATCTCCAACATATTTCCCTGAGCCCATATCCTTTTATCTCTCTCCGTCAAGAGTCGTCTCCGACTTGTGAGTCAAGGCCACCACAGCCATGGCTTCCTCCCACTCCGAAGAGGAGCCTGTCTTCTCCTACTCCCAATTTGCCTGCATCGGCACTGGCTTCTCCGCCATCGGCCTCGGCGCCACCCTCCAGCGCTGGTACGGCATTACCGACATTCGCTTCTTCGACAAGCAGACCCAGCTCGGCGGCACCTGGCACATCAACCAATACCCGGGCTGTGCTTGCGATGTGCCCTCGGCCCTTTACTCGCTCTCGTTTGAGTGCAATCCCAACTGGACGCGCGTGCTGCCCACGTACGAGGAGCTCTGGGAGTATCTCAACCGCGTGGCGCGCAAATATGATCTGGTCGACAAGATGACGTTCGACGTTGTGGTGGAGCGGTGCGTCTGGATCGAAGAAAGGAGCAGGTGGAGGATGTGGATTAGGCAAAAGAAGACGGGGCATGTGATTGTACACGAGTGCCAGTTCTTGTATGCAGGCGTTGGACACTTTGACCAGCCGAGAGAGTTGGGAATCCCAGGAGAGGACAGGTTTGAAGGCCCAATGTTTCACTCGGCAAGGTGGCGACATGATGTCGACTTGACGGGAAAGAAGGTGGTGGTGTTTGGTAACGGATGCACGGGTGCGCAGATCGTGCCGGCCATCGTGGACAAAACGGCCAGTTTGACGCAGGTAGTCAGGTCGAAGCACTGGGTGTATCCGGCAATCGACGAGAAGGTGCCGTTCTGGGTCATGTTCACACTGGCCAATATTCCGGGCACGATGCAGATCCAGCGGTTCTTGACCTTTGTCAAGGCCGAGATAGAATACATTGGCTTTGGGGACGGGAAGATTGCCAAGGCGTGGCGGAAGAAGAGGCAGAGGCAGGTGGAGGCGTACATGCGAGCAACGGCCCCGAAGAAGTATCACGACCTGTTGATCCCGGACTTTGAGGTTGGCTGCAAGCGAAGGATATTCGACTCTGGGTACTTGCAAAGTCTGCATAACGAGCATTTGCGGTTGACAATGGAGCCAGTGGAGGAGATATTACCGAACGGGTTGAGGATGAAGAGCGGTGAGATCGTGGAAGCCGATGTCATTGTCATGGCTAATGGCTTCAAGACAAATCAGTTCTTCTTCGACTGCGAGATCGTCGGTCGCGGAGGCGAGACGATTCACGAACATTGGGACTCGTTTGGTGGTGCTGAGGCGTACAACTGTGAAAGTCTTGCCGGATTTCCCAACTTTTTCCTGCTTGGAGGTAAGAACAACTTCTCTCTCTGTAACCGTCATCAAAACGTACCTGTACTAACACGCCCACTCCAGGTCCAAACACTGCGACCGGTCATACCTCGTTCCTCATTGCGTCCGAAAACGCCGTCAACTACTCGTTGCGAATTATTGAGCCGCTCCTCAAGGGCAAGGGCAGTGTGGCCGAAGTGAAACGCGAAGCAGAAGAGAAATACGTCAAATGGCTGCATGGTGCTCTCCAGGACACTGTCTTCACAACCGGGTGCTCCAGTTGGTACAATCGCCCCGTTGACGGCAAGAAGCCGTGGAACGCGGCGGCCTACCCATTGTCACAGGCCCATTACTGGTACTCATGCTTGTTTCCGGCGTGGAAGGACTGGACGTATCGTGTAAGTCTTTGCGCTCCGTTGTTTTTCTGTGCAAGAATACTTAGTAACATGTGTCGGATAACCACAGGGCCAAACGGCAAAGAACAAGATCGTCAAACAGTCACATACCGTCAGCCGCCTTTTGACTCTCACGGCTTTCACTCTCGGGTTGGTGTTTTGGTCGAGGAAGAATCCCAGCTCCATGCTGGCCGGGTTTCTGGCGAAGCCCTCGACTATCCTGCCATGGCTCGCAGGCGCCGCGGTCCAGTCTGGTACTGAGGCCTTTGCGGTGATCAAGGGAGCCTGGAGGTAAGCATAGGGTGAGAAGTGTTGGAAGATGGAAGTCTAGTAGTGGCCGCGTGAGTTCATGTTGGGAATAGCATCACACAATATGCCAGGAAGGAACCAGCGAGTTGAAATTTCTCCTCACCCGCAATCAATGGAAAAATTTTCTTCGGCCCTACTTCACATTTTGAGCCGGAAAGAACACCCCAAGACGGGAAGCACCTTCCCATCCACATGCTGTCCTTCCTTCCCTGCAACCAATGCCAAGTGGAAGCGCCACATCATTGCAGATGCCGCTGGACTTGCATGATTCGACCTTCCTGCTCCTCCAGATCAAACCACAACCGTTTCCCATACATGATGCCATCACATTTCGCAACTTCCAATTCACCATCACTCAAGGTTCCCATGCTTGTGCGCCATATCTCTCATCTCATTAGCCAGGTCCCTCGCCTCCTCGTATCCCTCCGCCGAGCGCTTGATTCCGTAAGAGGCCATGAACTGGTTCATCCCCCCCAAGGCTTGACATATTCGTAGGTGGACATTCTCGGACCATCATAGTCGTCACCGTCGTCATCGCCACGGCCCTCGTTGTCTTGGCCAGCATCGAAGCTCTGGGTACGGGGGTCGCGGTCATTCTCATCGTCATCATTGCCGTCGTATTCATTGTCATCGTCGCTAGACATTGTGGAATTGTGTTAGTACCTACAATTGGAAAACGCCAGGGTGTGACCAGAAGAGGGACTCACCCTTCATCAATGGTGTAGTGATTATGGTCCACCTCCTCGACCTCTGCATATTCCGTGGTCGCTTCATCTACCTCCTGTGCGTATCTAGTTGATCCCACGCACTCATCGTTGATGTCGCTGTCATCTTCGGCTCCATTGTCAGCGCACCCATAGTCCTCTTCAATTTCCGCGTATCCAGTGGACTCCATGTGATCATCGTTGACGTCGCCTCCATCTTCTGCTCCAATGTCATCGTTCGCGTAGTCATCACAGGGACCATCATCGTAGCCTCCATCGTCGCAGGTATAGTCATCATATCCGCCGTCATCGTAGCCTCCGTCATCGCCATAATTGTCGCCATAGCCATCATCCCAACCGTCGTCGGACAATATGATAGTGGGATGCGAGAGGATGTGTTCTCGGATGTGACTTTGAAGCGGTTGAACAGAAGCTTGATAGTCTTGATGGTGTTGGAGTTTGGGGGGAAAGGTGATGGTTGACGTGATGAAGAGAGGGGAAATGGGTCAGGAGCTGTATTTAAACTTTCCTCCTCTTGGCCTCTGTGTAAACATATTGCACCTTCCACACAATTCTCACTTCTCTTCACTTCCTGTAACACCTATCTTGACAGACTCAAATGGCCTTGATGAAACAACGTCGAACTCTAAAGAGCAACATCCAACCGTCATCAAAAGTCCCTTCCCGTCCTCCTCCATCACTTCCTACTACCACCACCTCCATCCCTTCCCGCCGCTTCCCTCATTTGATCCACCATCTCGTTCGCCTCCTGGTATCCCTCCGGCGTCCGGTCGATACCGTACGAGTCCATGAACCCTCCTGTCCCTCCCCACGGTTCGGTGTATTCGTATTTCGACATGGGCTCGGAGTTCTCTTGAGCAGCTGTGTCTGAGGTCCGCTCAACATCTTCGGTACCATAGACGTCACTACCAAGGAGAATGAGTGTCAGATCAAATCCGAAAAGGTGAAGTAGTAACAGGCAAATAGCACCTACCCTTCAGCATCGTTGCCAGCGTCATTATCGTCGTCATCGTCGACGATTTCCTCTACGTATCCTGTTCGGTCCACCCCTTCGTCTTCTTCGCCACTGCCGTATGGCGGGCTATCGGGTCTTTCATCTCGGTCGTCATCGTCTCTATCGTAGTAGTCGTCGTAGTCGTCCCTGTAATCGATGTCGCCATACTCATCATCGTAATCTGAATCGAAATCGGAAGGCATTTTGGCAGATGGGAGCGAAGAGAAGAATACCCTGGAGCAACTGCAAAATACAGGACTGTGTTGTTTTTTTCTTGGAGACTTGGTTTAGGGCTGAAACTGGTTTCTTATCTAGCTTGGGAGAACAGAAATAAATACGAAAAGTGACGGGAGCCAGAAAAGTGGAAACATTACATGGAAGACGTGCATCGATATGCGAGAGGCCCGAATGCAAAACCCCGGTACCCAACCTTCCTGGCAACGCTCACCGATGGCTGGGAATAGCTATAAACACATCGACAAACGAACTGCCAACGGAAGCGTCAATGGAATCGCTTCCAGCCATGTACGTTAAAAATTCGTATTACGTCACTTACTACTAGTAATAGACCGATCAAAAGGCTGGGTCTTTTAGAACTGAGGTCGAATCCCTGGGCTTTTAGCAGACAGTCAGCGAGTCCGTTCCATTGCAATGAGGATTGTCAAAACCATCTCCACTTCAAGAGGAGTTGTTCCGAACCCGTTCAAACATTAAAAGCGGGTTTAGCTCAGTTGGGAGAGCGTCAGACTGAAGTCCACTTCACTCATAAATCTGAAGGTCGTGTGTTCGATCCACACAAACCGCAAACTTTTGGTGTTTTTTTCCTTTTTCATTTGTTTTCGTCCGTCCTGCGTTTCTTTCCCTTTCTCCTCCTTTTTACGTCATCTTTTTTTTTTTTTTTTTTTTTTTTTTTTTTTTTTTTTTTTTTTGGTGGAGGTTTCGCCCTTACCTCTTTTACTTTTCAATCCCAGGAAACATCCTCCTCCCCACCTCGACCTTCATCACCCTTCCACTCCCCTTCATCACTTTCCCGATCGCATCCAACAATTGCCAATCCCTCCCCGGCCGTCCCATCACATCCACCACAACAGGTAGGTACTCCTTCCGTCCTGTAATCCTCGACTCATACTCCGCTTCCCCAACCGGAACCACAACATCCGGCGCTCCCAAGATAGGAGGCAAGAACAGTCCGTCGACGGCTGACTGAGTCTCTGGTGATGCGGTGGGTTGGTCGCGGTAGGTGGGTGTTAGGTTGGCGATGGGGAGGATTACTAGAGTCTCTGGTTCCACTTCTTGGCTTTCTCTGTCCTGATTCTGCTGGCCGTCCGGACCTTCTTTCTGCTCTTGGTCAAGTCCCTGAACCTGACGAAGGTTGGTGTTGCCAAAAAAGGTTTCATGCAACCAGTTCTTATACACCTCCAGCCGTCCCTTGGCCTCCTCATGTTCTTCCTCCGTGACAGCTTCCCCCATAGCCCAGCGGCGTTGAACAAAAGGGATCACATATGGTCTTTTGCCATCATGTTTCGCGGTGTATGCTTGGCGGAATTCGGTCGTGGAGTGGTAGAAGGAGTAGTAGTAGGTGCGGGTGATGACATCTTGGAGGTATGAGTCCAGGTTTGGGTCAGTGTTGGGCGGGTGCGTCTGAGTCCAGCCGTCACGGATGGAGAAGTGTGATACGGTGGCGGGGAGACATAGGCGTAGGTCTTCTATGAAGGCGTCCAGAAACCGGAGTTGTTGCAAGTTGGTGGTGGAAGCGAAGTAATCGGTGGGAACAATGATTTTGTATCGCTTCTGGTTGGTATTCGTTTCCCCCATGCCAGCGCCTGGAGCAGTAGCAGTAGCACGAGGTATCCAACACCTCAAAACCCTTTCCAAGTTACCAAAATCTCTTGCAAAAACGCACGGCGTATCATACCCCGGCCAGGTCTTGACCATCCCCTCGCAGTTTACCAGACCATGACTCGGTCGAAACTGCCACACACCATTCGCCATGGCTGGCCGTCTTCCGCTCCCGCTCGTATCACTGCCAATCCCAACATCAACCCACTCATAAGCCGCTACGGCTGCCGCGCTCCCACTGCTGCTGCCGGCGGGTGACTGGTACCCGTCTCCTCTCGGGTTGAAGCACGTGGGAAAGTCAACGGCGTCGAGGGGTTCTTCGCGGGCAATCATTGAGCTGAGTTTCGTCATGCCGAGGATATGGGCACCGTCTTTGCGGAGGGACTCGATGATCGGGGCAGTGGATGTTGAAGGTAGGCTGACGTCATAATAGCTCTTATCGTTCAGGGAGGTCTTGAGGCCTTTGAGCTGGAAGAGGTCTTTGACGACTACTCGTAAGTGTGGATGAGCTTTGGGTTCCAATTTGGGGGCTCGCGAAGGGACGGCTATGCTTAGGGAGCCATAGGTGCTTTCGGAGGCAGAGAGCTGGATGTACGGTTGTTGATCTGAACTGTATAGTGACTGTCAGGTTACTCAATGCTCTAGTCAACGCTCAAGAAACGAAGGTATACTTACGCCAACAGCTTCGGCCTCAAACCAGTTAGGAAGCAGCCTTGGGTGTCATCGTACAACCGGTAAACTCGCCGTAGTACACCGTCGAGGTACAGATATGGGCCAGGGGTGAGGCGGTCGACAAGATGCGGCTCCTGTATGAGCTCGGCCCACTTAGTCCCGGCTCGTTTGACAGAATTGACACATTCCTCTGAGAGAACGTGCTCCTTCGTGGAATCGGTGATGACAATGCCGTCCAGGAAGACTTCGCTGGAGTAAACATCACATGAAGTTTGCAAAACTCGCAAGTACTCTCGAAGCCAAGTTATGGTTATTGGCTCATTCTCAGAGGCGGCAAGGACCGTGACGAGGGAATAGTGACCGGCGTTCTTGGTTCTTGCTTCGAAGGGAATCTCATTGCATGCTGTATAGCGTCGTGAGTTCCGTTTAAAGATGATCTCCAACATGTAGTCATCAACTGGCATACTGGCGGTATTGATGTCTGAGACATGTCGATCCTCTGTGAGATGAGCATGTTCGCTCGGTTCAGTGTTGAAAATGAACATGAAGGAAGGCAAGGGATACCGCCAAGGACTGGCGACACCGAAACTCAAACAATGGGACGGCCGGTTGGTTGACAGGACGTGGGGGTACATGTTGGGCCAGGGACACAGTGTAGTAACGGTCCAATGGACATGAAAATAACTGTCATGATATTATTGCTACAAGTAACAAGTCCAAGAAGAACACACAGATTGCTTACATCTCTGACCTTCATAAATGCAACGAAGAGCTTTACAAGATCATCTTGAAAGCCGGATCTCTGTCATCCCCAGAGCCTTCGAATCTCTCGTACTTCCCAGCGGCTTTGTCCTTGTTGATCTTGTTACACCAAAGCACATTGGCAAGGATCCTGTTGAACGTTAGCAAGTATACCCTTCCATATCGGAACATGACCGTAACTTACGCAAACCAAGCATACACGAGGAGACCAAGGAGGATTGTGTGCCCCTTGTGATACAACGGTCTATCTTTTGAAGGGTAGACAAAAGCTAAAGTCGACGTCAACGAATGCACAAACTCAAACCAGAGATGTACAGTCACTTACTAGCCACGAAACCGCCGGCATTGGCAATAGCCAGTTGCAACGCTGAAGTAGTTGCACGCTTGTAGTGGCCAGCCGAATTGTTGGAGTTCCATACGAGAACACAGGGCACGCTCGAGTACATTCCTATAGCCATCAAGCAGGTCATCGCAAACCGTACTTGGGCAGATGCGACATTGGCGATGACGGCGTAGCCAATGATGGCAATTGGCAGAGTGAAGAGCATCATGATACCCCTGAGCTTAAGACGATCAGACAGAAAGGCAATAAGAACTGCGTGTGTGTTGGCTGTCAGTTGGACAAGAACTGAGACCGAAAGCTGAGCATGGCTAGCACAAACCTGTGACCGGCGTAGCAACAGCGTAAGGAATAACCGACCAAAGCTGGGTCTGGTTGGGGTTGGATGTGATTTTCAGATCATTGATGATGGTAGGCAGCTGTAGCTAGTCAGTGATCGTGTTCTTCGCAGGTTGTCAGCGCATAGGCAACCCACAAAGAGGCCAAAGCTGTAGAGACCAGACAGGATGGCGAAGTAGGCAGTAGCTGTCAACCAAACTTGGAGGTTGAAGACGCCACGGCGAACTTCGGACCACCTGAACTTTTCCTCGCGTTCAAGAATGGTGCTGAGAGACAACGCGTGTTAGTCCAAGTTCTCCATCCATGGTCTCTATCCCTGTCTTACTTGAACCTATCTGCCGGACCGGCTCCGGTGTCTCCTTGAAGCCTTCTTGCAGCGTATTCCTTCTCCTCCTCGGTTAAATAAGGGGCAGTGTCAATACTTGTTGGAAGCAAGAGGTATGCCACCAACCCTGCGACGACGGTCTAGAAACGTGCATGTGTTAGTCTCCGGTTTACCGCAAAGACTGGTTTCGGACTCCAACTCACAAGCAACCCTTCAATGATGAAGATCCACCTCCAACCCTCTAATCCACCACGCGGGCCTATAGCAGATAGGCCTCGCGCAAGGAGACCGCCGAATGCACCAGACAAAGAGGCAGCGGTGTAGAAGATGCCGATTCGTAGCGCCATCTCCTGGCGAGTGTATAGACCGGAAAGGTAAAGAACCATGCCTGGAAGAAGGCCGCCCTCGGCAATGCCTAGCAGAGCCCGCACTCCAAAGAAGCTTCCAAAGTTCTTTACGAATCCCAAACACATGGTGATGATTCCCCAGACAATGGTAAGTAGGGGTAACCAGATTTTGGGCGTGATCTTTTTGAGGACTAGGTTAGAGGGTAGTTCACTGGTAGGGATGGATGTCAGTCACGGATCACCACAAGACTGTTCTCAGGCAACTTGGCCAACCTGGCAATGTAAGTGGCATAGAAGACAGCCAGACCCTGATTATATTGGGCGTTGGAAATGTTGAGATCCTTTTCAAGACCGATGATCTTGGCGTTGCCAACGTTGGTTCGATCGAGGAAGGAACAGAGAAAGAGGAGGGCGAGAACAGGCAAGATTCTGTGTTTGTTATTATGGGTTAGAGAACTCCATTTCGTCAGAATACTCAAGCATGCCTACCTCGTGTCCATCTTCCATAATATCCTTCTCGTCATGATCCGATGGTGTTCGGTGTCAGAGTTAGTCCTCTCCACCTTTTCGATGGAGGGCCTCTCTGCCACATTGTCGCCATTGTTGGAGGCCATGGTTCGAAATCTCAAGATCCGCCGTCGTGTAAGAAGGTGGAAATGGCCAAGAGAGCCAAGTTGGAACAAGCTTTCACTTATATCATCCCGCACGTCGCGAACAGTGACGGTAAAGCGCTGTTCCAGATGCAGATCAATAAGCTAGACCTGGGCCAGTGCTACATATTGATTGGTCTTGTCTCACTTTGGAAGCTCCCGAGTCTGGGGCAATGTTACGCCACCAATTCAGAGTCCAGATGAGTGGACAAGTGAGAGCGGGGTACAACCAGCGGTAACTGTTTGTGGTACGGCAAGCATGAAAGTCGGATATCTTATCCGGGTGTCTGGGAAAATATCTTGATATTCTGTTGAGTTGTTGAGGCTGGTTGAACTTGGTGTTTTAAGGGTCGCAATTTGGTGCGGTGGTCGATTGCATACGTCTAGTAAGAAAGGAAGGATCGTGGGCGCGTTACGTTGCAATCCTGGCAAAATGCTGAACGGCATGTCTCGGGTACCCAATTCACCTCGACGCAGGGCAGCCAGCCACGAAATGAACTGGACGAGTCGACCGGGAATGACAGGAGTTGGGGGGGGGGGGAAGGGGGAGGAGGTCAGGACCGAGCGGGAGGAAAGCATCGGTCTTCATTGTCTTTACCCTACTCAACTTGAACGAAGGAAAGAATGAACAAGAGCTGACAATGTGATCGTCGCGCTCTGCCGTCATTGCAGCTGCATTCGGATGCCCCTACCATGGCTCTTGCCTGACTCGGCGAAGGTCCTGGCAAGCAGGGCATCCTGCAAGGGCCCGTTGCAGAGCTCTAGACTATGGTATGGTTCGATAGCGTGGGCAAGAGGTTTGGGTTGTGTGACAAGTGATGGACAGGAAAATTCGCAATGGTTGGATGGACTGCATGACGGATATATAGAGGTACCTACGGTTGTTGAAGGAGGAAAGTTCAACCTGCTGCTTTCCGTGACAGTATCATCGAGAATGCACACCTTCCCCCGAATTATTTTTTTCAGGACTGGCTCCGGCCAATTAGGAGAGAGTATTCGAGAGTAAACTAATTAGAATTGGGTATTCTAATCCGTCGCCTCAATATTACGACTATTATTACGACTTTCATCCACCTCGAAGCGGGCTTCGAGGCTACTCGTAATTTTATAACGGGTATAATAACTCTATTTAAGGACGATATCGTAATTACGCTACGCAAAATAAACGAAGAATTTATCGAAAGCCTCCAAGCGCGATTTATAGTCGCCGAAAAGTTTATTAAAATTATTACTAAAATTAATAATACTTTCGAATCTATTATTTAAAAACGTATAATTACCCTTTTAAAAAAGTAATTTTATTTTTTTTTCCGCTTTTACTTCTATATAAAAAGTAAAAACGGCGTTTATATTTTTTTTTCGTTATTTTCGATAATTCCCTTTTCTTCCCCTTCGGTTTTAACGCTATAGATTTTTATTACGTATATAGCGAACCCCGTTTAATTAATTAATAAAGATACCTATTTTAATTAATAGGTTAATTAAACTTTTTAATAGGTTATTTCTACCCTTATACCCATTTAGCGCGAAGTTAAATTAAAGAAGAATATAAAAATTAATATAACCGGCCTTACCCCCTCCGTTATTAAATATTAATTATTATTTAAATTTAAGCTTTTTATTATTAATATTTATAAAGAGAATTATAGGATTTTCTTTAAATTTATTAACGATATAGCCTTTTATAAAACGATATTAGAAGGTATTATTTTTTATATTATTAAGGAAATTAAATTTCCCCGCCAATACGTTAAAAAGGTTTATTTAATATAATTAAACTTTTATATCGAAATTACTAAACCCGAATACCGCCGCTTATTAATCGAATTTAATAAGAATATCTTATAATATTATATCGATATCGAAATCGAAACGGTATTTTATTATTTCGTTAATGTACTTTAGAAATTCTTCGTATATAATAGCGTTTATAATACCGAGCCTTTTATTATTTAAGAGATTTAGGCTACTATTTAATAAATATTTAAAATTATTAAAGTAAAAACGGTTAGAAATTATATTGTAATCTTCTTTAAAAAAATTTAACCGTTTTATATTTTCGGCTCCGAACCCGCCCGGTTTATAGAATACAACTTATATATTAATATATATAATAAATATTTTAGCCCTTATAATACGGTTAAATATTTTTTTATTATAATTTATAAAGATTATAATATTTTTATTACTTTATATTATAAAATTTGTAAATTAATTCTTTAGTACCTTAATTATTTAAATTTAATAAAGTTTAAATACGAAGAATATTTTATCTTTTTTAAAATTAAGGACGGTTAAATAATTAAACCCTCTTCCGAATAATATAGTAGCGTCCGTAAGGCCGGTAAAGTTATTTATAAAATTACGGTACGTATTTTTAAAAAATTTATTAATATTAATAATACTTCCGATAACGTTATTACTAATTTTTTAAACGAATTGGATAAAAATAATAATATTACCCTTGAAGATTCTTTACTATTTTAATATTTTACCCCAATTCCGATACTTTAATCCCCTTCCCCCTTTAGGCCCTTTATTTTTATTCCGCCCTTTATTAAAGAAATTTAAATAAAAAAGGAAATTTGGATTGAAGATAAAAAATATTATTTTAAGGTCGAAAATATTTTGGAAATTATAGTTAAGAATTAAATAACCTTTACCTTTTCCCGCCCCGCTTTATATATTAAAGTTTTATTAATTAATTGCGGTATTAATAAACCCCTTTCCGAAATTTAATTAAATTTCCCCTGTAGTTATTTCCTTATTATTATTCTTATTATTCCTATCGCCGAAATTAAACTTTAGACCCTTTAATTTTAGCCTTCTATTATATTAATTAATTCCGTAGAAAGCGTTATTGAAGTTGTATAATTACGCCCTGAATCTTTTATTTTATAAGTAAGGAATTAAAGGTCGTATCCGTTAATATTTAAAAATCCTTAGCGAATATTAATAGTTTCTTCGAATAAGTAATTATAAATTGGATTTTAATAATTTATATATAAGAACCTTTTATAATTTAAGGAAGGTTTTATAAGTATTTTAATTATTATATTATTAATTTAGACGATTAAAATACGAGAATAGTAATTTACGTTACGAAAATATATAATTTCGTTATAATTTCCTAATTTAAAATATATATTACGATTATAGTTGTTAATAGTATTAATATTATTTACGTATATTAATATTCTTAAGATCGTTAAACCGCTGTTATTAGGGAATATTTTTTAAAAGTATTAATTCTATATTCTTTAATTATAAGGGATTTTAATGCCTATTATATAATATAAGACCCCTAATTCCGTATTACTTACTGCGGTATAGAATTTAAAGAATTAATAATTATTTTTAGATTTAATTTTTTTAATACCCCCGGTATTTTAATATATAAGTACGTTAATGGTTAATTTATAATCGATTTTACTTTCGGCGTTGATAATTTATATATAAGGGTAGGTTTTTAAATTTCGGATTATTATAAATTCGTTATTATTATCCTTATAAAACGGGCCTTACTTTTAATAAAGAAATATTTCCTCCTTTCCGAAAATTTCGAAGAAATTATTATATTTTTAATCCAATACCTCCTTAAGGTTCTTTTTATCCTATAGATGGCCGAGGAATTCGACGAATTCGTTTAATTTTTATCTAATATTTTCGAAAGTACGGTAAAGGAATATTCTTATACCTTTAAAAGGAAATTTAAAAATATATTATAATAGAATAAATTATTCGTAGAAATAAAAAAAGAGAGTTATATAATATATTAAAAAGTTTATTAAGAAATTAAGACGATTTTTTATTATAAGAAAATTAATAAAATAAAGTCCCCGAAGGATTTAAATAGTATTTTTCGCTAACGTAAGGATTTTTTAAATAATAGGCCTACTTTAATTAATATTTAAGAGCGTAAATTTACGGACCTGGAAAATATTATAATTTATTTAATATATACGGTATTCTACTTATTAGGGAATGAAGCCCTGCCCTTATATTGAGATGGGGCGGATAAATAGGTATAAGGGTACACGGCTAGACAGCAGATTTTTTCCGAATTTTTTCGAAAATTTTTCGTAGTTTTTCATTCTGGAGGAATTCTTCCAGGGATTTTCCCTGGTCATGATCTGAGAGAAGAGGTACAGGACAAGGATGCATCATAATAAGCTGATTTGAAGGAAGCATAATAGTAGTATATTGAGTAGATTAAGAAAGAAGGCTGTAGAATGAATTTCGGATTTTTATATGGAAAGAAGGAAAGCTCTAAAGGAATAAAAGGAGAGAAGGGTAGTTAGAAAGAAAAGAAGGAAGGTTAGGCAACTTTTATTAGAATAATAATTAGATTTTATTCAATCTTTGAGATAAAAATCTTCTTCAATTTGGTGAAAATTAGCTCCTTAATTAAATCTTTGAGACTTCCTAACCTTGCCTCTATAATGGGTAAAAGAAAAAATATAATTAAATCGAAAAAGATATTCCTATTGTTAGATTACTCCTTTTTCCCTTATAAATCTATTCCCCTCTTTATTCTTTTAATCTTATTAGAAGTTTTTGATATGGCTCCTTTCTTAGTTATTATAATAGTAGTGGTTGTTTGGGGTTGTTTTTCTTCCCTATTTTAAATAGTAATAAGGACGAGATTGAGTTTCAAATTTCTAGCTAAATTGGTTAAAGCGGATTCAATACCTTGAAACGATAAGATTAGGAATTTTAGTAATCCGACGGTTGTGAGAAAAGAATAATAGAGAATAGATATTAAAATAGAATTAGAAATATACTATCTTAAGTATATTACGGGATTCGCTACAGAGATAAAGTAGTATATAGGATAAGTGTAAATGTAATTATAGCCTTTTTAATGCTAACTATTATGTACTATAGAAGCGTTTTTAGAAATTAGATTAGGAATAGATTATAAATTTAAAAGATTTATAACTTTTAATACTAAGCGAACGATAACCGATTAGCCGAAGATTTAATAATAAATTCCCGGCTCTGAAGCCGATAATTGAAATAAATATTATTAGATTAAAAGCCTCGCCCCGATTTTAATATTAAATTAGTATTTTGTGTAAATTCGATAGTAGGGTATATATAAACGAATAGTAACTGGCGCTGGGGTTTCGAATATATAAAATATTTATTTAATAGTTCTAAGAACCTTATTTTAATACGCGTTGTCGGAATTTTTAGGATATAGTATATTTATTTAACGACCTTTAACCCCCTTACTTTAATATATAGTAATTTACTCAATTGAATTTAATATATATTATATTATCCGATATTAATTGAGGTATAATTTATCCTTTATTAATAAAGGGCTAAATTTCGTATAAAGATATAACGGTACTTTATATTAGCGTTTATTTAATAAGAGGTTCCTCTCGAATACTTTTTGCTATTTTATATTCCTTATTAACGATAAGCTAATAAAATACTTATTGATATTAGTATTAAAATTAATAATTTCTACTTATAATAATTTTTAATTAATAATTAATTTACTTATTATATTTATTAATCCCTTTTCTATATTTATTTTTTCGCTTCTTTATTTATTTCCCCCTATACTTCCTATACGTTTTTTACCCTCTTCCCCCTTAAATATAATGAATTTTAGTCAAGCTTTTAATTATTAAATTCATCCCGAGAATAAGGATAGTAATAATTAGGATTAATAATAGAACTTTAACCCTACTTTGAATTAAACGATTATAATATTCCTTATATATTCTTCGAAGGATTTTAATCCTAAGAAGAAGTTTAGAGATAAGAATATTATTAAATTCTTCTTAAATTTCGAGGATAGAACGAATTTCGTTAAATAGTATAATAACGAAGAAAAGATTAATATATAGTGCCGATAGTGTAAATTCTAATCCCGAGATATTATTAAAGGTATTATCCGCTCTATTAAGAAAGAGAACGAGCCCGTTACGTGGGTAAGGTTCTATAATGAATTCCGTACTATTTATTATATTTACGACCCGGAGTAAATAGATTCCAATATAAATAAATTCTAGGACTTTTATTATAAATATATCGAGAATAATAAGAAAGTTATTAATAATACTATTCTTAAATATTATTAATTGCTAGTTCGGTAAAAGTAGATTAATTAGGAAGTTATTGAAAGGTTAGTAATTAAACGCTTTTATAAGAAATTGCCTCACCGCTATTGTATTGATTTTATTATTTATTTCGGTAAGGATAAAGATAAGCTCTTTAAAATAACGTGGATTAATTTTTCTACGAAGCTTTCTAATTAGATTACTACTTATTATCGAAGGGAAGATAGCGATTCCGATTCTAATTTTAATAGCTCTTTTAATTCCTTTAGCGATAGCGATAGTAATAAAGATAATAAAGTAATAGAGAAGATTATTACTATTAAGACCAAGACTTTTAATAGTAAGAAGGATTTTGATAAGAAGAAGATTACGATTATTAAATAGGAAATTATTAAAGAACCCGTTATTATAAACGCTCTAATTAAGAGCTTTTAAAATATATAAATTATTTATACTAAAGTAGCGAATTAGTAAATTAAAAATCTTAAAAATTATTTCCGAAATTTCCTTAGGAGTAATTATACTCCTTAGGTTAATATTATAATAGTATAGTCGATTAAATAAATTTAATTAACGGAAAATATAATTTGCTATTAGTATAAATAATTTAATTATATTTAATATTAATATAAGGATAAGGATTATTATATAGATAAGGGATAGATTTATTAGGTTAAAATTAATAAGGAATAAGGCCGTAGGTAATAATTCTATTTGGGAAGTAATATTAAATTGGTATAGTATATTCCGAGCGATATAATCTCTATTATTTTTCGTATAAACCGCTTTAGAGATATATTTAAATCCCGTATAATTTACTATAACGAATACTTTAAATATAATAAATTCCGGGAATAGGAAACCGAAGTTTATCCTAATAGGTTCACCCTTAATTTTAATTTCTTAGAGTTAGAATATTAGTAAAAGTAGCGAAAGGTTTAAAATCGTCGCCGAGTTAATCCTTAGAATAATATAATCTTAATTAATAAATTATTTTTTTAAATTAATTATAGCTTAATTGGTTTATATTTAACGTTTCTTCCGCCTTTTATTTAGAAGTTTTTCTTAATATTTTAAATCCTAAAGTAAATTATAAAGAGGGAAATTATTATTACGCTTACTTAAACGCGGGGAAGATTAATAATTTTTTATAAACCCCTTTTTAATATAAATCGAAGGGAGAGGTTACAATTGCTACCCGTAAAAAGGCTAGATTTTAACCTTCGTATAGAAGATATAACGGATTAAAAAAACGTACGAATAGCGGTAATTAAAACCGTATTTAAGCCGGCTCTTTAATTAGAATTAACTTTTATTACCGCCGTTAAGTCGTTAAAACCTATAGACGAATTTCTAATTAAAATTTAGAAACTTTTAATTAATAAATCCGTTTTTAAATTTGAGGATTTTAATAGCTTTGAGGATTATATAAATTATAGAATTATTTAAATTAAGGAAAATTGCCCGATTATTAGTAAGATTATAAGTATTAAATTGTAAATTACTTTCGAAGATATAGTTACGGTTATTCCCGAATCCGGTTAATTATTTAAAGAATTAATTAATTTTAAATACTATTAAAAGGCCTTTAAGGAAGCCCTTTAATTAATATACGATGGTAATGCTATTAAGGATAATAGTTTAAAAGTTAATTAATTCCGTTTGTACAATCTATAAATTAATACTATTATTATAGTATTTAAGGAGCTATTATATAAAGATTAGAAAAAGAGGTTTAGCGACATCCTCGCCGCGTAAATATATTAATCCTATTATTAAATTGTAAATCCTAAGACGGTATTTAAAAACGAATTAATTCGAATTTATAAGGAGGATTTTTAAATTATATTTTATAGCGAAAAGTTATTATTTAATAAGGAGGTTATACGTATATAAAACCTTTTTACGTTAATAATTAATATTAAATTTAAAGGTAGCGAAAAGGTTACGGCTCTTTTGGATAGCGGTACGGAAATTAATACTATATTTACTAATTTAGTCGATAAATTTAATTTTAATAATATAAATTATGCGATTATTAATATTAATTTTAATGGCGGAAAGGTGTAATTTGAAGGTGAGATAGTAGAGGATATTTTCTTATTCGATAAAGGTCGGAAGGTATATTTTATAATTATTCGGAATTAATTCCTTCGTTACGAAATCCTATTTAGTCTTCTATTTATTAAAAATGCTAGCGTTATGATGGATTATATTAACGTCGGAATTGCTCGTATTTACTTTATTATAGGAAGAATAAGAATTAATATTCTCTTTGCTATTAAGGAGTAAATGGACGCCTTCGGGTAGCGGGTTTAATTCCTTTACCGTAATTATTTGCCTTATTATTGTAAATAATGCTTAGGAATTTACTCTAACGAATAAATCGCCTTATAAATTTATTAAAATAAATTTAGAGGAAAATAATAAAAGATTTGTGAAAGGTATTAAAATTAATAAAAATAATGAGAATTACCTTTCTTTGGGAGAGGAAACTACGGATACTATTATCGTTTTATTATATAATAAAAGGTATAACGAAGAGGTATTATCTAATTACTTTCAATTAGTTAGAAAAATTAATTTAAAATATTAAAAGAAGAATATAAATAATCCTCCGGAGAATTAATTACTAGTAAAATAATAATTAAAAGGTAGAGTAATATAAGATTAAATAAAGAAAAAGATCCGTAGAAACTTTTTTCGGGAATTACGAAAATTAATAATTAAAAACGTTAAGGACTAAGGGAAGAAGGTCCCGAAATTTAAAAAAATAAAGGATGTTCCGTCCTTCGCTAATTTATCTTCTTCCGCGTCGTTACGAAATTCTTCTCCGTTTATCTAAATTAATACTTTATATAAAAGAATCGTTTAAAAAATGAAATTAATTAATAATATATTTTCGGATAATTTTAAACCCGGTAGTAATTCTAATTAGAAAAAATAGAAATTCGAAGAAGTCCGGTATAAAATCCAAAAATAATTAGATAATTTTCCGTCTAAATAGGATGAATATATTGTTCTACGATTTACGGAATTAATTAAAGGTTCCCGATTGACGCTTAAAAGATTTTAGTAGATTTTGGAGAAGAACGAATTATTCAACGAAGTTAAAATCGAATTTTTCACTTATATACTCTTTAATCGCAAAAAGGCCCTTACTTGGGAATTTTTTAAATATGGTCTTATTTATAAAGATGTGGTAGAAAAATAGAAGATTAAAATAATTACTTATTTAGCTTGGTAAACGAAAGTAATTCCTATTCTATAGGCTTTATATAAAAAAGTTTGTGATTTATTTAAAGAACGTATTTAGCGCGGAATTCTAGAAGAAAATTATATTTTTTATCGGAATAATTGGTTTCTTATTTAGAAGAAGGATAGAAAACTTTAATTGATTAATAACGCTTAGAAGATTAATAAAATAATTATCCGTAATATTAATATACCCTTAGGGTACGAACCTTTTAATAAAGATTTTATTGGGTACGAAATTCTTTCTTTATTAAATCTATTTTTAAAATACGATAAAATTTAATTTAATGAGGAAAGTCGGGATTTGACGATATTTTTAATACTTTTTAGTTTACTCCGTATAATAATATTACCTTAAGGAAGAATTAATTTAATCGTTCAATTTATAAGGGTAATAATTAGAATCCTTTACGATTTGATCTTTAAAGTGTACTAGCCTTATTTTAACGATATTTATATTAAAAGTCCGAAAAGCCGGTATAACGACGAATTAATTAATAATAAAGGAGTTTAACGCTTTATTTACGAATATTTTATTAATATCGATAGAGTATTACTAAACGTTGAATTTATTAGCGGAATAATTGCCGTAGCTAAGTCCTAATAGTATAAACGAGAAGTAATTTTAATCGGTTATATTTGTAGTCCTAAAGGCAGATTTTTAAATAAAGTTAAAGTTAAAAAGATTTGCGAATGGATTTATTATATTATTGGAAAAGTTAAACCCCGAGGAAAAGAATTTGAAGAACTTCGAGCTTTTTTAAGTATCGTTAGTTATTATTGGATTTAGATTAAAGATTTTAGAATTATCGCCATTCTATTGTACGTTATTATAAAAAAGGGAGTTGAATTAGTGTAGATAGAAAATTAATAATTTATTATAGAATATTTTCAATATAAAATTATTATTATTCTAATTTTTACAACCCTTATCTACGATAATAGCGAAATAATTATTTATTTCGTTACCGATATTTATATTAAAGGATGGGGAGCGGTTATTAAATAATTTGGCCTCGATAAAAAGCAATATTTTTATAGGTTTGAGAACGGTATTTAATTACCGGTTAAAATTCGTTATAATACTATTAAACGAGAATTTCGTAGTTTGTTTTGTGCTTTTAAACGATTGAGACGTTAGCTTTTCGGAGCGTATTTTATTATTGAAATAGATATTTAAATCTTTGTTTATTAATTTAACGGCGTAGTAAGCGATATTCTTAGTATTTTTCTTATATAGTAGATTATTTGGATAAAATATTTTAATTTTGACGTAAAATATATCCCCGGAATTAAAAATACCGTAGCTAACAGTTTTTCCCGAAAACCCCTTGGAAAAAGTGATTTAGAAGAAAAGCGCTTTAAGGAAGATATTAACGACTTTATCGACGCCTAAATTTATTATTTTTCTACCGAAAAATATATAGAAGGGGAGCGGATTTTATTCGACGAATATTCTAATTATTCGGAAGATATAGTTCGCTATTTATTTTCGCTCTATATTTCCGTACGATATAATAAGATATTTACTATATAGTAAACTTTTAAGAAAAATGCCCTTAAGTATTTTATTTATTATTAAAGGCTTTGGTTACGAATAATTTATAAGTGTGTTTACCTTCGTTTTTTAATTGACGATAAGATATAATAAGAATTGATTATATAACGTTATTACGACGAAATTGGCTATCGAAGAAGGGAAGGAATTTATAAACGGATTATTAAATATTATTATTAATATAGGATATATATTTAAATCGAAGATATAATCCGTAGTTATACTATTTATTAAATGTATGTTCCTAAGCGTTATAAAAATGGGTATAAATAGTTATTTCTAATTCCTTAACCTTTTGGCCGGTGGATTTTAGACGTCTAATATTTACTAGGCGGAAAGGGAAGATAATAAACGTTAATTGAAATTAGAAATAATTTAACGAATTACGTAAAAGTAAAAGTTCTTCTAATATTAACGTCGAAATATATTATTATTTTCCTCCGGGAAGTGTTTTTATATTAGGGATATCCTTTTAATATTCTTATTAATAATAGTTTTGAGTTTTAAAGAGAATTTACCAAAGTATTTAATAACTTTTAAATCCCGTTAGTACGAATAGTACTTTATAATTACTAAGCTAATAGAGTTAACGAATAAGGGTATTCGATAATTACTATAATATTAATTAAATTAATAGAAAGAATTAGTAAGGGATGGAAGGATTTATTCCTTTATATCCTTTTTACTAATTATATTACTATTCGTAATAGTTACGGATTTATTCCCTTTTAATTAACCTATAGTTATAATCTTATTATTCCCATTAAATTCGACTATCCATCTTGGAGGCTAATCGAGTAGGAAAAGTATTTAGAGAAATATACGATAAATAAGCTAATCGCCGCCGTCGTTTAAATATATTATAATACTAAATACCGCTTTTAATAGGCGGCCGAAAAGGTTGCCGATATTAGGAGAAAAGCTACCGTGCAAAGAAATTCCGTTAATTTCTATAAAATAAGACCGAAAAACGTTATTATTAATATCGGAAATTTTATCTTTATTTATAATAATATTCGGGGAATCGATATAAATATTGCTAAAAAGTTGAATTATAAGTAGAAAAGTCTTTATAAAGTTATTAATATTATTAATAGGAATATTTATTATTATGCGCAATTGGACGGACTTCGTTTTAAGAGGCCAATTTCTTTTAGAAATATTAAGAAATTTATTCGCCGAAACGGTGTACTCCTTAATCCTAATAAAGAATACGAAGAATTCGATAATCCTAATATTATTAACGGTTTATAGGTCCTTAAAGAAATTTAAATTAATAAGTATTTATTTTCTATACAGGAATAAACGCGAAAATTAAAAGTAAAGTAAATCTAGACCCATTAAAATATTAAAAGAGAATACGAATAAAATTAGGAATTTATTATCGAGTTAGAATTAGTTAAGCCCGAAGGCCTTTAGTATTTTTTTAATAAAGACGAAATCGAGTTAGAGTTTGAATTAAAACCCGAATTAAAGACGAAATTAGTATTGCGCCTAAATTTAAATTTAAGCCAACCTCCGAAATTAGGATGAATATATTCCTTAGTATTTGCTTCGTTGCTTTTTACTATTATTCGTTGTTATTTTATTTTTATGCGAAATTAATTCGTAGGAATTTTTATTAATTTCGAAGGGAAGTATATATAGTATGTGGAGCTTTATACTTTATATTTATCTTCTTTATTCCCTCCAATTATATTCCTAAAAACCTTATTAACCCCTTTTATTTAATTAAGTTTTTCGTAATTTTTTTTCGGAAATTAATACCTATATAGATAAGAATACGGGAAGTTTTGAAAAACTATAAAATATGGATTTATTTTTTTATAATATAGGTATTAATAATAATCTTTAATAAAACCCTTATTTATTATTAAAAAAACCCTCGAAATTAATTAAAACTTTACGCTCTTAATTAAAATTTTCCTTATTATCTTTATTATCTTCCTCATCGTTTTTATTATTTTCATTATCTTCGTTATCTTTTATATTTTTTTTATCTTCTTTATTATTACCCTCGTTTTCGTTATTATTATTTTCGCCGGTAATAAATTCCTCGCTAAAGGAGTTTAAATCGTTATTATTAATATCGATTATTTCTTTATCCTTATCGTTAATTTCTATTACTATTAATAACCGTTTAGATATATCGCGATTACCGTAGATTATAATACCTTTTCCTTTTAACTTTAAAATTTCGGATTTTTAATATATATATTCTAATTACTATTTATAATTAATGGGGACGGGTTTTTTACTAATAACCTAATAATAAGGAGGAATATTATCGATTAATATCGAGCGGGTACGATTAATATTATAATTCTAAGTAAAATATTTAACCTAATCGGATTTTAAAATTTTAATAAGCTCGGGATTAAAACCTTCGATCGGGTACTTCTTAGTAAATTTAAAATTGCCCAAAAATTTAATAAATGCCGAATAATCTAAAGCCGTCTTATTATACTAAGTATAATTACTATAGATCCCCCCCTTAATATCCCTACCCAAAAATTTACAACCGACGAAAGGAGTTTAAATAAGAACGTATTCTTATTATTAATTAGTAATATATACCGATATATACGTTTTTCGGAATCGGTTAACGTAGTACGAATAAATAATCCCGTTCCTAGAAAAAAAGATAATAGTTAATAGAGGGATATTAATAGAGAATAAAAGAATATTTATTCGTTATTAAATAATTGAATTATTAACCTAAGGATCCGCTCTTTCTTTACTTTTATATAAGTAAGGTAATAACCCTACGGCTAAATTCCTTTTTTTTCGATAAGGATATAGCGATTAAATAGGTTACGAAACGAATTGAGTATCCGTTTTAAAGCTAATCGATATATAATAAATAAATTAAAAGACGTAATTATAATTATTAATAATTTATTATTATTAATACGCTACTTTATATATAACTAATTAGTAATAACGGGTTTATCAATCGGATAAATATTTATAATAGTATTGAATAATCGAAAGTAGCTATCCTAAATAATACTTTAAAGGGTATTAGGAGGAAATAAAAATTAATATAAAAGGTTAACGTAAATTTTAGAAAGGATTTACTTTTTACTATTAAAACGAGAATTGGTTTAACGTACTATTTCTAAAGTATTAAAGCTAAAGTACGGCCGAAGAGAATCGTAATTAATAATAGCAATACGTTTTTTAATAAATAAAATAAAGGTATTAATATTTAAATTAAATTAATTAAGTATAATAGGTTCTTTAATAGGGATTTCCCTTTAGAAGAAGCGAAGTAGAGGATTATTCGTAGAGGGAAAGAAACCGGCGTTAGAATTAGAGGAAAATATTATATTAATTTATTATAAAGAATTTTTATTTAGTAATTTTACTTTATTACTACTATTAATATTTTATTATACTTAAAAGGAGAAGGTTATTAGGAGGAAAAACGAGGAATAATTATAAGTAGAAACGTACTTTTTTTATATTTTTTTAGTAGATAATCTTCGAAGGAAAAAGCCGATAGAAACCATCCTCTTAAAATTATTTGTACTATATACCCTACGATTACGAAAAACCTTTAAACTAAATAAAAAAGATAATATCCGTTTATTTAAAATAATTTTGTAAAGTTTTAGAATTTTAATTAATTACGAAAAGGGTTATAAATGCCGTTTTAAAGTACTTTTTTACTAAAAATAATAGGAAAAGTACTTTAATCCTAAGGTTCGATTACGAATTAAGATTTTCGATTATATTAAAAGGTTAAAAAATTATATTAAGGGAAATTGGATAAAATTTGCCTACTCTACCGTTTAAAATTTTAAATGTAAGTAGGATGAATAGAGATTAGAAGGAGTGAATTTAGAGTGTTATAAGTGACTTACGAAAGGAGATTAGGAGAAAGGGAAAAATTTACGATTTTTCGACCTTATAAATAATTTACGAAATAAGTATAAGAACCTTTTATTTATAGCTTTTCTTTTCCTTCTTTTTCTTCCTCTTATATATTAACAAGCCTTTTTATAAATCTACACTACTACTACCTATTAAAAGCCCTTCTATATTAAACCTTCTATCCCTTAAAATTTTATTATTAATTAAAATATTAATTAATATAAGCTCCTCTAATTTTAATTATAATAATTTGCCCCCGATTTCTATTATAGGAGTACCGAATAATTGCCTTCCTGCGGTTTTTAAAACTATTCGGCGTTGGAATTAAGAGAATAAAATTTGGCCCTAATTCGGTAATATAATTATTAGAGAAATTTATCCCCTTTATATTGGAAATAATTTAATCTATTATAATAAGCCTTAAAATTGGAAATACCTTAGAATTAACCGGTAATAAAATATTATCCCTAATAAAAATCCGACTTATTTAATTATTAGAGAGCCCGATAATAATAAGTAAATAATTAGAATTATATTCCGCTATATAATTATTCCTCCCGTCCTAAGATAATCTAATAAATAATTAACCCCGATTATATCCTAGGATATAATAATATTAAGACTAATTAATATATAGTATTTAACGAATATTAGGAGTTAATAAGAAGGAGAAACAATTTATATTAATTTATATTAAATGTTGCGAAAATATAGCGATTGGATCTATATTTTAATAAACCTAATTACTATTATTAGACGTAGTAAACTTTATATTAAAAATATTAATATTCGAAATAATTTGAAATTAGTCTAATATTAATACTTCCCTATTATAGTTAATAATTACTTCGTTTTTGTAATTTTTAATTAGGGAGAGACGTTTTAATTTTTCTATAATAATTTCTATAATTAATAACGTAAACGGAAAGTTATAAAAACTTGTAAAGTATTCGTAATTAAGAACTATATTTTTCTAATATTAATAGGAGATCGAATCCCTAATATTTTTAATAATTAGAAGTAATTCAATATAATATTCTTAATATAATAGAAAATTTAGATTTATAGCCTTTAAGTTTTGGAAATAGTCCGAATTTTCTTTATCGAAATAAAGCGTTGAGGAAAGCTTATTAATAAATTACTTTAAAGGTTTACGATAATTGAATTTTAGGAATAAGGTAAGTATTAGTAAAAATATAATTAAATTTCCAATATAAGATAGCTTAAAAATACTATAGTTCGGTAATAAATAAAAGTAGTATGTAACGCCCTTTTAACGCGGTAAATAAAAAAGAATCTACTTTCGAAAAATTAAAAATAATTGATCTATACGGTTATAAAGAGGAAAAGCGGAGAAAAAGATTTTAATCCCCGGCTTAAATTCTTTACGAATTTGGTATATTAGAGAGGTTATTTAGACGAATATCGCCCTATTAAGATAGTTAAATATTAATTAGTATAAGAATTTGCTAATTTCTCCTATTTTCCCCGTCCTCTTAAATAAAAATTTATTATCCAATCCCTCTCTAAAATTAAAATTACTTTGCCCGATAATAGTTTTATTAATAATATTTCTTTAATAATTATTAGTATATAATTAAGAGGAAATTGCAATAGTATTTTAGCGTCTTTTATTAAAAAGAAATAATTATTGCCGCTAATTCTTAGAGCGAAGAGGAAGTATATAGAGGAACGATAAATATTAATAATTAATATTAATAATTATAGGGGAAGAGAAATTATTATAATTAATAATTTCGTTTTACTTAATAAGTTTAGCGTAGATAATTAACTCCCGCTTACCGATAAATTTCGAAAATTTGGTAATATAGTTTTCGATACTAGATATACTCTAATATTATCCCGATATATTATATTTACAAGTTGCATTTAGGATGTGGGATATATTATTATATTAGTAGTTTAGAATAAAAAGAAGATCGGTTAAGAAGAAAATAGGTAGAAGATAAAGCGTAAATTAATTTAGAGAGAGAGAAAGAGAAGGGAGAGAGAATTTAAGAAATTAAAAAGGTAAAAAAGGAAGAGGTCGGCTAGGAAGGATTAAGGTAATTATTAGTGAATCTAGTTTTGTAGGACTAGTAAGCAAATTTAAAGGGAAGTTTGAAATAGGGCGGATAAATAGGTATAAGGGTATACGGCTAGATAGTAGATTTTTTCCGAATTTTTTCGAAAAATTTTCGTAGTTTTTCATTCTGGAGGAATTCTTCTAAGGATTTTCCTTGGTTATGATTTGAGAAGAGAGGTATAGGATAAGGATGTATTATAATGAGTTGATTTGAAGGAAGTATGATAGTGGTATATTGAGTAGATTAAGAAAGAAGGCTGTGGAATGAATTTCGGACTTTTATATGGAAAGAAGGAAAGCTCTAAAGGAATAAAAGGAGAGAAGGGTAGTTAGAAAGAAAAGAAGGAAGGTTAGGCAATTTTTATTAGAATAATAATTAGACTTTATTCAATCTTTGAGATAAAAATCTTCTTCAATTTAGTAAAAATCAGCTCTTTAATTAAGTCTTTAAGACTTCCTAACTTTGCCTCTGTGATGGGTAAAAGAAAAGATATAGTTAAGTCGAAAAAGATGTTCCTATTGTCAGATTGCTCCTTTCTCCCCTATAGATCTGCTCCCCTCTCTACTCTTTTAGTCTTATTAGAAGTTTTTGATATGGCTCCTTTCCTAGTTGTTGTGGTGGTAGTGGTTGTTTGGGGTTGTTTTTCTTCCCCATTTCAATATATTTACGAAAATCCCCGCTTTCTATCGAATATTATATAATAGGTTATTAAATTTCCTATAAACGAAGAATTTAGAAAAGCCTTTTTATATTATAATTCGAATACCCCCGGTCCGGATATTATTATTTTAAACGTTTTTAAAGCCGTTTAGGACGCTGTTTTCCTGTATTTATAGGTTATTTTATTAGCGATTTTAAAATTCGGAAAGTTCTTAACTACTTTTAAGAGAATATAAATAATTATATTCTTTAAATTAAGTAGGGACTTATATTAATATAAAGGTTAGAGGTTTATTACGCTCTTATTTATAATCGGTAAAAATATCGAAAGGCTTTTAATTAGGAGGATAACGGTTATTATATTTAATATTAACCTTATATAAAGGGATTTAATTAATGCCCTACCTACCCGCTTTACGACGGATTTAATTATAATTTTAATTTATAATATAGAAAGTATAAATAAATTCGGCCTTTATAATATTATTTTTACTTTCGATATCGATTCCGCCTTCTTTTTTACAAAAGTAAATAAATTAAAGGAGGTTTTTACCGGTTAAAGGTAACCCCTTCTACTAATCGGTTTTATAACCGATTTTTATATAAATAAAAGTTTCTCTTTCTAATAAATTAAGAATAAATTCCGGATTAATAATAACCTCTTATAGGACTCCTTATAATCCCCAATCCTTTTCCTCTTCTTTATAGTATCGCTATTAAAAAGATATTAGGGCCCCGTTTTCTTTTATACTAACGATATAATTTATTTAATAATTAAGAAAAACGTTATATAGGTATTATATATTACGTTTTTTAAAATTGCGGATTTATATATAAAAATTACGAAATTCGGCTTTAAGGTCGATTATTATAAAACGGAAGCTTTATATTTCCCGTTACGTAGGAAGAACGCGAAGAAGGTTTAGTATAATTTAATATAGATATTAATTAATACCCTAATAAAGTAGGTTAAATTTTAAAAGGAGATATAATAATTCGGTATTTATTTAAATAATAAATTTTCGATAATTATTTAAATCCGAAAGCGTATTCCTAAAGCGATTATAATTATTAATTTAATAATTAGGATTAATTAAATTTCTTACGGCTTCCTTCTTAAAACGGCGAAATAATTATTTATTATTTATTTTATCCCTATTTTAATATATAGGGTAATAACCCTATTTCCTAATTTTTATAAATTAAATATTAAGGAAAACGCTTTAATTTCTACGAATATTATATCGGCTTTATATAAAATTAAAATAGCTATTTTTAAAGCCTTTTATAAAATTATACTTATTTAACGTATTATACTTAAATTTATCCCCTTTTAATTTATTAAAGTAGCCCCGCTAAAGATTATAGGGAAAGAAGTAGTTTAAACCGCTTCCCGCCTTTATTCCCTCCTAAAATCCTACCCTTTTATATAAAGGCTAAAGAAATTTCCCCCGTATAATTAATTTAAATTATACGCCCTAGCGGAATTATAAGGACTTACCCTTCTTTAAAACGATTATTATATTTTATAATTATTGGCCTTCTAAAATTAATTTATATTAAGGAAGGAAACGCCCCCGGACCGAAAAGGTACGTAAATATTCCTTTTAGAGGTTAACCTGGAATTATATTAGGCTACGAATAAATTAGTATTTATAATAAATTAATTATAATATAAATATAACCTTTACTTCACTTTATTTAAAAATTATTTAATTAAGTAAATAGGAGAACGGACGGGTTATTAGGACTTTTATTCTTATTATAACCGTTTTTACTATTTATTTAAAACGTTTTGCTATTATATTTATAATACCCTTTGGGAAAAAGGATATTTTTTTATTTATTTATTTATTACGTATTATAATCCGAATATAGTATAGGATATATTAATTACTTTTAATATAAATTTTATTACTTTTTTCGTATATAAGAAGTTTTTAAAAAATTAGGGATATATATATATTTGAGTATTCGGGGGAAGAGGCTACTAAAGAATAAAAATAGTATAAATAGAGACGCCCGACCCGGACGATAAATTATTATTATTCGAAGTAATATCGGTTATACCCGGGATAGGGGGTTTAGAATAAGGAATTTCGGAATAGAAATATAGAGATTATAGGGTTTTTTAGCGTATAGTCGCGGTGGGGTCCGACTTACGGACTAATGAGGCTTTTTCCCGATTATATATATTTATATTTAGCCGTCGTCGCGGGCACGATTTATTATCTAGTAGTGATAGAACGTAGTCGAAAAATACAATTTATTCATTCATTCATTTATTCATCATCGAGAATGGCCTTGGCATTTGCATGGTCTGTGCACGGCGGGTGCATTCCGAGAGTCGTGGACAACAGATTCGACACGGCCTCGGCAAAGACGTAGACAAATATTTCCCAAGATTTATATGCTGACTGAATTCGGGAATCATGGATCTACCTCGGTATGAAATTGAACATCGATGGCCAAGTTCTTTCACTTCCACATAAAGTCAGATCCCTCGTTCATCGCTGTTGAGCCGCTGGCGTCAGGATGGCAAGCCCCCGCAAAGTTGGCATTCTTGGCAGGCACGGCAGGATCCGCTTTTGACTTCACCTCTCGGCACCTTCCCGATCATCGCGACCCGGCACCAAATCTCGGCGACGAATCATTGAGAATATCTGAAGGCAGGAGCCATAAAGCTAGGTAAGTACCCGAAAAATGGCAGGAGATAGGCGCAGTGAAAAGCTGCGACGGCGAAAGATTCCACTTGCCTGTGAGCCTTGTCGCGAACGCAAGTCCCGCTGCGACGGAGGGAAGCCGATCTGCTCAACGTGTGAGCGCCGGTCTCTGCCTCTGGAACAGTGCATCTACACCATCGAGAACGCGCGCACAGCTAGCAATGATGAATATGTCAAAGCCCTCCATGACAGAATACGACAACTCGAGCGTCTCTGTGCGGAGAATGGAGTGCCAACTCCCCCTATAAAACCATCCACATCCACATCAGACTCCACACCGGCGCCGCCATCCGACACCTCCACTGCCCCGGCCCCAGGTGCAGGTCAATTGGATCCCCCTCGGCGAATATCTTCCACCCCCTTTCAACAACACCAAAGTCCAAGTCACCAGTCGCCGAATGATGCCGGTCCCTCCGGTCATGGACACCATCACCGAGCACCGAGTGCAAACTCGACAGCCATTTCACCACCAATACCCGGACCACTGCCACCACTACCACCACCTCCTCTTCCTCGTCGTATGACAGTCCTTTCGCCGAGCGGACGACTTGAGGGAGCATCTGGATCTGAGCTGGTCGGAGGTAGCGCAATCACGGCGATTGGAACCGTTTCTACCGAACAAGATGACGCCACCGACGACTTCTATGGCAGCTCCTCGGCTGCCTCGTTCATGAAGGAAGCGAGCAACTTCGTCAAGAGCCGCACCCACCGAATTCCAGATGTCGATATGCGGCCGACCCAACAGCTGCACTTTGCGACGGATTATAACCCCCTTTACTCTACACGCATGCAGTTCGCCCAGGCCGACAAGTTCGCGTTACCTACTCGGGCTTTAGCCGACCATCTGCTCAAGCGCTACTTCGAGAGGGTATACTGGCTCTACCCCTTCTTTCATAAACCAACCTTTGAGAGAGCCTACGAGAGCCTATGGACACCAGCCAACGGACAATCGACCGAGCCACTCTCTCCTCCCGGTCTTGGCCTTGGGAGTGCTCCGGGAGCGGATGCCAGCACTATTGTTTTTCACTTCGCTCTCAACACCATCTTTGCTCTAGGTTGCCAGTTCGCCGATCTCAGTCCCGACGACAAGGCCTCCGCGCTACAGACCTATTTTGACCGAGCAAAGGCCTTTGTTAGTCTCGATCTGCTTGACCTCAACAACATTGGGGTTGTCCAAGCGCTTCTACTCATGACCATATTCTTGTTGGGCACGCCGTTTCCTCAACGATGTTGGAACTCTGTTGGTGTAGCCTGCCGGCTTGCTCAGGGGCTTGGGCTCCACACAGAATTGGGACAGTCGACTCGTGTTATTCGGTCTCAGCTGGAAACAGAAATACGGCGGAGGACATGGCATGGCTGTGTCATCTTGGATTTGTAGGTGATCTTTTTTCGATAGATCTGGCTAACGGTCAAGCTAATCACACACTGCATAAACAGGACCGTCAGCATGACCTACGGGAGGCCCACCATGACTGCCCATCTTGACACCTTAGCATTACCATCCCTTGCCGAACTCGATGAAGGAGAGCTTGATTGCCAGAGTAGCCCTTCGTCAACCAATGTACCGTCCAAGATGTACTTCTACCTCGAACATATTCAACAATGCCACATTCTAGGAGAGATCCTATCCAGTATCTACCAATCATCTCTAGGACGAACAGCCGAATTGCAGGACCCACCGAATTGTGATCAAGCTACACACGGCCTCGATGCTATACTTGAGCTCGACGAAAAGCTCTCACGATACGAGAGATCGGTGAACCCCATCATGTCCTGGACAAGCCCGACCGACCTTAGGGCGGTGGAACTGGAGAGAAGACAGGTTATTATTACCCAGCGGACTGTGCTCCATGGAAAGTATGTTTCATCTTCCCCATGCTATGTACCGGGTCCTAACGTAATTTCAAGCTTCCTCTACCTACGCCTGATGCTTCATCGCCCTATTCTGTTGCAACTATGTAGAGATACCGTGTCGAACTCGTCTAGTGGCTCCAGCTCACCCACCAAGAAGGACTTGCCTAATGCTAGACGGGCCCTTTATACATCATTCGCAGCTGAATGTGCCAGAATCTGCATATCGACCGCCACTGACTTGATTGAGCTGGTACATAGCACATATCGGACAAATACAACGGGCGGATGGTGCTGGGATGCGCTTTGTAAGTCTCCATCTACCCTGCTTGTGTCGTGAATTCTCACTCATACCCCAAATAGATGCATTCACGGCCGGGATAGTAGTTATCTTGGGACAGCTTTGCCCAGCACCATCATTGACATTGAACCAACAGCGGCTCGAGCGGTCTTGGCGTTTGTGTGAAGAGATCCTAGCGCATTTTGCCTCGTTCAGTATCTCCGCGCACACATCTCTGGAACATTTGCGACGGTTCCACGGGAACATGATTTCCCGACTATCAGGTACGTGGTCTATTATTTTTCTTTTCCAAAAAGGCTAACACATGCAAACGCAGATAAAGCTAGCGGAGAAGCTTCGGTAACCGAAAGAGGAGCAATGTCATCGACCATCAACGATGCTTCCGTCCCAAACTCGGTCTCAACCTCCGGGCCTACCTCTCACCTACCTGGACAAGGATATCAGTTCAATGCTCCGTTTGATTTGGGCAGCAATCCGTTTTGGCAACCTCCTGGCGGCGCTCCAGACTACGGGATGGCCAGCGGCTCTCTCTTGAACTGGGACCCAAACGTTGAGGACTTTATCATGCACAATTTTCAGTGACGGCAATGCCCGATACATGGATAATACACCCTTGCGGTGGCCGGCAGCTCTCGATAGCTAAACAAGACAGTAACTTGTATTGCATTCGGCCTCATCCCCATAGCCCTGTATTTCCTTGGAAAGGTTCAGAAATTAGCACCAGAATGATAGCCCTACGAAACTTTCCTCCGACCCTGACTGACCAGTGCCATTTCCACTCGTCAATGGGGCACTGTAACCCGCGAGATAATGGTTGTTCGGATATGGAGCTGCGAAAGAGGTAACCACCCGGAAAAGTGCGGGATCTTGCAAGCAGCGAGCAGCATCTCGGTACTTCCTGCTTCTTAGGACGCATGGGATCGACACACCCGACGTGGGAAGTGCATGAATTGTTCCCCGACAATGCAACAACCACCAGTCTTCCGCCCACATATTTGTGCTGATGAATCCTCAGTACCTCCTCCCAACATCCCAAGCACTGTCATCCCCAAAAGTTGGCTTCTTGTTTCAATTGATACATATCGAAAAATTCTACTACACATTGACACTATTGCAACACATAAACTGAGTTCGTTTCCTCGCCCCCTTCAGCTCCCTGTGCCTTCTTCTGGAAGATGCACCTGATAAGGTCTAGACTAACCGTTCTGCATCTGCAAGAATTCCAATCTTCTCGAATTTCAAGATGACAGCACTAGCCGACTTCGCCAACATCACCGACATCGAACGCGCCTTTGAAGAATGTTGGAACGCAAGCTGGTTCGCTCGCTACAGACTCGCCCGGGGGAACTTCGAAGGTGTCTGGACAGGTCCCGTCGTTCCCGTTGAGACGGTCGACATGTGGAAACGCCGCGACTGGCACGACCTGGTCAATGGAACTGGCGGAGTTCCGGCCGAGAACACCTACCGCCACATCATCGAGCGATTGAAGAACATGGACGAGATGGAAAGGAAGATCACGGGCTGCTTGTGCGGACCCGCCCCCTTGAAAGCCATGCCGATGTACGACAGGGCTGATGGAGTGTATTGGCGCGCTACGCGCGCCCATAATGTCCTGCATCAGGATGTTCGCGAGTATACCTCGCCTGAGGCCTTGGTTATCAATGATGAGACCTACTGGTATGTTTCACGCTCCCTGTGTCTTCGAAGTTCTGCACCTTGAGTTTGTTACTAACGTCTACGCAATGTTAAACAGTGGACTCGTCATTGTCCCGCACAGCACCCTTGCTGCGGCCGCCTCTGACGCTGAGGCATTGAAGAACGAGCCAGCCGTCGCAATCGTTCCGGTTTCCGAAGAGAATTAGACCCCCGCCTTGTCAACCTCTTCCCGTCGTCCCTTTACGAAGCGTCGAAGTCCTTTCTATATACACTTGCCACCGAACAAACCAAGCTCAACAAATGGCCTACAGTCAATACTGGATACATGTGCTGGGGTCAGTTGTTTAGCTATGGAACAAACGAAGACTTTGCGACGTTTCTCGTGAGCTTATGTCATTGTTCGAACGGCAGCTGGATTGGAATGTGCTAGCAGCCCGGGGAACATTCTTTGCAACGGTTTGGAAAAGGGGACGCTAATGGGTGAGAAGGAACATGCATTCAAGTACCTCATCTTGAACCAGAAAGATGGGGGATGGCGAGCAGCTTCTTTGGATCAGAACAATGTTTTTGCTTTTAGGGAGATCAAGATAATGATGGTAGAGCTGAGCTTGAGAGAGAACAGTATCTTCATTAATCCACCAACAATGGAAATTTGACTGCCTTGAATCCCGTTTCTTCGCGAACGGATCCACGACACAATGAAATGTCATGTGGGTATCATCTTCTTAAATGCTGTCCATCCCGGACTTGCAACTAATAAGTATAGACCAAGCAGAATGCACTAATCCATCCGGTCGTCAACCACCACAAAACTGACCGAAACACCATATCTCTCCCTACCTACTGCCAACTCATCAGGAACACCCCCAGGCCTCATCCTCTCCACTGATTGACAAATATCTCCAAGCACCCCCCCAACAATTACAGCATATCTACAAACCCATATCCCCCCGTATAACAAAAATGAAACCCCATTATTACAATTATACCCGCTGGCATCAAGGGTCCGCAGATCATCCTCCCCCTCCCCACTCCCCTCCATCACCCAGCCAGACAGCTCTCCCCATGGACAGCAATGGCGGTATTCCACCGGCGTCTCCCTCCTATTCTTATTCCCGCTCTCGCTATCCTAGTCCAAGCATACCCAGCCCTGGCCCTGGCCCGGGTCCTGACCCTGGGACAATTCCGCCTGCGCCATCTACCATCTACCCGCAGACCCGGGAAGAAAGACAAATGGTCGGGGATTGGATAGACAAGGTCGACGATCCAAGTGTGCAGGGCGAGTCTGTGCCGAAGAATTATCGTGGAGTTGAGAGTGACATTGAGAGAGGACCTGCGAGTCCTGAGTCTAGATGTTGGGAGGAGGGAGATGGGTATGATGGGGAGGGTGGAAGGCTGAGATTCTGGGAGGGGAAAGAAGGGGGTGGGAGAGGTGGTTGGAGGGGCGGTCAACCCGCTGCTGCTGCTCATGGTTTTGAGAGGCCGTATGAGAGCGAGACCATGGACAACAACGGTGCCTCGGGCGGTGCATCTGCTGGAGGGTTCACCGATGACACCCCTAGTGTTTGTAACAAGTGCGGATTACCTTGGGACTGGCCTACCCAGGGTGATGGTAGCTCGAGTGATGGCACCACCAGAGGCAGGGCCGGTATTCAAGAGCACCATGCACCTGTTCACTTCAGGGGTAATGAACCAAGGAACCTAAAGGTCTTTACCAACCCCCCAGAGCAAGAATGGAGAGATTTTGACAATAGGGAACGGGACTTGGAACGGAATGATTGCAAGAGTACTGACAGTCCGGGATGGTTCCGCACGGCTGTCTACGGGTTGGAGGCGTTGAATAGGTTGAGAGCACAAGAAACTCCGGACAAGGGAAAGGGAAAGTGCAAGGGGAAGGGAAAGGAGGTTGCTTCTGATGACCAGGGGCAGAGGGAAGACGGGATGAATAAGACGATGGTTTGTGAGGGTTGTGGGAGGGAGAGAAGATGGACGGAGGATGATGAGATGAGGTATCGTATTGCTGTGGCTAAACTGCAAGTTTGTTTTGGAAGAGAGTCAAAAGGCAAGGGTAGTGCTGACAGGTGTTTGGGGAACAGGAAGTATTATCGGGGGAGGCATGAGAAGAACAAAATGGCCGACGGCTTGGAGGGGGGAAGCACAAGTGGAGAGATGTCCGCGGGGCACGATGATGGAACTCTTCAGGAGGACAACCGAGACAAAGGATGGGGCAATGATGGCAGAACACAGGAAGACGGCCAAAATAACGGATGGCACCAAGATGACAGTTCTCAGAAAGGTAGTCAAGACAACGGATGGGGGTACGTATACCTGTCTCTTTCGTCTCAAATCTCAGAAAGCATCCAGCAACTAATAAAATGTTTTGTTAGAAATAGCCCAGATCCCAACACTTCTGCGGACGACAATACTTATGACCAGCAATCGTCACCCAACAGGGAAGGACGGGGTGGTAATGGCTGGGATCAAACCTCTCCAGTCTTTTTTCGAGGATGGGGGTATGTAACACCAGCAGCTTTGCCCTTTCATGATATTCCCAAAAAAAAAAAAAAAAAAAAAAAAAAAAAGGCCAGAAATTAACCATCTTTCTTCTTTACCAGTAAGCGGGATCCGGACGCCTCTGAGCAGACATACGAGCAAAACGTGAAATTCTCGCAAGAGGGGGAAGAACAATCTCAAGGCTGGCCTGACGCAACGAGCAGTGAGGCCGGCACATCCAAGCCTTCCACGGAACGGAAATCATCCCATGATAATGGAGGATGGGGTTCTACTGATGGTTGGGGTAAAGCGCCAGAGGAAACGTCAAGGTATGGAACCTGGAACCTCGAGAAATTCATTCCCTTCTCGCGTCGCAGTCGTAATGATAAACTGACAAGACACAACAGCGAGACCGATACTGTCCAGCCGGAGTCATCAGCGAGACAGACGTGGGATGCTTCAAGCAGCAACCAGCACTCTGCCAATCCTGAATCGACCATCAAAGAAGACTCACTCCAATACCTAGAGCAGTGGGGAGGCCTTGGCGGGTTCATGAACGCCTTCATGATCGATCCCGCCCGAGCCGATGCCGTCTATCAGGCTGGCAGGTTGATTCTCGTACTGCGCGCCCAAAAGGCTACATTTGCCTGGCCGAGGAAGCAGCCATGGGATGAGGAGATGGCGGAGGGGATTGCTCGGTGGGCAATGTGACTAGGTTTTGGCGTCGAGATCGGGAATGAGGATGTTGGGTTGAGAGTTGAGCTGAACGGATCGGATGATGGAATATCCAGCGCAACCCTCGGCAGCCAAGCGGTAGCCCCGGCCGGGTCTTTCAGTCCGTCTTTACAGGTCAGAACTCAGAAGCCGGCAGGACTCACCGAGGACACTCGCTCATTCCGCGCAATGTCTGGTGTTCAGGTTGATCCGAATGATGAATGATGTGAGGTTCAACTTCGGTATAATCGAGTATACAACGGATTTTCCGCATCTGTAATTTTCTTCCAGTCATCTGATGTGATTTAAAACCCCAACAGCCAAGGAAGCCCGGTCCGCTTCGCTCGGGCCCTTCATTGGAAAGGGCGCTGGAACTATAGTGGACTGACAGCGGATTATAGCGCTTACCATCCTAATCCACTTTCTGCTGCAAGAGGCCCGCGTTCTCCACTTTCCATCCTCCCGTGACGGGAACTTCCCGCTCCACGCGTTGTCTTCTATCCGATTACGGCGACATGGAGCTCTTTTGCCAAAATATTGGATCTTAATCCTTTCTTGAGCGACGGGAGCCATATTAAACCTTCGCGAGTCTGCTCCTACTACTCTTTCGTGCTCGTTCCTCGTCAATTTCCTGTCTTCCACTTACTGAACCTTCCACTTTTACCCGTCTGCTTCCAGTCGTTCTCCCGTACTAGCGCGCTTTCCTTCCACAATGTCCGACTCCGACGATGATTATGGCTATGACGACTACGATGACTACGATGAATACGGTGACTACGATGACTACGACTACTACGATGATGGCGGATATGACGATGGAGGGTACGATTACGAGACCTATGACAGCCAAGACGATTACGACAGCTCTGACAGCGAAGGAGACAACGACAATGGAGGGCATGATGCCGGCGAGGAAGCGGTAGCAGAGATAGAGGAGGGGACAATGGGGTTTGCTGTCCTTGAGGAGGTGGATGACGGCGATAGCGATCATGGCAGCACAGTCGATGACGGTCCGCATGTCATGTACAACGGGTATTTCGAGCATGCTTCTTCCGACGAAGAAGACCAAGGGAGCACTGTCGATTGTGATGCTCGTGAGGAGCACACCGGCTATTTCGAATATGCTGATTCGGATAATGGATACCGAAGCGATGGCGATTATCAAGTCCCTACCTATGGAGTGGCGTCTCCTGCTCCCAGCTATGTTCGAGACCATGGTGACTATCCGGGGCACTACCCTCCATCACCCTACACTCCATCCGTCCATATCGGTTATGGGTACTACCAACCATCCAACTATGGCACGTGGTATTATGCACAACATCCACGAGGCTACGGTGGAGGTTATCAGGATCGAGCAGCGGAACAGGCATACAGGTAGGTTTCCCTCGTACTTACACGCCGAAGCCGTGTAATTTCTTGCCAGCAGTACTTGAGGAGAAGGAACAACATCATGCTAACAGCAGTCAACAATCAACAGGCACAGCTACCAATCCCACCGTCCACCATCAGACGCTGGCACATCCCACCGTAGTGGGCAGAATCGGGACGAGCCCACATCAGACTATCAATACTTGCAATCATGGGGCGGAAGGCATAACTTCATGGCCTCTTATGGCTTGAAACCCGAGCCCAGTGGGTACGAAGAATCACGGGATATCTTGAACGCAATGAGAGCCCGAGAAAGCCAGGCACATGGCGGAAGCAACAGTCGTTCTGTTTCAGGTCCTGGATATGGCGCTAGGTCCAGTCATTCTGCTTCAGTTCAAGGATACGGAGCCAGAACCAGTAACTCAGCTTCAGGTCCTGGATATGGCGTCAAAACCAGTAGCTCAGTTTCAGCCACGGCACAGTCTTCTCCCGCACATCATCAAGCAGCACCATCCAGGGCCGGCGGTTACGGCTACGGTTACGGTTATGGCTACGGCTACGGTTCCTACCGGCATAGCCAACCCTATTCGTTCGGGTGGTGGTGATAATGGAACAACTGCTAGACCACGAGTTTTGGTCTACTGATTGCAAGGATCTGGGTGGTTGGGGTATCTGAAGTGGAGGACAGTCGGTATTCCACCTCAAAACATACATCTCCCTTTCATGAACTCCTTGGGTTTTGTGCTTATCGCCCCATTGACAGTACCATATATGGCTGTTCTTAGTGCTTAGTGCAGTGACGCAGCATCAACAGCAAATGCGGACCAAAAAGCGACTGGCGGTGAGCTGAAGGACATTTGAAGTCTCAGTCGATACGTATAGTATGATGAGACATTGGTATGGGGACCTGTTCTGTCTACGTCATTTTCTCTTTCGAGGACCAACATCAACCGTGCCGTGCTGCGTTTGGAAGAGAGGTTTGCAGTATTGGAAACTTTTCATTCCAACTTTCTCAGACGCCGGCCGGCAACCACCTTCACGATTGTTGCCTAATTTTCGTCCCCTCCCACAGAACAAAGTTTCCTCCCGTTTTTGTCATTCTCCATCCTCTTGCTGGAAGCCTGCGCACATTGAGATCACGCACTCATCTTCCATCAAAATTACGGGTTGTCCTTGTTTTCGTGTGAGCTTCCTCTCACCCTTGGCAGCCTCAGCATAGTCAACATCTATGCCACTTCTCTTCATCCAGTTTGTGTGACTGACAGCTTGACGCGTACCACAGAAACCCAAAACAAATATCACCAAGCTACCACCTACGCACAAATATTACACAACCTGGTTAGGCAAACGGTAAGCAAAATAATCGGGGTCCCTCAACACCTATCTCCTATCACGTACTCGTGTTCTAACCGGCGTGCCTATTCCAGCAACCAAATGTCTGCCCCAGCCGAAAAAAGCCCTCCTTCGACCCCCTCTATCGAAACCCAAGCCGGGTCATCCTCCACGGCTGACCTCAAAATCCTTGAAGCCTGTGTCAAGTGGTACATGGACAAAAAGGGCCTGAAACTCAGCGACTTCGACAATAACAACGAGATGCGGCAAGAAGTCAAGATCCCGGCCTTCTACATTCCTGCCATAACCGGCTTTGTGGAAGAGATGAAGAAGGGCGTCGAAGAGGCCAAGAAGGGCATCGAAAGTGCCGAGGGCAGACTTAATGACGCGGAGAAGATGATGACGACGCTGAAGGAGGCAGCGGAGGATTCTGATAAGGTGATCAAAATTCTCGGGGAGAAGATTCAGGCTTTGGGAAATCTGATTGATGGGCAGGCGGTTTTGATCGTGGAGCTTTATAGGCAGATTCATCGAGATGGGAATGGGGGCGGCTCCGGCTCTGGTGGAAATGATTCCGGTGGAGGAAACTAGGGTCAGGTTAGTGCCTACCTAGATACCGGGCAGGATTTCGGTGATCTTCTTCTACGAGCAGCAGGCGGGCACTCAGATCAGAGTCAGCCAATCTTGAGGTTGCTTAGCAAGGCTAAGCCTCTATCATACAGTCTGGTCGGAGTGAAGCAGTCATCTTAGCAAGGCTAAGTATACTTGGCAGGATTGCACAAGGGAACATCACTCACTGTACCTGTCTTACATTCAAGTTGAATGCCATTTGTCTGTGGGTTCCTTCAATATGTTTCTTTTTCCTCAATGCGATTTATCTTGTGTTCTCACCTTCTTCAAGCAGTGCGTTTCCGTTTCTGGTGATCGAACGAGACTTGTTTCCGTGGATGCTATTACTGACGGCTGGGCTTTCATATCAACTTCCTCGTTTCCACCAGAGTCGGCAGCCTTTTTGCCCTGGCACCTTCAACAGATGTTTAGATCCAGGCTGAACGTAAGGTACAGTAGGGTTTGTTTCCCCACGATTTGGCGTATATCTTTCAGAAAATCCGTCTTGCTCGCCAACATCGAGAGAATTGGGTCCAATTTAGATTGATTCAGAGTTCCTAGGATGAACCGCAAGCTAGGACAAGTTGCCGGGTCTTTTAGTCAAGGGTTGTATGTCAAAATAATCTGTATACGCCAAAATCGTGGGGAAACAAACACTAGCTAAAGGTGGTATTTTTTTGAAATAAAGGAAAGACGGGAAACGGAAACCAGGGCACGCTGAATTCCCTAGAAGGAAACCAGTGAATGGCAAAGGAGAAAAGGGGGTGTGTGGAGGGCAGGAACTTCCAATTTGTTTCGAGGTACCGAGAGGGTTTACGCCTCAGGCCGACACCATTCACTTCAGCAGAAGAACCCCGCCTGCTCACCTACCCTCTCTCAAACCCTTTTCAGTGTTCATTACCAGTCGATGTTTGTCACGTCCCGCCACGGAGCCAGCAGAATACCTTTCGCTTTCAATTTGACCGGTATAAGCTCTCCCCCACCTTCTTCATTCGCAACAAACGTCAACTTCTTCCAGACACCGTCCGTACAACTGGCAAAGGCAAGATACATCAGCAAGCAAGTCCCCAGTTTACCCAAAACCCAACCACGACCACCCCCTCACAAACACCTCAAACAAGACAGCGATGTACTAACCTCCCTCTTGTCACCAGAACCAGACCACGATGGCATCTGAGCCCGGCGACAACAGCGACACCGGCGAGCTGCCTGCTGAAGTTCCAACTGTCACTCCTTTCTATTATGCCTCGTGCATCATACAGAGCCTCGATCCTGACATTGATGCTGTTTGGCAATATTTCTATGCCAACCGCCTCGCCAGGAGCCTTGAACGTGACGACGAGCCTTTCGATGACAACAACGGTTTCGCTGATTCCGGCAGCAAAGCCGACGGCGAGCGCAACAATGAGCAGGTCATAGAGAACATCAAACGCATGTTACTAGCGGCAAAGAAAAACTTTAAGGAAAAGACTGCAAAGCTGGAGGAGGAGATGAAGCAGCGCACGCAGGTTATGGAGGAGGAGCTGAAGTTGCGCGCGCAGATCATGGGGGCGCAGGCTGAGCTGATCAAGTTCTTGGACGAGAACAAGGCCAAACACGACAAGAAGTGAAGGACATGCCACAAGGTGGTAGCACCGTACATCCTGTACAAGACAGTCACGCGATAGTGCAGTGCCCTAAGATACGCTGTGCTAGTGGGTTGGTACTTAACAGAGGAACTTTGGATCCACATAGGACCCATGTCAGATCCACATGTGGATAAAAGACCAGGATGTGTAAGAGATAGCTAGACCAGCTAGATTTGGTGGTTATAGCGGGAATACACTAACAGCTCTACATGGTGCATCACAATGAACGGACATCAGAATGAACGGACATTTTGGCAGACACTCGTCTGTCCAGAGTCCAGACACTGAACTTGGTTGGTATCATGCGCGAACACTCATGAATGATTATCCACATGTAATAAGAAACCATGATAAAAATAGAATCCATTAAGCAGATTCAGAAGGGTATCTGAAGGAGAAAAAGTAAGAGTGTCGTAGGCGATGGTAGCCTAAACTGGTATCCTGAATCCTCCCAGGCCCATGACTGCTACACTGGTACGCTTGTGACATGGAACGAAGGATACCTCGAACTCCTCGAAAATATGGTGCCCCCCAAGAGTGCTAGCATACTTCTTTTGGGTCGGGTGTTCCAAAGTTAACACCGGGGTCCGATTATTCGCTGGTGTTGTGCCATTTCGTAAGGGATGTACCAGGATCGAGCACGGCGGTGGGCGGATTGCGGATGTAGTGTCGTGGCTCGTGACGTTGTTCTGGTCTTGTTGGCATCTACAAGTAAACATTGAATGTTGGTCAGCCTGAATGCAAGACGGAGGGTGGAACAAATACATACGTACAGGAGTCCTTAAGGAAGATTGTCATCCACCTCCTCTCTCTTCTCCTCCCCCTCCAAGCCAGAGCCGGCGTCACCCTCAACGAAACCCTCCCACCCCCGCTCCCCCTCCTCCTCCCCAACACAACTAACAACATACACCCACCTCCTCTCATCCTCCGGACCATCAATCCCGCCCGTAGCGATACCCAACCGCTCCGACACCTCCTTGTTTACATCAGCAATATACGCAACCACCTTCTCCACCTGCGAAATATGACAAACCGCCGCGTAGACACCGTCGCGACCAAGCAAACTGACGAAGCTCTGGGGGCCGGTGCGTGACTTGTTCGACGGCGGCACGACGTTACCCTGGTAGTTCTTGACCCAGACTTGATGCGCGGGAAGCCAGACTACGGGTTCGTGGGGGCCGATTCCGGAGACTGGTGCCAGTGGTCCCAGTGGAGTGGGAGGAGGGGGAGGGCATTCGGAATCGGTGGCGGATGTGGCTCGGGCTCGGAGGAGGGAGAAGCGGCTGGGGGTATGGCGGGAGGTCCATGAGGAGGAAGGGCGGATGATGTAGCGGGAGCGGCCTTGGGGAACGCTTGGAAGCGGGTTGGTGGTATGCGGCGAGGTAGGTTCGTAGCGGAGGAGGCGGGCGGCCATGCGGGATTTGAGGGAGGGAGTTATGGCGATGTTGATACCGATGTAGTTGATGAAGCCGTCGGAGAATATGTTGATGGAGGGGATGAGGGCCTGGATGGCCTCGGCTGAGTTGGGAGTGGTGGACATTCTGACTGGAGAGCGCAGCTGAATATGTTCGACGATGGTGTTTGGCTTGTCGGCGCTGTCGGGTATCTGCAAGCTGCTTGGATATTTTTCTCCAGAAACAAAAGCGTTGCAGATGCAGTCGAGAAAATGCAGGCTGGGTATTTATGGCAGAAAGGGGGATTTGATGCATGCGAGAGCAAGCAGAGTGAATGGGTGGTGGGACTGGCATCCGAAACATGCAACAATCAACATTTAAACCTTTCGAGAAAACCTGCAAACAGAACATGCTCGGGAATCCTATTTCTTGTTAAATTATATTCATTTTTTATGTTTTCCCAACCGAGGTCTCCAATTTATTACCTGAATGAGTGGAATATCCCATTCTCCCTCAAACCCTTCTCTCTTTTCTTCCATCTCATCTTCATATCGACCAAACACATCTCCCCACACTTCAAAGCCAACGTCAAACCCCATAAACACTTCTACCTTGTCGAATTCACCCTACCGTCCTTTTCGACGTCTCTCGTATTACACATTTACCGTCATAATGGCAGACTCCGACCTGGATTCCGACCTGGATCCTGATTTTCCCGAGGAGTCCTTGTTTGACGTCGAGCTGCCCTCTTGTAGCTGCAAGACTTCAAACAAGCCCGAAACAAAGACTACCAGGCTTGTCTCACCAACCGACACTACAAATAAGTTGCAGGAAATGACCACGGAACTCGAGGCCTTGAAGATGCAAGTTATTAGCCTCAAGGGCACCATCAAGGCCCAAGCCGTTAAAATCGAACGTCTCGAGTCCATTCGCCTGAAGGAGAGAGAGGTCGGAAAAGCAGCTCGACAGGCACGTGAGCGCGGCCGCGAGTCTCGCGAGAACAACAAAGTGGTCATGCCAAATAGGGAGAAGATGTGGAAAACATGCATGGAGAGGCTTGAAAGGTTGGAGGAGGACCAGAGCTGGAACAGTGGTCTTCTTCAGATCAACCAAGATCTCCGGTGGAAGTTGGCGGAGCTCAACAAGTTGCAAGACATCAAAGACGAGATGGACCGCACCAAGGCCGTGTTCGAGGCCTGTTTTAAGAATGCCGGGGTGCCACTCGTTTCCCAAAATGGTGTCTATGACTTGGCCGGAGGGCTTCAGCTGTTGCTTGACAGCGACAAATCCAAGACCAAGAAAATTGCCCAATTGGAGAAGGAATTGGCCGAGAGGACGGAGAGACGGCCCCAAACATTGTTCACAAGCCCTATTTCAGAGAGATGAAGGGTACCCGCTGCACCATAACCAATAAGCAGCAATACCTTAGTATTCTTTCATGTACATACGAGTTTGACGAAAAGGAAGGAGCAACGAAGCTGCGGGGGGCGATCAACTTCTGTTCTTTCCCTCATCAGTTGTCTGCACCTTCCCTCTCTGGCACATATCACCAAGGACCACCACCCGACACACAAATGTCCAAGCCCTAACAAAAGTCCTTCTCCATTTCAATTTTCTCAGCATTCAGCTTTTCCAACCGAAGGCTAAAAACCAAGCCCACCGAGTTGTCCGCTTGTCAGGTCGCAAACCACCTCTCACAATGTCTGCACGAACATCCAAGGGGCCAGACCAGATTTCTTCCGAACACTCGCCCAAGCATTCAACCCAGCCGGATCAACCTGCAGACTCTTCGTCCGCGGTTCCAAGCACAATGTCCACAACGTCCCCCAAGCAGTCCGACCAGACCGGCCAGGTCCCTGCCGTCCAATCCACCAAGCAGGACACCCAACCCGAGCATCTCGACCAGGCCCCGGCCTCCCCCAGTCAATTCGACCAAGCCCCCACCAAACGCAAGGCAACCGAAGAGATTCCAAACGACCACATCTCGCCCCGACCCGGTACTCTGCCCTTCATGTGGAACCTGCCGAACACGCCCTGCCTTCCCCTTTTCAACGCCGATGAGACTGACGACGAGGAAGAGTACAAACGCAAACTGGAGCTTGAGAACGACGAGTTGATTGACGAGCTGCAAGAGACCCAAGACAAGTTGCAGGAAGCGGAGGAGAAGGTTGCTGCTCTCGAGAAACGTCTGAGAATGTACCAGGTCACTGTCCTGCCGATGGACTACAAGCTTACGATCGACCCTGCCGAGATGTATGAGGACTGGAAGACCATGATTGAGCGGGAGGTTGAGGCTCTAAAGAAGGATTCGGAGGACGACGAGAAGGAGGAGAAGGATAAGGATGACAATGGCAGGGACAAGATTGAGCTCTGGCGTAGTATTTTTAGGGACGTGGAGTGGGGGGTGAGGGAGCATCACAGGCTCTGTCATCAGGCCCTCGAGGAGATTGCCAAGAAGCGCTGCGGACCGGGGAGCTGTGGTCACTATAAGCCAGGAGAGCTTCCCTTGTTTATCTTGGACAAGGCTCAGATGAACCTTGGGGGCGACATCGATTCGTTGAAGGAGCTGTTTGAAGAGATCTTGGACGAGGTGGGACTCTAGGAGTTATCCGGACCGACTTCGTTTGTCCCTTTCCTTTCACTTCGCTGCTGGAACTAAGTTGATCATAGTAGCATTTTTGTTGAGCGGTCCCGTATAATCATCTTGTAAACGGGGATGGCAGACAGTTTCCGTACCAGGAAGGGACTCAAGGTCATATTTCGCAGTGTGCGTAAGTAACGAAGTAGATAGATACAGACAGACCATGTTAAACCAGAATTTTCCAGATGCAATCGTCCTATGTAAGAATCAAGAGTACAGCATTGAAAGTGGAAGTCAGTGTGGACCCTGAAGCGTCGTTCCTTCCTTTGTGAGAGATCCGGTCCCCGGATGGCAGCTTGCCCTACCTGAAAAAAAGCTTTCGCTCTCCCCACAAAAGGTTGAACTCGCGTTTCCAAAACATACCTGATCTTTTGCAGGGACGGTGGTATCAAGTTATTCAATCACCGTGACATCGCTGCCACCTGCGCTGTGTGCCCTAGGGAAGACGACGTTCAGGGTCTTCCTGTTCTAGCTGCAATTTCCACACTTGAAGTCTTCGGTAAGCTGTACGTGAGTGAGGACAACCTACTGCTTGGATCTGGATATTTTATGCCGGTGCTGACTTTTCCTTTCGAAGTAGTTCTCACACAGCCAGCTGGGTTGCAACTTGCAAGCAAAACAAACTCCATCATCATGTCGGCACAGCCGCCAAAAAGCGACCGCCACATATCGTGCTCCCCGATTGAAAAGTTGCGGGATTCGTATGTTATTCACGTTGAAGGCGAACCGGACAACGGCGCAGTTGCCCCCACATATGATAGCACCGAAAACCTCAAACGTCCGGTCCTCACGAACAGGCCTGACGATGCAGTGGTCGAAGCTGAGCTTGCGATAAACGGGCCTCTGGCACAGGATTCAGTACAAGACTCGCCTCGGCTCCAAAATCCACCGCTTGTGGGCGCACAGTCTAACCAAGACGTGGACCCTCACCAACCGCCTCAATCCAGCCCGAATGAAGATCACCTGTTTCTGTTGCAACTTCCCCAACGGCCTCAACCCGAAACCAAGGCCGTTGACGCAGAACAGAACAACGACGAGAAAATCGAATTAGGATTCTGCGGGCGGGCGGCCTACGTGAGAGGGAATGCTCACGAGTACAGGCTCGAAACCCAGAAACTAAGAGAGGAGTTGGCTCGTACTAAAAAGGAACTGAAAAAGCAAGGAGCGAAGCTGAAGTATGTTGAGCATCGGCGTCGTGCACTGAAACAGAAATGATCGAGTACCATTCATCAAAAGCAACGAGACTTGACCGTTACATTGAGTACCTCCAGTCAATCCATCACAGGATTCAGGATGACGGTGATACCATTCGCGCTTTGGGCCTCAAGATGATGACTATGGGTACCAAGCACGAGGATCGGGAAGGTTTCGAAGACCTGTTGGGGGAATTGGAGGCTAGTCATGCCAAATCCAGTGAGGAAATTGTTGATGTTGCTTTTGAGTTTCAGAAGGAGATTGATGGGGATAGAGTTGTTGTGTGATGAGCCCCCGTTGAGTTTATGGGGATCTTGGTACATTTTGTGGGTGTTTCCCTTGTCTTCTGAGTTTGTATTTTCATCGAAACGACTAGACGTCATCGTATGGGAATCTAGAACGCGAACGTGTAAAGTAAATTCACTGTACACGCGTGCTTTTTGTCTCTGCGACTCTTCCTCTCTTGCAAGCTCGTTCCCTCCAAGGTGTCGGATTTGCCAAATGCCAACTCCAAATAACCCACCCTTCCCACCAGCACAGTACCTTCATCGGTTGTTCATTTCCGCTTGAACATCTGCGAAAGACCAATCAAACATTTACCACTTGGCCATTCGTAAGTTCTAACGAGCTCAAACCAATTGTGTAGTCACAGACCACAAAAGCCGCTAACATTCCACTCGTTCGACAGGCGCGATTTACCTTCCGTCCATCCATATCGCAATGGCCTCCAATGATTCCACCAAGGGCGATGCGCCCAGCGACGACAACAGCCAGTTCATTGACAAGTTGGTTAATGACGCCAAAGATACACACGTCAAGGCCCAGAGTCTAATCTCTGAGCTCCAAGAGAAGATACGCGAGGTGGAGAGCAAAATTTCCAACCTGGAGATTGATGGCAAGACCGCTCAAGGGGATGGCAGCAACATTGGAGACCTTCCCAGCACGGCCAAACAGGACGAGGACGCGCCCAAAATCAAATCGGAGGATGTTGAAGAACTGATCAGGGACTTGGAGGTGGTTGTGAAGCATCAGGAAGCCACCGCGAAGTTCCTAATCAACGCCCTCAAAGAGACTCTCCCCGAGTCCAAATTCGCCGCCTTCAGGTCCATCATCAACAAAGTTTGCAATTCGCAGCAGCGTGCCGCGCGAACCGTGGGGATTATTTGTGATTGCGCTCGGCAAAAGTACCGCACCGGGGGAGTCTCAGTCAACGTTCCGGTCGAGCGGGACCGGGCTGCGTATGCGTTCCGACACTTTACAATCAACTTGTTGAAACTGCGGGACGCTTTTATGGCTGCCACGGACGAAGCCAACGACCCGGTTTACATTAGTCATGCACATAATCAAGTCTAGGTTGGTGCTTTGCTCTTCCCGTCGATGGTCATGGTAGGTGGCTTTTGGGAACCTTTCTGTTCTCCTGTTGGCTTCTCTCCACCTATCATCTTGTTACTAACTTGTGTTCTCTTGAACGTAGAAAGGGGTTCAACCGCGAGGCGGACGGGGCTGCAACATGAACAACGGTTAAACAAACCTTGGTGAAGGAAACCGATGCTTCCCAGGTGTCTAACGAAGTGGACACGCTGGTTCCTTTTCCCCAACTGGGGACACATGACTCAACGCTGGGAGAGCTGGAGGATCATGCCTGACGGCAACAAGGTTGATGGGTTACCGGTTCTGGGGATTTTGATGGATTTATGGATGGAAGCAACGGAAGATATCTTGCAGAGGTAGAGAAAGTGAAGCAATACGGCACCGGCAAGCGTCGATGAGGACTGTAGGTAGTTACCTTTTACCACCCCTTGGCTTGAACATCCCGTTGGTTCTTGTTGGGAGTTCGTCACGAAATGTTGGAGCATTGATGGGGAAAGGACTAACTAACCCTGGCATTCTCCCCGGATCTCAATGTTGGTTTGCGATAAAAATCAAAATCCCATAGCCGTAGACGGATGCTGCATGGTTGAAAGCTCACAGTGAAAAATGTGGATGCTTCTCCGCTCCTTCCTTGTTGGCCACGGGCATGTCATTCCCGTCACCCGGCTTCCCTTTCACTGAGCCTGGCAATTAATGGGGGTACCTTTCAAATCTTCGAAGGCGGCCTTGTTCTGCATTTTTCCATTCCTCACACCCGACAACAGAATCAAACAGTTCAGGTCGGCCGCCGCTGTCATTGTCGCCCTTCCTCCCCGGGCACACCCAAACTCATACGAAGACCTCGAGAGGCACGACCTTGGCTCGACTGCACTTTCCAACCATCAGCACAATCACCACCATGGACGAGAATACCGACGAAGGTGCCTTGGTGGCAACTGATCCCACCAGCGCGGTCTCGCTGCTTCCTGCACAAGCTGCAGATGCCCCCCACGCTGCCCCGACCGACTTCCAGTCCGCCTCATTGCCCCACCTTGGTGGCTTCATCACGAAGTTGATCGGAGACGCACACGAGCTTGAAAGCGCGAACGCAGAGCTCGAGCGTACCAAGCAGCTGTTGCGGGAGGCCAACGATAAGCTTGTTTCGTTGTCCAAGGGCAGCAACTCACCTCCTTCGACCACGTCAGCCACGCAGCTCGACAAGACCAAGCAGCAGTTGCGTCAGGCGTTGAAGAAGGTTGAGGAAGCTCTCGAGGCAGAGCAAAAGGAGAACGCGGTGCTCAAGGGCCGTCTCAGTGAATCTGAGACCAAGCTGAAAGCAGCCGAGAATCGCGCGGCGGTCCTCGAGGCTGATTTGAAGAAGACAAAGATTGCCTTGAAGGAAAAGAATGACGCTCTCCGGTCTAGAGCCCAAAGCTACGGTACAATTGTGCAGCGGCTCAACGATAAGCTTTTAGAGTTTGGCCTTGTGTTTGCCGACATTGACAACCGGTCCTTTTTCTTGGATGATAAAATACGGTCCGACCTGAGCAAGTTAAAGGCATGCAAAACTGACTTCCAAAAGGAGGTTGGGGAACTTAACCGGAAGGTCAAGCAGGATCTTGCGTAAGCCGGAGTAAAATCGCCTCTCCCTGCCCACACAAGAGGTTTGTCATCACTCTTATCTGGCTTTTTACCTGTTATACCAGCATCTGCAGTTGCTAACCTTGTCGTCTAACAAATACAGACACCTCATCAGTGGTCCGGTTTTGCTCAACCTCTTCAACCGTGAAGTTAATGCCTGTTGAGATGGTGCTCGAAATGTAATCCATAGCGTGCGGAGGGAGTTCGAAAAAATAATCCTGAAGATCTGAGTGTCAAGTTATGATATCCGGTGCAAGCTTACACTCCGATCCGAAAACGGTTCTAGGGTGCTAGCAGATACGAACCATAAAGCTCGAGGGGAGACGGATCATACTAGAAAGCTGGCCTCAAGGACCACCAATCACTCCCTTAGATGGAAGAAAATACAAATCAGAGCGTTTTCTAGATCCTTTACCCTTCCTGCTTTTGACACGTCGTCTTTGGTACCACATATAGGGCCGCACTGGGAATCCTGAAATCGCCGCAAAATTCACTTTGTTCCATTCTGAGATAAATCATCGTCTTGTACACCAGTCTATGAGGGCCATATCCGTGACCATCTTTTGAAACCGCTTTTGACCGCTATGGGGAGATATCGACTTCTGCTTCGCACTGCTGAAAGGAGTTTAAATGACACGTAAGCTTCGTGTGTGTTGCGTGAAGGAACAGCTGGTTCATAAGCAAGAAACAGCATGCTATGTATGTACTGATTGTGTGAGTGAATGAGTGAGCGATGTGGTGCAATTGGTGCAATGGTGGTTCTCTTGATTGGCAAAAAGTAAGTAGGTGGATGAAAAGAAAAAGCGGGTGTGGCCCGTAACGGGCTCGAACCGTTGTCTTCCTGCGGCACGCATGCAGACGGGGATTTACCTCGCCAGGAATGTTACCATTTACACCAACGAGCCACACCACGGAAGAAGACCTCAAGAACCAGACTTAAATACTCCTAGAAGGGATGGAGGGTTGGGATGAAGCACGGAGCAAGGCCGGAAACCTGGTTTGCTTGTAGCCTCGAGAAGATCAAGGCTGATACTAATTGCACGTCGGCGAGAGGGTTGGGCATCAGGTATCGGAGATGTCACTTCGTCAAATGTTTAGAAGTGCTTGGAGAGTCATGGAAAACCGATGCAAGAATGAGGGAGCCGATACCCCCAGAGTGGTTCGTTGCGAGTCCAGTCGCATCAGAAAACACGCGCACGCCGCAATGCAAGAGCACACTTCATTTTTGCAGCCCTGTTGGACTTTTTTTTTCTTCTTCTTTTTATTGTGGTTTGAAGGCCACATATCTTGCATGATGGGCAGCAGGGTGAGCATACCACCATATTTCCACGTGGTAGCCACGTCTTGCTTCCGCTCTATCCCCCTCCTCTCCTCTCCGCCCTCCTTTGCTCCCCATTTAAACATTCTTTCTCCGCTCCTTCCTCTTTTCCTTCCTCCTTCCTTCGTCAAACTTCATTTTCTTCTCATTACAAGCAACTGCAACCGTCATCTACCATACTTTCTCTTAACACGGATCCATCAACTCGTGTTCACTCCTTCCACTTGTCAGATACGCTTCACCAGCTCCCTAGCCTTCCGGTTCCAACTTCCCCAAGAGGGACAGTAAGTGCCTTGTTGCACTCCTTTGTTAGTTCTAGCACAAGCTAACTTTCGCAAGTCTCAGACAACAATGTCAGTCAATCAACAGCCCAACGAGGCCTCCGGCGAAGCGGGCTCCACGAGCAACCAACCGCCTAATACACCTCCCCTGTCCCATTCTATGACCAGCCAATTCCAGCCTCTTATCCCCAAAAGTCTCTCCCCCGAAGGCGGTCCGTCCTCTGGCGCCGAGCAAGACCACATGGAAGGAGCTTCCGACTTTCATGCGATTGAGCAAGAGCTCGTTGAGACGAAGAAGAAGCTCAAGAAGGTGATGAATGAGCTCAAAAAGACAAGAGATGAGCTCACCGTGGCCCGGGGTGGAGTTATGAGGATGATGACTGAGGTCGACGCGATGCAAGATGAGCTTGAACACAATGAGCTTCGGCTCGAAGAGACCAAGATGGAGCTAGCCGGTTGGAAATCTGAGCGGGCTGCTCTTGAGCAAGAGGTGACATTTGTCAGACGGAAGCTTGAACAGACTGAGGATCAGCTCAAGAAGACCGAAGAAGAGCGGGCCTCATTTCAGTCTGACCGGGCTTATCTTAGGAAGGAGGCGAAAATTATCAGGGACGGGATGGAAGAGGCCAGGGCGAAGCAAATCTTAGCGGAACGTGGACGGGCTGCTCTTGAGAAAGAGCTTGAAGAGGTCAAGGAAGATCTGAAGTTTGCCGAAGAGCAGTTTCAGAGGGCCGAATCCGGGAGAGAATTCTTCCAGCATACGTGTTCTAATCTCGAATTGGAACTCGAAGAGAGAAGCCGTCGCCGGGAACCACTCAGAGACGCGCTGACCGCCGCGGAAGAGCAGCTAAAGGTGTATGAGAAGGAGATGGCATCTGCTAGAGCACATGCAGAGATGTTGTCCCTTACAAATGCTTCGCTGAGTGGCAGATTAGCTGTGACACAGCAAAAGCTTGGGCGTTCCGAAGAACAGAGCGCCGTTTTGAGACGCCAACTTGCTCGCGACAATGCTACCGCACAATTTGCTACCCAGATCGAAGCCACGCTCACCCAGGTTATGAGCAAGGTTGATGCTCTCAATGAGGCAAACTTTGTTCGCCAGCAGCTGATTATGGACAGGATTGACGCTCTCGCTCGGGCTGCCGAAGCAAGACAGACTGTCGCCGAGGAGAACCTTCAGGAACTCAAGCGTCGGATCAGCGAAGCAAAGGGAGAGCCCATTGTTGTTGTTCCTGATGTTACCGCGGACGAACCAAGCGAACAGCGAAACGAGAACAACAGTCCCACCAAGCAGTCTGAGTCTGGAGACGAGGAGCATTCCATGCCTCCCACCCCTGCTGACAATGAGCCTCTATGGAAGTCTGAAGCCGCAGAGTATCCCATTCCCGACGCCCCTGATGAGAACACCCCCCCAATGGAGCTTGAGGTTGACGAGTATGTAATGCCAAACCTGGAGGCCTTCGAGGAGAGTGATCGTCTCGAGTAGACGAATCACGGTGTCAGAGGTTCAGCATACACGCGAGAAGCTGTGCTGAGTTGAAGTGTGAAAGTTGGATCAGAAACCACGCCGAGGACAACACTGGGGCTGGGAGTTGGGAGGGTAGGGTGCCCGATTGCGTTGTCCGAGACTAATTACTACATGTGGAAGGTGTCGTGGGTCATCTTGGGACAGATCTTGTCAGGATTTATAGGCATATAGGACAACCAATTCTGCACAGAAGTTTGGTTAAAAAGCATATGCGATAGTTCCAACAGCCAAATTGCCTTCTAGTCGTTGCTACTGTTAATCCGAGAGTGCAGTGAATCCCTTCAAATTCGGACAACTCTAGCCATACAGCAAAGCTTCTCCAGCAGTACATTAAGAAGTCTAATTCCCACAAAAGAACCACGTATGAAAGACAAGATAGCTCTTCTTTGGCGCAACGTCTTTCACAACCTTCCACTTTGACCCTTCCGTGCTCGGCGCCAGCGGAAGAATCGTCACCGAGAGTTTCCCGTCAGTCTGCCACAAAATCTTTGGTCTAGATGGACACCACAAGTCAGCACACCAAATCACTCAACAAATAACAACACCAGAACCACCAACTAATCCCTAGATCCCCAGCAAAATAAGAAGAAAATTAAATAAAGACTTACGGAACCTCAACCCCCCTCTCCCCCACAAACACCGTTGCCACCCCCATCTTCTCCCCAACCCCCGGAACCGAAGTCCATACATCCTCCTGCTGACCCCACCCCGTTCTTCTGTAAGACAACAGCTCCTCATATTTGGAGTTCAAAATAGCAACGTCAATAAACTGCCGATTAAGTGGGGTGCTAGCGGCGGTTGACGCCATCGGTTGGTGAACAACTACCCTGCATACTTTCTCTTCGGGGCTGGGAGCGTCGTCGTTGTTGGAGGAGGAGGTGATGCCGGCTTCGCACCAGGGGCAGAAACGTTCGGAGAGGTTGGACCAGGAGTTCCAGTCTGTTTCTGTCGCTCTGGCGGTGTTTAGGGGGAGGGAGGAGTTGGCTGGGGAAGGGGCGTTGTCGGACTCGGAGAAGGGGCGGACTGGGGAGGCGTGAGTGGTGAGGGTGGAAATGAGGAGGAGGAACGAAGAGGGAAGGAGTGATGGTAGCATCTTTGAAACGAGTGTTTCTAGTATAGTAGTATACTGGGAAAGAGCGAATGCAGTTGGTTGAACTTGAGGTGCCTGGTGCTGGAGGAAAGAGCGATTGTCGAGATGTGGAAAAATGCGTTCAAGCCTTCAAGGGCAAAGTGAGAGGAACTGGGACGTTTGTATCGCTCACTCGGACCTTCCAAATGAAACTTAATCGCAGGTCATTCATTCGATAAGTCGAGCCTGTCGTCTCTTTGACCATCTTCAACACACACATACAAAGATCTTTGTCCCAGGAGTTCTGCCCTAGTCTACACCAAGCCACATCAGACAAAGCCAAACATCCAGTTCACTCTGACCAAATGACTCCTAAGACAAGCAAGTTTGGAAGGGAGCTGATAATAACACAACCATCTATGCTGCCGTGCTGAATCACTTCCAACTGCGGGTATTCATCTCACCTCACCAGCAAGCCACCCATCCAGTGCGTCCACCCCTACCGGGCCATCTATGTTCCACACCATCACGGAAAATCCTCACCCCCCTTCCCATCCATCTTAGCGCTAATACAACAACTAAACGGTCTCCTCCAGACCACATACTTCCCATCCGGCGCCACGCCCTTCCTCGCATTATCCACTGCCCACCCATTCGGGTATTGCGCAGACACTATCTGCGGAGGGCTATAGTTTCGTTCCGATTGAACGGAGTACATGAACTCGGGACTGTTTCGTGTCATTCATCGTTAGTCCGAACTCAATGTATAGTATACAAGTTACATCCCAGATAGTAGTCACTTCAGGGAATGGGGAAAGACAATGACCAGCAGGAAACACTCACGGGTTTAACGTCCCACCCTCCCCGCCCATCATCTCCTCCTTCTTAAACCACCTAACCGTCGCCACGCCCGGTACACACCTCGTCGGTTTAGTCGGCAAGTCCACCGAAGCGACGCTGGTACCATCGTAGACCATCCGGCCATAGGAAAGGAGCTCAGTCATGTTGTTGTTCATTATGGCGACGTGGACTGCCGTCGTCTTTTTGTTTTGTGTCGAGACGTCCGAGGCAAGGATGGGCTGGTGAACGAAGGCGTGGCAGTAGGAGGAGTAGAGGAATTCGGGGTTTTGGGCGATGCTGTCGGGGATTGTTGTGAGGCACCAGGGGCAGAAGGCGGTGGATGCACTTGCTTGGGCGGTGGTAAAAGGGAGGAGGAGGAAGGAGAGGATAATGGTGAGGAGGTGCATTGTTGTTTTGTCGTGCAACAAGATGTAATGAGTGTGGTAAGAAGGGCATGTACAATTCTTCGAGAAGGAAAATCGATAACGAACGACGACGGTTGTTTTGTGAAACAGTGGAAGTTGGCGGTTGGTTTATCTCGTTCGACTTGAGCTGCTGTTTGATCTTAGATCATACAGTGCCTGTATGTTTAGACAACAAAGGAACCATATGGAAACGAGTTTGAAAGAGGATGTGAAGAGTGATCCCATGGTATCATGGGTGTGTAGGTAGACAAAACAAAGCCTTGGTAGCAAGCAATTGGGTACAGCAACAAAGACATTGGAGTGCCAAGCTTCTTCTAAATCTCAACCCGCCATCTCCGACGGCAAGATAGGTTTTCCGACGACTTAAAAGAAATCCAGACGATATGTATGGGGAATTGGCGATGTTGCAAAAAACATCGCCAACGCAAAATCGACAAAAAGATTGCGGTTTGTGTGGATCGAACACACGACCTTCAGATTTATGAGTGAAGTGGACTTCAGTCTGACGCTCTCCCAACTGAGCTAAACCCGCTTATTGATAATGGCGGTGGAACCTTCAGCTTATAACCGGTCTGAGTTTAGGGATGGTGGACACGCACAATAATGATTCAATTTCTTTCCCAGGTCAGCTTGTTTCGACGTCGAGAGATCGTTTTGGCATCAAATTTGCATTATAACCATTTCCGAAATTCTATGGTATCTCATAACTCACTAGAACCCCTCTTGTTAACCCCCTCCGCCGTCACCTAGGATTATGCGGATTATTCACAGCATAGTGATGTTGCCCATTCCACCACTGCCACCAACTCGCCCTATTATGCGCCACCGGCGCCGTCAGATAGGCCGTGCACTCGCTATTAATGTTCCTCCTCCTCCTATTCTCATTGCACTTGCACCGGCACCCCGTCCCGCCCTCCGACGGCGGCGTCATCTTGCCCGTGTTCCCCAGCGCCTTGTTCCCAAGCAGTTGCCGGTCCATCGGCGCGTTCCCGGGGCACTGCCACAGCGTGTCGTGCTCGTAACCGATATCCGAAAAATGATGGATCTTCTCGGGCGGGAGCAGCATGTGCACGGCGAGCGTGTGAACGGGCGCGTCGCCCCAACGCTCCGAGTAGAACCCGCCCTTGCTGTCCAAATACCGGAAGTACTCCTGGTACTCGCGCCCGCGAAAGAAGTCCAGGCTGGCGATCTCAAAGTTGCTCCAGTAGTGGCACGTGTTCCATTTCCTGCCGGAGCTGTCGTGCACCTCGATTACGGGGCTTAGGAAGCCGAGGAGCCAGCGGATAGGGGCGGGCCACCACATGACTTTGAGCAAGGCGTTCCAGTTTGACGTCCGGGGAAGGCCCTTTTCGGCGCGGAAGTCGTTTGTGGCCTTGAATAGCGAGGGACAGGTATTGCCCATCTCCCAGAGCGCAATCGTCCAGCCGTAGACCTTGCCGCGTTTGGCCATCTCGGCGAAGGGGTCGTAGGTGAGGGAGCAAGCGTAGCGAACATTTGGCTCGAGGCGCCAATACCACTTGTAGGGTTTGAGGACTTCGAGGTTGTAGAATTCGCTGGTTTTCGTGTTAGCAATGAAACGACCACACGAACCGCGCGCGTAGCCGGGGAAAAACAAAAAAAAAAAAATTGATGCATACCCAGAATAAAACCGGCACATGTGGTGATAACTCTCCATCCCACCATATCCCACTCCCCTCTCACCCTGCTGCTTCATCGACAACTTGGCCTTGACTTTTTCCCTCTCGCTCATCCCCTCCGGAAATCCCCATTTCCCCTTCTCGATGACCTCAAACCTCACCTCGGTCCCGTTGCTGACCGTCCTGCGCAGCACATCCTTGAACTCCTCGCTCCAGGGGACGTCGTTCAGAAACAATATCGGGTAGTGAAACCAGCGGTTGAACTGCCATTCGATATTCTCCACCGTCGACCGCGCATCGTCCACCTCGCTGTTGCGCGCCAGCATAACAAACGTGGCGTTCTCGCGCGGCGTCTGCGCGGCGTAAGCGGCCGGGTCCTGGCATCCTGTCAAAAACGGCTGGTCGAGATCCTGGTCCGGGCGTGCCACGCGCGTGTTGTAGAGGTAGATCGGCAGGTCGATGAGGTACAAAACGAGCAGCGGGATGCCGAATTTGAGAAGGAGCTGCTTGAGGCGCCGCCGGCTGTTGAGCCCCGCCGAGTGGCGCCGAAGTCGTCGGAATTGCAACATGAGGATGTGTCCTACTCGGGCCAGCAGGTCGAATGTGAGGAAAAGCAGGGTGCCATGCTGCCGCAGTTGGTTGTGGTGAGAGGAGGAAGAAGAAGAATAAGAGTAAGATGATGCGCGCCCGCGGTAGCCCATCCTTTTTGTTTGAACAAAAATAATCCCAAGGGTATGGTTCTTATGGGACGGGATGATTGGCAGGATCGGAAACCTGGTTGGAAAGCTTGTTCCCGTGCGCGGGCGGGTGGGTGTGTGTGGCTTTGTCCTGTGTGTGTGAGATTTTCATACACCCATACTTTTTAAAACATGAAAACCGCAAACATCCAAGGATCGCCAGTGAGAGAATGATGTAGGCTGGTTGGTGGTTGGGTGTGTAGAACTTGGTGGCCAGAGTGACATTTAAATAAGATGATCACCAGCTTATTTAAACTGCTGCCTACAACAACAGCGAGAACCAGCCATCATTGCACTGTCGCAACGAGGAGAACAAGGGCACAGCCCAAGAAGAAATACAACCAACAACAATAACCTCCTTTTTCTGGGTGCCGTATATCCATGATGGTATTTCCTAGTTGTCACCTAAGTCGTAGCATCATGGGGACGTTAGAGACGTCTGATACAGTACGGGATGAGCAGAACAAAGAAAGAAGAACCATAACAGGTAGGGGAAGGGAACCAACAAGATTTACGTTTCCTCGCCACTAAAGCTAATAAGCAATTAGTAGCACCGCCAGGTTGGGTAGGTAAACTGTTTTGGCTTAAGTTGACGACCCTGATGACCACCAACAAGCCCGCAACAAGCCATTGAAACGCACACTGCGATGCTACAGTGTTCGGCCGCATGCAATCCCATCAACAATTAGCGAGACGGAGCCGTAAGCCGTTGCTGGCCAGTGAATGGCCATTGACTAGGCGGCTGTTGTGCTGATGGCCGGAGATTAGTTGCAAAGGGAGAATTCTCATGTGAGGACGCTAAACCCGTCGTGTAGAAGGGAGAGAACGGATGGATGTTTTATAGTTCGTTCTTTGTTCTGGGCCAGGTCGGACAGCAGCCGGAACGGAACCGGAAGTCTTTGGCCGACAGTTGAGACAGTGAGACAGTGCAGGTGCCAACCCGCCATCAGTCGGGTTCTGTGGCCTGCCCGCCGTTGCATTCCGACAGTGCATGTGAAAAAAGTGAGATGTCCAGTGTTACACCCTTCTGCTGGTTTGTTCGTTAGCACGGGACTTCACAACGCCCTCTCCGCAACTCAGCCAGATTTCTACCAATTTTCATGCAATAAACTGGTATCAACCAAATGCCTCTTTGACTGTCTCTACACGCTACTCAATTTTTAGTTTTTTATATGGTTGCTTCGTTGTTTTTCGGTATATTTTTGCAGACCCTTGTCGCGAGAACCGCGCTAACAAACAAACCAGCATCAAATAGTACCGCTGAAAAGTGAAACAACATCTTCAAAGGTTGAATTGAGATCAGGAGCGCAAAAGAATCCGGCGGTCGGAGTTGTTTCCCCGCGAAGCCTGCGAGCGCAAAATCGCAAAAAGACATTCCACTTGGCCGGAATGTGCATTGCATATTGCGGGGCAAGAATCCAATACCCGGTTATGAGGGCTATGGACAAGTAGTTATGAAAGCAGCGGGGCATCGTGTTAGTGCGAGAGAACCGCTTGAACTTTGCACCAGCAAGACCAGATCCCACAGCGCAATCTGACAAAAGCGCATAACAAGTCGGGCGGCTATAAATGTTTGCAACTTCAAGCCTCTACTTGAAGCGTTTCATAAACAGATGTCTCGGAATGTTTCAAGATGCCAAACAGCCCCATGGCGAATCACTTACGCTGGAGATGCATAAGTATGGATTTGCGCATTGACGTCACAGACTTCATAGGCACATGATCCAAAAGTGTGTTTTGCATAACGAACCCAAACCATTACAAACTCGACAATCGGTTTCAAGTCAGAAATCGACAAAGACGGAGGAATGGTCGGTGGACGCCGGGCTCCGGGAGCGATGTTTGCGAATTCAAAGGGGACACCGCCGGCGCTGACCCCCGGCTTAAGCCCCATATTTTTCCGAAATCCAGACCGGACATGTTCGGAGACTTTGGCCTGGGCGGCCTTGGTCCGGGATACTGAAGGTTGCGTCTGCATGGTTGCCAAGCCTGCTTGTTACGTGAGAGAAACTGAGAAACTGATTTCTTCTCCGACAGCCACGGCTGCCACAGCGAAGCCGTCATCACGCTAGAGAAACCACCAGTGGGACCGGATAATAGAGCCTGTGCCAGTGATGTTCGCCCTTTTCTCTTCTTTGCAGCAGTTTGTCATCGAAATGGTGAAATGGAAGAATTCAGAGAAGACCGGGAAGCCTCTCCGCCATTCCAGATTTCCAGCCACCACCCTGCCACCCATTCCCCCGCGATTTTGCGAAAGAAAGTTTTTTTTCTGCGTTGATCACGAATCCCTGTCTTTTCCCTGGCTTTGTCCTCCACTTTTAAGGGCCAAATACCGCCACATTCTTTGGGTCACGGTTGACTCCAGTTTCTGAAGAACGTGCATCATCTCTTATCTTCGGAGAAGAACATCATTTTTTAACGTTGAACCTCGTCCCTGAACGAGCAGGAGAAAGCCCTGACCAACAATCAACAACAAATCTCCTCCGAACCTTGGAAGACATCTTTCGAGACTCGAGACCAAATATCGTTGTCATAACCCCGGATAAATGACCCTAGGTCGAGCTCCTAATGCAGAGGACAGCTGCCTAAAAAACCAACAGCCGCCCCGCGAGGGCGAGTCATTGTCATCAACCCCAACCTTCATCTACGACTCCAGCGACCAGGAAAAGGGCGGATCGTTCGTCTCGCAAAAGAAGCAGCGCGAAGACCTCTCGGACGGACGGGACTCCTCCGGACCGGACTCCGATACTATCCAGGACCTCAGCGACAGAACCGATGATGAGGGTGCCAACAGCAACAGCAAGGAATGCGAGAACGGCCTCGCCCGTCAGCCGTCTGCGGCGACCACCATAATCGACTTTCCCGAAGGTGGCCTGCAGGGCTGGCTGGTAGTTTTTGGGTCCTTTTGCGCCATGATTTCCGTGTTTGGACTCATCAACTCTGCCGCCGTTTTCGAATCTTATTTCTCGACACATCAGCTTGTCAACCACAGCGCATCCGAGATCGGATGGATCTTTTCCCTGTACCTCTTTATCGTCTTCTTTGTGGGCATCCAAGTCGGCCCCATTTTCGATCGGTATGGAGCGCGCCTCTTGGTCGCCGTGGGTAGTCTGCTGGTCGTTCTTAGCCTCATGTTGCTGAGCCTCAGCAAGAGTAAGTTGTCACTCTTTTCGTCCCTAGTAATTAATAACATGTAGAGCTAACAACGGACACAGCTTATTATCAGATCATGCTGACATACTCCGTACTCGGTGGCCTGGGCGGTGCCCTTCTTAATTGCCCTGCGTACGGATCCATCACACATTTCTTCAATGTGCGCCGCGGACTGGCAACAGGTGTTGCCACCATTTCCGGCGGCATTGGCGGTATCATCTTCCCCATCATGCTGCGGTCTACCCTCCCCTCGATTGGGTTCCCATGGAGTTGCCGCATTCTTGGCTTCATCATGCTCGGCCTCGCCGTGCCCGCCAACCTCTTTATCAAGACCCGCCTGAAGCCAAAGGCCACCCACGAGAAACCCAAGATCTCGCATCTTTTGCCTGATTTCTCCGGATTCCGCGACCTTCGCTATGCCTTTTCGGCCATCGGCATCTTCTTCATGGAATGGGGTCTGTTCATGCCCTTGACGTACATTGTCTCGTACGCGGCCGCGCATGGACAGGACGCGACCGAGAGCTACCTGCTCCTCGCGTACCTCAACGCCGGGTCTGTTCTGGGCCGTGTGCTCCCCGGTCTCTTTGCAGATAAGCTGGGAAGGTTCAACGTGGTCATCATCACCATCTCGCTGTGCGTGATCCTCGTGTTTGCCATGTGGCTTCCGGCTGCCATGAACAAGTCGGTGTTGATCGGGTATGCCGTGCTTTTTGGATTTGCCAGCGGAAGCAACCTCGGCCTCGTGCCCGTGTGCCTGGGACAGCTGTGCGACGCTCGCCAGTTCGGTCGGTACTACTCGACGGCCATGATGGTGGCCAGTTTCGGTACGCTTAGCAGCGTACCCATCGGTGGCGCCTTGTTGGAGATGGGCTCTGGTGAGACGGGCTGGCGAGGCGTCATCATCTTCTCGGGCCTGTCATATTTTATCGCCCTGGCCTGTTATACGTCCGCTCGTGTTCTTGCTGTCGGTTTCAACCCGCGGACCAAGTTCTAATCGGGCGGCGGCCTTTTTTTTTCGGTGTTGGATATTGGATATAGATAAAACATTCGGATAACTAGATAATGTTAATGAGAAATGATCAACGCCGACAAAGGTTTCTGTTCTGTGCAATGTGTGAAAAATGCCAACGAGAGGGGAAGAAGATCACCTGGAAGAGAAATGGCATGTCAGCAGAATTGAATTTCTACCTGCTCTGGAGTTCCCCTTCACCAGCCGACCCGACGAAGCCGGCCCGGGGACGAACACAGGGGCAACGTGGTCCCGTAGAACCTGGAAGCCACTGCGTTCAGCTGAAGTGAAGCGGACGGTAAGGCTGCATGCTGAAACCCCACCGAAGCCGTAGGGCTCGGGCAGGCACCCGCAACGTCAATCGTGGGGTACGCCACACGATTCCTTCTCAGCAGGCCCCGCCGCCGCCTACCAGAAAATTTCACCCCCACATTCCGTCGCAACGAAGCTTCGTCTTGTCGATTAACAAAAACGAAACAATTTCCCGGCAACAAAGTCACCACTTAAAGTCGACAACCACATATCGCCATCCACAACTCTATATATACTATGGCTGGAGAACTCAACGCAGCGCCGGTTCTTTCCACACCGGAAGATCACCTCTTCGAATACGCCGTGGTCTCGACCGATGACACGACCAAAGCCAAGACAGACGATGAACTCAGCGACATTTACGAGATTTCCAGGACCGCAAAGGAGATCGGTGAAGGAGGATGGAGGAGGATTGGCCTACAGTTTCCCGACCATATGCTTTGCGATGCCCCGAGAGTTGTCCAGCTTCTAGAGAAAGAACTCGCTTCTCTCCCACAAGCGCCACCGCCGACGACGGCGTCTACTTCAGAGCCCCAGTCAACACCCACGACAGCATGCTCCGAGTCCTCGATTACGAAAAACGGACAATGTGGCCAAGAGAAGGGCACCGGGTGTGGATGTGGTAAACAGGTTTCACCACCAGCGGCAGATGCCCACCCTAAGGCCCGTCGAGTATACGTCCTAGCCGATACCTCATACAGCGCGTGCTGCGTCGACGAGATCGCCGCCGAACACGTCAATGCCGATGTCGTTGTCCACTACGGCCGCTCTTGCCTCTCGCCTACTTCCCGTCTTCCCGTCATCTACGTCTTCACCAAGCATACTCTCGACCGCCATGCTGCCCTCGCCGAGTTCGAGAAAGAGTACCCAGACAAGGAGGCCAAGGTGGTCCTTATGGCCGATGTCACATACCAGATCCACGTCCAGCCGCTCCTGTCTGAGCTCCAGAGCCGTGGCTACGCCAACTTGCTAGCTACCGAGATTGTGCACAACCCCATGGGCAGGATACCAAACAGAAAGGTCGTGGATGCCCAGGGAAAAGAGGTGGAAATCAATGAAGGCAGCGAAAAATCGACGGGCTTGGAGCTCCGTGATTACTCCATTTTCCATATCTCTCAGCCACCAACCGCGCTTCTGCTCGCTCTGAACTCCAGAGTCAAGAACCTCTACATCTTCCAGACCGCCTCTGACAGCTCCTCGATGTACTCTGCTCAGCGCCTCCTTGGTCGCCGTTATGCGCGCCTCCTTTCCTTGACTACAGCCGGCATTTTCGGTATCCTTGTCAACACCCTGTCGGTTTCAAACTACCTCTCCTCGATCGATAGCATCCGCAAGCAGATCGCCGCTGCGGGCAAAAAGAGCTACACAATGGTGGTAGGAAAGCTCAACCCAGCCAAGCTTGCCAACTTTGCCGAAATCGACGGTTGGGTGGTGGTCGGCTGCTGGGAGAGCTCTCTCATCGAGGATGATGCGGGCTTCTACAAGCCTGTCATTACTCCCTTTGAGCTCGAACTTGCACTTGCCAGTGACGACGAAAGAGTGTGGACCGGCGAGTGGTGGGGTGGCATTGAGGCTGTCAAGCCACCGACTGACGAAAAGGCCGAAGAGAAGAAGTCCGAAGACGCCGAGAAAAACGAAACGCAAGAGACCGCCGATAACGTGCAAGCCACTGGCGACGGTGATTTTGACGACAGCGAAGAGGAGTCGGCACCGCCCGAGTTCGACTGGAGGACAGGAAAACTCGTCAGCCATAGTAGGCCCATGCGCATGGCTGCGTCGAAATCCAAGAGCGAAAAAAAGGAGGCTGGTTCTTCGTCTGACAAGCCGGATGCGCCGCCACGAACAAGCGCATTGACGCTGAGGTCCAAGGCCCAGGAGCTGGCTTCGGTCAATGGCGTTGTCAGTCCAGGCGCAGAATTCCTTCGTACTCAGCGGACGTGGGTCGGTTTGGGCACCGATTTCGACGAGGAGGCTAGCATGACCATTGAAGAAGGAAGAGGCGGTGTGGCGAGAGGCTATTCGGTCGGCGGCGAAGGGGAGAAGCAGTTGATGTCCTGAAGAGCAAGAAGGAGGAATGTGGCTAGGTAGAGGCGATTGGACACCACCAGTCCTGGTTAGAAATGATACCCAAAATGGAGAACAAATGGTTCGAAACTACATGCTCTGCTTCACGACAGCAAACTTTGGTGAAGCTACCGACGAACACATTTCAATTACGGGTCGGCCATCTATCTTGCCTTGACGACGCGAATTTTTCCATCAATAACCACTGCCTACGGAAGCAATACCACAGCGGCCACAGCCCCGACAGCTACGTCTTATGTACCAAGGCTAAGCCTTCGCCTTTGCACGATCCTCACCCAACGCATGATACCAAGCCAACCTGCTGTCCCTGAAAGAAAGATACCGTAACCCGCCACTTTCTTCCACTTCGCCTCTACACACGGCCACACAAACAACCAGGCGGACGCTCACCCACATGAATATCCTCGCTCGACCTTCTAGCTTTATACGGCGGGGGTGGTGTCTCCTCCCTCGCAGCAGCAGCCTGCCTACCTTTGTTGTTATCCTCCATCTCGTACTCTTCCTGTCCGTATTGCTGTCTCTGTGGCTGTCTCTGTGGCTGTGGACTCTGAATCTGAGAAGGTGTCTCTTCCTGCATGTAAGCCAGCGAATAAGCACTGTCGAGCGGTGTTCCAGTAGTTGGCGGGACTCTGATTCCTAGTCCCATGCACATGCCGTTGCGATTGCGAGTATGTTGTCGGCGCTGATACAAGGGGCGAGGACGACGGTTGTTAGGACTAGGAGTGGTAGGGGTGTGGCGCCACCATCCGGAGGAGGTACGACGGGTTCTGCCTCTGCTGCCGTATCTGGCGTTGTCTCTGGGGGTGATGCTGCTGCTGCCGGGACCATGGACAAAAGGAACGGAATACAAAGGATGCGAGAAAGGCAAGGCCATGATGTCGTCCTCTCTTCCTCTTTTCACGCCGCTGATGTTGCCGGGGAGGTGTCCTTGTCCTTGCCCTATGAACGACGGCAGATTGGGGTGGAACTGGAATTCGAGATCCTCGAGGTCTTGGGCGGACTTCTTCTTCTTCCGAGAGCAGCATAGCCAGAGGGTGCAGCCGAGAATGAGGATGGCGATGGTGCTGAAGAGGATGTACATGGGGATTTGGTACTTGTGGAAGAAGTCGGTGGGGCTAATGTCGGACGGTCTGGTGAAGCCGGCGTCGGCTAAGGTGGTGGAGGTGGAGGTGTCCTGGGGGGTTGTTAGTATGGCTTGTGGGAAGAAGTGATCTCGAACAAGGAGATAGGCGGTACTTACCATGGTTGATATTGTCTTCTTGACGATCATGCGCTCAGTCTTTCTATGGGAGATTACCGATGCGGTGCGCTTCCCGTGAGTGTTCACCTTTCCCGGAACACGTTGAAGGAAAAAGAACCACCGACATGAAGACTGACAGGAAAAGATCTGTTCAAGAAATGAACAGGAATCGAAAATCAAATATCACTGCATCACTTCGACTGCACCCAATACCATATGGTTAACAATATGTCTGATGAGAAAACATCGAGATTCTGCTTGCTATTGTTCATCACCATCCTCAAATCTTGGCACAAATGGGGAAGAACCAACCAACGCTGGGAAATGAGCAATGCCTCCCGGTGAAGGCAGGTGGGAAAGTTCGGATGACAGAAGCTAGAACCCTCATGGCACACTTTGGCCCGCTCGACCACGTCACTGGTATTATACCCCTTCCGACCCTTGTGTCATCCTCCGATCTCCGGCCCGCCGCGGACGGGAGTCAGTGTCACGTCCTATTGTTCCAGACTACCGGTACCCAGACAGGTACCTACCCACTTGACCATATCAAAGTTGGGATTATTTGGGCTCGCCATACTCTCTCTCAGTCGGATGGGCCATATCTCTGCGTGTGCGTCAACGACACCGTTCAATGTGTCGTGTCGAATGATACCCTTCATCGTCATCACCAATGGCAGCTAGCCCTCCTCCCCAATCCCGTCCCACTGCCTGCCTCCGCAGTCAAGTCCTCATCATCATGATACTCACACGGTAATTCATCCTCGGCCTTAGCCCTCGCACGTCGCTCATCACGACGCCTTTTCCACTCTTCACACCTATCGCAATCACACGCCTCTCGCCCTTCGTCTAGATGCGCGGGTGACCCTTCCCAGATACCCCAGGTTACTCGTTCGCCGCCGCCGTCGAGGATGAAAATAAAGCGGAGGATGGCGCGGAAGTAATATACTGTGGTTCTGAGCACTGTCTTCGGGATGCTGCTGCTTGATACAGAGTCTTGGTCGTCGTTTACGTTGCTTGTTGTGCTGCGCATATGACTTGGGAGAAGTGGGGTTGGTGATGCCATGGTTGTGGCTGTGAAAGCTTGGAGTAAGTGTCCGATGAGAAGGGTGAGGCGCAGGTGAGTAGGTTTGCTGCAGTTCCTAGTACTGCGTCTTTCAACTGGTATCGAGAGAGATTGACCGATGAATATAGCAGATCACCATCAATCCTCAAGACATCCAGCCTGGCATTATATAGCAAACCGTCAACGCTATACAGTTTCATCTTCTTTCAACAAACTTCATTCACTCTATGAAGCATGTGCAACAATGAACTGGCTGATATGATCACTTCTGGGACAATTAGAACAGTTCCTATCGTGAGGTGTCGTAAGTGATATCTCATATAATCCAACATTGACAATGAGACTTGAGGCTCATTGTGAAAAACAGACTTTAGTTCACTCAGATTCTAACGGTTGACGGTAAAACAGATGCGATTATCACTCGAAAGTTGGCGTAACCAGCGAATGACTGAGGTGTTGATCGAACTTCAACGACCCTTGGGGTGGCTGCCTTGGTTGGGGTATGGCTTCATTTCGCTTGTCATCGACAGAACCGGTTACACTCAACAAGTCAACTACTTCGCCAAGAGAAGTTCATAGCCATGAAATTCAGCTACGACTCGCCGTTTACCATTTAAGTCGGGCTGAGTCGAGTTATGGCATGAGTGGTGTAAGTCATAGTGTGCTAACAGCACTTTGCGGCAAACAAGTGAACGACTGTTAGCACAGTGACAACCCTGCAATGATCCTTTGCCGAAGGACGGTTGAGGAGGATTATCATTCCATCTCAGAACGAGACCTGGACGATGACAAACACGTCCCGAGAATCAGTTTCAACGAATCTCTCATTCGGCTTATCCTCAGGTGACGATACTGATAAGATGGCGCGGAAAAAGACTGTACGCCTACATCGTCCCGAGTTGTCAACCACCCAACGTTCCAAACATCAGGGAAAATACCATCCCAAACACTCTTCATCTCTCCAGTCATGTTTATCTGCTCCGATTTCTGGGCCACACGCGAGTATGGCAACTATCTCCATCAACTGTCATCCGGACCCACCGACTTGAGACCGGGAGAGTTGCGAGTCCGCTCGTCTCAAGTTACTGCCCCTACTATGATGACTGACTCGTGACAGTAGCAACTGATACAAAGGCATGTACTCGAACAAGAAGTTGACCCATACAAGCTGACACCGTTGAAACTTGAAGGAGTGACTATTCTCAAGGTTCACTTGTCTTGACCTCCCCAAAATCAGCACCTCAGTTCTCCCTGAATCCAACGAGGTCCTTGCCACATTCTAGACCATCGCCCCCTTTTTCGCATCTGCCCTACCTTGGCACATTTTCACAGCAGCAGCATCTATCAAGGGTAGACTGGAAAGACATGCCACAGGATGGACAAGAAACGATAACGAATGTTCTGCCCATCATAGTCTGCATACGTACAGTTTCACCTTCGGAAGCCTCAAGCCCCTGAACTCCTTCTTTCCGGCTTCAAGGTGCAGTATTTAGACTCTGTCTGGACCCTCAAGATACGTTTCCTTTTTCTCTCACAGAACAGCTCTCCATCCAGTGTGATCCAGCACTCCTCTCTCTCTCTCTTTCCTTTCTTCGCAGCAGGCTGCGCCCCCCAATCCCATCTTTATCTAGTTTCAAGTGTTTTGTTTTTGCCCAAGTCTCTTGCTTTTTCTTCTTCCTTTGATATACGATACCCTCATTTTCACGACTGTCATTTCTCATCATTTTCATCATCATGCATTTCTCTACTACATTGCCGCTGGCGGCTTTCGTTGCTTTCGCCAACGCTCATGGAGTGATTCTGGCCGCTCAGGGAGAGTCTGGTTCGCCACCATCTGTTGGGTTCCAAGGTATGCACAGTCACTTCCTCCTTCTTAGAAGCACATATGTCTAACACCTATCCAGTCAACCCCGAAATCGCCCGCAACTGCACCACCATCAACCCCTGCCAGCTGGACTCGACCATCATCCGCGACGAGGAGATCAAGGCGAACCTGGTCAACAACTGCGGGCGCACGCAGCTGGCCGGCAACATCGACGTTGCCGAGAACACCGAGGCGGCGCTCGCCGAAGGGTCCGTGACCCAGGTGCGGGCGGGCAGCAAGATCACGGTGACGATTCACCAGGTCAACGCGGACGGCGCCGGTCCTTACGTGTGCGACCTGGACGAGGGGTCCAACTCGGGCATCATCAGCCAGAACCTGACCGTCACCAACAACGTCCCCGGGGCCAACGGCATCTCCCAGAACAAGATCCAGGAGTTCAACTTTACCGTGACGATGCCGGATAACTTTAAGTGCACTGGCGGTATGTCTCTCTCTTCCTCTTTTTTTTTGCAGTAGCAAACACTAACTCGTGTGTCTACACAACAGCCTCAACAGGCGACATCTGCACCGTCCGCTGCCGAAACAACGCCGTCGCCGGGCCATTCGGCGGCTGCTTCGCCGTGCAGCAGGTCGACACGGAGCCGACCGTCAACACGCCCGACTCGATCACCACGGCCAAGACCATCGAGCAGATGGAGGAAGAGCGCCGCATCAACCTGGCCACGCTGCAGTCGGCCATGGAAGCGAACCGAAAGGCCGGTAGCGACGAGGCCGCCCAGAACGCCGCCGCCGTCAGCGCCATCCTTGCTGCCGGGTTCGTGAGCAAGGCTGCGCCTCAGCTCACGCCTAGTGTTGTGCTTGGTGGTGGTGGAGGCGCTGTTGCTACGGGTATTGCTACTGGTGGGGATGCGGTGGCTACGGGTGTGGCTGGTGGTGTTGGTTCTGGTTCTGGTTCTGGTTCTGGTTCTGGTTCTGGTTCTGGTTCTGGTTCTGGTTCTGGTTCTGGTTCTGGTTCTGGTTCTGGTTCTGGTTCTGGCTCTGGCTCTGGCTCTGGTACTGGTACCGGCGCTGATGCCGGAACTGGATCTGGATCTGGGACCGGTAATGGCTCTGGCAATGGCCGTGGCAACAACAAGAACGCCGGAACTGGTAATGGTGCTGACACTGGTGCTGCTGCTCCTGCCGCTACTGGTCGTGCTCGCGGCGGCGGTCGCGGTGGAAAGAACAGGGGCACTGGTGGCGGTGCTCAGAATCAGAACCAGCAGTAAATGCGAAGGTGAAGGTGATTTGAAGAGACAGACATACAATACACTACAGAGTCTAGAAGTTAGAAAGCAGCAAATCAGTCTACCTACCTACCTCTATCAATGGGAACAGCGTTCAAGATGGGAGGCGCTTGCTGGAGTAGTACTGGCCTTTGAGGGGATTTAATTGGGAGGATTGACTGGACGCTAGATAGTGGTATAATATCTGCGAGCTGTAACCGGTATTGACTTTTTGAAAAACCTGAAGACTGAATGTGTTTTGATATAGAACATTGGATGCAAAGAAGAGCGACCTCGAGTGTCTGTCTGGGTGGTCCGGCACCGTCCGGCCTGTGGTTCTCCACAATTGCCCGAATTAGTGGAGCACAACCCGGAGATGGTGGGGCTTGTCGGAGTTCGAACCCCGGCCCCCGGACAATCATGACACTTCCAAAATTCCACTCACAGAACTCTGGCCCAGACCTCGAAAAAACATGCTATGAGGCTTGGCTGACCCAGGGTATTCCAAATGAACTGTCAATGTGTCAATAGTTTTTAAGCTCTTTGTCATGTTCATCTTACCATGGCTAGCACACGTGCGGATGCAACCCAGCCAATGGATGAGCCCTTTGGAGATTAAACCGCAGTCTCGGTAGATTAAAACCCGTACCCAACTTCGGTATTTGCTTCATCTGCACTGCTGCACTGCTGCACCGTTGTGCGGCCATCATGCACGACCGGATCACACTGATCATATAAGCATTTGTGATCTTACGACCCCGCTTCCTGGAATGCTGGTTAACGGCAAGAAGGGGACGGAAGGAAGCGAAGGGACTGTTGGGTGGTTCAGATGGGGAAATGCCGTTTCGGTGAACACAAGCAGGAGCTTTGGGCTTTTGTTCCTTCCTCCCCTTTTATCGGTTGAACTGATCAGAAAGAGCGAGCAAAAGAGGAAATGGGGCAGTTGCCCTCCGAGACGAAACAGGACCAATAATGCAGGTAGGGCAAGAACAACCGGTTATCGGCAGTTTTATTGGTTCTGTTCCAGCTTCCTACGGCTCACAATGGCTTGCAACGGGAATGACGAATGGCTTACAGTCCTGGAAAGTCGAAACAGGAAAGTAGCGACGGCCGCCCGCCCGTTGGACCTTCCCTTTCGACTCAGTGTCGGAGTGTCAGATAAGTAAGCACCTTCCTTCCCAATTCGCGTCGAGTTTCCAACCACTGCACTGTTCGAATCGGTTCCCAACTGCAGCCCCCAAACACTCCTCGCTTGCCGGTTAAAGTCGCCGAGGCCATGACCACGGGACGCCAACGTCCAGATGTGCTTCGGGTGAATTCATTTCGAGAACCAGATGACGAGATCCTTGGATCACATGTTCCGGATTTCTTTGTCAATGGACATACCATTGGATTGCCGTCGACGGGAGTTGAACAAGGTTTGGGAGTGACTACTTGTATGAGAAACATGGAGTGAAAGGGGAGAGGGTTTGATGAAGACACCCTCAGATTTCTGAAAAGTTTGCGGGGAATTGGTTGGTGGAGGATTTGATGAACGGTCTGAAGGACATGGTAAAAGATACATAAGGGAATGATGATCCATTCCTACATGAGATTCTGAGCTCGTGTAGTTCACAGTGATCAACAACCCTCAAGGCCTCAACTGGCATCATCCGGGCCCTACCATAAGAAAAGCCAGCGGCTGGTCCTTTGATGCATTTTGTGCATCATCACCGTCCCCAAGTCACCAACACCTCAATCCAGTTACCACAACCACAGGCGAACAACCATGCATCCACCACAGAGCTCCCTTGTGCCAACCCTCCTATCCCTCTCCATCCTCCTCACATCCTCCCTCGCCGCCCCCATGCCGGTCCCAGGTGAAGCCTCCTCACCCGACGTCACAAAACTCTTCAACGGCCTGGGTCACATCTTTGTCCTCAACAGCACCTCCTACGCCAGCGCTTCCCTAGCCGACAGCATCGGCTGTTTGTCGTCTGACGGCTTCGTCACAGCATCCGACTGCGCAGTCTTCAGCACCGTTACCACCTACCCGAAGACCATTTCCTCCAAAGTAGGAGGCTGCAGCTTCGGAAACCAGGACATGCCGACGAATGACGACAGCAGGTATGGAGGCAGGCAGCATGCTTGGAGCTGTAATGAAGATGCAAAGATAGTGCCGGAGGGGGAGAGGTATTATACTATTGTGAGTTTCCTTTTTCTTTCTTCTTTCGAACATGGGAAAAAGGCAGGAGGTTAACGATGATGGTGACGGACAGAACGGCTTCAAACACCCCTTCATCTGCAACGGTAATCTCAACTGCTACTACGACATTCCGCGAGCACCGTCTAGGAAGGATGGGAAAGACAAGGTGTTTGTTTGGCAGTTTGCGTGGGGCAGCGAGCAGATGGGGATAACGCCGGGGCATTTGCAGGTTTTGTGGGTGTGGGTGCCGCTTGGGGAGAAGGACGGGGATGGGAGTTCTGTGAAGCCTTTTTGAGCTGTGAATAAGTATGTAGGTTCTGGGTATAGGAATGCAGGAGTTTGGACCGAGACGACGGATTTGTATGAATATCGTAATTATTACTTTGATGCTGATCGTTACAGCAGTCGCTATGTCCAGTCTGTCTACATACTGCTTTCATGCTAACTACTCATTACCAGAACAAGTTTTTGGTGTTGCCTTTTGTTCCACAGTACTACTGTGTGTGGCCATTCCATAGCCAGATGCCCCTTTTATTCAAAATTCTAGTCCGGCACTCTCCTCCCATTTTCCATTTCCCTCACGGGGTATCATCATATTAGCTCCTTTCACCCTTATATCCAATTGTTCATCCTAGGCTCGCGCCATTCATCTTATTACCTCCTCTCCCTATCCGCCCTCCTCTTCCCACTCCCCATCCGCTCCAACAGCCCCAAATCCCACCACCCCTCCACCATCATTCCCCAAACCGTTTTTCTCCTCTTTGGCGGCTGCGGCTGCTGCGCCGGGGATGGTCCATCAACAGGAGTTCCCAATGCCACACTATCCATCCCCGCACTATTCACGATATGCGCAAATTGAGAAGGCGAGCTAGGGTGAACAACGATGGGAGGCGGGACCTCCTTCCTTTTGCAACCCCTGCGAGCCATGAATGACCCCAAGCCGCGGAGACTGTATGGCGAGAGCGGGGATCGTTGTTGTCGTTGCTGCTGCTGCTGTTGCGCGGCGTGCCGTCTGTAATATTCCTCCGGTGACACGTTTTCTGTCGGGGAATAGACAGATGGGGAAATGATGGGAAACTCGGTGGTGATGGTGAGTGGTGGATGGAGGGTAGCTTTTCCGGCTCCCACTCGGCCATGTTTGTGATGGGTATTATAGGTAGAGGTATTACCGTGGGTAGCGGCAGGGACGGTAAGAGTGAGGTTGCTGGTACTGGTGCTGCGGAATGCTGGGTCGGCGACCTGCAAAGGCAAGGCCTCAGGAGCACGGGACATGATGGGCGAGATGCTATCTGTGATGGCCAGCTCTTGGGTGGCGTCGATGGGCGAGCCGGGGATCGTGGGCATGATGCCTAGTCCGACACGGCCGCCGTTGCAGCAGTGACGGACGGGAGGTGGGGGCGCTAGACCACCACCGCCGCCGCCGCTGATGCGGAGTTGGCCTTCGGGGCTGGCTCCTCGGCTGAGGGTAGAGGAGGACTCGACAGAGTCAACGCTAGACCTGGAGCCAGAGAGGCTACGTCGGTTTTGGGGCAACCCAGCCCGAGCGCGGATAGTAGGTACCGGAACGTCTTGAGGGTCACTGTCATCGTATAGCTGTTGATTGTTGCTGTTACTGCGGTGATGAACGCCGCGGGTGATACGCATGGGCGCCAACGGGGGAGGAGGGAACTGTGGTTGAGGAGCAGTTGTTTGAGAGTCTTTGTGGCCGTAAAGGGACACGTCCGACTCCGACTCCGACTTGTACAAGTAGTAGTTCTTCTCGCGAATCCCCCAGCCGGCGCCCGCGCGCCCCTAACCCTCAATGTCCTTCCTGCTTACGACCGTCGTCGTCGTCTCACCCCTGACGCGGCGCCAGAGGCCGACGCAGACAATGCTGCTGAAGGCGAAGAGGACGCAAAGGGCGATGGAGAGACCCCAGATGGCCTTGGTCTCATAGCAAGTGGGCTGGTCGATGTGGACAAAGGTGAAGTAAAGGCCATCATCGGTTGTTTGTTGGGACTTGACTGAGAAGGAAACGGAAGTCCAGAAGTTGTTGGCGTTGGGACCGGTAGGCATCTGAGCGCACTGAAGCTGAGAAAGAGGCTTGCCAAGCAGGGAAGCGACAACGATGAAAGCGATGAGTAGCAGACCATCGAGAATGCCACTTAGGAGGTATGGGAGCATGACATCATAGTAAAGGATGTACGAGATGACCACATAGATGACTGCAATAACGGCCTACTACTCGTTAGTACTTGTTAAAGAGGAGGGTCGAAGTAATGTTCAACATACCACTACCAGAGTCCCAAGAAGCTCCGAGGGAGATCCAAGTGACTTTGTTGAGAACTCATCGACGAAGTGCGCGCACAAGCCGATGACAGCAATCAGACCAGCGAACTGCAACGCCCTCATGACCGAAAAGGTCCATCCCAAAGCGCCCAGTCGGGGAGCCCCACAGCTCCTGCTAGCTGGATGAGGGTTGAAGTCTGTGATGATTTCCAGTGACGGTCGCTTCTTGTGTGCTGTCCTGAGAGGGAAATGAGGCTTGACTGGGATTGGTGCCGTCGGAGGAGGCGGGAACTTTGTGTTGACCGTAGGCAACATCTTGTGAATTTTGTGGAGGTGATTTCGATGATGATGATGAAGAACCGTTTCTCGTTAGACAGTAGAAATTCTTAGAAAAAATGTCGTCGACAGATCAACTGTTGACAATTATGTTGTTTCGTTTCTGGCGTTTGTTTCTTGGTGATTTGATATTTCGTCGTCGTCACAAGGAAGATGATGAATCCAGACCGTCGATATTCCTCTAGAATGCCGAGATGTAACCAGGAACCCAAGAAACCCCAAAAGGAAATAGTAAGAGAGATAAGATGGAAAGACCCAGACCCAATGACAAAAAGAAAAAAGGAAAATGACACAAGGAAAGGATGTGACTTGAGAAGAGTTTTGAAGTTGTTGTAGTATGGAAGAAGACCAACTAAGGTCGACTTCAAGACGGCCATTCCATCTTATGTATTCGAGATACACAAAGCAAGACACCAGGTTACCAACCTCGTGTATGTTCTAGACAATGCGATTGAAGTTTCACCATCCATGTTTATTCCCGCTCCCGCATCGGCCATGCTCATCATCGTATTCGACAGCTCTAACCATCAACCCGGCTACCTACTCGAAACAAGCGCGGCTAGTGCTGATCGACAACTTGATAGGTTCGCTGCCCTGGATGCCAATTGCCATGGTAGACATGGGTATGGGTATGGATGATGAATCGGAGAATTGATTGAGAACAAGAGTCAGAAGAGCGAGCGTGGGATGTTGTGTGGAAAACTCTTTCCAGCCTCTTTTGTTTTGGCATTGTCGTTCGTCGTCGTTGCACGCGGTTGTTGCTATTTTGAAATTGCGACGACGACGACGACGACACTGACGACGGGAGCTAGTGATGGTCGGTGGAGTCACTCTGTCAAAATGTCAAGGTTAGCCGGACTCAGCAAGCGCTCGTGCAACCAATAAGAAGGCCAGCCGCAGGTGCTTTAACCCAGAGAGAGTGGATCCGTACACGGCTCAACATGGGTTAAAAGCCGGGTAGCTGCTTGGCTTCTGTTAAAGTTACACGCCAACACCCACAGCGGACACTAACAGCTGCTAACCCCCGCCGTTTAACCCTCCCGTTACAAGCGCCTACAATCGCCTGCATCAGCCAATCGATCTGTCCCAAATCTCTTCTCCCGCGACACAACCTTGGAATTCAACTTCTTTGCTTTTTGACTGGGAAGTGTCCCAAACCACCAGTGCCACCGAAACATGCGACAACGTCCAGGAACCATTCCACAACATCCACACGCATTTTCACAATTTCCCCCATCCATTGGCTCTCGAACAAGCAGAGCCGCGACAACACAAGATTGAATAAGCGGAATGAATACGGATAACGACTTACTTCTATGCGCCCGCCATGGTTCATGGTTCATGCCCACGACAGTTCCCGCTGTTTCATTCTGCGGTCGCCTCGTCGCTGGCCATCACCCAGTCCGCCAGGGCAGCCAGGGCAAGTTGATGCGACACCATCCATTCATCTCGACATGACATGCACGAACGAACCTTGGATCTTTCGATTTGGCGCTGCGATGGAACTTGACCACCCAGAGCATCCAAGAAAAGTCAGGATGAGAGAAGAAGCTCAATATTCAATTCCCATATGTACAAGATTGATGTCCGTCCCCTAGTCGGCTCAGCTATGTCACACCACCCTTTGCGTCCGATTCCTCAATCTTTCAAAATCGTTGCTCAGACCATCAGGATCAAACAGACAAGTGTTGCAGGCCCAGAGGTCAATGAAGAAGGGAAGTAATTGGAAAACAGTGAGACAAGATCCGCATTAACCAGTACCAAAATCAAAAACCCAACACAAACACCAGCACACCCCAATGGCCTATATACACCCTTTGGCCCTGTTCGTTCACCTTTCCATCCCTTGATCCGACCCAGGAAAAGCAGTAACCAAAAGCAAATCGACTATATACGCGTTCAAGGAAAGCACAAAAAAAGGAAACTGTACAAATCATCCACAGCAAGCCTCGTGGGGCCGCTCTCCGTCCCAGTCCTTGACCTGGCTTCTCGATATGTACAAAGTCAGCCAGCTCATTCACTCCCGTCAGCACGAGCACCTCACTCTACCACTCCACCTTCACCTCTCTCGCCTTGACACCGCTCCTCAAACCAGAGTCATCCTTGGGGAACGGCGCGTTATCAGGGAAGTACGCCCTCCAAGCATTGCAGTTATCATTAAACGCCTTCTTGTCCGCCGGGCTGATGCCGTTCTTGAGGTCCTGCGCCCTCTCCAGGAACTGGTTCGACAGACCGCCCGACACGTGCCAGGCAATGTGGCAGTGCATCAGCCAAGCACCGGGGTTGTCGGTGCGGAAGGCAATGAGGAGCCAGCCCTTGGCGGGAAGCATGGCGACGTCGCGACGGGTCGGGTTGTTACCCTTCAAGCGGGGGATGTCCACGGCCGGGTCGAATACGTAGCGGGTCTGGCTGATGGCGGCCACGTCGGGCGACCGGCCGAGGATGAGGAAGTCGTGACCGTGCAAGTGGATGGGGTGCGGCAAGCTGAAGCCACCGTCGGGGTCGTTCTCGATCAGCCAGTACTTCCACTGGTTGACCCCGTCGATGTGGACAATGTTGTCCGACTCCGAGTAGCTGGTATTGCCCGTCATCACGTACTCCAACACGGGCTTGTTCCAGTTCACGTTGATGGCCGATCCGTTGACCCGCCACGTGAACCCGTCGAGCGTGATGGGGATCTTGTTGCCCGTGTTGAGCGCGATGCTGTTGGTGTTCATGCTGCGCTGGAGGACTGGCGTCAGGTCCACGAGGTCCAGGCACTGGTGGTCGGGAGGGGCAACGCCCTTGTTGGTAGGCAGTGTGTTCGGCGCACCCTGATACCGGAAGATGGCCGCCGGTGCTGGGTTGTTGGAATTACCGCACAGGTTGGCGCCGCCAAACGTCACGTTGAACCAGTAGTTCCCGACCGCCTGGTTGGCATCGATGATGACGTCGTAGCGCTGGCCGACACCGAGCATCAAGCTGTCCACCTTCTTTGGCTGAACGGGAACGAGATCCGCCGCGATGATGGTCATGGAGTGGTTCACTAGTGATAGCTGGAAGTGGTTCTCGACCGAGGTATTGATAAGCCTCAAGCGATGCTTCTTGCCCTTGGTGAGTGACACAGTCGCATACTGTCCCGCCCCGGTAGTCGGGTGCTTGGCGAAGCCGTTGAAGAGCACGTTGTCGCTGAACGGAGGGCCTTGACTCTGTGTCTTGTGCGCGATCCGGTCCGCCGTCTCGTAGTAGTAGTCCATGAGCGGGAAAGGACCAAGGTCGACATCGTAGTTGGCCGACGCCGGTCCGTTGATAACGAGGGACCCAACAATGCCGTTGCCGTACTGCGCCGAGAAATGCGAGTGGTACCACGATGTTCCGTACTGCGTGGCCCGGAACCGGTACACTTTCCTGCCGCCGTTGGGTGGGATCGGGCACTCCGTCACGCCGTTGGCACCGTCGTGAATGTTGGTGTTGCGCTGGTGCATGCCGTGCCAGTGGATCGAGGTGCCGTTAGACTTCAACCTGTTGATCACCGTGATCTCAAGGTAGTCACCCCAGTCGGCCTGAAGAGTAGGGCCAATGATCTTGTTGTTGACCATCATGACCTTGTCCTTCCTGACACCATCTGGTCCAGTCCAGTTGTCAGTCTCGGTGAGGGTGAGGGTGTACTAGGTGAGTGTCAGTTACTTTCGTTCTGTGTTTTGTTCCTCTTCTGGAGTCATCACTTACCCGTCTGGTGTTGCCGGTGTTAGGAGTTCCGAGCTCATAGTCTGTGTTGATGTCGAACCCCCGAGTCCAACACTGCCTGTTGTTTGGGGAGTTGCAACTGCCACCTCCGCCGCCTCCAAAGCCTTCGGCCACAAAGTCCTGTCTCTTATAAACAGGAGTGAGAAGATTTCTCTCAGTCCCAGGCGCGGGGACACCGAGGACAAGTGAAGGGGCAAGAAGGCCCGCAACGAGGGCGGCGATGCCGATGAACTTCATGGTGACAACGAAGGACCCTCAGGTTGAAAGTAAAGAAAGAAAGTGATGAAGAGCGGGTGTCGATGTGAATGATGGGATGTGGAAAAGATATATATCCAAAACAGAAAGGTATGTGAAAGTGGTTTCGGCCAAACCGTTGGGCCTGGACTTTTGAGATGATGATCTGATATGAGGATGAAGAACGAATCGAAAGGCCCGAAAAGAGGAGAGATCATCAATTACTTTATACAAGTTGGACAAGCAGATGAGTAGCACCCCTCTTGCCCTTGCATGTTGGGAGTGAGTGTGGTGGTGGAGTGTCCAAAGAGTTCTGTTGGCCATCGAATGGCGATGTGGATGGCGGCTTACACCTCGTGCCTCGTGGGAGTACTAGACTTGGTTCCCCTTCGTATCGAAGAGGCTGAGCTGGCTTGCCTGGACTTTTCCTTTCCGAACTTGGAGCTGATATTGGATGGCTCGATGTCTGTTTGGATGGTTCCTGGCAGCTTGTTGCTGTGCTTTGCTGTGCTTGGTGCTGTGCTCACGCAACCGCCTGGCATACGCCTCTCGGCTACTTCGCCGTTTCCCATCTCATCTTCGGGATGTTGGGAGCTGGGGATGGAGTGTGGCCTTCGCTGGTGATTCACACTTGCCCACTTGCCGAGGCCACCGTGAGCGCCGCCATGAGACGATGAGACTCACGATATCACGTCCCTGTTCCTGGATTGTGGATGGCTTCACAAGCGGCACGGCTCGGATGCGAGGACTTCCACGCGCCATTGTCTTGGTATTGAAGAGACTGCTGACTGGCATTTGACACTCAGGGAACGTCCTCGACGGCATCAAACTCCAACGGCAGTTGTTTTACTTTGCACACTGTCGAAACCTCGACTTCAGGGACTCGGAGTGATGGAGGGTCAAGCGTGAGAAAACCGGAAGTAATGGTGTGCAAGAACGACGCTGGGCTCTGACACTTGCAGAGGATATTGGATAACATTGCCATTATGGACGGGAAAGAAGGCTGCTGATGTCGTCGGCACGTTGGCTTGAAGCCAGCATGTCGAGGGGAAGCAAGAAAGCGAAGAGAAGCGAGAGAGAGAGAACGCTCCCGTCGTCCGATATTCTCGTCCTGAGGTCCAACGACGACGAAGGATTTCGGGAGAGAAAAGACACTTACCCCAGGCCTCACGGTGCCACCGACGAGACAGCCCCACCAAAGAGCTGTGAACCCCGGCCATAGATCCCAAAGGAGATATATCGCTGCGTGAGAAAAGGAAAAGAGAAGCACTTGAAGTGTCGTGGTACCATCACTAGTTCCCACAACCAAGTAGGTTCCCTATTCGACTGGCTGGGCATCGAGACCTCGAGCTCTAGCTACCTCGGTACCTGGCCGAGGAACCCGAGAAGAGCCCACGCCGACTCGGTTCACGGTGGCGGGTGAAGAGGTTCGGCTCGCTTCGCGCGCTCCGTATCTCAATCGCGCATGAAGGAAGGGTGAGATAGTTGGGCTGAGACCTCTGGCTGGACGTCAAGCTTCGAAGAATAGGTACAGCTAGGTAAGATGTGTGTAAGGCGTGGCGCCACAGCCGACTTCTTACTTTCAATAGTCGTGTGTAGGGTAAGAGCGGAAGGCAGCGCGGCGTTGCCCAACGGGAATGACGAAGGCCAGTCAAAAATGAGCGAGATAGCTATGCGTGTGAGAGAGAGGAAATTACTGACTAACCGAATGCCTCGATGATAGGTGCTATCGCTTCAGACCGGAAGAAAGATCGAGAGGTGTGGCAGTAAGAGCAGAACAGACAGATCACGCTGCACGGAGAAGTATTGGCTTGGCCTAGCCTGACCATGATGGTATCAGCATGGTATGTTTTGATGTTCTGGAAGTGGAGGGTCCTTTCACTTGGGTACAGAACGTGAGTGTTGTGGGTGTTGGGAAGAGGGAAAAGAAAACAACATATCAGGTGAGAGAACTTCCAAGGGCCAATCCCGAGAAAGGAGACGACCACTAACAATGACGATGCAAGAGAGAATACCCAGGGCTTCGGTGTATGTACATGTAAGCATGGCATTGCATACATAGAGGTACTGTCGGGATGCCTGTCTGCATTCCTAACCATGGTCCAATAGTGACAGCATTGACAGTGTCTGAAGTGAAGAGATGGATGGACCCAGTGTACGCATTGAAGCTAAGCGCTTTGCTATTCGAGAATTGGGCAAACGCATCTGCGCCTTGGGGTTACCGATAAATGATGGTTACTGAAAGAAGAGTACCGAAAAGCGGCGTGGAATATGTTTGAGGTAAAAATGGGAGGGCTTTCATTTTCCTGTGCCTTTTCCGTTCCTTGGCAGGGGAAAAGATGAAGGGAACATGTAAGTGGGAAACTGAAGCTGTCAATCTGTTGCACAAAGCCCTCGCGACTTCCCCAGAAAAGAAACACTAGGTAAGCAGCATAACACTGCGCCTTCCGATCTCAACACTCTTCCTTCCTCAAGGCATTCACTAACACTCATTTTTCTTCTATGACGGAAGGAACAGGGAAATTGGATGGCAAGTTCGGCGGGTATCGGCATGGACGGGCGCTGGCAGCTGACAGTTTCTCTTTCTTCTTTTTCCCAGAGCTCGAGCTTCGAAAAAGCCAAGCTCGGAATAATCCTTCTGTCAAACACGAGCCATACGACAACAAATTTCCTTTTTCACTTGTCTTCTTTTTCGTTACCTGATTTGTACCTCTCCGTCTCGCTATGGCAGCTCCTGATTGGTTGGAAGCCAGGGGCGCGGGGATGGGGAGCAGGGGGGTTCAAGCTGACAGCAGCAGACAACCACAACACCACGGCACAACAGCGAAAACCGGTTGGTTCCGAACCGGTGGCAGCCCAAGACTCATTCTGCTGACTGTTTCCCTTTAGGTACAGTATCCAAGTCTCTTTTCCATCTCAATCGTCCTGTGATCGGCTTGGCGGTAGCACCAGTACACTTCCCATCTGTACTGAGCCCCTCCCAGTTGACCGGTCGGTCGGATTTATCTCGCCGTAAGACAAGAAGCACAGTAAGGCCGAGGCGGGAAGATGATGAAGGAGACCCGGCTCCATGTTTGGACCAACGCATTTACTGCGGAGGCTCAGACAAGAACCAGATCGGGTCAGACAAGGTGAGAATGGCATGGCTGGTCAAGACCGAGCGAGTCAATGACTTTGTTTTCCTGACCTGGGAGGTGAGATTCCACGTGCAGTTGGTGCTAGACAGAAAAACAACAGTGCAAGTAAGCTCAATCATCGCCATCTAAAGCGTATTCCAATATACCGATGATTCCAGCACTGGTACCCGTGCCACGCCGCCCACTTCCCCATAAGTGGGTGCTCACCAGTGCAACGGCCACACCAGTAAAAGGGCCACCAGGGTTAAAGGTGTGAATATCTTCAAAACGACCAGATATTGGAACCTTCATTACGCATCACAATAATAAATTGAGACCAAAAAAACTTATCCGCGCGGTCAACACATCGTACTTTTCTTGCCGAGCCCTTTTTTGCTCGCTTTTTTAAAGTGTTGTCAAAAGTCGTATTTTGGACCGAATTCTAAGGCCAAAAACGCACCTCTAACCCTGGCGTGGCCCTTCTACTAGTGTGGCCGTTGCACTGGTGAGCACCCACTTATGGGGAAGTGGGCGGCGTGGCACGGGTAGTAGCCAGCCAAAAAACAGCCAAGCAAACCCTTCCACTTACACATGCAGTTGCGCCATCTGCAAAGAGGACAAATGACAATTGCAGCTCACTATCGAACCCTTGGCTTGTCTTGGTCCAGGTCTGAGTGAGGCGCCGATAGTGTAGAGCTAAAGTGCACTTCAGCTTTCCTTCCAATGAACCGCACAGACTGTACTGTGACAGTAGGAAATTTGGATTCTGCCCTACCGGTATTTGAGTTCAGGTATGTTTTTCTCTCTCTTTCGTCTTTCCAATATTGCTTTTAATATGGCTTCTTCCGCTCATACCTGACGCTTGACCTCTCGCTAAAAAGCTGCTGGGACGGTTATGTATTGGGTCGGTTGCGGTTGGGAGAGAGCTTGGCGTGGAGGTCACGGTGCTGTTTGAATGGACGTCTTCTTCTGTCTCGACCGCACTCTCTAGGGCATGCTTTACGAGATGTGCCCTCCTCAACCCCATTGAGCTAACAACAACTGACAGAGACCATATCCTGACTGGTGTTGTCGACGCACCCAGCATTTCCAAGATATCAGCTTGGGCTTCAACCGACCCTACAGCTTGGACTGACATTGCAGCATGCATCTCATCCAGAATCTCGATCACGGCAATCTTTTCTTCAATGGGAATCACCAGCAAGCCCTACGGGCTTCGACGCGCCGAGTCGTCGAACAAAAGCCAAGATGAGTTAGCCTTCTTGCGCCCTTGCGGCCTTGCCTGCCGTACCCGCCACATGGGTATCCTAAACGGGACTTCGCTGGCAACCTCGAGCTAGTTCGGGCGCCCAGTTCTCGACGGAGGCCGGAGTGCAGTCCGTAAGGAAGCAGGCCTGGACTTCCACCTTATCCAACAGTCCAGTGATATTTGCCAACCATGCAGCAACATATACTGCACTGCACTGCACTACGCTGCAGCAAGTGCAGTTCTAGACAGGAGCTGTAAACTGCGGGCAAGAAAGCTGTTGGATCGCTTCTCCAACGTCTGCAGATACGATTCTCATTATTCTCACGATACTGGTCACCGGTGAGTCCCTCCCCGCGTCGAGGCCCCATCAGCTCAAATATAGCTGCTCTGAATATCATGTGGCGCGCAGAGCATTTCCGAACTCAGCCCGTGGGTCGACAACCGTCAGACTCAGACTTGAGGAGGCTCTTGAACGGGGCGAGCTATGCCCAACACCACTGCACCACCGACCAGTGGGGTGTCAAAGTGATCAGGTCGGTGGTTTGAGGGGTCTTGCAAATATGTACATTTCCTGCAGTGGTGTATCTATTGCATATGTGGTATACACCGAGCTGGCTGTCCCTCATTTGCTAGGATGCGCGGGTGACAGCTATTGATCTTCGTTGTGGCTGGACCAGGGGGTTACACCTTCCGGTGCCGGAGATGACAGCCAACAACGGGTTGGTGCTTTATCGCAAAGCGCATGGCAAAAAGGCATGTTGCTTCTTTCCACATTCTCGTCCCACACAGTTGTGTTACCTACTGTCGCTGACGCTGAAATTAAAGGGTCACAATCCCAACCATGGCCGAAGGAAACTCAAAGATGTGTTGGATACTGGACCCGAACATCGAAGCCCGGTGAGAATGACGACCTTCGACGGTCTCATTATTGCCATAAGTTCAGCATCTTCTAGGGCCTGGGTTACCTTGATACGACTGCACTAGAACCCGAATGCTTGGGCTACAACGCGGCACTCGTTTTAGTGAGTTCCATCGTCCCAGGCTTTCACATTAGCGCAGTGGTCACCTACAGTGATCTTCTCCTTACTCACTGCAGTCGTATCATACCGTCTCATGCGACCTCATTTTCAATTCTCAAAGGTCGAGACACTCACGAACGCTTCGAGATTGATGCCGCAGTCAACCTGGATGGTCGTCTTTAACGAAACTGAAAACCATAAAGCATCCATTCACAACTGTGTCAAGCTTGGACGACTCTAACCAAGAGTGTGAACGCCAGGTCAATGACGAGGGTCAGGTAAGGTAACATTTTACATAAGATTGGCTAGCTTCACCTGACAGCTCGGTTTACAGATGTTAGGGATGCACACTCGATTCGTTCTTTCGGTCCCGAGCCGCGTCCAGCTATCTATTTTTAACGAAAATCCATTGGCCTGGTACGTCTTCCCTTGCACTCGAGCTCTTGAAGAGACGCCTTGCCTGCCCAGTGTAGCGCCCAATGAAGTGGCATATCAACCTCATTGTTGGTGACACGACATGTTTACCTCTGCACACTTGTTGACTTGGCAAGGCAGTGACTTCATTGGTACTGACTAACTGAATTGGAGATTTATCAGGCATATGTTCTGGTCTTCTGGATCAGATCATGAACCGATCCAGCCATTTGTTTACCTTGGACCCGGGATTGGACTGACTGAAAATCACTTCCTAGAAAGCTTCAAGGGGCAGACCACACGTCCATTCGTATCTCTGGGACTCTGGGCTCGATCGTCACTGTGCAGCAGATTCTGATCTTGAGCTCATGTAAGATGCAAGTGTCGTCGATGGGTCTTGGCCATTATCATATCTCGAGTGGGTGAGCTCAGGATCAGGCGGCAATTCGAGTCTCGATTATCTTGAACTGCCAGGTGAGTCCCGGTTTGTGCACTTCACTGTCTACTTGTCATCAGTATTTCGTTTCTTACTTCATTCTGACAACAAGACATCGGATTCCTTCTTCTTCCCGCGTGGAGGTGTCGTATTGACACGCTAGTAACTCTCCGAGCCTCCTCCAGGTGAGCGTCGGTGGGTAGTAGTGGGCTAGTGCAATGCGTAGAATATTGCGACTGTAACATCTCGGCAGACCCGGAAGACAGGGGGTTTTGGCGAGGAATGGCATCGTTGCCTCACTAAATCTCAGCTGTTTTCGCAGGGTCTTCTTGTCACTTGCGCAGGTGACGAACGAAGTTGCAACCCACTCACCGAGAGTCGAAATGCCCGAAAGGCCCCGGACACGGACCCGAACGGGAGATGCACAGGAAGCATATTCCGGACTCGCCAAAGGTCTAACGATGTCACCTCGTACTGGCTGGTGTGGTACACTATCAGCACATAAGTCAGAGAGTGTGCGGAATGGTTCGGTGCGCAACCTTGGTGTCTCTCATCTTTTGTTCAACTTTCCGCTTTCTTACTTGCCTCTACTGACTGAATGACAGTTCTATTTATCTTGGTCTCCAGTTTCCGCTACTTTGCTCGGCTTATGGTCATAATGAACGGCACAACTTGCTGTGTTTTGACGCTCTTGGTCAGCTCAAATCCGGGAAGGGCCTCCCACCTTACGGTCCTGTTGTCATATCTCACTGCAGCCCAGACATGTGGATAAAAACTATGGGGTAGTGGGAGGATGCCTTGTACGAGATCGTAAAAGTCTCCATTACTGCAATCCAACAACCTGGCAGAGATTGTCCCGTGTCGTTGACCCGTTGGAATAAAGTCCTGGTTCTATTGCTGATGTGAGCCCAGGATCAGGGCAAACCAGGCTGGTGGTATTGAAGGTAAGAACATTGCCTCCTGTTGTGACACTCGATAGCACTCGGGTTTAACGACAAACTGCGGTCAACCTAGCAGGCCGTACCCGCTCGGCTTCGGCCCGTATCATCAGTTATGGATTGATAAGATGTCTGGTTCCGGCTTTGTGGCTGAATACTTCAAGTGACGTTCAAAGTCTGGTTGAGGCGGCGGTGATATCGTGTGGGCGTACTGACTATAGAATCCAGGCAGATACTATAACAGCCAGCGCAAGGCTCTCTCCCCAAATATGGCCCCAAAAGGGACTCAATTCCAATCGATACTTCAACTGTTGGGGCTCTCTTTACTCTTCGGTGTTTGCAGCGCCGCAAACTACTTCCACGCGTAAGTAGTTAAGGGCCCCGGCTGTTGCCGCGATTCAATGACGCACACAGCGCCTCAACACACAGCACAATCCATCGATCGATATGAGCGACAGTGTACCAAAGTTCTGACAGACATGGCCCTGGGCGGTGCTGTCAGATCTTGGATGCCTCCCTATTGGACCATGGCCCCTTGTCGGCTCTCAAAATGTCTGATGACACGAGCTGCTGCGCCGGAAACATACTTCTTTCCCTAGCCCATGTTACTTCGGACGAGGCTTCCACTTTCTTTCACAGCCGCGGTCACGGGTAGAGAATGTCCACCGTACCAGCCTTCCATCGTCCCGGCGTCTCGGTGTGTCCGCTGATGATCACGAGGGCTGATCAAAAATAAGAACTATACCGCGACAGGATGCCAAGGTGGGCTTCCAGAGACCAGGAAATATTATTGCCTAGCTTACGACTACGTGAAGCTTCCAACGACCCTTCGACTGCTTGGGTGATGCCGTGCATGCCGTCCATATTTGTTCCTTTCTTACCAAAAACTGGTAGAAAGTAAGCATCACTTGCTTGAGGATATCTTCTAGAAACTTCAGGTCATCAGGGGTATTTCTTCGGCGTTGTCGCACACTTAGCCTGGTTATCTCCGCTGACCCTGGCACAACTTATCCTAGCTCTTGCTTCGTAACCAGAGACAAGGCAGTCGGAAAGCGGGACTTGCGGCAGATTACAATGAAGCTGTCTTGAAGACGTCTCTTTGTTATCAGGTGGCTCCAGTCGAGCCCGAGGCTATGGCTCGAACAGCTCGTCATGTGTGACCATGTGCCGCGAAAGCTCCATTCTCAAAACATACCTCTACTCCCAATGTCAGCATCAAGTATTGGAATCGTGACGCATCCTACGTTTGATGTTGCACTATCCCTCTTGATGACCACCAACTGGTCTGAGAATCACTAAATGGGAGAGTATAGGGACCTTATTGCATGAGGTACGATTCTCTTCAGAAACAGGCGAGATAAAAATCTCTACTTTACTAATAGCTCCTAGCACGCTAAAAAGTGCGGTTAAGAACGTTAGTGTTTTTGCAGGGAGGCCCCATACTGGACCACGTAAGCACTAACAGACTGTTATCGCACGGACGAAAACTGCACTTTTCATCCGCAAAAAAATTGTTAGGCCTAGCCAAAAACTCTGCACCTTTTGTTAGTGCTCCTACGCAGACGTTCCAGATAGGAGCACGCAGCCAGATAGGAGCACGCAGCCTGTTTAGCCAAGGGAAGGGGAGGGGCCGTATGGTCCCTCTCCGAACACTAGTGCAACAAAAAAAGAGATAAAAAGATTTGCTCGACCGCACGTAGGCGGAATCGAACTCACCGCTGCTACTAGGACAGTGGCCAGAGTCTGTGCAGATGTGTCGACACATCCTGACCACTAGGCCTGTGCCTGCCCCGCGGTGTTGGTTGGTGGTTGAACCTTCCCAACGCAGACCTTAAATACCGGATGTAGAGGTTTCTAGCTGCAGAAGCGTTTCCTCTGATACCAACAAAGATGAAAGGTCAAAGCCCTTCCCACTGACCATTCCTATCACAGAACTCTTGGTCGCAACTCCTCCGAGCTCGTTCGGAAAAGAACAAAGCCGCGACCTTCTTCTGTCTTCAGCTCTCGAAAATAGTTATCATGACATGACACAAGAAAATGTCACCGGGATCTGTACCTTTGGTAATCAGCTAAACTGTTGTATAACCTCATCAGCATCTCACATGCCTAATGCCATCACCGGTCAGAATTGTCATTTAAGCTTGTGGTCGCTTTCCACCACTGAACATGTTGATACAACTCGAGTATTACCGCTCCATCGTAACTTCCGAGCTTATGTGTCACCTAGGTAAGCTTTTGTCCTTCCCACTCTAATCTCTGGGGTCCTGCCGTGGGGAAGCATATGGTCGTTTATTAAACACTATCTCGTAGCCGACGTCTTTTATCGTGATTGCCGAAAATTTGAACAAGACGAAGAGAAGTCACGCCTGACTCTGGTGACTGGGACAACGCTGGGAAGGTACCTACAATGTACACACTTCTTTGCACTGACGACCTCACTTGCCTGTCTTGACGCAGGTACCTTCCAATCCTCATTAGCTCCGAATAGTCACACAACCTTGAACCCTTCTCCGGGGCAGGCTCGAATCCGATACTTGCACCTTCCACGGAACGTGTGCCTGTGGACAGCCACCATAGCGCGCACACGGTATCTGTAAAAATCATCCCCCGTATGGTCTTACGGCCGTTCGATTCTTTTACTAGCAAGGGTTAGTTTTCATTAGTTAAAACTATGCACCGTATGCTCTTCAGAACGAAATTGTTAAATCCGGTATAATAGTATTCAGCACAGTGCATCGTATTTATAAAAATTCTAGTTTAAGTGTAAAAATCGTAATTAGGATAATATTCTATAAATAAAATTTCGTATATATAAATTCCATATCGTACTAGCCACACTTTAATTACCTAAGAAGCTTCCTTCCAAGAAATACGACTTCTAATTATTATTACTTTTTATTACTAATTTTATTTCTATTGAGAAGCTATTTTCAATATTATATTATAGTAAAAATAATCTTTAAATTAACGTATTTTATATTATAGTTTATTTTGCCAAATAATTTATTAAATAAATAAGGTTAATTATTTTATAACCTAATTATAGCCGTAAAATTACCTTCGACCTCAAATATTTCTCTTCAAAATTAATTATAACTATAAAAGGATCCGTAATTCTAAATATCTTTCTTTAGAATTAATTATATTAAAATATAGGGGTAGGGTAGAAATAGGATGCGGGAAACGCTAGAGGTAAGTAATATATATTAATGCCCCTATATAAGAAATATCCACTTTTTTATAATTATTATTTCGATATAAATTTGCTTTAATATAATATAAATATAAATTTATATTTATAAAGTATTAAATTAAATATATAAAATACAACGCGATTATTTTTTATAAAATAATAGGAAATAATCCTTTAATATCGCTAAAAGTACCGCGGTAATATTTATATCGGTAATAAAATAAAAATATTAAAACTTTACCAAATTATTATTATAATGAAATATTTATAAAAATAAAAAATAGCGCAATAAATAAAAATATTTAGGAAAAACCAATTTATCCGTTTAAATCTATTACCCCCTAATATAGAAATATAGCCCTAGATTATATCCGTTAATTGTATAAATATACCTCTGGGTAGTAATCGGGGCCTAAAATTTAATTATAATTATAGAAATAAATATTTATTATCCTCTTATCGATATTTTAAAGCTCAAAATCTATTTTATAATTTATTTATATATTAAAAAACTATTAGTCCTACTCCTAAGTATTTATTTTTAACTTTATAAATTTAAATAGCTATTTAGTACCCTAAATCTTTTTATCGAATTTAAAAATAAATCGAAATCCTATAATAATATTTATCCTATATTAGAATTAAATTATACCATATTATTCGTTAATACGTATAGTACGTCTATATTAAATAATTTGGGCTTAAGACTATTTATTTTTAAATATATCGCTTTATATATTACGGAATTTAATAATTTTCGATATAAATCCCTTAACGAAAGTTGTTTCGAATTTTATACCTAGGAATCCTTCTAGTATTTCCTTCGCGCGCTTAGAATTATTAAATTTCAATACTTAAATAATTTTATAATTAAAGCCTAAATTTATATACTTAATTATTATATCGATATAATTTTAATAGTATTTATCGAATATTTTTTATAAGTAATTAACGTTAAGGCGGTTTATCCTCCGCTTTGTTTTTTCAAGCTTAATAAAATAAATATAAATTATATTATTTCGAATAGTTTAATATCGTAAGGTTTTAAAGTATTTAAATTCTTCCTAGAGTAAATAATTAATTTCGAACTTATTAATATATATCTTATAATTAAAATCTTTAAATTCGTTTATACAAAGAATATGGTCCTCCTTTTTATTATTATTATTAGTATTTAAATTAAGAAATTAAAAGTTATTATTATTATCGTTGGATTTATTAAGTTCGATATTTAGGAATTTAACTTTAATTTACTTTTTAATTTATTTTTTAATCGGCTTCTTTTTCCACTCTTTATTATTAAATTCGAAGCTTATTACGGCTTTATATAAAACCGAAAGGCTAATTACAATATATTTATTATTATCGTTTTACTTAAAACTAATAATTATAATAATAATAATAATTTTTTTAATAGTAAATATAAATATTAATATTATATTTCTATTACCGCGGCCCCGAATTTTATTATTAAATAGGTTATTAATATTCTAATCCCGACTATTATTTTTAATATTAATAAGCGTTATAATTATTATAATAAATATCGTAGGTTTGGGTTCGGGCTATTCGGTTTTAATATTTATAATTTCGAATTCGGTATTAAATAATTTATTTTTAATAATTATAAAAATAGATAAATTAAAAGCGACGAATATATTTAGCGAAAATGTTTTATTTTAAAAAATATTTTCTATTCTACTTTTAAAATTAATATAAGTATAAAAAAATAGAAATTAATACGTATTTTTACTTTATTTTATTATTATAATATTATTTTTAAATACGTCAATATTTTTACGTTTCTTATTATTTTTATCAATAGGTTTATTAAATATCGACGAAGATTCGGGAAATTAAATCGTAAAATAAAGCTTCGCTTTAATCGTTAATTTCAATTTAATTAGTTTAAATTTTTAGCCGTCGGGCAATTCGATATTATAGAAGAATATATATAATAGCCAAATTATTTTAGGGTATACTTTTTTCTATTTTTCCTATATATTCATTATTTTTATATCCCCGAATTTAGCCTCTAATATATTTAGAAACTTTATAAATAATCCGACGATTTAATAAATTTATAGCCCGTTTTCGATAAGGACGGAGGGATTATCTTCGTTATATATTTTATTCTATTTATATTATATAAATAAAAAAACCTAAAACGAGCGATTAAAAGTTCTAGCGTTCGGTTATTTTAATTTATTAAAATCTTTAGGATTTTTAGGATCTTTAAACTTTTTAAACTTTTTAGGAGCCGGGGTAGCCTTTTAGGCTAATATAGTCTTTTTAGCCGGGGTAATTTTCTTAGCCGGGGTAACCTTCTTAAATAATATATTATATTCAATAGCTATTAAAATAATTTATTAATTTATATTAAATAATAATGAAAATTTATAGAAGGGAATATAATTTACCGTATAGAAAATTTGAAATATATAATTAATAATTTATTAAAAATAGTATTATAAGCGTATTAATTTCTAGAAAGTATAATATTAATAGCGCGAAGTAAAGCGAAATATAATTTCAATATAAATTTATTATATCGGTTATTAATTATCGTACTAAGCGAAAGATATCGAATACTAAAAGTAATAAAAATTAAAATAAATACGTAGAAAACGAAAACTAAAGCCCGCATAATCCCTAATTCGATTTAACCTTTAGATAAATAACGTTATTATTATTATTAAATTAAATAGGGAATTAAAATTGAAATTAAATAGGAGTAGAAATTAGAGAGTTAACGAACGCGAATAAGGAAATTAATAATTATAAAACGATAATAAAATTAATATAAACCCTACTTAATAAGTCGTCCTTATATAGGGTATAATTTTACTCCTTTAGCTTCCTTAATTTATATCCTATTTAATCGACCGGCTTTCGTCCCGTATCTTTAAGTTAAACCTATTTATTACGGTTTAAAATTCCCGCTCTTATTAAAATTAATCCCGCCCCGAATATTTAACCTAATTTTTATATACGATATTATATTATTATCTCTATAATTATATAAATAAGGTATTTTATTTTATTTAATAAATAATATATAACTATTTATAATTATATTATTAATTTAAACGATTATTAATATTCGGTATTTTTATGTTTATATTTTAATTAACTAATATTTTATAACCTATTATATTTATTTATATTTATCGAATATTTATATTAAAATTTTATAATTATAAATATATTAAATCCTCCCTTATTAACGACCGACGAAATATATACTCTTTTATAAATTTTATAATTATTAAAAGATTTTAATTAATATTAAATAATAATAAGTAAAACGAAATATAGTATTTAAATAGGCCTTAATTAGTATAGGTAGGTCTAATAAAAATATTATTTATAGTAATTATAATAGGTTTAATAGAAATACCGCTTATAATATAATTTTCGTTATTAAAATCCCCCGGAATATATATATCCGGATTATCGTCGATAGGTATTTAAACCTTACGGGGCTTTTTAATATATTTACGTATTACTTTATATACTTTAATTACGTAAGTTATATTAGGCTTAAATTCTTAAAAATTATTCTATAGGGTTATAACCTTCTATTTATTAATTAACCATTCCTTAATTAAAGTATTTTTATCGCCTACGGGATAATCGAAGCCTATATTCTCCTATTTAATATATTTCTTAATATAAAACGCTAAATTAATAAAAAGTATTAAATTCTATGATTTATTAGTATATTAACATTTTATAATTATTATATATTATTTACTACAATACTATATATAAATCTCTAGCGAATAATTCAGAATATCAATATATTTATAGTAGAAGTCGAAGATTTTAATAAAAATATTATAATTATACTCCGATTTAATCTCCTTTTACACTAATTTAATATTTAAAATAAATTAGACTATATAATTCCTTTATATTAAATCTTTAATAAATTTCTAAATTTATTAGCCCGAAAATTTATAATTAAAATTAAAAAAAATATTTACTATTATTTTCTTAATAGCCCGATAGCGCTAATTTTATATATTACTAATAATACGCTTATATAAATATTTTTCAAAAAATACTTTTTACAATCCCTTTACGTCCTTAGAATTTTAATCGGCTAATTTCTCCGCGGCGTCTTCTCGTAATATTTAAAAAAAGGCGACCCGAATTTAAAATTCGCTTTCTTTTATACGGCTTTAAATGGTATTATTTATATCCAGAAGAAAATAACGAATATATTTCCTCTTTCAACCCGAATTATCGAAATTAATATTAATATTAAACGAATTAAAAATATTATTTAAAATTTATTATAAATTCGAAAGTTAAAAGCAAATAAAAATTAATAATTTTACCCGAAAACTTACTATTAATTATTATAAAATTTTTTTAGTAATTAAATTAATAAATAAAATACTTAATATTATATCCCTATAATTATTAATAACGATTATACGGGTCGCGGACGTAAATATAACCCCGATTTTACTATTATTATTCTTATTATTACTATTCCTACTATTAAGCGAATTTAAAATTAAAATTAATTAATTTTAAATCGCCGGGATAATTATTCCGTTTAATATTATTATAATATTTTTATTACATTTAAAAGGGGTCGGTCGGTAAATAATAATTATAAATAAAATATAGTAAAAATTTTAACGTTTTCTATTTAGGGCGTTAATTTACGAAATAGTAATAAAGGCTATAAAGCGAAAAAAGTAGCGGAAAAAATCGAAGGGAAAAATTTATTTAAAGAGTAAGCGAAATTCTACTGTTGAAGAGGGAGCCTTATAACCTTCGCAGGCTAATTCGGTATGACGAAAGATATCGAAGGCAAAGGCTTGAGGATAAATAACGAGGGCAATTTGGTTATTATCCTTAGGATGGAAAAAGAGGGCGGTATTGTAGGAAACCGAAGGCATGAGTGGTACGGTTGTGTAGAGGAGGATGAGACGGTCACAATGGTATGCTTTGTGTGTGTGTAGGACTTGAATTGGTAAAGATATTGATGAGTGTCTAAGGGTAAAGAAAAATCCTTCTTTCCTTCGAGGAAGCCCCATTCTTATACTTTTTAAAAATCCGATTTAATAGCCGGATCCGTCGAATCTCGACGATTCCGAAAACGTTATATTCGTTTCCGTACGACTATAAATGGCCGAGTTACGAGCCGTTAAAAGGAAAAGGTCCGTTAACGTCGTTTTCTTTTATTCCCGGATTTCTTTTATTTACTTAATTCTTTTAACCTTTAAACCTCGGCCTTTTTGGGCCTCGGCTTCTAGACCTAAGCTACTTTAGGCTACCCTAGGCCTTTCTAGGCCTTTAGACTTCGGTAGAGTAAAGAAGAGTTCGATAAGCCACTTTAAGGTTGGCTACCCTCGTATACCCTATATATATAATATATAATATATAATATAATCCTGTAAATTTATATATAAATATAATATTATTATATAATATATATATTAAGACTAATACTCCTCCGTAAATTAGTTACGGTAGTAATTAGGTTATAAATATATATTATTCTATAATATATATATTAAGAGAAAAAATTAAACTCTTATAAGGTAAAAATTAAATATTAATTTTTTAATATTTATAAAACCTTTATTATTATTTATATATATATTTTTTATATATATAGTATATAGGGTAAAAATTTAAATATTATAAACATTTATAAAAACCCGTTTATTATTATAATTACTAATTTTTTATATAATTATAATTTCTTAATAGGAAAATCTTATTTATAATTTATAAAATAAAAAACCTATAAATAATATAATATTCTTAATATTATTTTATAATATATTAATGTATTATATTATTTTATTATTCTATTATTTATAATATAATAAAATATTTTATAATAAAAATTTTTCAATACCTATTTTATTCCGCCATTCTGATAAATATTTATTATCCATTGGCTTCGTTAAATTATCCGCTAATTGTTCTTTAGTAGGGATATATATTATTTTTGCCTTATTATTATTTATAGCTTCCCTTATAAAATAATACCTTATATCGATATACTTAGACCGTTTATGAAATTCTGGATTATTAGCCAATTTTAAAGCAGCCATATTATCTTCGAATATAGGGGGTATAATTTCTGGAATATTTATTATATTAATTAATTTATTAATATATTTTAAAGAAGAATTTAAATATAATAATTCTTTAATAGCTTCCGTTAAAGCAATATATTCAGTTTTATAGGTAGATAAGGCCACCGTTTTTTGAAGCCCACTATTCTAAGAAATTATATTATTTCCTAGGGTAAATATATATCCTATTGTAAATCTTCTAAAATTTAAACAATTAGCGTAATCGCTATTATAATAACCTTTTAATATAAGATTATTATTATTTTTATTTTTATTTTTATAGGTTATTCCTAAATTTGGGTATTTATTTAAATAACTAAATATTTGATTAACGGCTTTAAAATGGTCTTTATTAGGGTTATTAGTATATTTAGCGCAGTATTGTATTGGGAAGGCTAAATTTGGTTTTGATTTTAAAGCTAGGTATAATAAAGAACCTATATATTGTTAATATAATTTTATTTCTTCTTTAGAAGCTTGACTTTTATTTTTAACTAATTTTATTTTAGTTAAAGGTATTAATATTGGATTAATATCCATTTTATTATATTTTTCTAGCATTTTTCTAATATATTTATATTGGTGCATATAGATATAATTATATTTATTATTATTATTATAATTAATAATATTATGATTATTATTATAATTAATATTTTTATTATTATTATTATAATTAATATTATTATTATTATAATTATTATCCTTTTTATTATTAATAGTATTATTATTAATAATATTATTATTATTATTATTATCATTAATATTTCTTTTAATAATAATTTCTATTCCTAAAAATATATTAACTTCCCCAAGGTATTGAAGTTTAATACTTTTAATTGCTTTTTCTATTATATTATCTATAATAGATTTTTCTGGGCCTATTATTATAAGGTTATTAACGTGATAGAGTATAATAATATTTAATTTATTATTAATAAATGCACCGTTATCGAAAGGAAAAATTTCGAATTCTAGGGCCTTTAAAACCTTAGTTAAATATTTATACCAAAGCCTAAAGCTTTATTTTAAATTATATAAGGCCTTTTTTAATTTATAGACCTTATTTTTTAGTAAATTATTATAATAACTAGTCGGGGGTATAACGTATATATCTTCATCGATATAAGCGTAAACGAATGCATTTTTTATATCGTATTATAATAATTCCTAATTATTAATTATTCCTATAATAAAGAATATTCTATAGGTTTCTGGCCGGCAAACGGTAGAAAAGGTTTCTAGAAAATCTAGACCTTCTATTTGGTTAAAACCTTGCATTACCCATCGACTTTTAAATTTATATTCTTTCTTTAAAGAATTATTATTTATAATATTATTATTAGTATTAATATTATTATTATTATTATTATTATTTTTAATAATATTATTATTATTATTATTATTATTATTATAATAATTATTTTCTTTATTATTAGAATTATTATTATTATTCTGGTTATTATTATTAATAGGTTTTAATTTATAAACCTATCGACCGCTTAAGGCTTTTCTATTCTTAGGGAGATTTACTAATTCCCAAGTATTTTGTCTTTCTAATTCTTCTACTTCTATTTTTATAGATTTTATCCACTTTTGGTTATAAGGACTAGAAATAGCCTATTTATATATAGAAGGTTCTTCAATATTATTAAGATTTTTAATAATATTTAATATAGAGTTTTCTATATAATTTATCGATTTAAATTATTAATAATATTCTCTATTTTTCCTTAATAATAATACGCGTATATTATTCGATAAATTATTATTATTTGGAAAGTAATTACTAGAATCAATAATTCTAAGGGATCTTCTTAGACCTTAATTATTAATATTATAATTATAGTTATTTATAATATTATTATTATTATTATTATTTTTATTATTTATATTATTATTTTTATTATTTTTAATAATAAAATCTTCGAATTCAGACTCAAATTCTTCTGAATTATTATTATAATTATTATTATAATTATTATTATTATAATTATTATTATTATTTAAAAATAAATCTTCTAAATTTTTAATAATATTATTTTCAATATTATTTAAGGTGGATTTATATAAGGTATTATTATTATTATTAATATAATAAATACCTTCTAATATTTTTAAATCTCGAACCCAGAAAGCCTTTCTTTTCTAGAAATTATATATTTTATAATTATTATTATTATTTTCCCCGAAGCCTACTAATATGGCCCTTTCGGCTTAGGGTCCTAATTTCGAGATATTAGGTCCTTTTAATTTATAAAAAACGGTTGAACCGAATATTCTAATATTATCAATATTAGGTTTTTCATTATATTTTAATTCGTAAGGGGTTTTATACCCTATAGAACTATAGGGGGTTTTATTATATAAATATATAACCGTTTCTAAGGCTTCTCTTTATAAATATAACGGTAATTTAGCGTTTATTAATAAAGATTTAACCTTTTCTAATAAGGTTCTATTAATCCTTTCTAGGAAACCGTTTTATTTTTTAATATAAGGAGCATTTAATTAATAAATAATTCCTTTATTATTAAATAAAGTTTTTATTCTTTTATTAATATATTCCATTCTATTATCTAATTAGAATATTTTTATTCTTTTATTATTAATATTTTCATTTTTAGTAATAAAATTATTAATAAATTCGAATACTTCTTCTTTATCCTTTAATAAAGATATTTCTAAATAACGAGTAGCCTTATCTATAAAGGTTATAAAATATTTATAATTATTATACGTTTTATTAATAAATGGACTATATAGATCACTATTAATTTTATCTATATAATTATTATATTTTATATTAATAATATTTTTATTAATATTTTTATTCTTTTTATTCGTTATTTTAGCTTAGTAGCAAATAGGGCAGTCTTTTTCTAAATTATTATTATATTTATAAGAAGAAATCGTATTTTTAAGAATATTACGAATATTATCATTACCGCAGTGAGCAAACCGCTAATATAGTATATTTAAATCTATCGATTTATTATTATTAATATTAATATTATCTTTATTAATATTATTTTCATTAATATTATTTTTATTAATATTATTTTTATTAATATTTTTATTAATATTATTATTATTAATATTTTTATTAATATTCTTATTATTATTCGTATTTTTAATATTATTTAATTTCTTCTTATTTCTTATTATATTAATACTTATAGTATTAATATCACCAATATATAACCGTTTTTTAGGTTTTAAAATTTCAACTAGTAAAAAATATAAGCCATTTATTTACTCGCCAATATTTATAGTATTTAAACCGTTTCTTAAATAAATATTATATTTATTAATTATATTATAATAAATACCTTCTAAGGCAAAATTACTTATAATATTTATACCTAATTCTAATATATAATAATAATTTTTTAGAAACATTCTTTTATTAGAATCTTTAAAATATATAAATATATTTCTAATACCTAATATAGACCGTTTAATAGCCTTTCCCCAAGAAACTATTTTATTCGTTTCTTTAAAAGTATAGAAAAAATCCTTATTAGAAATAACGTAGATTACTAATTTAGAATCGATAATAAAATTATTTTTATAATTATTTTTATTATTTTTATTAAACGAAGTAGAATAATATAATTTAAGAAGGTTATTAAATAACCGTTTTATTCCCAATCCTAAAATTTTATTATAATTAACTTCTAATTTAATATAAGGATTTTCAATATTATTATTTTTAATAATATTTTTAATATTATTATTTTTAATAATATTTTTAATATTATTATTTTTAATAATATTGAGGGTATTAGGGGTAGTTATATTTACTATTTTAATATCTTCGAAGACTATATTGTCTTCTTTATCGGAATCGAAAATTTTAAAAATTCTAGAAGAATTATTCGAATTATTATTCGAATTATTATTCGAATTATTATTATTCGAATTATTATTAAATTTTTCTAATATAGAAAAATCTATATAATCTTCTTCTTCTTCCAACAATTTTAAGGGAGTATTCTTAATAAGAATATTAATATTTTCTTCCCTTTCTTTCTTTCCTAAATTTTCTAGCCTTATTTTCCAATACTTTAGAGCTTTTTCTAGGTATAAAAAAATATATTCTATATACTTATAGCCAAGCTTTTTATAATAAGTACAATAAATAGCCTTTTTAACTACTTTCCAAAGTTTCTTTCCTTTATAAAGTTTAGAATTCTAGAAAGGTATTTTATTAGAATTTTTATTAGAATTTTTAATAAATTTATTATTAAAATTCTTATTAAAATTCTTATTTTTAGAATTATTCTTATTATTATTAATAAAAAGAATATTATTCTAATTTAAATCCTTTTTTTTTAATTTATCTATAATAAATAAAGAAATAATTTTAAGGGTATAAGCCTTAGAATCCTTTCTAAGGTCCTAAATTATAGAAGAAACGAAGCCTTCGTAACCATCCCCTAAATTGAATAAAATCCAGGAAATTACTACCTAATTAAATAATTCTATTTCCTTAAATTTTAATTCATTTATAATAGCCTTAATTTTATTAAAGTAGGATTCTATATTTTTAAAAAAATTAGGAATAGTCTCAAAAAATTCCTTTATAATAAGGAATTCGGAAGTAAATCTTTAAAGACTATATAAATCCTTTAAAATATTCCAGGCTTTAAAAACTGAAGTTTCGTATTAAATATAAAGAAGGGGGCCGTCTTCTATAATTAATTATAATTTGGCCAACGCCTCTTAATCGTTTTTAAGGCCTTCTTCTTAGAATTTATCCCAATTTTCTATAAGAGTAAAATAAGCTTTAGCTCTTATAGTTTAGAGGGTATAATTTTAGGTTCCCTTTAATTTAGGGAATTTAATTTTAAAACCACTGGCCATTTTTATTATATATAATAATATATATATAAATATATATATATATTTTTTATTATATATTTATATTATATATTTTAAGAATAAAATTCTTTATAAATATAATATATAGCTCAAATATATATATATTATATAATTATAATATATATATATAATATATTATTATTTTAATAATATATATTTATTATTTTCAATAATGAAAATAATAATAAAAATTCTTCTTAAAGAATTTTAATTATATATATAATTTATATATATAATTTATATAATTATTTTTAATAATTATATATATCGATATTATAATCGATAATTATTTTCTTTTAATAAAAATAATTTTTAGAAAATTCTTAAAGAATTTCTTAACCTTTATATAATATAAATATTTAATAAATATTTAAATATATAAATCTGGTTTTTTCTTTTTCTTATTTATATAAGAAAATATATATATATATTTTTAATAAATATATATATAACCAACGTTTTTTCACAATAAAAAAATCCTTATTTATTAAAATAAATAAATATAGAAAAATAAAAGTATTTTTCAAAAGGGTTTTTATTTCTATATAAAAAATTTCTATATAAAGCTATATAACCTTCTAATTAAGTGGAAATAATTTAAAGACTAATTCCTATTATCTCTAGCCGTTTAAAAAGGAATAAAGGGATTTAAAAAGCCCTCTAACTAATTCGGAATTTAATTCCATTCCTTAGAATAAATATTTTAAATATCTTTCCTTTCTCTCTCTTTCTCTTTCGTTAAAAAGAATTCTAAGGTAGAGGAATTTCTCGAAATAGAATTAGAAAATATTTCCAAGGGAATCTTCTTCATTAACAAGAATTTCGAAGAAATATTCTTCCTTAAAGAAAAAATTATAATAAATATCTTCTAAAAATCGGAAACGATCTTTATTAAATAGATTTAAACTAATAATTAATTCTATTTTAATAATAAAAATCTAATATTTATATTCCTTAATATTAAGAGGGAATTCCTTTTCGAAAAGGTAATAAAAGACTTTCTTCCCGTTATTAATAAACGGGGGAAATTAAAAATAATAATATTCTTAATAAATCGGTTCGTTATTAAGAAGGTTTATTGAAATAAATTTAGGCTTATAACCTATTAAAGAAGGAACCTTATAACCTTTATAAATTAATTCGGTATAATGAAAGATATCGAAGGTAAAAGCTTAAAAATAAATAACGAAGGCAATTTAATTATTATCCTTAAAATAGAAAAAGAGGGCAGTATTATAGGAAACCGAAGGTATAAATAATATAATTATATAAAGGAGGATAAAACGGTTATAATAATATACTTTATATATATATAGGATTTAAATTAGTAAAAATATTAATAAATATTTAAGGGTGAAGAAAAATCCTTCTTTCCTTCGAGGAAGCCCCATTCTTATACTTTTTAAAAATCCGATTTAATAGCCGGATCCGTCGAATCTCGACGATTCCGAAAACGTTATATTCGTTTCCGTACGACTATAAATGGCCGAGTTACGAGCCGTTAAAAGGAAAAGGTCCGTTAACGTCGTTTTCTTTTATTCCCGGATTTCTTTTATTTACTTAATTCTTTTAACCTTTAAACCTCGGCCTTTTTGGGCCTCGGCTTCTAGACCTAAGCTACTTTAGGCTACCCTAGGCCTTTCTAGGCCTTTAGACTTCGGTAGAGTAAAGAAGAGTTCGATAAGCCACTTTAAGGTTGGCTACCCTCGTATACCCTATATATATAATATATAATATATAATATAATCTTGTAAATCTATATATAAATATAATATTATTATATAATATATATATTAAGACTAATACTCCTCCGTAAATTAGTTACGGTAGTAATTAGGTTATAAATATATATTATTCTATAATATATATATTAAGAGAAAAAATTAAACTCTTATAAGGTAAAAATTAAATATTAATTTTTTAATATTTATAAAACCTTTATTATTATTTATATATATATTTTTATATATATAGTATATAGGGTAAAAATTTAAATATTATAAACATTTATAAAAACCCGTTTATTATTATAATTACTAATTTTTTATATAATTATAATTTCTTAATAGGAAAATCTTATTTATAATTTATAAAATAAAAAACCTATAAATAATATAATATTCTTAATATTATTTTATAATATATTAATGTATTATATTATTTTATTATTCTATTATTTATAATATAATAAAATATTTTATAATAAAAATTTTTCAATACTTATTTTATTCCGCCATTTTGATAAATATTTATTATCTATTGGCTTCGTTAAATTATCCGCTAATTGTTCTTTAGTAGGGATATATATTATTTTTGCCTTATTATTATTTATAGCTTCCCTTATAAAATAATACCTTATATCGATATATTTAGACCGTTTATGAAATTCTGGATTATTAGCCAATTTTAAAGCAGCCATATTATCTTCGAATATAGGGGGTATAATTTCTGGAATATTTATTATATTAATTAATTTATTAATATATTTTAAAGAAGAATTTAAATATAATAATTCTTTAATAGCTTCCGTTAAAGCAATATATTCAATTTCATAGGTAGATAAGGCTACCGTTTTTTGAAGCCCACTATTCTAAGAAATTATATTATTTCCTAGGGTAAATATATATCCTATTGTAAATCTTCTAAAATTTAAACAATTAGCGTAATCGCTATTATAATAACCTTTTAATATAAGATTATTATTATTTTTATTTTTATTTTTATAGGTTATTCCTAAATTTGGGTATTTATTTAAATAACTAAATATTTGATTAACGGCTTTAAAATGGTCTTTATTAGGGTTACTAGTATATTTAGCGTAGTATTGTATTGGGAAGGCTAAATCTGGCTTTGATTTTAAAGCTAGGTATAATAAAGAATCTATATATTGTTAATATAATTTTATTTCTTCTTTAGAAGCTTGACTTTTATTTTTAACTAATTTTATTTTAGTTAAAGGTATTAATATTGGATTAATATCCGTTTTATTATATTTTTCTAGTATTTTTCTAATATATTTATATTGGTGCATATAGATATAATTATATTTATTATTATTATTATAATTAATAATATTATGATTATTATTATAATTAATATTTTCATTATTATTATTATAATTAATATTATTATTATTATAATTATTATCCTTTTTATTATTAATAGTATTATTATTAATAATATTATTATTATTATTATTATTATTAATATTTCTTTTAATAATAATTTCTATTCCTAAAAATATATTAACTTCCCCAAGGTATTGAAGTTTAATACTTTTAATTGCTTTTTCTATTATATTATCTATAATAGATTTTTCTGGGCCTATTATTATAAGGTTATTAACGTGATAGAGTATAATAATATTTAATTTATTATTAATAAATGCACCGTTATCGAAAGGAAAAATTTCGAATTCTAGGGCCTTTAAAACCTTAGTTAAATATTTATACCAAAGCCTAAAGCTTTATTTTAAATTATATAAGGCCTTTTTTAATTTATAGACCTTATTTTTTAGTAAATTATTATAATAATTAGTCGGGGGTATAACGTATATATCTTCATCGATATAAGCGTAAACGAATGCATTTTTTATATCGTATTATAATAATTCCTAATTATTAATTATTCCTATAATAAAGAATATTCTATAGGTTTCTGGCCGGTAAACGGTAGAAAAGGTTTCTAGAAAATCTAGACCTTCTATTTGGTTAAAACCTTGCATTACCCATCGACTTTTAAATTTATATTCTTTCTTTAAAGAATTATTATTTATAATATTATTATTAGTATTAATATTATTATTATTATTATTATTATTTTTAATAATATTATTATTATTATTATTATTATTATTATAATAATTATTTTCTTTATTATTAGAATTATTATTATTATTTTGGTTATTATTATTAATAGGTTTTAATTTATAAACCTATCGACCGCTTAAGGCTTTTCTATTCTTAGGGAGATTTACTAATTCCCAAGTATTTTGTCTTTCCAATTCTTCTACTTCTATTTTTATAGATTTTATCCACTTTTGGTTATAAGGACTAGAAATAGCCTATTTATATATAGAAGGTTCTTCAATATTATTAAGATTTTTAATAATATTTAATATAGAGTTTTCTATATAATTTATCGATTTAAATTATTAATAATATTCTCTATTTTTCCTTAATAATAATACGCGTATATTATTCGATAAATTATTATTATTTGGAAAGTAATTACTAGAATCAATAATTCTAAGGGATCTTCTTAGACCTTAATTATTAATATTATAATTATAGTTATTTATAATATTATTATTATTATTATTATTTTTATTATTTATATTATTATTTTTATTATTTTTAATAATAAAATCTTCGAATTCAGACTCAAATTCTTCTGAATTATTATTATAATTATTATTATAATTATTATTATTATAATTATTATTATTATTTAAAAATAAATCTTCTAAATTTTTAATAATATTATTTTCAATATTATTTAAGGTGGATTTATATAAGGTATTATTATTATTATTAATATAATAAATACCTTCTAATATTTTTAAATCTCGAACCCAGAAAGCCTTTCTTTTCTAGAAATTATATATTTTATAATTATTATTATTATTTTCCCCGAAGCCTACTAATATGGCCCTTTCGGCTTAGGGTCCTAATTTCGAGATATTAGGTCCTTTTAATTTATAAAAAACGGTTGAACCGAATATTCTAATATTATCAATATTAGGTTTTTCATTATATTTTAATTCGTAAGGGGTTTTATACCCTATAGAACTATAGGGGGTTTTATTATATAAATATATAACCGTTTCTAAGGCTTCTCTTTATAAATATAACGGTAATTTAGCGTTTATTAATAAAGATTTAACCTTTTCTAATAAGGTTCTATTAATCCTTTCTAGGAAACCGTTTTATTTTTTAATATAAGGAGCATTTAATTAATAAATAATTCCTTTATTATTAAATAAAGTTTTTATTCTTTTATTAATATATTCTATTCTATTATCTAATTAGAATATTTTTATTCTTTTATTATTAATATTTTCATTTTTAGTAATAAAATTATTAATAAATTCGAATACTTCTTCTTTATCCTTTAATAAAGATATTTCTAAATAACGAGTAGCCTTATCTATAAAGGTTATAAAATATTTATAATTATTATACGTTTTATTAATAAATGGACTATATAGATCACTACTAATTTTATCTATATAATTATTATATTTTATATTAATAATATTTTTATTAATATTTTTATTCTTTTTATTCGTTATTTTAGCTTAGTAGCAAATAGGGCAGTCTTTTTCTAAATTATTATTATATTTATAAGAAGAAATCGTATTTTTAAGAATATTACGAATATTATCATTACCGCAGTAAGTAAACCGCTAATATAGTATATTTAAATCTATCGATTTATTATTATTAATATTAATATTATCTTTATTAATATTATTTTCATTAATATTATTTTTATTAATATTATTTTTATTAATATTTTTATTAATATTATTATTATTAATATTTTTATTAATATTCTTATTATTATTCGTATTTTTAATATTATTTAATTTCTTCTTATTTCTTATTATATTAATACTTATAGTATTAATATCACCAATATATAACCGTTTTTTAGGTTTTAAAATTTCAACTAGTAAAAAATATAAGCCATTTATTTACTCGCCAATATTTATAGTATTTAAACCGTTTCTTAAATAAATATTATATTTATTAATTATATTATAATAAATACCTTCTAAGGCAAAATTATTTATAATATTTATACCTAATTCTAATATATAATAATAATTTTTTAGAAACATTCTTTTATTAGAATTTTTAAAATATATAAATACATTTCTAATACCTAATATAGACCGTTTAATAGCCTTTCCCCAAGAAACTATTTTATTCGTTTCTTTAAAAGTATAGAAAAAATCCTTATTAGAAATAACGTAGATTACTAATTTAAAATCGATAATAAAATTATTTTTATAATTATTTTTATTATTTTTATTAAACGAAGTAGAATAATATAATTTAAAAAGGTTATTAAATAACCGTTTTATTCCCAATCCTAAAATTTTATTATAATTAACTTCTAATTTAATATAAGGATTTTCAATATTATTATTTTTAATAATATTTTTAATATTATTATTTTTAATAATATTTTTAATATTATTATTTTTAATAATATTAGGGTATTAGGGGTAATTATATTTACTATTTTAATATCTTCGAAGACTATATTATCTTCTTTATCGGAATCGAAAATTTTAAAAATTCTAGAAGAATTATTCGAATTATTATTCGAATTATTATTCGAATTATTATTATTCGAATTATTATTAAATTTTTCTAATATAGAAAAATCTATATAATCTTCTTCTTCTTCCAACAATTTTAAGGGAGTATTCTTAATAAGAATATTAATATTTTCTTCCCTTTCTTTCTTTCCTAAATTTTCTAGCCTTATTTTCCAATACTTTAGAGCTTTTTCTAGGTATAAAAAAATATATTCTATATACTTATAGCCAAGCTTTTTATAATAAGTACAATAAATAGCCTTTTTAACTACTTTCCAAAGTTTCTTTCCTTTATAAAGTTTAGAATTCTAGAAAGGTATTTTATTAGAATTTTTATTAGAATTTTTAATAAATTTATTATTAAAATTCTTATTAAAATTCTTATTTTTAGAATTATTCTTATTATTATTAATAAAAAGAATATTATTCTAATTTAAATCCTTTTTTTTTAATTTATCTATAATAAATAAAGAAATAATTTTAAGGGTATAAGCCTTAGAATCCTTTCTAAGGTCCTAAATTATAGAAGAAACGAAGCCTTCGTAACCATCCCCTAAATTAAATAAAATCCAGGAAATTACTACCTAATTAAATAATTCTATTTCCCTAAATTTTAATTCATTTATAATAGCCTTAATTTTATTAAAGTAGGATTCTATATTTTTAAAAAAATTAGGAATAGTTTCAAAAAATTCCTTTATAATAAGGAATTCGGAAGTAAATTTTTAAAGACTATATAAATCCTTTAAAATATTCCAGGCTTTAAAAACTGAAGTTTCGTATTAAATATAAAGAAGGGGGCCGTCTTCTATAATTAATTATAATTTGGCCAACGCCTCTTAATCGTTTTTAAGGCCTTCTTCTTAGAATTTATCCCAATTTTCTATAAGAGTAAAATAAGCTTTAGCTCTTATAGCCTAGAGGGTATAATTTTAGGTTCCCTTTAATTTAGGGAATTTAATTTTAAAACCACTGGCCATTTTTATTATATATAATAATATATATATAAATATATATATATATTTTTTATTATATATTTATATTATATATTTTAAGAATAAAATTCTTTATAAATATAATATATAGCTCAAATATATATATATTATATAATTATAATATATATATATATAATATATTATTATTTTAATAATATATATTTATTATTTTCAATAATGAAAATAATAATAAAAATTCTTCTTAAAGAATTTTAATTATATATATAATTTATATATATAATTTATATAATTATTTTTAATAATTATATATATCGATATTATAATCGATAATTATTTTCTTTTAATAAAAATAATTTTTAGAAAATTCTTAAAGAATTTCTTAACCTTTATATAATATAAATATTTAATAAATATTTAAATATATAAATCTGGTTTTTTCTTTTTCTTATTTATATAAGAAAAATATATATATATATTTTTAATAAATATATATATAACCCAACGTTTTTTCACAATAAAAAAATCCTTATTTATTAAAATAAATAAATATAGAAAAATAAAAGTATTTTTCAAAAGGGTTTTTATTTTTATATAAAAAATTTCTATATAAAGCTATATAACCTTCTAACTAAGTGGAAATAATTTAAAGATTAATTCCTATTATCTCTAGCCGTTTAGAAAGGAATAAAGGGATTTAAAAAGCCCTCTAACTAATTCGGAATTTAATTCCATTCCTTAGAATAAATATTTTAAATATCTTTCCTTTCTCTCTCTTTCTCTTTCGTCAAAAAGAATTCCAAGGTAGAGGAATTTCTCGAAATAGAATTAGAAAATATTTCCAAGGGAATCTTCTTCATTAACAAGAATTTCGAAGAAATATTCTTCCTTAAAGAAAAAATTATAATAAATATCTTCCAAAAATCGGAAACGATCTTTATTAAATAGATTTAAACTAATAATTAATTCTATTTTAATAATAAAAATCTAATATTTATATTCCTTAATATTAAGAGGGAATTCCTTTTCGAAAAGGTAATAAAGGACCTTCTTCCCGTTATTAATAAACGGGGGAAACCAAAAATAATAATATTCTTAATAAATCGGTTCGTTATTAAGAAGGTTTATCGAAATAAACCTAGGCTTATAACCTATTAAAGAAGGAGCTTTATAACTTTTACAAATTAATTCGGTATAATAAAAGATATCGAAGGTAAAGGCTTAAAAATAAATAACGAAGGCAATTTAATTATTATCCTTAAAATAGAAAAAGAGGGCAGTATTATAGGAAACCGAAGGTATAAATAATATAATTATATAAAGGAGGATAAAACGGTTATAATAATATACTTTATATATATATAGGATTTAAATTAGTAAAAATATTAATAAATATCTAAGGGTGAAGAAAAATCCTTCTTTCCTTCGAGGAAGCCCCATTCTTATATTTTTTAAAAATCCGATTTAATAGCCGGATCCGTCGAATTTCGACGATTCCGAAAACGTTATATTCGTTTCCGTACGATTATAAATGGCCGAGTTACGAGCCGTTAAAAGGAAAAGGTCCGTTAACGTCGTTTTCTTTTATTCCCGGATTTCTTTTATTTACCTAGTTCTTTTAACCTTTAAACTTCGGCCTTTTTGGGCTTCGGCTTTTAGACCTAGGCTACTCTAGGTTACCCTAGGCCTTTTTAGGCCTTTAGACTTCGGTAGAGTAAAGAAGAGTTCGATAAGTTACTTTAAGGTTGGCTACCCTCGTATACCCTATATATATAATATATAGTATATAGTATAATCTTGTAAATCTATATATAAATATAATATTATTATATAATATATATATTAAGACTAATACTCCCCCGTAAATTAGTTACGGTAGTAATTAGGTTATAAATATATATTATTCTATAATATATATATTAAGAGAAAAAATTAAACTCTTATAAGGTAAAAATTAAATATTAATTTTTTAATATTTATAAAACCTTTATTATTATTTATATATATATTTTTTATATATATAGTATATAGGGTAAAAATTTAAATATTATAAATATTTATAAAAACCCGTTTATTATTATAATTATTAATTTTTTATATAATTATAATTTCTTAATAGGAAAATCTTATTTATAATTTATAAAATAAAAAACCTATAAATAATATAATATTCTTAATATTATTTTATAATATATTAATGTATTATATTATTTTATTATTCTATTATTTATAATATAATAAAATATTTTATAATAAAAATTTTTCAATACCTATTTTATTCCGCTATTCTAATAAATATTTATTATCCATTGGCTTCGTTAAATTATCCGCTAATTGTTCTTTAGTAGGGATATATATTATTTTTGCCTTATTATTATTTATAACTTCCCTTATAAAATAATACCTTATATCGATATACTTAGACCATTTATAAAATTCTAGATTATTAGCCAATTTTAAAGCAGCCATATTATCTTCGAATATAGGGGGTATAATTTCTAGAATATTTATTATATTAATTAATTTATTAATATATTTTAAAGAAGAATTTAAATATAATAATTCTTTAATAGCTTCCGTTAAAGCTATATATTCAACTTCACAAGTAAATAAGGCCACCGTTTTTTAAAGCCTACTATTCCAAGAAATTATATTATTTCCCAAGGTAAATATATATCCTGTTGTAAATCTTTTAGAATCTAAATAATTAGCGTAATCGCTATTATAATAACCTTTTAATATAAGATTATTATTATTTTTATTTTTATTTTTATAGGTTATTCCTAAATTTGGGTATTTATTTAAATAACTAAATATTTGATCAACGGCTTTAAAATGGTCTTTATTAAGGTTACTAATATATTTAGCGCAGTATTATACTGGGAAGGCTAAATTTGGCCTTGATTTTAAAGCTAGGTATAATAAAGAACCTATATATTATTAATATAATTTTATTTCTTCTTTAGAAGCTTAACCTTTATTTTTAACTAATTTTATTTTAGTTAAAGGTATTAATACTGGATTAATATCCGTTTTATTATATTTTTCTAGCATTTTTCTAGTATATTTATATTGGTGTATATGGATATAATTATATTTATTATTATTATTATAATTAATAATATTATAATTATTATTATAATTAATATTTTTATTATTATTATTATAATTAATATTATTATTATTATAATTATTATCCTTTTTATTATTAATAGTATTATTATTAATAATATTATTATTATTATTATTATTAATATTTCTTTTAATAATAATTTCTATTCCTAAAAATATATTAACTTCCCCAAGGTATTGAAATTTAATACTTTTAATTGCTTTTTCTATTATATTATCTATAATAGATTTTTCTAGGCCTATTATTATAAGGTTATTAACGTGATAGAGTATAATAATATTTAATTTATTATTAATAAATGCACCGTTATCGAAAGGAAAAATTTCGAATTCTAAGGCCTTTAAAACCTTAGTTAAATATTTATACCAGAGCCTAAAGCTTTATTTTAAACCATATAAGGCCTTTTTTAATTTATAGACCTTATTTTCTAGTAAATTATTATAATAACTAGTCGGGGGTATAATGTATATATCTTCATTGATATAAGCGTGAACGAATGCATTTTTTACATCGTATTGTAATAATTCCCAATTATTAATTATTCTTATAATAAAGAATATTCTATAAGTTTCTGGCCGGTAAATGGTAGAAAAGGTTTCTAGAAAATCTAGACCTTCTATTTGGTTAAAACCTTACACTACCTATCGATTTTTAAATTTATATTCTTTCTTTAAAGAATTATTATTTATAATATTATTATTAGTATTAATATTATTATTATTATTATTATTATTTTTAATAATATTATTATTATTATTATTATTATTATTATAATAATTATTTTCTTTATTATTAGAATTATTATTATTATTCTGGTTATTATTATTAATAGGTTTTAATTTATAAACCCATCGACCGCCTAAGGTTTTTCTATTCTTAGGGAGATTTACTAATTCCCAAGTATTTTGTCTTTCTAATTCTTCTACTTCTATTTTCATAGATTTTATCCACTCTTGGCTATAAGGACTAGAAATAACCTATTTATATATAGAAGGTTCTTCAATATTATTAAGATTTTTAATAATATTTAATACAGAGTTTTCTATAAAATTAATCGATTTAAATTATTAATAATATTCTCTATTTTTCCTTAGTAATAATACGCGTATATTATTCGATAAATTATTATTATTTGGAAAGTAATTACTAGAATTAATAATTCTAAAGGATCTTCTTAAACCTTAATTATTAATATTATAATTATAATTATTTATAATATTATTATTATTATTATTATTTTTATTATTTATATTATTATTTTTATTATTTTTAATAATAAAATCTTCGAATTCAGACTCAAATTCTTCTAAATTATTATTATAATTATTATTATAATTATTATTATTATAATTATTATTATTATTTAAAAATAAATCTTCTAAATTTTTAATAATATTATTTTCAATATTATTTAAGGTGGATTTATATAAAGTATTATTATTATTATTAATATAATAAATACCTTCTAATATTTTTAAATCTCGAACCCAGAAAGCCTTTCTTTTCTAGAAATTATATATTTTATAATTATTATTATTATTTTCCCCGAAGCCTACTAATATAGCCCTTTCGGCTTAGAGTCCTAATTTCGAAATATTAGGTCCTTTTAATTTATAAAAAACGGTTGAACCGAATATTCTAATATTATCAATATTAGGTTTTTCATTATATTTTAATTCGTAAGGGGTTTTATACCCTATAGAACTATAGGGGGTTTTATTATATAAATATATAGCCGTTTCTAAGGCTTCTCCTTATAAATATAACGGTAATTTAGCGTTTATTAATAAGGATTTAACCTTTTCTAATAAGGTTCTATTAATCCTTTCTAAGAAACCGTTTTATTTTTTAATATAAGGAGCATTTAATTAATAAATAATTCCTTTATTATTAAATAAAATTTTTATTCTTTTATTAATATATTCCATTCTATTATCTAATTAGAATATTTTTATTCTTTTATTATTAATATTTTCATTTTTAGTAATAAAATTATTAATAAATTCGAATACTTCTTCTTTATCCTTTAATAAAGATATTTCTAAATAACGAGTAGCCTTATTTATAAAAGTTATAAAATATTTATAATTATTATACATTTTATTAGTAAATGGACTATATAGATCACTACTAATTTTATCTATATAATTATTATATTTTATATTAATAATATTTTTATTAATATTTTTATTCTTTTTATTCGTTATTTTAGCTTAGTAGCAAATAGGGCAATCTTTTTCTAAATTATTATTATATTTATAAGAAGAAATCGTATTTTTAAGAATATTACGAATATTATTATTACTATAGTAAATAAACCGCTAATGTAGTATATTTAAATCTATCGATTTATTATTATTAATATTAATATTATCTTTATTAATATTATTTTCATTAATATTATTTTTATTAATATTATTTTTATTAATATTTTTATTAATATTATTATTATTAATATTTTTATTAATATTCTTATTATTATTCGTATTTTTAATATTATTTAATTTCTTCTTATTTCTTATTATATTAATACTTATAGTATTAATATCACCAATATATAACCGTTTTTTAGGTTTTAAAATTTCAATTAGTAAAAAATATAAATTATTTATTTGCTCGCTAATATTTATAATATTTAAACCGTTTCTTAAATAAATATTATATTTATTAATTATATTATAATAATTACCTTCTAAAGTAGAATTACTTATAATATTTATACCTAATTCTAGCATATAATAACAGTTTTTTAAAAGTATTCTTTTATTAAAATCTTTAAAATATATAAATACATTTCTAATACCCAATATAAACCGTTTGGTAGCCTTTCCCTAAGAAACTACTTTATTCGTTTCTTTAAAAGTATAGAAAAAATCCTTATTAGAAATAACGTAAATTACTAATCTAAAATCGATAATAAAATTATTTTTATAATTATTTTTATCATTTTTATTAAACGAAGCAGAATAATATAATTTAGGAAGGTTATTAAATAACCGTTTTATTCCCAATCCTAAAATTTTATTATAATTAACTTCTAATTTAATATAAGGATTTTTAATATTATTATTTTTAATAATATTTTTAATATTATTATTTTTAATAATATTTTTAATATTATTATTTTTAATAATATTAAGGGTATTAGGGGTAATTATATTTACCATTTTAATATCTTCGAAAATTATATTATCTTCCTCATCGGAATCGAAAATTTTAGAAATTCTAGAAGAATTATTCGAATTATTATTCGAATTATTATTCGAATTATTATTATTCGAATTATTATTAGATTTTTCTAATATAGAAAAATCTATATAATCTTCTTCTTCTTCCAACAATTCTAAGGGAGTATTCTTAATAAGAATATTAATATTTTCTTCCCTTTCTTTCTTTCCTAGATTTTCTAGCCTTATTTTCTAATATTTTAGAGCCTTTTCTAAGTATAAAAAAGCATATTCTATATACTTATAGCCAAACTTTTTACAATAAGTATAGTAAATAGCCTTTTTAACTACTTTCCAGGGTTTCTTTCCTTTATAAGGTTTAGAATTTTAGAAAGGTATTTTATTAGAATTTTTATTAAAATTTTTAATAAATTTATTATTAAAATTCTTATTAAAATTCTTATTTTTAGAATTATTCTTATTATTATTAATAAAAAGAATATTATTCTAATTTAAATCCTTTCTTTTTAATTTATTTATAATAAATAAAGAAATAATTTCAAGGGTATAGGCCTTAGAATCCTTTCTAAAGTCCTAAATTATAGAAGAAACGAAGCCTTTGTAACTATCCCCTAAATTGAATAAAATCTAGGAAATTACTACCTAATTAAATAATTCTATTTCCCTAAATTTTAATTTATTTATAATAGCCTTAATTTTATTAAAATAGAATTCTATATTTTTAAAAGAATTAGGAATAGTCTCAAAAAATTCCTTTATAATAAGGAATTCGGAAGTAAATCTTATAATATAAACTAACTATACAAATTTTATTTTATTATAAATAAAATTAGATTTCATTTCGATTACAATATTATACGCTATAGTAAATATTATTATTAATATTTTAATAATATATTATATATCGAATAATTTAAAACTCCGGGAAATAAAATTATAATTTATACAAAATTTAAAATATACGGAGAAAAATACCTAATCCGTATATTAAAAAACGTATTTCTAATATTAAATTATATACGTACTCGGCTTTATAATATTATTCATTCGGAATTTATAAAGCTAATTCGAATTTTAATTAATTATATATTTAAAAACGAAAAGTTTTTATATAAAAGGTTTCGGAAAGAGGCTACTTTTATACTCTAAGAAATATAGTTCCTTTTTAATTAGGCACAAATATAAAACCCTAAAATATATTATAATTTATTCCGTATAAAAGAATAATAGTTAATTAATTATTATTCTACTTATATTTTTATTTATTTAATTTAAAACGGATTATATTTTATTACATTTTCAAAATCTCTTTATCTCCGAAGGTCCCCGATTCCTTAATATATCCGATTTAAATTATTAAATTATCCGGCCCGAGAATTATATATACCGGGAATAATTAATTTTAACTTTTTAAAAGTTTATATAATTTATTCTAATTATTTTTATACGTAATGGTATTTTAACGGCGGAATAATTTAATTATAGAATTATAAATGGAAAAAAAGCTTTTTAATATATATATTTTATTCTAAATAATGGGAAAATAAACGTGCTACGAACCCGGCATATCACGGGCTGAGTGCACGTTAGGTATGGGTTAGGATATGTGTTAAAGTACGAAGGAGAGGAAATGGGAAGTATACGTAGAGGGCTAGATATATAGGCGCGAGCCTATACCCTAGCCCGTATACGCCTACATAATACTATACGTAACTACTAGTGACCAAATTTGGGCTATATTATATTATAGTATATATATTATAATCGTAAATAGCCGCTAGGGAGTTAGGTACTTATAAAGGCGGTTAGTATATATATTAGGTATAGTATAGGTCTAATCCTATAATACTATCCTTCCTCAAAAGAAGCTCGTAAAATTGAAAAATCTATATATACGTATAATTATATCCCAAAATCCTTTAATAGTTCGTTAAATACTTCTAAACGTAATATTAACCGTATTTTAAACTATTTATCTATTAAAAATCGTATAATCCTTATTATTATTTTTATTAAACCTTCCTCCTCCTCCTTTTTTATTAATAATATTTCCGTTTTTAAAGTAATGAATTATTATACTAATTAAGCGGAATGGCGGCGTAAGGGTTCGTTTTAAGTAGGAGGGTTATTTTATTAATTAATCTAGTCGAAGAGGTTGTAAATGCGGGGTAATATAAGTTTATTTAAATAATTACGGTAAAAATTTTAAAATCGTATTTCGTAATTAATAACGTTATTAACCTTTTCTTAAATTAGGTTATAATTACCTTCTTATTTAATTAAATAATATTAATAATAATTCTTTCCTCTTTATTCGACGTTTAAAAATTTATCGAAATTTTATTTTATATATTCTTCGTAATTATCGGTATAGATTATTATTCTACTTTTATTAACGCGAACGTTAGAATTAATTACTTAGCCGGGAAAGCCCTAACCGAATTAGCGTTATATTATAGAAACGTAAAAGGTAAATAAATATTTTATATTATCGGGGAATTTTAATTTAATAGTATAAATATCGGATTAGAGGATTATAAACGGGCCCTCCTAACGGGGAAAGAATTTAGCGTATAAGCGGCCGTTAAAGAGATTAAAAGTATTGAATAATATTATATCCCTAAATTTATATTTTATTAAATGAATATAATATTTATTAGCGTTCTCCTCGTACCGGTTTTAAATCCGTTTAATTTATTAAACCGCGAAGTCCTAAATCTTCTTAAATTAATTAGCGAATTCGTTAATTTTATAATACTCCTTTAATTATATAAATAATAGGGTAGGAAGCGGCGGGTTACGAAATTCGGTACTTATATAAGGGTAATACCTATAATTAATAAAGAAGGGGGATAATTTTATTAAGGAAGAAACGGCGTTATTTCTTATAAATTTAATAAAGGGTAATTATTTAGCCTAATTCGTTCAAAATTAATTAATATATAAGCGGAAGTATTATTCTATTTTAACGTTAATATATTTTATTTAGGCGTTAATTTACGGGTAGAAAATAGAGGTAAATTTACGTATTATTCCTAATCGTTAATAAAAGGAAGTTTAAAAACGGAATACGAATTAAATATTACAATTAGAGAAGATAGAATTTAAAAGCCCGTAAAAGTAATAAATTCGGTCGATAAACCTTTTTATTAATTCCTCGGCGGATAATATAACCGTCGGAATAAAATAATATATTTTAATTAAACGGTCTATAATAACGTAAATATATTTAAATTCTTAATTAAAATATAAATTACCCGGTAGCGGGGTAATATAATCGATTAAAATAATAATCTATAACGTTATAGCGATTAAAATTATTTTAAAAAGTTTAATATAATTTCGTTTAAAGAATTTAGTTTTTATATATAGAAAATAAATTTTATAAAAAATATATACATTATTAATTATCCTTTCCTAATAAAATTTATAGGATAGTAATTCGTACGTAATATTACGCTTAAAGTAACCCGCGTTAAGTGAATTATATTAGCGGTTAATTAATTAGAATTAGAGTTTTTTATTATAAAAATTAATAATAATATAGCCTCGCTATTTCATTATATTATTAAAAATAATTTAATATTTATTAAAAGTTTTATATAGGACTTTATGGACGGAAATTAATTAATTACGGGCGTTTAAGTTATTTAAAGCGGAAATAATTTCCTAAAGGAATATAGAATTTTCGTAATTATTTAAAATAATATTGTCAATAAATTTATTTTCGTAATCGTTTATAAAGGATAAGGAAAAATATACCGTAAAATCGTTAAAATATTCGTTTACGAATTATAAAGGTTATAATAATATATATTAATGGGTAGTTAAATATTTATTTTCGGCCTTAATAAAAATATTATTAAGTTTGCAATTAAATACGTTCGGACGTAAATTCTTAAAACCGGGGGTATATTAAATTTAAAAATTAAAGCGGGATAGAAATTAAAATTACTATATATAATATTATATTAATTATTTATTAATTATAAATATCTTTAAATTTTTATAATCCGTAAAGATATCGAAAAGTTATTATACGCCTTCGAATTCCGGTTATTATTCTTTAAATACTTTAATAATAGCTAGGAATTCTTTATTATAAATATTATAATTATATTCTTAAGTAGAATATTTCGTAGAAAAGTACGTAACGGGGTATAATACGCCGTCGTTTCTATACTATAAGAATATACCGCTTACTATTTAATTTGAAATATTAATTTCAATAATTATTTTTTTAATTTAATTATAAATCCTTAAAACGGGTCCGGTAGTAAAAGCCTATTTTAAAGTTTTAAATACGGATTAATAACGGTCGGACTAAAATTATAGTGTATTTTTCTTTATTAATTCGTATAAAAGCGAAACTATTATTGAGAAATTCTTTATAAATTAGTAGTAGAAATTTACAAAATCGAAGAATTATTATAGGGACTTTTTAAATTATAGCGGTACCTATTCGAAAACTATTTTAACTTTATTTAAATCTATTTCGATATTACCTAATATTATAATAAGACCGAAATATTTCGTATATTTCGTATAAAATTCGTATTTATCGATACTAATATTAAGGCCTATTTTAATAAAACGTTCGAAAATATCGTTAATATAACGTTTATAATCTTTTTTATTATCGGAGTAAATAAGGATATTATTAAAGTAAATAGTCGCGTAAATATCGAAGATATTATATAAGAGATCGTTAATATAATTTTAAAAGGCGTTTAACGCGCCCTAAAGATTAAAAAGTATTATTAAGGATTTAAATAGCCCGAATTATATTATAAATATAATAAATTATTTGTATCCTTCCTTAATACGGATACGGTTAAAAGTGGTAATAATATTGAACTTCGTAAAGATTTTAGCGTAATAAATCGCGTCGAAGGTTTCTTTAATTAAGGGGAGCGGGTAACGGGATTTAAAAATAATATTATTAATACCCTAATAATTAATATAAATATAAACTCCGCCGCCCGGTTTTTTAATTAAGAGGATAGGAGTGGAAGTTTCCGATTATAATAGTTAAATAAATTTTTTCTTAAAATTATTATCGATTTATTTTTTAATAACGTTAAATTCTTTTAAATTAAAAATATAGTTATAAGATATAAATAATATAGCGCTAAATTTAAATTCGAATTTAAAATTGTATAATTTATTTGGAGGAAGTATATCGGCTATTTTTTATTTAAAATTATTCGTCTATTATTAATATTAGCGGGGGAATTTAATTTAAATTTAAACGTCGGTCTTAAAAGGCTTATCGGCTTTTTTATAGAATTTTATAATATTTTTAAAAATAATTTTACTAATATTAATATTATTAGCGGCAAAGTAATTATTAATAATATTTTCGTATATTTTAAAATCGGAGGCGTATCTTATAAGTATTATAAACGCGGATACTTTAATTATTTTAATTACTTTTTTAATATTAATATTATAAAGAACGTCGATTTAAATATAATAATTATTACCGAAGAATTTCTTATAATAATATACTTTACCGTCTATAATGTCCTTAATTATATTAATTATAAAAGATTCGCTAATTATATTAAATATTAGGGCGCCCTTCTCTTCTATTATTTTATTTTTATCGAATATATATTAAATATCCTTCGTTATATTTATTCGTATCGTTCGGATAATTTAGAATTTATATTTCTTGGCGAATTAATTAAATATAATTACTAATAACTCCTTAATATTATTTAAATCGAAGGGGCTTTTAAAAATATAATAAAGGCGGACTAGAGTATAATAATTAGGGAATAAAGTACGGACTTTTTTAGCGAATTTATAAAATATAAATACTATATAAGGTAGCGGCGGGAGAAAATAATACGTTATAATTATAAATATAAAGGCTTATCCGCCAATAATTATATTTATAGGTATAATACCTATATAATTAGTTATTCTTTATTTAAATTTATTAAACTTTTAACGGACGGCGCATTATATTATTATAAAGATTAAAATCCTACGAACGGATTCCGTTAGGAAGGGAATATCTAATTCGCTCTTATTAGGAATATCTTCTATTAAAGGCTTTTAATATATAAGCCTTATACTAAGGATAATTCTAGGGGGGGTAATTAATAGCGTAACGAAGGGGATTTATTAATATTTATAAAATAGAAGTATATAGCGAAGATAGAGAAACGCTCTTTATAAGAAATAATTATAGCGTTTATAAAATTAGCCGAAAGTAAAGCGATTATTAAATTAATCGATATTAAAAATATAGTAAATTAATTATAAATAATTAAGAATTATTAGGTTATCGTCGGTTAAATTGTAAATTAGGAAGTTAATAATTTTATAATAAATATTAACGTTTATAATTAATTTACTAAAATACGTAATATTACTTTTAGAGAATGTCTATTTGCACGGACATGAAAATCTATTTGTACGGATACCCACTTTTTTCCCCTATATATAACCCGAACCTTAGCCATCGGCTATATCGCCTATGTATTCTTTTATAAATTTTAGCCCAAAATTTAGGCATTATATTATTTTAAAGTTTAATTATACTAAGGCAACCCAGACCCCAAATTATAAACCCTAAACTATAGCGTACGTACTACTTAAATGCAATTTTTATAGGGTATTCCTATAGTAGTCTTATAGGGCATTTAGCGTTATAGTCGCATTTTTGTATATTGCAGTCAATTAAAATCGCTCGATTAAATAGCCCAATCAAGTTTAATAGAATTCTAATTTATATTAATCTATATATTATTATTTTATTTATATAATTAACGTTTCTACTAATATACCCTCTAAAGCCTTATTTACACTAACGTAATATTAAATAGCGCTATTCCTCTTTTATTACTTTTATTATTTCTATTACCCTATAAAATTTTACTTCCTTTTATATTTCTTCCCTACTTAGGTTTATTCTTACTATTAAGCGGGCGGCCCCTCTTCTTAAATTATATAACGTTAAGCTAAGAGCGATCGGTTATATCTTTTATTTTTAAATTAACGCCCTCTTAAATAAACGCGTCCCGTTAAATAGACGGCGCTATATATATCGAGGGAATAAAGTTCTAATTTTATATAGGGCTACAACTTTAAGTAAGCTGGAATCTTCTATAAGTAGGCTATAAAGGAAGCTTTCCTTGAGGTCGTAATATTATAATTAGTATAATTGAAAGAGGAAGAGTTTAAATAATAATTAACGCAATTAATCGGGGAATTAGAATTTAAATATTAATTAGTATAATAAATTAGGGAGCGTTAAGGTTTCGAATAAAGGGTTAGCTATTACGTAATCGACTACGTAGATTATTAATACGGTTAAAGTCGTAATATTTAAGATATTTATTATTATTAATAAAACTTTTAGAAAATTATTAATAGGGATAAAAATTTAATTTACTAAATTTTAATAACGGCGGTTTAATTTTAAAGTTAGGGAGTAATTAATACGAATATAATAAATTAAATTATTTAATAAATTTGCCCGTATATAGTTCTAATTCGACGGGATCTAAATTTTTTAGCATTATAATAATACCCTTTACTATACGGTATTACTTCGTAACCAATTCGAACGCGCGCTAGCAAACCCAATACGGAATCTCTTTTAATTATTATATATTGAAGTAATTTAATTATATAAATTTAGTTTCGGATTCTTCTTTTTCTTCGATTTTATTCTTTATCGCATCGAATAAATAGAAGTTTTATATAACGGCGCTAATAATAGGATTATTATTTACGTATAGAAGGATAATTAATTTAATATATAATATATAAGGTTAAATATGGCTAAGAAAATTGAATAAAGTTATAAATTAGGAGGAAGAGGATAATTACCGCTAATAATAAAATTCTTTAAATTTCGATTAATTAATTCGATTAGTAATATAGTACGGTAATTAAAATTAAAGCGTTCGTTAATATAATAAATAGCCTACTACTCTTTAACCAAAATATATATATCCTTTAAATATTCGATAATTATAGTCTATTACGTAAAGAAATTATAAAATTTCTTTTAAATAGCGTTAAATACTTTTTTAATATACGCGTAATATATATACTTTTAAAAATTATATAAATTAGAGTATAAATACTCTATAATATTAGGAAGAACGTTTAATTAAATTAATCTAATAGCTAATTCGTTTATACGAATAATAACGCCGCAATTTTCTTTATTAAACTTATTAAAGGTAATCGTATTATTAAATAAGGTTAACTAGGGTTATATTCTTATTAATACCGATATTTTTTACTATATTTAAATAATAATAATATTAGAATAAATTTGGGTAATTTATTCGGCGGCCTTTTTATCCCACTTACATTTAATATTTAATATTACGTTTTTATTAATATAAAAGATATAAATTTAAGGCTTTACTTCTAAATAAATTCGAGCAATTATATTCTTTATTACTAAGTCGTAATTTATAATAATAACCTTCGGTTTAATAGCGCTAATATTTTAATAACGAACGTTAATTTAATCTATTAACTAATTAAAACCCTCCTATCTCTCGTTATTAATAAAGCTAAAACCGTAATTAAAAGCATATTTAATATTAATTATATTAATAATTTAAAAAAATACTAAACCCTTATTATTAATTTTATACATATTATTATATATTTATACATTAGAATATTAGTACTATATTTCCTTTCCTTAAGGATTATTCTAAAATAGTATAATCGGTTTATTATTATTATTAATAATATTAATATTATCCTAATTAATTTTAAAGTAGATTTCCTTTTTTTAAAGAGCTTTATTATAAATTGGAATAAATTATAACCTATATTAAATTCCCTCTTAAATTTATACTAAAAGTTAATTAATTACTTATTAATAAAATAAAACTCTAAGAACTAATTACGTAATTAATCTATAATATAACAATTCCTAATATCGGATCGGTATAAATACTATACGATAAAGGCCCTATATTCTACTTTAAAAATACCCTAAATTTATACCTTTTTACTAAAAATATAAATATAATAATTATAACCATTTTTAACTTTAAAGGTCTACCTTTTATCGTTCGTCGCTAACGCTTTAGCAATCCCCCTCTAAAGGCAACCTATTCTTAACGTTACCGTATTACAATTAATTATTTTACTTCTATATATTTTACTACGGTTATACTCAAAATTAATTCTAATCGGACTAAATTCTTTATTAACGGTATTATTAATTTTAAATATAACGAACTATTAACCAAATTCCTTACCCTAATTTTTAATTATTATAATTATTTTATTAAAGGTATTATATTATACCGTAAAAACTTTATAGAGGGGAGGGTTTTAGGTTTTTTTATCGAGAGTGTTATTATTATCGGGTAGGGTAATATTTATTAGCTAAGGCTCTAACTACGCCGAAGTAGGTTCGAAAATAAAAGGGACTTAGGTATTAGTAATAATAATACTAATTTAGGAGGTATTAAATACGAAAAGTAAGGAATCGATTAAATTATCGGGAATTGCGGGGTTAGCGGGCGGGTTATAATCGCAATTAGCCGACGGCTATTAGGACGCTACATCTATTATTTATATTACAATTAATTAGGGAAATATATAGAAAAAAATAATAAATCGTTATTTACTATCGATAAATACTAATAACGTTATTTTAATAATAATATCTAATAATATATAATATAGTAGATTAATAAGGGTAATAATATATACGATAGTAGTTTTAGTTAGGTTGGCCAGTCTAGGCATTAATTTAGGTGGTTAATTTAGGTGGTTAATATAGTACGATTGTACGGGTTTGAACGTATAATAGGTTGAAATTTAGGGGCTTAACGGGCGCGGTACGAGCTAGAATGGTACGCGACCATAGCCGATAGCCAGGGTTCGGGTTATATATGGGGGAAAAAAGTGGGTATCCGTATAAATAGATTTTCATGTCCGTACAAATAGAGTTTCTCTACTTTTAACCTAACCGTCGGTTAAATATAATAATTTAAGGATTTAAAAAAGGAATAAAAGAAAATTATTACGAATAATAAAACGACGATTAATAAAACCGAAAGTAGTATATTTATTATTAATAAAAGCGGTATAATATATTTTACGCGGTCTATAAAATAAATAAATAGAAAAATTTAATAAATTAGGGTATTTATAATAATTATTTATAAAAAATTAATAAATTTTTATAATATTTAGCTTTATAAGGATATTCCTCTATTATTTATTTTTATACTTAATAAATAGTAGCTTTTAATTACAATTTAAATAGGAAATTATATATTTCCCTAATTGTTAATAAAACTATTCTTATCGCTTATAACCGGGCCTATAAAGCTGTAAAAGTATATAGGGTTAGGGTAATAAACGGAGGGTATATAATAGTTACCTGGGGTTAGGGTACTATAATAAATTAAAGCGCCGTCCGTACTTATAATATTAACGTTATATTAACTAAATTAGCCGTAGCCGTATTAATCTTAAACGGGATATTACTATTATCTATTAATATTATTATTACCGGAATTATTATTATTACCCTTATTTTTATTCTTTTTATCCTTCGCCTCTTTATCCTTCTTTTAACGGTTAATAAACGGGTTTTTACTAAAATTAATACGAAATTTATATTTAATAATAAAATAGTTTTTACGGCCGTAACGGGTATAAACGCTAAATTTTATACGTTATTCGAAAATATCTTTATCGATTATATAAAATATTTAAATATTAATAAAGGATATAGAATCGAAATTTATAACGGAGTTACTTTAATTAGTAATAAGCTCGGGAATAGAAATAATATTAAAAGCGGAGCCTAAACCGGAGGCGGACGTACTAGTATTAATATTAATAATAAGGCGAGAACCGTTAGCAACCTTATTATACTAATTCTTTTCTTCTAATTATTTAATTAAATCGCGGGCTATTATAAATTATTCATCGAATTTATTATTATTAAGTTAAGGGCGCTATAAAATAATAATATTACGTAAACGGTCGTTAAAATAGGCGTAGAAGTAATAAACCTTTATATTATCGTCGAAATTATAATAATCGATTAAAGTAACGAATTTATCCTCGAAATTAAATTATTTTATTTTATTAAACTTTAATTCTTCGAATTCGCGGCGGGATTAAATAATAGTATCGACGTTATCATATTTTTTATTTATTTATTTAAATAAATCTTCGATTATAGGCTATTTAGGGTCCTCTTTTAATAGAATTTTAAGGAATTCGGGTTCGATAATTTTAAAGGGTTTATTAATTAGGGAATAGGCGATTAAAAAATACTTAATACGTATAATATTAAATAAAGTCGGGTTATCCTTTTAAGCGAATTAAATATTAATATTTTAATAACGAAATTTAACGGCGCATTTAACCGAATTATTAATACTATTAAAAGTAAATATAATTATTATTTATAATACCGATTTATAGCCGCTACTATTAATAGGGTTACTAGCGGGGGGAATAAGGGTAATTATTTTATTATTAGCGGTTATATCGAACGAATTTTCTTAAATTAATTAGGCTTAAATAATATATTAATGAAGATTAGTAATCGTTTTTTAATATTTTTCGGTTTAATATTTTAGGGCCTAATAGAAATTATTCCTAAAATTAGATAATTTAATTTCGAAGTCGGAAATAGCGCACTAACGGTCGGCTATAATATTTTAGAATTAAAAATCGTATTTAATTTAGAGCGTAGCGCGGGCGCTTTTTAAATTCTAAAGGTCGGACTTAATTTATTAGAATTCGATTTCGAAATTATATACCTTAATACCCGTTTCGATAATATTAAAATAAATAAATTTAATAAGAATTATTAATATTAATTAAAAAGTAGGGTTTAAGGTAAAGTCGAAAATTTAATTAATAATAACGGTAGTAAAGAATATAATAAAATCGAAAACGGATAAAGTATTTACTAAATTTAAATAAATAAGGTTATCCGGGAATACGATTATAAGAATACTAATAATAATAATAATAATAAAATTATTCGTAGTAGGGGGAACCGAAAATTATTAATTTAAAAAAGATATTAATTGTTTAAATTAACGTATTTAATAAATATAAGGTAAAGAAAAAGGGTACGAACAATTCGATAATAATATTCGTTTTAGTATTTTATTTAATTCGACGTACGTAAGACCGGTACGCGATTATTATAATCGTTTAGTAATCGAATCTTTAATATTTTAAAATTAGAATATAATAATTGTAATTTTCCTTAATATACGCGCGTAGCGCAATAGTTTAATACTTTAAATTATTATAGGCTAAATATATATTAAATATAAGTTAAGATATATATTAAAGTACGAAGGAAAGGAAATGGGAAGTATACGTAGAGGGTTAGATATATAGGCGCGAGCCTATACCCTAGCCCGTATACGCCTACGTAATATTGTACGTGATTACTAATAACCAAATCTAGGTTATATTATACTATAGTATATATACTATAGTCGTGAATGGCCGTTAGGGAGCTGGGTACCTGTAAAGGCGGTTAGTGCGTATACTAGGTATGGCATAGGTTTAATCCTGTAATACGGCAGTCGGATTCGTAATTACTATTCTAACCTATTAACGAAGTCGTTAACTAGTAAGTTCGCAATAAGGCCTTTAAACCACTAGTAACGGATTCGTTAATAGGATTAATGCGTAGCGACGTCGTTATTCTTAAGTAACGGATTCGTTAAAATACGGACAATTACTACCTAAGACTTAGGTTAATAAATAAATTACTAAATAAGAACTTTTAATAGTAAATAATAATTAATTTAATCGAGGGAAAAATCCGTCCCCGAGGGAAACGGATCCGTCCGTTACTATCGAGTACTATACAAAGCTATATCGGGATTCCCTAAACGGATCCGTTAAATTAATTTAACGAATTCGTTAAATTACTTTAATATATTTTATTCTAGTAGGGAATCCGTCCTATAATATCTCCTAGGGGTATAGGAGATAATAATAGGACGGTCCTAAAATTATTATATTTATCCTTATTTATATATATATATTAAATACCTTTAATAATAATTGGAATTAAATAAATAATAAAACGATTTAAAATTTCTTCCTTTTTACTAAGGTTTTATTATTTCTTCCGACGCCTTCCTTTCCCTATTTATTATAACCTTCCTAAATTCTACCCGAATTTTCTACTTTATTTTTATATTATTTTTAAAGAATATTCGGTTATATAATTAAAGGAATAAAACGAACGAAATATTAAAGAAGCTTTATTTTATTTATTAAATCTTTTAATAAACTTTTTAATATAGATGGATAACGGCTTATTTTAAGCGGCGGTTCCGTTTAATCCGAATAAATTTCTTATAATATTATTAATAATACCGTAACGAAAATATTTACACCGATTCTAACGATTAATAATTAGCGAATAATTAAAATCCTTATCCTCCTTAAATTTATCGTCGAACGTTTAATAAAAGTGGGTTTAACGATTATTTTTACCGGGTATAATTATATTATTAAAACGGAGACGACGAATAAAGCCAATTAAATTCTTTATAGGTAATAAACGTCCGAAAAATATTCCTTTAGCGGTAGGGCGATTGCGGGAACGAGAAACGGTAATAGTAGATTCGTTTTAATAATACGCGGGTATTTTATTTACTTAATTAGCGATTTCGTTAATTAATAGAGCTAAATTATTAATATAAATAGTTAAAGCGTTAATATTAATAACGGATTACTTTTAATTAAAACGCTCCATTTCCTATTTAAATTGTAATAAATAACGTAATTAAAAATTTAATAGGCGGGTATTCTTTTCGGTAACGTTCTTTAATATAAAATCGATATAAAAACTAAATTCATCCCAAATAATTTTATAAATTTTATCGGCATTAATAATATCGGAGCTATCGAATTTATTAACGGATATAATAGCGAAATAAACTATATTTAAGCGGAATAAATAATTAATAACCTATTCGGGCAAATTATTAAACGTATTCGCTATATAATAAATTAAAAATTTAGCGCAAAAAAGTAAATAAATCTTCTAATCGGAAGAAATACCCTACTCTTTCTATATATTAATAATTTTAATAATTTAATTATAAATAGCCTTAATTATAGGGAGTTCGGAATAAATTACTTTATAAATATAATAATTATATACGTATTTTATTTATTCGTAAAAACGACCGAATTCTTCTTTAATATCTTTATATAACGTAGTAATTTCGTTATCGAATTCGTCGGCGAATTTACGTAATTTATTCCTTAAATAGCAAAAGGTTATAGTATAATTAATTAAATTACCTCCTACAAAATCGGATTCGTTAATGCCTAATAAGCGCTCTTAATTATTTTCTATAAAATTAACGAAATCGTTATAAGTAATAAACGGAGCGTTATATTAAATAAACTCCTTATAAATAAATTTTAAATCGCGAATTATTTTTTTAACCGCTTCTTATAAATTATTGACGAAATTGGCGCAATTATTTATTATATATATAATAACGCCGAAAATAAAAATAAACGGGGATTTACTAACGAAATCCGTACTATTAATAATAATAGCGATAATATAAATAGTTTCTAATAAATAAATAAACGGGTTATATTCCGTTTAAATCGTCTTATTATTACGTATAACGATTATAATAGAATAATCGATATAATTATTTATATTAATATAATAAAGACCCGTATACGTTTCAATCCTTCTAAAAAGCTCGGTAAACTAAACCTACCAATTTACCCTAATCCTTTTCGGGTTAAAATATAAATTAAATAATAAATTAAATATAATTACTAGAATAAAGGAAAAGACGTTTTTAAATATAATAATAAATAAAATATCGATAATAATTAACGAACCCGCTAAAATTAATAATAAAATTAAATAAACCTTCGAAATACCGTCTTTAATTTTTATAATAAAAGTTAAATAAATTTCTATTATAAAAAGGAAATAATACTTTAACGAAATATATTAAATAATCTATTTAATTACGTCTAAACGTTAATCGTATAAAATAAAGGTCAATTTATAAAAATAGACGAAATCGTTAATAATCGCAACGTAAATAGCCCGGACGTAAAAATCTTAAAATTAAACCTAAACCTAACAATAAATTATATATTAAAAAGATTAAAGGATTTTAAAATATAAATTAATAAAAATAGTAATTAAATTAATAATTCCGCGAAAAACCTAAATAAAAATTTTATTTCCAAAGTTTAATATTATATATTCTTACGTAATCTCCTTTATATAAATATAAATATTAAAAATAATTTCGCTATTTCCGTTCTTAATAAGGTTTTAAAATATTATCCGCGCGAATTTAATAAATTCTTTATTATAAGTAATTAATTATTCGCGTAACGTTCTAAATATAGCGTAAATAATTTAATAACCGTTTATAACGTATAAATACTAATTTAATTCGGTTAAAAAGAAATAATTTACTATAATTTTAATTATTTTAAAATTAATTTAATAAATCTATTAATAATAAAGAAGAGAATTAAAAAGATACGAACGATTTTTATTACTAAAAGGGATAGCGAAATAATAAAGGAAAATTGAAAGAAAGAGAAAAAAAAATAATTAACGCTTAAAAGGGGAAAAAGGCGAAAAAAAAAAAAAAAAAATAGCGATCCGCAAACTCCCCGTCGCGAAAAAATAATATCGGCAAATAAAGGAAAAATATAAAGGATAATTATAATAAAGAAGGAAAAGAAGAGAAAATATTAAAGGAAAATTCTATATAATAAAGAAATAAATATAAAGTAAACGAATAAAAGAAATTATATTAAAGCCCGTATAGCGCCTTTTATAAATAGCGAAATAACCGACGAATCCGCCTAAATTTAAATATAAATAATAAATTCGTTAATTATTACTAAAGTAACGAATTCGTCCCATTTCTAAGGGTAGTAAATATAAATTACGTTCTTTCTATTAGTATTCCGCTTAACGCTTTAAATAATAAAGTAATAATAACGTTAATCCTAAGAATCTTTTTAACTAATTTCTATTCTAACGGGACGTATTTAAAACGTTCCCTTTCCTTCTACTAATTGAACGGGTATTTCTATTCGTAATTACAAACCAATTTCTTATTAATATTTATCAAAATAAATTATTATACCTATTTCACATTTATATTAAATTAACCTTTTACTATTATTAAAAATTCGATTACCTCCCTTTTATATTTTAATACCTTTATTCGTTAATCCGTAATTTTATTAAAAACGAAAGGAAGCCGATCGTCCTATTCTATTAATATTAAAAAGTCTTCAATACGCTTAAATAGATTAAAGCTTTAAATAGCGTAATATAATTAAATTATAAAAACTATAAAATAAAGCCTCTTATCCTTAAGAAAATCCAATTTATAAGCGAAATATCTAATTCTTCTAATAATATAATATAAATTTAAACGCAATATTAATTACTTCCTTTTCGGCTTTCTAAATAATTCGTATCTATTACCCAAATGAATAAATACTTCCTTATTAACCTAAAATAAAATCGGCGTATATTTAAAATCGTAGTAGTATTTAATTATTATACCGGCTTTATTAATTAATTATATTACCTCCTCCTATAAACTTTAACGGATAATTCCTAACGTTTCGATATTAAATTCCTTACGATCCTCTAAAGTAATTAAAATATTTATTAATATCTAAAGTTTAAAATTATATACTATTTCGTTAGGGCTTATACCGAAAATAAAATAAAGGGAATTATTTAATAAATATTAAATAATTAGTAAAATATTAATTTAAGGATCGTTTAAAATAGCGTAATAAAACCGAATAGCGGTTTCGACCGTTTAATTTATATATTCGGATTAATTATTTATTTAAAAATAATAAGCTATAAAATATAGCAATTTCGTACTATAAGCCTTAAAAACTTCCTTTTATAATTATAAAGTGAATTTAATATTATAATCGCTAATAATATATTATAGAATTCTTTAATCTATATAATATTAAACGTATAATTTTATAATAGCCTATTCTTTAATATTATATAAATAGTACCCTATAATTAATAGTACCTTCTTACTAAATTTATAAATATCGGTATATAATACGTTTAAGAATTCGTAACCGGAGAAAACCTAAAAAGTCCTTTTAAATTCGACCTTAAGTATATCCGTAACGAAATTAATAATAATTATATAGAACGGTTAAAATAAAGATTATATAAGCTATAATTAATTAAAAAGAAAGTATTTATCGGTTTAATATTTTTAATATACGTAGTAATAACGGACGTATAATTATACTTTCTATATTTTTTTATAAAAATAAACGTAATTTAATTCCAATATTATATAATTAATTCTAATATAATACTTTTCGTTATATATTAATGCGAATATATCCTATATATAAAAAGTAAATAAATAAAAACTCTTTTTATTATTATAATCTATATAGAAAAAAAGACTATTACGCAATTCGAAAGGACCGGTAGGGAATTTACTACGATAATCGGCCTATTTCGGCCTAAACATTAATTAAAGCCTTAACGAATCTATTAAAATTTAATTGGCCGCTTAAATTATATTAATAACGTTCTAATACCGAAATTCCTTTATATAATTTTATATAATACGTTTACGGAATTAAAATATTAAAATAAAAATAATCGACCGAAGGTTAAATTACTCGCTTTTTACCCAATTTATTTAAACGTCTTTAAATTAACGAGGGCTGCCGCCCCCGTACCCCCGCAAAATTTGCCTTCGGCAAATTTTATACAGGTGGGCAGAAATTTACTTGAAGCGGAGCTTAACATTTACTTCTTCTATTTTTTATTATATTTTTATTAAGTTTTTTCTATTATTATTATTTATTTATTTATTATTCTTTATTTGGTATTTTTCATTTATTTATTATTATTTATTTATTTATTATTCTTTATTTATTTACTATTATTTATTTAGTTCTTGTTATTTATTTATTTTTTATAATTTATTTAATTATTATTATTTATTTAATTATCATTATTTATTTAATTATTATTATTTATTGATTATTTTTCATATATTATTTAAATATTATTAAAAAGATTTTATTTTTACTTCGGCCGGGAATCGAACCGACCGCTAAAGGGTATATATTATAACCGCACACTTGCTAGGTTAGCTACGACGTTTTATTTTAAAAATAAAATTATTTTTTCTTTTTATATATCCGTTGGATTTTTTCAAAGCCGTTTTTCTCGGCCGGCAAGCTAGCTACGGTCACGTGAGTAGTACCAAACTACTCGCCTTAGCTCACTCATCATTTTCATACCTATTTTTTCTATAGATACCTTACCCTTATTGATAAGCCTTTTAGAATTTTTTTTATATATCCGTCGGATTTTTTCAAAGCCGTTTTTCTCGGCCGGAAGGCTAGCTACAGTCACGTGAGTGGCACCATTATACTCGTCTCGGCTTACTCATCATTTTAGTACCCACTTTGCCTTGGTAGGACCCACTTTAAAACGCCAAGCCTTGTCCCATCTTTAGCGCCTTGGTAAAAGTTTAATTGAACTAATTGCAGGTCGAGAAATAGGGATTGTAATCTCGGGTAGACGGGTAAACTTCGGGAAGATTTTTGGGATCGACGCAGGGGGGTCACCGTATTATAGAAGAAGCTACGCTCAACGCTTTGCTCCGTGTTTTTTCAACACTTCTCAATGTTGAAGCTCCGCTTCAAATTAATATCGTCCCGATTTATATATTAATCTATTAATATAAAAAATTGTAATAGAATATTAAAAACGACGTTAAATTTCCTAAGGATATAATATACGTAAAAACGGAATTATAAAACCTAATTTATAGCGTTCGCGAATTTAAAATTCACTTTAATTAAATTTATAATAATAAACGAAATATAGTTTAGAATACCCTTTATTAGAAAATAATTAATAAAAATCTATAAAGGCTATTCGTTTAATTAGGCTATTTTACGCCATTTCTTTAACGTTTAAATAATAACGGCGATTTCAACTTCCGTAAACCCGTATAATTTCTCAATTAGCGTAATCTCTCTAAAAATAAAAGCAATTAATCGAATATATTTAATCGGGATATTACGGTTAAAAATAGTAATTTCCTAACCCTAAAGTAATTAATTATACTATTCGTTTATAAATTAAAAGGCTACTACCCCAAAACCAAACTTATAAATATTTATTTTAAAGAATAATAGCCGTTTATAATTATAATATTACAATTTAATCTAAATATATAAATCCTCTTATATAATCTTAAAAGCGCAAATCTCCTCTATTATAAGTATAAATTTAATATAAATAATATACGCCTTATACGCGTTCTTAAAAGCCTTAATTAATAATTCGCCAAATTCGTATCCCTAGTAGAAAAATTTAATCTTTCGCTTTTTTAATAGAGCGTACTTAATTTAGAATTATATTACCCTAAAACGTAATAATTCCGCTATACTAATATAAATTTCTAAAGCATTTAAAATATTAAAGAATTTAATTTATTTAAAAGCTATAATCCGATTATTTATTTTAATAATTCCTTCTCTATCGATTATATACTTAAAAAATTTTACGAAAAGGTACCTAATAAACGATTTATCGGCGTTAATATATATATAGTACTTATTAATAATACTAAATATAATTTATAAATAAATTAAATACTCCTCTTCGGATTTACTAAATATAATAATATCGTTAATATAAACGTATATAAAATAATAATATTCGAAGAAACAACGATTTATAAAATATTATACGAAAATTAAAGCATTCTTAAAACCTATAAACACTATATTAAATTACTCCAAACCTCGTAGGTTAATAATAATTATATAATCCTTATATTTAAAATATACTAATAATTAATAGAAGAAACTAAATATATTAAAAATAAAAAAAATAATACACCCTATTATATTATTTATAATATTTTATTAATTTAATAATAAATATATATCGGGGATAGCTACTTCGTTTAAAGGGCGTAAATTTAATATTATATAACCTTTATCGCCTTTAACACCCTTTCTCTAAATAATAAATACCGGATAAATTAAAAGGGTAAATTATTTTATAAAATTCATCCTACCCTATACGTATAATTTATTATAAATTTCATTTAAGAATATCCAATTCTTATATCTTAAAGGGTATATTCGGACCTAACGCCGCTAATTCTACTATCTATTAACGAAATTAATTCTTATCTTCTTATCTTCTATTATCGGTACTATACTACAATTATAAAAAATATCGAAACTATTAACCAATTTAATAAATTTCTCGGCAAAATTTAATTTATTATAATAAATATTAATTCCTATTAATAATTTCGCTTTAAAGATATTATTTAATTTATTCAATCCCTAAATTAATAATTTAAAAAAACCCAACTTCCTAAAAGGCTTCGAATTATTCTCTTTAGCGTCCTAGGCTAATAATACGTATTAACGGTCCTCCTCATCCAGGAATATAGCGTACTACTTAAGAGTAAAACTAATTTTAATAATAGGTAATAAATAATCGAAATCGCTACTATCTATAAATATACCGAATTCGTTACCAATAAAATTATAAATATAACCGATTATTTTATATACTTTAATTACTAGCGGGTATATAACGCAGTTTAGGATAAAGACTTATTTAATAATTCTATAAATAACAGTATAATCGAAAATACTATTATAATTAAATCGGAAATAATAAATTTTTAAATCGAATTTCCGGGGGTTTTTAAAGAAATTATAATATCGGACTAAAATATTTATATATATAAAGGCTAATATAATAATTTTCTTCGCTAATATAACTTTATATAAAATAATAAAATATAATTCGGTTTAATTAAAAGTAAATTTACCGTAAATTTAAGTATTATATTAAATATATATCTTCTAGAATATTTACCCCTTTACTTTTATATTATAGGCGGATTTTATACGAATTTCGCCAAAAGTAAAATTTAAAGTAATATTATAATTAATTAGGAATTTAATACCTAAAAATAATTTCGGAGCGAATTTAATTACTACGTTAACGCGGACTAGAAAATATTTATTAATTTATATATTATAAATATAATTTCGTATATAGAAGTTAAATTCTATTTACTTAATTACAAATTCACTCCTTAATATATTATTAACCGCGAAAAGGTTAATTATAAAAAAGCGGGGGTTTTTAATAAATTTTTTAACGAAAATATAATTAACGAAGATTTTTAAAGCGTTAAAATTTATATAAACGTTAACTTCAGGCCTATTAAAATCGTAATTAATCGGAACTATTAAATATATCGTTTTATAAAGGATACGTATAAGTTTATTTACGAAAATAATATTAATTTCTATTACTTATCCTTCTTAAAAGGTTAAATTAACGGATTTAACTTCTTCGAGAAATAAAGGATTTTTATCTTCGTTTATTTCGGATTATTCGGAATTTTTAATACTATTATTATTATTGCTAAAAGGAGCCGTCGATTCGGTTTATATAATAAATACCGTATAATATTTAACTTAATTAATAAATTACGTAAATTTAACGGAATTATCGTCCAATTCCGAATTAAATTCTTTAACCCCGCTTATATAATAATACCCCTTTTAATTATTTTCCTCCTCTTTACCTTTATTAATTATAAAATAACCTATTTTATAGAAATTTTTAAATTTATTTTCAATACCCTATTCATCCTTATAAAAATAAATATATTTATTTAAAAAATAAATATTCCCTTCCTTATTAAATTTATATTATTAGTAATATTTATAGCGACGATTTCGTCTTCGGCTAAAAATAAATTTATAATTACCTTTATCCTTCCTTTCGGACTATTAATAGCGATTATTAAAACTTCGGCTATAATAACCCCGGCCCCTACCCCTAAAGGAAGATTATCTACGATAATTCTATTAATTATTATTTAACCGTTATTTACTTTAATATACTTATTCTTCTTCCTACTCCTTATTTTTCTATTCGGAATCCTTATAATATACCGATTTAAAGGTTTTACCTTTTAAACGCTTTTATTAAATTTTAATCTTTTTATTTAAACGATATAAATACGCCTTATAGGAATTGTAAATAATAAATTCTTCGACGAATCTTTATAATATTAAATGTAAACTAATATATAATTAGACTAATTATTAAAAATTAATAATATTACCCTATTTTCGAATATAATAAAAGAATTATCCTACGAAAGTCTTAATAAACTCCTCCTTAACGTTACAAACTATAGTAAATAAATTCTATATAAATTATTTAGTAACCTCTTAAGGTTAAATTTTAAAGCGGACGTCTATTTTATCTATAAAATAAATAAAAGACTTAATATAATAAAATCTTTCTTCGCAAAATAATTCGGCGTTCTATTATATTAATATATTACCCTTAAGGAAATTAAAAAAATAGGTAAAGAAAGATTAAATATAATAATCGAATCCCTCAAAATTAAAACGTACGCTATTTTTTTAATTAAAAAAATTATAATAATATAAAACTTTCCTAATATAGAAAGATATATAATTATAATATTTATTATAAATAATATTAAATTAAAATATATTAACCTCTTAAGCCTTTTAATTATCGTTATAAAGTAATTTATTATTAAATAAAGCTGCGAAAGAACGAAAAGGGTCGGGAGGACTTTTAAATAATCTTCTACCAAAAAGCCCTAAAGGGTAAAAAAACGGACCGGGCGGTCGGCTACCGCCGCCTTTTAAGCTAATAAAATTATTAAGGTTATTAAAAATACTTAGGGCGCCTAATATTATTTAAAATAGAGGAGGAAGGGGCGGATAAATACTTCTATTAGCCGGAGTTATAATAAGAGCGAATAAAGTAGCGGGGGCTTTATAATTATAATAGCTAAAAAGCGGTATAATTTATTTAACCCCGTAATAATTAAAATAATTAAAATATAGTATAATATTAAAATTATAAAGATAATTAATTCCTATTCCACCGTTAGCTATTTAAAAATATCCCGTCGGGAAACCGGGAAAATATTTAATAAGAGGCATAATAAATAAAAATCCCGATAACGGTCGTAGAGAAGTAGCCGCAACTATAGAATACGGCGAATAATACCCGCTAAGTATTATACCGGGAGTGGGGGCCGGGCCGTTACTATAAATAATCGGTATAGCGGTTTTATTATAAACCGGAAAAATAGGGCCGGTTTTGGCAATTCTACCTAATTCGGTCTTAATTAATAAATCCGTTAAAGGGCTAATTATAATATTATATCCGATAATTATTTTATTAAAAATATTAATAAATTTATTTATAATAGTAGAATTATTAAAGGATATATCTTTTATATTAATATTAAAATTACTCTTCTTTATATTAAGTATAGAAATATCCGAATTAGATTTCGAATATATTTCGGCTTCCTAAAAAAGAGCTTTAATAATTAATCGATAATATACTAATAGAAATTTAAAAACTAAAATTTTAAGAATTTTTAATATTATTAATAATAAAAGAATATAAATAAAAATACTTCTATATAAAAAGAGTAAAAGAGACGTCTTAATTATAATTTCGTTAATTTTTATTTAAATAACGCGCCGCTAATTTTCCTTTAAATTAATAAAGTAAGATTAAAAGGGGATTAAAATAGAATTAACGGCTTTAAAGGGTAATAAATACTTCGTTAGGGTAATAATTCCTAACGAACGAAACGTTAATATAAATGCTAAAATAGGATTTAAGGACGTAATTAATAAATATAGTTAAAAACCGTAATTCGGCGGTAAATTAAATTTTAGCGAAATCGAAAAACCGTTATCTTCGTCTAATTTATATCCTAATTTAAAAAAACGTCTCTTAATTATCTTTATAATATTAATATTCCCTTTAATCTTTAAAATATCCGTATAAATTATATATAATAGTTAATAAGCGTAATAGAGGTCGAAAACGAATTTCTCTTCCGTATTTAATTAAATAAGATTATTCTTAAATAAAAGATAAATACTAATTTAAGTACGCTCGGTCTCTATATTAATATTAAAATCTTTATTTTTATCCCTAAGGTTATTAAACCGTATTATTATAAACGAAATAACCCTAATATCCGAAAAAATTAATATATTAGAGGGTTTAATAATATATAGGGTTAAAGTAATCCCCGAAGAAATTGCGCTTAATATCTTCTCTTTTATTTCTTAAATTGTAAAAGTTTAATTAATTTATTTATTTTTAACGAATTCGTTAAATTTAAATAAAATTAATTAATAACGCTTATAAATTTAAATAAAATCGGAAATCTAATATTCGAAACGAATAAATTCGTCGCTATCGTTATAAAATTCGCCATCGGTAATAAATAAATTATATTCTCCTAATTTAATTTTAATTCTTTAATATTTATTAAGAGTAATTAAATTATAAATATTGCAAAATTCCTAAAATAAATAGTCCTAATATCTTTTAAATAATCGATATAAATTATTTACGATTTTAATATCGTTAATCGTCTAAATAACGGGCAAAGCTATTACGAACGCAATTCCCGGGGGACGAAAAGATAAATACGTAAATAAATATTACGAAGTAAGAAAAATAAAGTAAAAGTAAATTTAATTCTAAAATTATAAAAACTATTTACTATAAATTTGGCAATTGGATTCGTAATTATTATTCTAACCTATTAATAAAATTATTAACTAATAGATTCGTAATAAGGCCTTTGAATTATTAATAACGGATTCGTTAATAGGATTAATATATAGCGACGTCGTTACTTTCAAATAACGGATTCGTTAAAATACGGACAATTACCACCTAGGATTTAGGTTAATAAATAAATTACTGAATAAGAATTTCTAGTGGTAAATAATAATTAATTTAATCGAGGGAAAAATCCGTCCCCGAGGGAGACGGATCCGTCCGTTACTATCGAGTACTATACAAGGCTATATCGGGATTCCCTAAACGGATCCGTTAAGCTAATTTAACGAATTCGTTAGGTCACCCTAGTATACCCTATCCTAGTGGGGAATCCGTCCCGTAACAAAATGCTAATACGAATGAAAAACTTAATCGGTCTAACTTTAATAGAAATATAATTATAATTAGGAATAGAAGAATATTATTAAATAGAGGAATAATATTAAATAGGGGTACCAGAAGGGGTAATAAAAAAAGGGGTATCGGAAAAGGTAATACGCGTAATTTTATATTAATAAAAACAGTAATAAAAAATAAAGTAATTATACCGAATTCTATTGGAATTCTAATTAATTTAATTGGAACTCCAATTAATTCGGTTAAAATTTTTACTTTAAAACGGACCCCGAAAATACTAAACCAAAAGGGTAATAAAATATTAAATCGATAAAACTTACCGAATATTTATACAGGGTTATATATAAAAAATATTATAAATAAATATAATTCTTATAATTTAATATTAATATTTTAAAGAGAAAACGAATATTAGTAAATTCTTCCCTTCTTAATTAAATTCGGATCTTAATCCAATATATTATTAAATATTTATTAATTATTATTAAAGAATTTATATAAAATATATTCGCTACTAATTACTGGAATACTATATTTATATTAATCGAACGTACAAATGAACGGCGATTTATATTTTTTATATTCGTTAAATATATCGAATAAAATTATCCTATTATTTATAAAATATTTACCGAATTTAAAAATTCTTATATAGGATTTACCGCCTTATATAATTTATATTTTAATAGCGAAGGATTTTATTTAAAAGAAAAAATATTAATAGTAAAAATTCGCCCGGATTATAATTATAATAATCCCCTTATAATATACGGTTTAAATTTAAAATAAATATAATAATAAAATAATCCGCTACTATATATAATTAATCCTTGCGAAGAGGCCGAAGACGAATATTCGGATTTTATAATAAAATTTAAAAATACGTTCAAAATCGACTATAATCGACTATTCGTATTCTAAAGAATTAAAAAACTTTAGTAAGTAAAAAAGGTTTTATTTATATTTTAAAAACGTTCGATAAAACGGGTCTTTAAAACTAGAATTTTTATTCGGATATTAAACGAAAATTATATTAATATTTTATTTACGTATTTTAACGGTATTTTTACCTTTAAATAAACTTTGTAAATATATATATTTATTATAATTATTATTGTTTAACCTAAAATTAAATTTCCTACGTATAAATTTATTTTCGAATATTTAATTTACGAATTTACTACTATAAGGAAAATTATCGAATTATTTAGTATTTTAACCGATTAAATATAAATAATAATTAAAGGAAATAGAAATTTCTTTTATATTAATTATAATATTTACTTTATGTAAAAGATATAAAGAAAGTGGAAGTTCTTATTATTATATACTTATGCCCAATATTAATATAATTATTCCGAAACGAAAATTCGGGCGTCAAAATATATTTTATATCTCTCGAAGGTAATTAAATTTTTATAATTATATAATATATAACCTTTATTTATCGTTGGAATTAAAATTATACAATATTTATTAAAATTAATTAATTATATTTATTTATATTTATAAATAATAAAAATTAAATAGAAAAATTTAAAGATTTATAAAAGTAATATATTTTATACTATTCTATAATATAAAAATAGAAAGTATTTATACCGTCGAATAAATAGCCGTAGGGCTAGCGGGCAATTTTTAAATTTATCCGCCCTACCGTTTAAAAATACTATTTCGGATTATTAAATTTCTACTATTTCTAATATTTAAGTTCTTCTATTTTTATTACTTAAAATTATATTATTAATATTCTATTCTTTATTATATTTTTATTATTATTACCCGATTACTCTTAATCGGTAATATTTTCGTTTCCTAAGATTTTCCTATTATTAAGACCCTTTAATAGCTTCGAATTCCGACCCTTAAATATTAATTATAACCAATTCTCTATAGTAATATTCTTAATATTATTAGCCCTACCGCTAATACGTTTATAATACCTTAAAATCTATTATTTTTATTAATATCTTTTACCTTTAATTTACCGTTAAATCCTCCGACCGGCTATTATTAATATAGATTATTAAATTCTAAATAGGGAAATTAATTACTCTAAAAATTTAATTTCGGTTATTAATATTATAATATAATTGTAAATAATATTACGAAATAATATTTCTATAGACCGAATATCGTACTCAATTAATTATTTCTATTTAATAATTATAGAAAGAAATTAACTTTAAAATACTTTTAAATCCCTTTAATTAAATTTTATTAATTAATAAATCGTCTAACTTTTCTTTTATAAATATCCTTACCCTATATTCCCTAATAAAACCTCCGAACTAACCGCTTTTAATTTAATAATAATTATAAAAATATTATAATATAAATACTAAGGCGAATAAAATCCCGACGTTTTAACTTCTCTTTTTTTATTTTAACCGTATATAGTATTAATAATAATAATAGGATTTTAATAGCGAATAACCTTCTTTTTATACTTTGTATTACTTTTAGTAAATTAATTTAAATATTAAATTTTTTAATTTATCCCGCTAATATTTTATAATTATAATAGGAGTTTTATTTAATTCTCTACCCCTCTATTATTTAATACTGTATTTAATTACGCTTTAATTACTAATTATTAACGTTATTCTAATAATTTACTCTTTGCTTAATTTTCATTATCTCTCGTTTTATTCCCTCCGTATTTATTTTATTAATAATTAATATTATTATATAGGTCCCGTTTTAATTAGGCTATATATATTCCGTTTCGTTATTAAATACCTTCTCTTTCGGTAAATAATATCCTTTACCTATATTATTTTTTATAATTAATTAATTTATTCTATAATTCGAATACCTTTTATTATAGAATACCGCAATATACTGCGGGGAATTAAGGCGATATCCCCGAAATTAAAGTAAGAGAAAGTTAAATTTCCCCCCAAAAATTTATACATAACCGTTAATTAATAAATTAAATAATTAACCTTATTAATATTCTTTTTATTAATTAAAATCGTAAATAGTAGTGGTTAAGTGATTTTAATAATCGATTTATTATAATTAATAATGGTTACGTAAAGGTAGTTAGCGGGATTAGTAGTATAGCGATATAGGAAGGAGAGGAAGAAGAGGAGGAAGAAGAGGAGGAGAACTTTAAATTATCCGGGCTAGTAGGAGTAGCCCGAATTAAGAAACCGGGAGTGGGGTGGCCGGGAGTGGGGCGGCCGGGAGTGGGGTGGCCGGGAGTAGGGCGGCCGGGAATAGGGCGGCCGGGCGTTATATTTAAGTACCTAGATTAGAGTATTTAATTTAATTTTTTTTCGTACTATACTTTTGAATCCGCCTAATGCTTTTTCCGCTAGATTTATTTTTTTAGACTAGAATAATTTCGAATTGCATTTAATCTCTACTTTACTAATAGTTCCTAGCACGCTAAAAGTCACGGGTAAGGTTGTTAGCGTTTTTACGGGCGGTTCCCATACTGAGCTACGTAAGCACTAATAAACTATTATCGCACGGACGAAAACTACACTTTTCACCCGCAAAAAAATTATTAAACCTAGTTAAAAACTCTATTCCTTTTATTAGTACTCCTATATATACGTTTCCTAAATATTCCGGACGAACGCGTATTTATTATTATTCTGCAAATTATCCTATTCCGTACGAACTTCCGAAAATGTTTCGCCGCCGCGCCGCTACTTCCGCAAACCCCCTTCTTATCTATTATAATAAACGTCCGAAATAAACGGTTATACGTAATAAAAACTATTAAATATTTAATTCGTAAACGTTTTATTATATTATTTACTAAATAAATAAACCCCTATTTAATTTTATTTTTAATTTATATAATTAATTATATAGGATGTACGAAATATATAAAATCGTTAATAAATTTAACCGTACCCGATTATATAACGTATAAAACGAATAGTAAAAGGCTTAAATAAATACTTTCCGGGAAATTATATATAATATAATTAATTAAAGATTATTAATATTCGTACTTATAAATAAATAGGGTTTACACTTTAGCGAACCTAATATTTAAATTTTTTAAACGGTATCCCGATTACCCTTTACGCTAATTTAAAATATTACGGAATTTTATATTAAAAAGACGAATAATTTTAAATAAATACTTTACGGGTTTTTTATATTATATTTTATTAATATATATATAAATTATAAAATATAAATAATAAATTTAATAATTATTATTCGAGAAGTTAAATTTCCTTTCCGCTATAGAAATTTTTATTATATTTTTTGCGTAAATTCTTTATAAGGGATAATTAATAGGTATAAAACTTCTGTAATAATATACAGTATTATAATAACGCTTTTGCGTTTACTTCTATATAATATATAGAAAAGTTATATACTAGTAGCGGTTAAGGACTAAAAGATTTTTAAATATAAAGTACTTTATATTATTTATACGGGCCTTTAAAATGTAAAATTAGTAAATAACCTATATACGTATAATTATATATTTATAATCCATTTATATTAAATATTACGTAAATATAAATTAATTATCGATTAAAAGCGTTCGGGGACCTAAATCCTAAATTTATAGAAGACTTTACGTCCTTTTTATATTACGAAAACCCGTATATAAGGTAATATAATACTATAAAGGAACGTTTGGATATATATTTATATAATGATATTTAAATAGAAATTAATATTTAAATATATTTATAATTAGTAATTAAAGAAGGGGTTAATCGGAGGCGCGAAAACTTTCTTACGGTTAATAAAGTAGTTATAATCCTTCCGGACGTATTTAATAAATAAAATAAAATATATAAGGATAGTACGGTTAATTTTATACGGTTTATTATCTTTAATAAATAGGGTTCTAATTTTTTTAAACGTATTCCCGTTATTTATAAAATATATTTTCCTCTAATATACCCGTTTATATTCCCGAATAGTAATTATAATTTTTATAAAGCTTTATTCCGTATTAATTTAAATACCCGTAAGGATAAAATAATTAAATAGAATAAGTAGGTTCGGTTTTATTTATATTTATATATAAACCTTTTAATTCTTTTTCGGTTTAGAAGGCTCTTTTAATAATAATTAATAAATTATTATATTTTTAACGATTAATATAAATTAAATTAATTATAATAGTATTAAAAGGAAATTTATATAGAGTTTTATTAATATTTATTAGATTGGATTTATATTATAAATAGTTAGGAAATTACGTTAAATATCGGTTAGAAATTGATTATATTTATATTATATATTAGAAGTGCCCGTTATAAAGTAAAGTATTACTAGAATTCTATAATTATAACCTGTAAATTCGGAAAGTTTATTTTCTTTATTATTATAATAGTAAATCCGAGCTAGTTAAAGGTTATAATTATATTAAATAATTAAAAAATTATAAATTATTTAAATATTATTAATCGGGTTTTTAATATAAAAGTAAATATAATCGTTAAAGAAATTAAGAATAGTCTTTTCGGGAAGTGTATAAATATTATATAGATTTTAGAATTTTAGAAACGTAATTTTCCGTATTATTATTTTTTAGTATTTTTAAATAAGGATTTTTAAAACGTATATTTAGAGTTTTAAATTATAAATTATATTATCTGTGTAAAATTCCTTTTATTTGAGAAAGATTTTAATAGACGGTTTATTCGTTTAGTAGGTAGTATATTAATTTATAGATTTTGTAGTTTAAATAACCCGAACGCCCTATATATAATTATAGACGAAAAGAATAAGAATAGCGTACGTAAATATAGAAAGGGCTTCCTAAAACCTTTTATTAACGAAATAATAATTAATAATTCCGGTTACCCTTTTTATAAGCGTTATAATAATAGTATTTATATTATTAAAAAGGTAGTTAGGAGGGATATTATTATACGTAATAATATAATTATATTATATAATCCGTATTTAATCCTTAAATATAATTATTATATTAAGATAGAGATTTATTCGATTATTAATATTATAAAATATATTTATAAATATATTTATAAAAATATAGATAAAATTATTTTAAAATTTATAAACCCGGACGAAATTAAATCGTATATATTTATACAATATATAAATTTAGTAAAAGCCTTTATTTATTCTATAGAATACGTTATTTACGAAGAGTATTTATTAATAACCTCTTTATTTTTATATTTAGAAGATAATCCTCTTATTACCTTTCGGGCCGGTTTAAATTTAGAAGAAGTATGAAAAAAAGCCGAAAATACTAGGTAAATAAAATTTATAACTTTTTTTAAATATAATATATAATATATAAACGGTTAATAATTTCTTTACGGAAATTTTCCTTCCCGGTTTACGTAGGATATAAAAAATAAAATTTAAAAATTATATTAACGGTCTAAAATCATTAAGTATATTTTTTATATATTCCTTTCTATAAGCGAACGGTTTTATTTATATTTATTATTAATAATTATATTTAGTTTAACCTTTTTCGAAGATTTACATATTATAAATAGTGTAATATATATTACGTTTAGGGAGGTTTATATACGTTATAGGCTATTAGAAGACGATTTTCGTTAAGAGGCTTTATTCGAAGAAATTAATATTTAATAAATTAGGCGCTAATTATAGTATTTTTTCGCTATTTATTTAACGAATAGAAATATTATTATATAATTATAAATTATTTAGGATAAATTTACGTATTTATTTTATAATAATTTACTTTATAAGGTTACGGCTATAATTAGCGTTTTTTTAAATTTAAAAAACCTTTATTTTAATTATAATTTATACTTTATCGGCTAATACTTTATATAATTAAATTAAATTCTTTCCTCTATATACTTTTTTAAATTTATTTTTAACTAGGAAACGTTAAACGGAAACCCCTTTTTACGGTAGGAATTATATTACGATTATATTAAGTAATAATATTCGTATAAGGCTATATAATTTTAATTTAATTTTAAATAAATTATAGCTTTTAATAAAATTATTAAAATATTCGAAAATAGTCTCGAAAGTATACTTTTCTTTATTTAAGGATTAAGAAGTATTAATAAGATTTTTATTTATTGAAATCTATATTTATACTTTCGTACTTAAGGTAAAGTAATTTTATACGTAATTTTTTTAGGTATTATAACTTTATTATTAAATAATAGTAAGATTATATACTCCCGTTTCAAAATCCCTTTCGACGTTTTTAATCCTATTTATTATAATATTAAAAAGAATACTAATTTATATAAGCTTATTAAATAAATTTTCTTAATTATTTAAAACGAAGTTCCTATATAAGACCGTAAGTATATAAAAATTATAAATTATTCTTTATAGGATTTTCTAAATTATTTAAGAATACGTTTTAGAAATATCTTTATAATTTTCGGAGGGGATTTCGTTTAAATTTTATTTATAAAGAAAAAAGGTAATCGTATGGATATTATTTCGGCCTATTTTAAATTTTTTCCTATTTAGGAAGACGTAAAAATCTTATACTTTATAAAAAATATATATATTTATAAGGGTATTAAATAAACCCGTTTATTTATATAATAATTATACGATTTATTTCATTACCTTCTTTATTATTAAATAGGTTAAATTTAGCCTTTTTTAATAACGTTTATTATTATTATAAAAAAGGTATTTTTATAATATATTTATTTTACGTCCCTTCTTACCGTAGCCCTTACGGACTATTTTATTCTTACGGATAGAATTATTCTTTATACCCGTAATATAATTATTAAGGATGTAAATAACGAGATTCTATCCCGTATAAAAGGTGAAAATATAAATTACCTAATTATAAATATAGTTAATTTATTTAAGGACGAGCTTCGGGCTTTAGCGTTTATACTAAAATATTTTCAATCCTTAAGCTTTACGAGGTTTCCGCTTAATTATTTAATTTTGAAAAAAAGTACGCTTATCCTATTATTATGGAATTTATATTTTAAAAGTGGTATATATAATAATATAAAATTAATAGTCGTAAAATTAAAGAGGAATATAATTGAAGTAAGGATTTTAAGAGGAATTTTTATTAAGGAATTATATTTAATTCTACGTATTACTTTATTTATTACGGAAGGTAATTAAACGTATAAATTAAAACGTATATAATTTCCAATTTAATTTTACTTTTCTATAATTATTAATAAGAATTAAAGGTAATCTTTTAAATACGTTGGCGTTAATTTATATAATTACGTTTTTAATTATAATTAATTTTATGTAATTATAAATGGAATTACGGCTATAAATAACGTTTATATATTTCTACAAAGGGCTAAATTTAAGGTAGATAAACGTTTACGTAATAAGGTTTGGTTAAAAGCGTTAATATAAATATTATTATATAGGTTATTTAATATATTTCTTTTACTATTTTTATTTATTTTTTACTTTATATACCTATTATTATTAATATTATATAACCTCCTTTTAAGAACCTTTTGAAAATTTTTTAAAAACTTATTATTTTATTTATTATATTTACTTTATTATTATCTATTTATATATTATTACATTTTTAATCGAATAATTTATATTATATAGGTTATATATTTAGGTAAAAATTATTAAATAGAGAAGGTATAATATAGATTAATAGTAAATAAGTATGAAAATTATTAAAAAACTATTCTCGGGGCCGAAAACTATAGCCGAAAATTTAATATATAGTATTCTCTTAAGCCCGTTTAACCTTTATAGCCTTAAGGTAAATTATACTTAAAGTTATAAATTAATTGCCTATAATTTTTAACGCTTTAAAATTTATATTAAGGGGGATAAGCGGTAAAAGAAACGGTAGGCCGAACGTAATTAAGGGCGGTTATATATATAAAACTTATTAATAATCCATAAAGGCCGCGACTTCGGGTAAATTATACGAAAATTATAAATTAATATAATTTATATAAATTAAATAAACGAAAGAAAGGAATAAAAGGAAGGAAAAGAAAAGAAAAGAAAAAAGAATTTACATTTATATTTATTATTATTTATATTATAAATATATTCTAATATTATTAATAAACTCTTTAACCTTTTTAATTTTATATGTATATAAATTATTAATATTATAATTTATATAATATATATACGCCGTACTACCCGAATTTATATAATAATTATAATACGTACCTTTTATAATACTTTATATAATAGTATAAATTATAAAAATACCGCGCTACGTAATATAGCCGTAATTTTATATCTTTTAATTAACGATAATAATAAATTAAGCCTTATAACGCGCCGTATAAGTATTATATATTTCCTTTTATTAATTATCGTTAACGGACTCTTTAAAAATTAAATTATAAAGGACTTTTTATAATAATTAATAGGGTATAAATAAATATAAAAAGTATATTATTAATTATTTACCGGTATTTTATTTATAATTACGTATAAAGCGGGAAGGTTCTTACTATTAATATAATTAATTTTAAATTACGCTATAAAATCGTTATTATCGATAATTAAATTACTTAATTTTATATTTAATAATTTAATTTATAAAACTTTTTTAGTATTTATTTTTAAATAAGGCGGGGGTTAAGGCGATATAAACGAGGAAAGTGGAAGCGGGGGCGCCGGGGACGGATTTTTTTTAAGGGACGGGGGCGGGTCGTTCGGAGGTTAAATAAAATTACCGCCCGGGGTTTATAAATTAATAAAAATTTGCGGGGGGTTGCCGAAGGGGTTGGCAATATTATTATAGAATTTTATATTTTTAATTTTAAATTATTTTATTTCGCTCGGGGGTTTAGCGGGAGGAATTATATTAATTTAAAAAGAAAGTAAACGTTAGCCGAAAATATTCCAAAAATAACCCGAAAAATACGCACGCATATACGAAGTATTTATAAATATTTATAATTTAGTAATTATTATACCCGGGGATATAAAAACGGGGTAGGAAGGCGAAAATAATAGGGCGTAAGGGTTGGGCGGTAATAGTTGAGGGGAGAAAGGGAAAAGGAGGAAGCGGGGCATAAAATTTTCGCTAAATTCATTTATATAGAAGGATTTATACACGGACTAGTAAATTACTTTTTACAACTAATAGGAGTACGTAGCCTATCTAGTTAATAGGAGCACGTAATTTGAGAGCCGGGGAAGGGGGGAGGACAACGAGTTGTCCTCCCGCCGAATACTAGTTTTATTAATAAGGAGTAATTTCTAACTATAAATAATCCTAGGTTGAGATGAATTTATTATAAAAAAATTAATAGTATAAGTATTTACTTTTCGATTTAAACGTTAATTTAGAAATTGGTAATAATAATGCATTGAAACGAATTTATTATAAAAAAAGTTATTTACCTTATATATAATTTTCGACTTAAAGTAGTAACGAAATAAAAAAACCGGTTAACTTTTATAAGAGTATAATTAGTTAAAGAAAATTATAAAGACGATTTAGTATTAAAAAATTAAAGGAAGGTTTATAATTGAAGGTTATAATTTTTTATAATTAATATTTGAATTGAAATAATTCGAATGGTCGTAAATTTATTTATTTTGAAAAGTATATTAATTAATAATTATATATTTGGGAAGTGTAATTCTTTTTACAATTAATATTAAGAATGAAATTTATATTGAAAATGAAAATTATAATATAAAAAATCGAATAGTAGAGCGAAACGGGCTCTATTTTCGAAAATGAAATGTGTATAAAAATAATTGTAAAATGAATAATAGTTTTAATTATAATGTTATCCTTGTGCTAAAGGTTGAATGTGGCTAAGGGATGGCCCCTTGAGCGAAATCGACGTGTAACGAAATATTTATAGTTAACAGGTATTTTAAGCCAATTTGATGTATATAGTGTATGTTCATTTATTTTACAATACGTCGTTTACATAATATCATCGTATAATGATTTTATAATTCCTATATTTAATAACTGTAAAATTATACATGGGATGATTTTTACAGATACCGTATGCGCGCTATGGCAGTACAACACACACACGGCCGCCACGCAAAAGGAAAAACGCCACGGGCAATTTCAGGTTCCTTTAGCTATAGGTTGGGTAGAAGCAACAACACACCTAGCCAGCTAAGCGTGCCTAAGCGTGCCTGAGCCAGTCCCTGACGCCCGCCCGTTATCTCCATCTCTCGCACCCGAAGGGTCGAACTCCCGTCAGACACCGGGAGGAAAAAGAAATCAACACATGTTCTAAATATGCGTACAGTACTTGCCGCAGTCAGTTCTGGGCTTGATCCCGCAACTTCCCCGCAATTTGTTCCGAGTTTTAGAACCACCACTCGTCGGGCTAGTCTCAGTTCTCAGACCCACTAACCTCCGAACCCCACCCCCCCTTTCCTGCGGTAGAGAAGACCCACATTTTGTGGGGTGGGTCCGCTGAGCGCCGTGGAGGAGGTTCTGTGGAAGAGACTATCGTCGGGCGTCATGTCATGTCAATGTGCCACCGCAAGCCATGGAGCTCAAGCCACTGCGGCTGCTTTCCACTCGCCACGCCTTTCGGGATTTTCGTCCACCACCTCAAGTGGTAATACTATTCGCTGCAATTATTGAATGTCAGTTGGTGAAGAGTTGCACACCGAAGCCAATAGTCCAGAGCTGGCGGTTAAAAGTTGGCATATTGGAGATTACTTACTAAAGCTGCATTCATTTCCGTAATTCAACCTGAAATGACACGATGAGCCCGAGAATGCTACAGTGAAATCAATAGTCAAGTGGGTCTTGTGTTTGCTCACTAAAAGCTACGCAAGATATGGCATGAGGCCCGAAGCGAGGTGTTGGTTGGAACTTTGGGGGCTTGTAGGGCAGCTTTTACTATACCCAGAGAATTATGCATCTAAACCATATCCCATGGGGTCTAACTGACTGTTCATACGGCTTAATCGCATACTACATCTACAACATCATGCACTGAAGTACACGGTCCCAACTACCAACAAGAAAGTGTCTCTACAAGAAAAGCAACAAACAAACCTTCCCTTTTATCAGATCACAATTAGTCAAGGAGCTATGCTTCAGTATCAATGCTAAACTACTTGGATTGCCGTTACTCCGTATCACCGAACATCAAGGATTCGATCCGGGGTCAACAATCGGGACGGACCGTATCCGGCACTAGAGCCTCCTAAAGACCTGAATAGTCCTTCCTTTCCCCTCTTCTCCCAAGTTCCCAAGAAGCGAAGCTGCTAAAAACAATCATCAGAATAGCATCGAGGTAAGTAAACAGTCACATCGTCTTTCAATGGTCTGGCTGGACCTGTTCACGTTCGATGACCGTTGCGTTGGCGGCGCTAACATGCGTATCATATAGTGCCTTTACCTACTGGCGCTCGCATATTGTAAACCTGTCCGGTTAGGCCACATCCCCGATTCCCCAATTCCGAACGCTCTAATGTACTTGCTCTTGACGGCACCGGTTCCTCATCCCGGACCGGTACAAAACAAAGCCGCATCCAACCGCCGCCCCGGTCCCCAGCACCCGAGTTCCCCACTTTCTCGGGCCCTACCTTGCCCCGCACCGAATCCACCCCGAGACCCCACACCGACAGCAACTTTCCACTTTCGGACCAGGACCAGCATAAGAAAATTTTCTTCACCCACCCCTTCACCACCACTCCTCATAACCCACACAAACGACTCAAAGAATAACAACGAAAAGGCAAGATGGCCGAGCGGTCTAAGGCGCCACGTTAAGGTTAACCCTTAATCTTCTCTATCAGAGATAGTTCCGTGGTCCGAAAGGGCGTGGGTTCGAATCCCACTCTTGTCATTAACATCCCATCATCATCACCGAGCTCGGGTGATGGTGTTTCTCTTTTTCGTCTTTTTCTACTTTTTGTCCTTTCTTCCTTCCCTCATTGACTTGAGGTGTCTTACGCTAGTGACATATTTCTTTCGTCTCATCAGATGAACAGTTGATGTTCATGGTGATCGTATCTTTTTCATATAGCCGGACCAGAATGGGTTATCGGATCGGATCGCATCGCATTATGGAATCAAGCAGTCTTGAACAACATCAAGTGGTTTGTGAAACACTTAAAAGTTCATCAAGACTCGGGCTGAATAACAAACGCCAAACACCTCGCTACCGAGTTACAAGCAAATCAAATCACGGCCATCTTTTAGGCCATCCAGGCCATCCGACCACTCAAACCATCCCAAGCCTTCAACTACTTTACTCAACAACGCTTGACATCCCCATCTTCTTCTTCATCAACGACAACCCCCCACTGCTCACCGTCCGTCTATGTGCCTGTCCCTGTCCATTTGCATGTCCCTGCTTCATCGCCTCCGCCATCACCCCTCCCGCTGGACTACTCGGCGTAGTAACAGGTGACACCTTAACCATCAACCCACCATTTCCACCACTTTTCATCCCATTCCCATTCCCATTCCCATTCTCTAGCCCGGTGCCGGTAGCAGAAGTGGCAGCACTACCAAAGAATAACCTCCCAGTACTAGAAGAGGAGGTATACTTCCCCGGACCAGGACTAACGGCCGTCAACGGAGAAACCAAGTCATCTGCTTCATTAGCGAGTGTTCGGTCAGCGACACGTCTCCGCCATGAGCCGTTGGCTGCTGCTGTGTCGATTGTAGCTGGGATATTTCCTCCGTGGGTGTGTCCATTGGTCCCGCTAGTGCTGGTTCTCAACGACCCGTAACCTAAGGAAGTAGAACTTGCCGACCCAATAGGCAGGTCAGCATCACCGTATCCGGCTCGCACATCCTCGGTGCTGTAGCGACTACTTCGCGCACTACCACCGCCGCCATCGTCCGTAAAGCTCGTTCTTCCCGAGGTTGAGGAGCCGAGGGTGTGTTCTGTTCCTCTTCTCCCTCCTGCCAGACCTGATGGTCCAGTTGACGATGAAGGAAGTTCGACGCCTGCTCCTGGTAGTAACTGCAGCCCTGGTTCAAAGAGCTCTTCGGTGGCATCCTTCTCTACCGGACCGATGGGACTGTCGATGACGTTAAAATCAAAAGCGGGTTGGCCGGGGTGTATATCAACCGTACGTAACGGTTGCTGAGTGGTAGGTTTTTGTTGGGACTGCTGCTCTTGATTCTGTTGACGACCAGGAACGTCAAGACGGGCATTAATATTCGCGCTCACGACATTTGGCGAAAAAGGCGAGACAAGCTCGGCGACCATCGCTGAGGCAATGCCAATGGCCATGGTGGTGGATTGTTGGTTTCCAGACCCAGAACCGGAAGATGATGACGAGGTTTTGGCGGACGATGAGGACTCCGAACCTGAGCGGCCGACGGTGGAGGCGAATCGGCGGAAAGTCCCCTTGACGCTGGCTACGGCGAGGTTGATGCTCGGTTTCCTACGGACGGCGGCTTGAATTGGGGCAAGGCGGGTGCTGTCTGCTGGCATTGCAGACTGCTTGTTGTTGTTTTCTAGATGAAGGTCTTTGTCTTTACCCTTTTCTTTGTCTTTATCCTTGCCACCCTTTGGTAAAGGAGATGGTAAAGGGCTGGCACTGCCGCCGTTGGATGATTTGTTCTTCACCTTGACTGCAATCAGCTCGAACTGTTTGACCATCGTAGGGTTTTCAACAATCTCCTCCATGGTAACAGTGATGGTGGCATCAACACCTGGGATGCCGGCCTTGGGAAGTTCACGGTTCAGCTGCGTGGTTAGCTGGGCGGCGGGGATGAGACTGCCCCATAGATCAAAGAAGGCAGCAATGTGCACTTGCGCCTCCGGGACACCCAGCGCCTTAGGGTTAATAACCGAAGTCCACGCTTTGGAGATGACGGCCTGAATGCCCTTTTCTTGATCCTTGGTCAGCGCCTTAACAGCATCTGACCGACCGGCATTGCTATGAGCTGTACAGGCGTCCAGCAAATCTCTAAGCGGGAGCGGTATCCTCTTCTCCATGTTCTTGTATTGGTAGCCCGATGGAATAAGTGGTTGCATGATGTTAACGCTGGTAAGAAGGTTGATAGTGGCGCAGACCATCCGCAGCGCATCATCGGCAAAAGTTTCAGGGACCCGATCGACGCAGAAAGTAACGGACAACTCGACGCGATTGTTCTCGCGTGTGATTGACCTGATGAACAGATCAGGAACATCCTGCGCCCTGGATTCAACAACGGTGAACTTGCACGAGGCAGCACCGAGATGGAACGACTTGGGCTCCGCAGGGACGATGGCCGTATCCTCGTATTGGTGCTGGATCAGCGTGCTAAAGCGCGTCCAGTACGGCCACGGCGTGCATTTCTCCACGATATTCAGCGTTCCCAGGTTCTCGAAGGGTATGCTGGAAATCCGCTGCGTCTGGACATACTGGAGCAGGCCCAACGGTGTGAGAGGCGTGTCTGGGAACTGCACCCGGACGGGAATCTGGTTGATTGTCGGCCCCATGACTCCCATCACCGACTGATTGCCAGAGAGTGTGACATGGCGACCGTCAACAAGCTCGCCAAAGACGACATCGGAAGAGGCTGAGAGACTGGCAAGAACCATCGCCCATGCACTCTTCAGGATAGTCTCGTACGAAATTCCGAGACTGGACAAGGAACCAAGAGGCATCACATGGCGCAGAGTCTTGGTATTTGCCGATACTCGGTACGGCAACGAATGTTCGACTACCTGGGTGACCGTGCTTCCTTCAAGCAGTTTCTTCCAGTACTCCTCGGCCCCTTGCGAGTTAGCCAGCTGCACAGACCGGACAAACTCGCAGTATGTTGGACGACGAGGTGGATTCTGCGTTCCATCATACAGCTTCTTGAGATCCTTGACAAACAGCGCCATGGACAGGTCATCGTATTGGGCCTTGGACAGTCGAAGAATGAGAATCGACTGCTTCCCTCCGTCGATAAAGATAAACTTGGTCATCGGGGAGCAAAACGCCACCGGTGAGGCTTGGTCTTTCCGAATCGACTTTTCCATGACGGTGTTCAGCCTCCAGGCGGGGCAAGTATGCCTCTTGAACTCAACATTAGCCGACTTAATCACGGCTTGGTACACCTTTCGATTGTGTGGAACAAGAGCGGTGCGGAGGATGGGATGGATGGTGACAAGTGTCAGACACGCATCTTCCAGCTTCTTAGCGTCGACGGCGCCGGTGAACATGAAGGTAAAGTAGTTGATATTTGCACGACCGCGGAGCATCCCGGTCTCCATATGGCGAATTTGTGTCGAGGTTGCTTCGGCAGCGTCTTTGATGCCGTGGGCATCGACACCAACTTTGGGCGCAATGACTTTCTTCACGAGGACTTGCTTAACTGCATTGTGGTCGGTTGCAGTGGGCGAAGCGTTTATGACCGGCAATACAACTGCACTGTCAGACTGCAGCGGCTCAACGGAGGACATCATCCTGCACAGCTCAGCGAGGGTGACATTCTGAAGGACGTCGGCAATCGAGATCGATATACCCTCATGCCGACAGGCGGTAACCAGTTGAGCAGCAAGCACGTGGTCACCTCCAACGCCAAAGAAGCCGTCGCAAGCTCGGATACGTGCTTCCTCTATACCCAGAACCTTTGCCCAGATGGCTCTCATGCGCTCTTCGTTGTCTGTTAACGGAAGAGGTTTGATGGACGTGAGCCTCCCGTCGTTGGACGTTGAGGCAGCGCACAGTGCGATGAGTTGCTCTTTAGACAACCCGCTGATCATCTTTTGGAGACGACGTTTGTTGACCTTTAATGAAGGTGTGATCGGAAGATGCTTGACCGGAATGAAGATTGACGGGATGCCCGCCGGCGCGGCATTGCTTCGCAATCCGATTTCGACAAGCTGCCTGGCAATGAACAGTTGCTCCTTAGCTGTTGTGCCCAGCGAGGCCAGATCGTCTTCGCCGTCGAGGATACTATCCCCAAACTCGATGAAGGCCGCCAGCACTGGCGTGTCATCCGCCGTTCGAAAAGGCAGTTTGTCTACCAGCACATCAACCCCTTGTCCAAGGCAACGTCGAAGATATTGTTCTATCTGCGCTGTATCCACTGGCCTCCCCTTGCTAACAATTTCGTCGTGTTTATGGGAGATAAACTCCATCAACCCGCCGTCCGTATATCGAACACGGTGTCCAGTCTTATAGTACCGCGACGTGTTGCCCGCAGACGGTCCAAGTGGCGACATGGGGCCCAAGGTAGACTCCCGGTTGGGGTAATGGCAGCCCAAGGTTGGCCCTTCTACCACCAGCTCTCCGACGGCGCCAACAGGAACCAAATTCTTACGGTCGTCGGGATTGACGACCATGAAGCTACCGCAGAACGGGCGACCGACACTACGAAGTTGACTGGCCCCAACGACCTCGAGAAAGGAGATACCCAGCGGACAGACATCATGCGGCCCATAAGCCAGAATCACATTGACTTTACCATGCCATGCACTATATGTGTCCTCGTCCAAGTTCTGAGTCCGAAAGCACACCGCCTTCAAAGTCGGCACCTTTGATGGGTCGACCTTACGGGAGAGGTGTGGTGTCATGTAAGTCCAGTTGACCTGCATCCGGTTCACAGCGCCTGCAAAGTCCTTGAGCCGCTCGTTCGCAGACGGCACACACACACATCCTCCATAAGCAAGTGTGGTGAGGATCTCCGAAACGCAGATGTCAACGTTGAAAGACGAGAGTTGCATGACACGACTCAATGGTCCAATCTTTGCAGCGGGGCCCTGGCCCAAGAGTGCTGTAGATAGAGCGGTATGGCTGAAGGAAACTCCACGTGCCTCCCCTGAGGACACACGAGAAAACAGAATACAGGCTGGGTCCGAAGACGTGGCCATTGAAGTAAGCGATCTTCGATCTCGGGGAAGGCTCTCCATCAGGTTGTTGTTCAAAGTGACAACGTCGTCGAAAAGGTTTCCAAGGACTACAGCAGCGCGCTCCGAGGCGACCGCCACCCTCGAGAAATTAAGCCTTTCAAAGATGGGCTGGATCAGGCCCAGTTCTAGGGCATCAATAGGGACAAACGCACCGCCGGCTTTGAGAACAGCGAGAATCGCCACAATAGCAAGCCGACTCTTCTCCATAACCACAGGCACAACCGAATGAGGGCCAACGCCAATCTCCACCAGATGATGTGCCAGAACTGTTGCCTCCTCATCCAGCTTCTGGTATGTAAAAGTTCCATCCCATGCGCAAACAGCTTGAGAGTTTGGCTGGGCGCTGGCCTGCTTGCTTACTAGTTCGTGAACAAGGCTTTCAACCCGTGTGCTATCACCAGACGGCGAATCAGCGCCCCAAGCCAACAGCTGGGCATAATCGCGGTCGCTGAATAGGTCAACCGTTCCAATGGAACTATGTGGCGCGGAAAGAATGGTGCGAATCGCTTTTCCAAACGTGTTGGCCACGTTGAGGGCTTGCTCTTCGGACATGACCCGTTGTCCGATATCGACCACCAGCTTCCCTCCCGCAAACCGCGTGTTGACGAGTACGTCCACATCCGACGTCTGCTTGAGCGAAAGTGACTTGAGCTCAAAGCTGGTCCTGGTCGTGAACTTGCTGTTCAGTCCTGCGGGCTCCTCGGTAAATGTGAGGCACGAGTTGAAGAGGTGCTCGCCGCCCTTCATTCCCATAGCATGTTCCAACTCGGCCATGGTAAAGTGTTGATGCGGCAAGCTAGCCGTGAGTTGATCCTCAATGGCCTCCAGCGCCATCTTGAGGGGTGTGTACGACGTAAGTTCGTGATTGCAGGCCACCATGTTGGCAAATGAGCCCACGGCATTTTGTAGCTCAGGAACCGAGGTGTCGCGGCCGCTTGTTTGGTAACCGAAGCACACAGCATTTGACCCGGTGAAACAGCGCAGCACAAGACTCCATGCCAAACGGACAATCGCATCGACGGTAGTCGCGTGAGATCTTGTAAACCCGGACAGTTCGTAGGACGTGACCTCCAGGTTAAGAAATGAGTTGACGAAGCGCTGCTCGTCAGGAGATACGGTAAGTCTGGGGAACATGCATGTTGCAACGTCGGAAAGCCTTTCACGCCAAAAGTCAACGCTGGATCCGCGACGTATCCCGCTCAGAAACTGCATGTAATGAGGATAGCCAAAGTGGGCAGGTTCGGGAATGGCCTTTTCGGTGACGTAGGCTCTTCGTAGATCGTGCAAGATGAGGTGTATGCTGACAGACTGTAATTCGTAAGCACAGGTGCACGGCAGAATCCCGGGAGTAGAGACTTACATCGCAAAGCGCGGTGCTAATATCCAGCTTGATGAACGTCCTAGTCGGAGCTCTGCACACCGTCAAGCGATGAAGCGGTTTGTTGTCTATCGTTCTGAGATGTGGCAGATTGTCGAGCTCGTACACAGGGTCCTCGGCGGGGGCTGTATCAATGAACAGCATATCCGGCGAAGCCCGACGAAGGATCACCATATCCCACAACCCAGTCTCGCTGACACTCTCGGTAAAGATAGTCCTTAGGGCTGGATGTCGAATGCATACATGCTGCCACGCATTGCATAGTCTGGCAATATCGATCGAGTCGCCATGTGGTGATGCAAACTCGTATATCGCATGCAAATAGCACGAATCTGGACGCTGAGCTTGACTGATCAAAATGGCCTGGTGTACGGCAGTCACCGGGTAGATGGTTTCGACGTCTTGCACGCTTGCCAGTTTCAGACCCGCTACCCGCTGTTTGTTGAATCTCGTCAATCCTTCATATGTGACATCCAGATGTGGAACATCAGCCAGCGTCAGCTCATGAGGGTGGTACCTCAGTCTGCCAATTGCCTCGAGAAGCAGGTGCTCGTAGTTATGGGCCCATTGCGCGATGCGAGTTTGGTCTTTGCAGTACTTGCTATACGTAAACGACACCTTGGCGATACCTTTGTCAAGCATGGCGCTGATCTCGAACAACGCTACGCGGCCCACCTTCGACCCAATATCCGATGTCGGGGAGTCAAAAGATCTGCTCGTCAGGGGTAACTGTTCCATCACGCCGTTTGTGCGCTCTAGTTGTTGCAGCGACCCGGCGTAGGTGAACATGACTTCGAACGGCCAGTCGGGGCGCACGGTGTCTGGCCCGGCGTTGTTGTAGAAACGTGACGCGAAATACTTGGATCCATGAGCCGGTATGGACCGGCGCGTGTCTTTGAGATGTCGGAGGACCTCGATGAAGTCGTCCGACCCTTCTACCTTTTGGCTTATTGGGCACAAAGCTGTAAACCACCCTACTGTCTCGGATATGTCAATATCAGACCTCCACATGTCCCTACCGTGCTCTTGATTCCAAACCACAGGCACAGACCGCTCGGGAAACGTTTGTGCAAATGAAAGCATAAGCGCTGCGAGGTAGATGTCGACGGTATCAGTCTTGAAGACTTGGTTGCAAGAACTTTGCAAGATTGTCGTCAACTCCGAGCTGAGAGCGAAACTGATGTCCTGGGTATCGCCGTATGCGTTTGGGATTTCTCGCAGGCCCCAAAAGGTATAGTCTCCCGGTTGGACCTTGAAGGGCACGAACTCCTTTGGATCTTTGCCTCGAACATCGTGTTTTTGTAGCTCAACCCATTTGTGAAAGGGCATCGATCTTTGGGACATGAAGCTTCCAGAGTCCAGCAGTTCGTCAAGATCGTGAATGATGATGCGCCATGAGGGGAGATCAACAGCCAGATGGTGCGCAGCAAGATATATCAACTGTTGTCCGTCGTGGGTGGTAAAGTAGTCGGCGGCGAAGACCGGCCCTTTCTCGATGTCGATGGAGAGCTGGGTTCGACCGATAACGGTATCAAGTTCCTGATCAGAGCATATCGAGTGGCGGCGCAGGCTGTACGATGATGAAACATCAGGCAGTATAAGCTGCATCCAACCTTCGGGCCCTCGACTGTAGCGCGATCGAAGCATTGGATGATGGGCAACCACAGCTTCTAGCGCTGCCGCGACATCCTCATAGCAAACATCCTTTTTGAAGCGCAGAAAGAGGCTTAGGTTGAAGCGGTAAGTCCCATCGCCGGCAGCTCTGCGATTCAGGTCACCACCCATGGAAGACTCGAAATACAAATGCTGCATGGGGGATAGGTCGAAGTAATCGCGAGTTTCCTCCTCCCATTGGTTTTCCTGGATACTCCTAGACTCGGCAATGGAGGCCAATTCCGACAGCGTATTGGATCCAAGCACCTCCAAAGGGTTGACGTAGATGGTCTCGTTTTTGCACCGGGCTACAAGTTCCATGGCAGTCGTCTCGTCGCCTCCTAGCTGGCAAAATGAAAGGTTGACACCAATCTGAGCCTGAGAAAGACCCAGCACCTTGCTTACCAGCCTCTGCAAGGAGCGTTCCATGGTCGTTTTGGGCTCCTCCAACGGTACCTGGGACTGGAGATTGGACACCTGATAGTAAAGCTGCTGATTCATATTCTGAACCCAAGTTCGCAATCGTCGAGTATCTACATGGCCAGCTTCGGTGAGAGGCATGCTTTCCAAGACGATCCATATATCAGGTAGGCTTGCCGGTGGAAGAAGGGTTTTGGCGACCTCGCGAAGAAAGGTGACTTGGGTGCCGGCGAAGATGGAGTTCGACTGGGATATTAGGCTAACATCGGATGAACTGGCTCGGGATGACTGAGTGGTGGAGAGAGTGAAGAGGGCAACGAGTTTCCCTTCCAGAATGCCCGCCTTTGGTCGCACAGTTGCTATCCTAGATATTTCCTTTTGTATTCCTAATGCCTTTTCGATTTCTGTCATGGCTGTAGTTTGCGAGCCGGAGCTGGCCTGGCTCGAGTTGCGCGAGTGTTTCATCGTCGCAGTCGCCTTTACATCGGCGGTAACGGACAGCCTCCCGGGCCTTTGTATTTGAAGAGGTTCGATATTATTGTCGGACATTTTGCGGCGGGCGTCGGGGTGCTCGTACTTGGGTATGATACAGGTCTGGAGTTCGGCGAGGGTCGGGCAGCGAAGAATATCGGAAACCTTGATGTCAATGCCAACCTCCAAGCACTCGGCTCTCAAGGCCACGGCGGACCTGTCGTCACCGCCCAAGTCTCTGAAGGATTCATGGAGCTGGATGTTTTCTCTCGGGATGTCGAGGATCTGCGCAATGACCGATAGTAGCCTATTTTCGGAAGCTTCCTCCTCACGCTGTGTCCAGGTCGAAGTCGTGTCTATGCGCGGAATGCCGGAGACCCTTTGTGACGAAGGGGCTTTCATGGCGAGAGAGGAAGAAAGGGAAGAGAAAAGAGGAAGTATATATTAAACTAAGAGCATACAACAAGGGGAGAGGATATCATTGACGAAGGGGAAGGACGGTGTCTCGGATGACGAAGAACCTCGGAGCACAATGATGGAAGGTAGAGGTAGGCAGGTAACAGTACCCCGGGTACCATTAGCACTGGACCTAACGAAACGAAGGACAAACAAATGGAGAAGTAGAAGAGCTGTTGGTTGTTTTGTCGGCAGAGAGGTCGAGGACGGGAATGATATCAGGCGCTAAGTTGGCATCGCACGGTGTTGGCTGTTGGCTTGTCCACGACTGGAAAGTCTCCACGAGTCGAACACACACAACGGAAGACAAGGCTGCTCTCAAGGCTTCAAAGTTGGGGTGTGGGTGTGACGCGAGGTCATTCCACTTGGCGATATTAAAGCGTCCGATGTCGTCGACGTGAAACAGGAGAGGGATGTAGATTGGGAGGAGGGTTGTTGTCGGGAGCAAACACGACATATGCCCGGGGAAAAGGGAAGAAGCGAGGAAAATGGAAAGACGACAAGACGGGAAGACGAACTCTCGGTATGTAAGACGGGACTCCAGTCTTCCACTTACCTAGGTAGTCCAAGAGAGACGAAGAGAGGCGGGGATCGACGCCAACATGTATCGGCCTCAGTAGTTACCTACCAGTAGTCTAACCAGCCGCAGGGTTGCAGAGTGGGAGAGAAGAGGTAATCCATGCCTAGCATCTAGCATGCCATTCCTGGTCCCAAGGCAACGAGATACATGCTCCACGATACTCCGGAGACGGTGGTGGCCCTGGTGGGAATCACAAGGAGGCGCAAAAAGGACGGGAGCCCAAAGCCGCCCGAGTGGTGGTGGGTGATTGGTGTTGCTGAAGAAGTGGAATGACGGGATGGCTTGAGGTTTGAGGTTCGGGGGTCGGCAATCGGGAAGGGAACCGGTGCGTGTCAAAGTGTGGATGGTGAGAAAACGTGACATGGGAAATTGTTAGTGCACTTCCAGGGGCAGCCAATCAAAATACTCGGACAGCTGTTGTTGGATCCACTCTTGGGTGCTCACAGCTGGGACCCTGTGTCGATCAACTGGCAGTGCCCTGGAGCTAGACCACGGAGGGGCAAGATCATGCCCGGACTTGTTTCTTTTTGATTTCAGCGAGATGCCCCTCCAATTCATTGCTGTGACGAGCAAACAATGAATCTTCAACGGGAATCCTCATCTAGAGGCGATCATCGAGACCGACGAGGCGCACCTAGGTTGCTTATCAACAATCACTCCCGTTACATATCGCGACTAAAACACCGGCAATGCTTTGCCCTGTAAGCACGTTCATTAGAGGTCCGCAGGTGGCACTTGAGCGGGACAACTTCCGACTAAAGAGCGAGACCCGCGCGGCCCTTCCTTTTCCGACTCCCACTTGCCGTTCCCATTCTTGAAATATTACGAGAGTAAGAGGCATTCCTCTCGTTTACCTTACAATATCCTTGAAATTTGGACATCATAACGACATGGACAGCAGCCCCGATCATACTCTAGACTTCCATCTGGCTCAGATTCAGACACGCACGGAGGCTGAGCATCTTATCCCCATACGTTGGCGGCTGATGTGCATCATCACAGCCTTATTTATATCGCGGAATGTTGCATTCAAGCCTCCAAGTATCAAACTATTCGGCCGACTCCCAGTATACCTATCCTGTGGCAGTGCCGTCTTTATTGCCTATACTCTGCTTTAGATCTTCACAGAGACAGCTGGCCTTCCAAATACTACCAGACTGGAAATGGCCCAAAAGAATCGTAGTTTCGGCGGCATATAGTATTAGACATGTTGCTGACATTGTCCCTGAAGCCGTTGTACAACAGCGACATTCACTGCCGTCCAGCAACAGAAAGTCTTGTACCTCCACGCTCCCGGATCTCCCGGTGTCCGATCTTGAGAGTGCTCTTATAGTCCTCTAATTCTCTCAAAACCATCCGTCGGCGGTTTGTCGGCCCCGTTCGCGCAACTTGTCAAGTTGGCACGGAATGCAGTGTGACGGAGCAAACACTCTTGTATGGGTTCGGCCTTGAATCACCCAACAACCACCGCGGGCTTTGTCAAATCTGCCAGTTGGACGAGCTGTTGGTTCCGCGCTTGTTGACCAACAAGAGTGACCCGTCCACGGCAACTACTACTGCAACTAATATCGTCTCGCGTATTGGTGTCTCTCATTCCTCGCTTCCCGTCATCGACTCGGAGTTCTTGAACGGTAGGTAGGGTACCCCTTGAAGGCTTCCATGTGTGACCCTTGACCATCTCGTCTGCCTGGTCATCAAAAGTCAGGGCTCACTCACCTGTCCCCAATTCTGAGTGTATTCGAGATCCAGTAGGCATTACAAAGCAGACAGGTCGGTAACACATGGCCATGCCTCACTCTATCATCCTGACTCCAGAGACACTCCTTGGGGCTCGGTCCGCCACAGTCACACACACAAAGGTACTGTGTAAATGGTTCCTCTATAGGTACGCCACATACAACCGAACTCAGCCTTACCTAGCACATGAGTACAATCCCACCGAGGCGCACCTCGCACCGATCCGTACCGCCCCGGGCCATTACCGGAGGGAGCGTCGTGAGCTTGGCCAGAGATCAAAAGATCATCGTCTCCTCGTGTCCGTCGGCAAAAAGTATCCCGGGGAGTCCTTGTCCCCTGAAGCGCCGGTAAGCGAAGCGAGAACACGCAGACTCCACTGCCAAACGCCCCTGGACCCCTGAACGGACCCCTAAATTTGTCCCATAATCCCCACTTCAAATCTGTCGAGTCCACGAGGAAAATCGGAAAGAAAAATGGGAGTCAGGATGTGAGGGAATATCAAGCCATACTGAAAGCCAACATTCCGACAATGGGTCCGATGGTGTAGTTGGTTATCACGTCAGTCTAACACACTGAAGGTCCCCAGATCGAGCCTGGGTCGGATCACAAGTTATTCTCTTTTTGCCAATTTCCTTTCCGTTTGCCTTTTTGTTTAATTACACCATATTACATGCATTTTTAACACATACATATGAAAAATCTAATCACACTCCTGCACTCTGTAGTGGTGATGCACAAAATGGCAGTTTCACATTCACGCACATCGGTTGATCGGTGGAAAAGAGCGTCGTTCCTTTAACCGGGGGCAATGGCGTTGCTTTTGACAGATCATCCGCCACGTCGGGTATTTAGCGAAGGCCAATATTCACCGCATCGCTTCCGATCATCTTCATTTCCACCATCTTTCAGCCGCCGCATGACATTATTCGATCCCGACATTCATTCTCAAGTTGCAGATGTTATATAAAGTTGAATGCCCACCCTGTGCCCCTCCTAGGGCAACCCTCTCTACACCGTGATGCTACGAAAACCGAGTGCTGCCAACAACAAAATGGCCTCTCCTTACTACTACAAGGATCGAAAAGATGATCTTCGAGATTTGAAGTTCTTGAACGCAGAATCCCCTCATCACATCAACCATCAACATCAACCACCCAGGATTCAACAACAACAGCGCCGTTCGCAGTTCTGGCGAAAAATCATCACCGGAGGGTCATTGGTCGCCGCTTCCACGTTGTTGCTCCTCACCACTCTGCCCGCCGACCAAAGCCAAACCCATCGCCATGACTATTCCTACTCCGCAGCTGCGGAATTCCTAATCCCACCACTCACATTCTCTCCTGGTGACAGTACCTCTCATAGCAAGACCTTCCAAATATCAATCTTCCAAGACCTCAACTTTACCCATAATGCCCCAGGCAAACAAGATGACCCCTCCTCCACCACCGTCCGGATAATGAAGAACATCCTCAACTCCGAACCCCAGAAAACAGACCTAGTCATCCTCAACGGCCTCACCCCACCTTCCGAGAAAGAAAACGACATAACAGCTTACCTCGGCCAGATCGTCGAACCGATGGTGCGAAGGAAGTTAACATGGGCCAGCACGTACGGAAGTTGCGGCGAGAACTCCTCAAGTCCGTCGTCGACCAAAGAGACTCTATTCGAAAGGGAGAAGTTGTGGTTAAGTTCGAGAACGAAAACGATGGTAGAGGGAGATGGGGTGGGGGTGACGAATTATTACCTACCGGTGTACGCGGCGGGCTGCGGCACAGGGGAATGGAAGAGGAAGAGGGGGCAGGAGAAGGAGGAGAGGAAGAAGTGGTATCAACGGGTATGGAATATGGTCATCAACCGGAACCAAGACATGCAGATGGCGAGCGACACAGAGTGTGATATCCCGGCCTTGATCCTCTGGTTCTTCGACAGCAGCAGCAGCAGCAGCAGCAGCAGCAGCAGCACGGCAAAGGGGAAGGTTCATCCTTCGGTTTTGAAATGGTTCAAGACTACCAGCGCTTCGATTGCTTCGCAAGCTGGTGGGAGGACAATTCCATCGATGGGATTCGTTAGTCGCATCCCGACCAACAACTCCTATGACGGCAAAGAAGAAGGAGACGTATTATTCATGCAGGCCCTTTCTTCTACTCCCGGGTTTATCGCCCTTTTTTCAGCTTCGGAAGGACACGCTGAGGATGATGGGTGTTATAAGTGGGATGAAAACCGAATCTCTTCTGGTCAGGGTAGGAGTGCACCAAAATATCAGGGACAGCAGGGACAGGTTGTCATGGCTACTGCGGATGGAAATGAAGGAGAAGTGGAAGAAGGACACAGACGAGGATTGAACCTCTGCTTTGGACAGCATGCTGGCTCTAGAGGTGCCCGTCAGATCATTATCGATCAAGAAGAGCTCAAGGATTTCGAGATCAGGACGCATATTCGATTGGAGAGTGGTGAAGTAATATGGGCTGCTACGCTCAACGCGACTAGTGTATAAACATAATGGGCTCTCTTGAGAGCATTGCATTGTATTTAACGAGCGACTATAGCATAGCATGAACGCACACAGATCCGATATCCTTCTCAAACCCAGAACAAATTCCGAACCTAAACCACAGCCAAAACCTCACACTATCCATCACGATATCGTCCCTAACCTCGTCCCATACCCCCTATCCCCCACCCCCCGTTCTTCCTTCCCAGCCCTTCACATCTCTCACCCTCCCTACTCACTAGGCTTATTATCAACCAACGTAACCTCAAACGCACTCTTCCCCGTCCTCTTAGCATCAAGCTGCTTCGGCCAATTATCATTCTCCACCACATCCACCTCACCCGTGCTTTCATTCCACTGGAAATACACCGACCCAACAGCGATATACCCCCCGCTCTTCTCATCCCTCACATAAACCGCCGTCGTAACGGGTGGCCCGCCCGCCGGCAGGATGCCCACAAGGGCATACTCATCCCCATCATTGCTATACAACGTCACAGCGCCCACATCCCTCGCGTCCACCTTCAGGGAATACCGCTTACTCTCCCCGCCGGTGCTATCCTTGAAGATGAACGAGATGGCGCGCGTGTCGTCGTCGACGACGCGGAACCGCGAGAGACCCTCAATGTCCGAGATGTCGGGCTGCGAGTCCGTCCATTCGCGGTAGTGGCCCATTTCGTTGTAGTGCTGCCAGGCGATCACCTTGGCGGAGGCGCCGACGGCGACGGAGAGGTATTTGTCGTTGAGGGAGCCGGGCACGGAGACAGACTCCGGGCTGATGGGGTAGGAGTCGCCCGGGCCGGAGAAGTCCTTTTGTTGGTAGAAGACGGCCGAGTTGGGGTCGACTGAGGGGGCCATTTTGGGTGGTGGTGGTTGGGGGTGGGTGGGTGGGTGAGTTGTGTGAGGAATTGAGATATGTGTCTTGTGTGAGGCTTGTGTCTTGTCTGTGTAGATGTGAATGTTTGATGTGTTGCTGAAGAAGAAGAACCAAAAGCTGGCTGGGATGGGGGTGGATGGCGAGATACTTATACCTCTTTTACCCTTCGGTGAGAGGACTCGCAAGTATCAAGTCAAGAAGAGGAACTGACTTCCCTCCGTGTTGATCCAAATCCTAGGTGACGCTACCTCTTTCTCCTCTTGTCCACGTTTGAAGTGACGAGGTAGTGTCTTGCTCCCAACCTAAGCCTTGCTCCACCCTCGTAGGCTATGGAACGAGCCGCAGAGCTTTTGGACATACATCTTCTTTGGCTGTACTTCCCCCCTCTCTCTTGTCGGAACCCCCAATCTTGACGCCATCCTGACCCCTGATGAGAAACTTGTGTCGACGTAACTCTTCGACCAAAACGGATTCGTTGTTTGAATCCTCCCGCAGCAGTGTCACTGTCACCAGTTTCACCCTTGACTTTCTTGAAGCCCAACCTGGCGCGGGGAGATCAGTTTACATCTAGTAATAGTATTACTCAGGAGGGGGGCACCGTGCTCATGAACCCCGTTACGTTGTGGTCTGGTGGGAGCTTGCATGTTGATCGGCATATACGACGACGACTAGGTACATCCCCACCTTTTGAGAGGATGGAGACATGACCGCTCGGCGATATGTATTTGTGTAGATGGTGTTTGTATCGATCGGAGTAAGCTCCGTCGTTCCCGTCGTCGGGTATGTACGGGTAACTGATCTTCCCGTCCCCGAGACCGTTCCTACCTAGAGGTACCTCTAGTGTCGATCAGGTATGCGCAGACAAGGGCAGGATCGAAGGAGGAAAAGAAAAACACGGCGCCTTCCGCGCCAAGGCATGCATGTGTACATTTAGAGGTAGGCGCACAAAAGACGGGAGTGGCGACTGAAGGTAGACGGGGGTACCTAGAGGTAGTGAGGGCGCCTTTTCTAGATGTAAGAAGAAGGAACGTCCGAAGCATCATAAGATGAATTGGCAAGAGCGACTCGACCGGGAAATCCTCAAGTAGACTTACCTGAACCTGGAACACGTTAGCAAAGGGTATAGTAGACAAAAGAACCAAACCTTCGAGAGGGGGAGGCGGAACAACTCTCTCGACGCAATTTCGTCAAGGCAAAATACCTTGGTCATTCCTTAACCATGACTAGATACCATCAAGGAAAGGAAACAATATTCCAAATCTGGAAGATGCCGCCTAAGAACCCTTATGGTTCTGTTGTACACCGCTACCATAAGATGTCATACCTACCACTGATCCAGCATCATCTCCGTGTAGTATGGTATTCCTCGAGTTTCCAAAAGTCGAGACCAAAACCCACACAACAACTTGAACCCCCACGGTGAACCAAAATTCCCCATCGTCCCGTCCCGTCCGTCCTTTGTGCTTCATCCCGCAATTTCCGCCGCTCGCTCGGTGATACAACTTACCTAATACCGTTCATCCTTCTGCAGGACGTACGCTGTTGTAAACACGCTGTAGCTTGTGAACGTATGCATGTCTAACCCAATTTGTGAAGGTAATTGCGGCTGATGAAAGTGGTTTGTTTGATGTGCCTTGTTCCCTTTCTGTTCTCGGTTCAGGGTTCGGGAAGGGGATAGGGGATGTAGCGTATGGAACGAGTGCCCGCAGTATTGCAGCTGTGTTCCTGGTCTGATATTGAAGTCGGGTTGAAATGGTTCTGCGAGATGGGCCTTGGCTTGTGTTGTGTAACGGATTAAGGAGGCCAATGTACTGCCACGAGTTAGCGGTGATGGTATTGGGTGGAACCTTTGTAGGAGCTGTCGGGCAGTAGCGGCTTTAGGAAATTATGCTACATTGTACGTTCTCTGTAGGAGAGCAATGTGAAGGTTTGTTGAGGCAAGGTTAGTCACAGAGTGTCGACGTTGGTTCCCAATCTATGAGGAACTTGAGAGTAGACAAGAACCGGACACTCGTGTATAACTCGTCCAAAATTTGGGGTATCTATTGTGAATTCTGTTCATATCTACAAACCCTCTCTTGTCTTGCGCGCGTTTCCGTTTCCGTTCCCGTTCCTTTCTTTCCTCTCCCTCTACCGTTTGTCTTTAACTTTCTAAAAAAAAGATCATCTCATCAGTCATCAGCCATCAGACGCAGCATTATCATTTGATGGGTCTCACGGGGAGAAGACAAATGCACTCAAAAATGCTTGTCTGCGTTCATCACTCTATGCCCTCCCTCCCCTTGCTTTGTTAAAGAGGGTGCGAAAGTCGTGACGCCCGTGAGGTGCCCGCCGAGAAGTCTTCCTTTCTTTTTCTTCTTTTGTTCAGTCCTTCGAGCCTCGTCCAAGGGCTGCGGTTGGCAAGCCCCCGTTCCAAGAAAACAGCATTGGTTGTTCTTCGGGACAAGTGGTGTGGCACCACGGCCTGCCGTCCAAGAAATAGCTCTCGGGAAGTAGTGGGCAAGGTATCAGCAAGGGGTTCGCTGAGCAATAACCCGCATCTGGGCCTTCGGTGCAAGTGGCTCTCTCTTCTGCTTCAAACGCTCTTAAACCAGAAGCATGCATCAATTGGCAAAGATCCTGACGTTCAAGTCGACGCTTCCTGTCGCAATAACGCAGCGGATCTGAGAGTCTGGGGTGACAGCCACTCCCGCCTTCTTTGGCGTCCCGTTTGCTTCTCCACTGTCACCATTGACCGACACATCCTTGATAACCGACGGGGCCCATCTGATGCACTGCACGAAATGGCCATGCGCATCCCCGATCGTCTTGACGCATTTGCCTTCTTGCGTAAGATCCCAGCACCGAAGCGTCTTGTCGTCGGATACGGACAAGAGGTATTTTCCGCCCGGATGAAACACCAACCCCCGCACCCAGTTGTCGTGGCCGACCAAGGTCCTGATGCATGTCCCGCGCGCATCCCATAACCGGATCGACTTGTCTCGGGAACCGGTGGCCATGAACTCAGCCGAGCTTGTCGCAGGAGGTGCCTTGATACCGGCCATGGCGGCAAGATTCTTGTATGCGGCCGGAGGTGCGATGGCGCAACATAGCACGACATGTTCGTGGCCGATGAGGGTGACCTTGGGCTCCGGGTTCGTTACCGTGACATCCCATAGCCTACTCGTATAATCGTCGCTGGTGGAGAGTATATATTTCCCGTCAAGGGATGGGCATACGTCGCGCACCCACTCAGCATGGCCGCGCAATGTCTTGACGCAGTATCCCGTGCTGACGTCCCATATCCTTAGTGTTTTGTCGCGACTTGCGCTGACCAAGAGGTTGCCTGACCCAGGGATGAACCGTACGGCGCTGACGCTGTGATCGTGGCCGGGTAGAGTCCGAATGTTTTTGTACGAGTCTAGGGGGTCCCAAAGCTTGATTGTTAGATCGGAGCTGCACGAAGCTAACAAGGTGTTTCCGCGGGGCCCGCCATAGTCGACGTCGAGAACAGCCTTTGTGTGGCCCTTGATCGTCCTTTCTAGCTCGCCCAGTTCCCAATCCCAGATCTTGATGGTCTGGTCCTCCGACCCGGAAGCTAGAGATGAGAAAACGGGGTGGAATGCGACACAGGTAATGGGATCTCTGTGCGATTGGAGCGTGTGTCGAGGAGGTGCTCGGGGCAGCCATGAAACGGGGTCTTTGTTTTGTCGCGATGTAGGTGTCGTGTTGTTAAGCTCATGCTGTAGAGCAGCATTTCGCGCCTCAAGATCCATAATCTGTATGCAACAAGGGGGTAAGCGGGCTGGTAAGGGGTGGGAGTAGGGTGGGGGAAAGTTTATTTGGCGGTCGAACAGGGGGGTGGTTAGGATGCGCACCTTTTTCTGAAGTCGGACAACACTGGTCCATTTCTTTTCTAGCAGGCCCTCATATTTCTTTGCCGTTGCCGGTTCAAAAACCTCTTCGCTTAGGTTCAGTTCTTCTCGGAGCGCGGCAGCGGTGTTGGGAAGGTTGGCGGCAGTTAGGTATGCGATGAGGGCTCGGTGTCTGTAAAGTGGCGGGCAACAAGGTTAGCCATTGTCTCGTCCCGACCATGTACAGACAAGTAAGTAGCAGCAAACCTACAGCTCATCAGCCTGCCGAGAGGTCAATATTTGGGACATGGTTGCTTGCCAGCCGAGGAGGCGGGTCAGCTAAAAGGGGCGCGTCTTGGGAGGATACGGAGAAGAGGTGGTGTTTTGGTTGTGTTCGCGGGGTCGGGATCGGTGTCGTCGGTTCGGGATCGTTCGCCAGGACTATGGTACTTGTCCGTGTCCGTGTCGTGGCCCACCTGCCGCGTCGCCCGAAGGGTATGTACAGTCGGTTTGTTTACGAGGAAATCGTGATCGCAATGCGTGCCTTAGTGTGACGGAATGGTTTGGCAGATCAGGACTTTATACTCCATCTCGGTGGAGGCCCGGTTCCTTTCGGTCAGGTAGCGGGATGGGATGGGGGATGCAGAGAGGAACGGGAGCTGGCCAGCACCACGGGCACTCCAAGCTTCCTGTACTGCTAGGTAGGTTGTCTGAGCCTGAGCGCTGGGTAGTTGACGCCGGGGAAAGCAAGAGCTTCTTCTTCTTCTCTCTTTGTGCTGATCTCCCGGTGAGAGACGGTGGAGGTGGCGGTGGTGGGTTATGGTGCTGTTATGTTGTTGTTGTTGCGATGATGGTCAGGTTGCTGTGTTGTTGATGTATACCTAGAGGTAGTGTTGTCGTGGTCCTGGTTGTTGCATGTGCTTTGCCAGTTGTCCGTGTCTAGGTCCTCTTTCTGACTTCTTTCTCTCTCAGGTCTTCCCTCTTTGATCCCGGATCCAGATCCCAAATCCCAAACCCAAACGGTGAGGAGTTCGCCTAAAAGTGGACCCCTTGTCCCTGGACTTCTTAGTTGTCGCTGTCTCTAGTGTTGTAGCTTCTAGCTTGCCCTGCGCTCTGCTCTCTGCGCTCTGCGTTGGTGGCCTTTTTGGTTGGTTCTTTTTGGGCTCTTGGTGAGGTCGGAAATCGAGTCTAGTCGAGGCAGAATGAAGTTGCTGATGGCATTTCGAATATTCGTAAAAACCAGCCGGGTAGTGGTTGTGTCCAAGACTTGGGTATTTGTCTGTATGGTCATCAACTTCAATGATGTTGTTCAAGATGCAGTGCCTTCAATCTAATGTGTCTTGTCTCCAATGTGTTGTTGTGGTTCAGTTGCGATCCGATGCCGCACCGGCATGCAATTGAATGCAGACCAAAGAAACCGCGGCGAACAAAGACTGACTGCCAACCCACTGTAGCAATTCGTTGGTTCAGGCTCTCTCCAGCGGCCGGATTGTCTTGATTTTGGCGGGGCAAGAGAAACAACGCATCAGGGAAGCTTCAGTTCTTCAGGGTTGTCACAGGCTTGGGCTCGCGGTTGGGCGGTCAGGGTTGTTGCTAGGGAGGCTTGTCAGGGTTGTCAGGGAGGACCAAGCGGGCAGGTACCGAGGACGGAGTCGAGGACCCTTATCGGACAGCTGGCAAGATAGGCGCTGCCCCTGGCGGACTGTGACGGGCCAGTATTGTAGGCGCAGATCGAGGAGGGGTTGCTTGACATCAGGTAGCGGTCAGTCGACGAGGCTGTCAAATGATTGGACAGACCAGCCACATATTTTCTATCAAGCCACAAGAGGCTGGTATGACAGGCAAGGGTTATTGCTGGGGTACGGCATAGGACATTGCTGGGCGTTCACAAGGCGTCAGGGTTCAACATGGGGAACAGGGGGAAACGAGGGACGGGAACTTCGAACCGCTCTGTCGCTGCCCGTCCCGGCGCCCACTTGCTTTTGGTCCCAGGTCCGCACTTGTCCCGCCAACCAGAGCCTGTCGCGAAACGGGAAGCACGAACAACAAATTACCAACCGTGGGCGGCGTGTGGACTGACTGACTCCTGTCACCGTCAACAAATCTACACCTTCTCCAATACATACCAACACCTCGACCGCACAGCTGTATATCGCAGTACTTTGCGAATACGCTTCCCGTAGCGGATCTCACCTCACGAGGGCAGTCGAGCAGAAGGAACACACGGCAACGATTGACTTGTTTGTCCCTTCTTAGGTCGATCTTTACATTCAGTTGCCCACCTAGAGGTACCTGGTCACTACCTACGCAATCACAGCGCGGCACTCAGTAATAATCGAGAACCGACGACCGGATTCCCCGCTGCAACATCCGTCCTACCTAAAACATATATCTTCCCTTCCTTTGCGCACCCGCGACTCTTCCATTGTTACCAGTCGCAAGACAGCAAACGAACAACTTGACAACAGCTGCTTGACGCTCTATTCAAGTCGCAGCTTCTTTTTGCTCCTCACTTCTTGCTTTCGATAGCTTAGGTTCTGTAGGTGCTCCCTGTCCTCCATAGTTTGGCTTGAACGAACATGGTGTCGACACAAGAGGCCACCCACCACCACCACCACAGACACCGTGACGGCATACATCCTACTCGCCCCTCCCAATGCTCCTCTCACTCTCACTTCCACTATGGTCGGCTCGAGAAAACCCCTTTCGCTTCAGAGACTAATCAAGCGAGTTTCCTCCTTAGGTCGCCCACCCTCGTTCGACGACGACAAGACCAAACACACATCATCTCCCGCCAGCCAGAGCACTTCCAGCCTTCCCTTACTTCCCGACCCGTCGAAACGATATCCTCGGCTGTCTTCCGAATCACGCTATCCATCGAATCCCGAGTTATCGCAGATCGAACCTGAAAGATCTCGGACCAAACTCTGGCCGAAAACACCCACAGCATCACCAAAAACCGCAACCATGGGTGACGAAGAGGACTTCAGCTCCTTGCCCCTTACCGACCGCTGGGTACACAAGGTGCGTTTCACTTCAAGACTTGGTCCTCTTGTTGCGCTTACCGGTCCCAGAATAATCCTTGTTAACGACATTGGCTAGGTATGGAAAGTGCGCAAGGCAGCATACGAAGAGGCTGCTCAGGCATTCGAAAAGACACCCGACGAATATGATCCCGCATTCCGACCGTTCGTTCAGGATCCTAGCTTGTGGAAGGGCGCTGTGGCAGATTCCAACGTGGCCGCGCAACAAGAGGGTATGGCTGCTCTTTGCGCGTTTCTAAAGTTTGGTGGTCGCGAAGGCGCTGTTCGATCGAGACAACACACCGTCACATCCATTGTTGAAAAGGGTCTACCATCCACCAGACCTGCCATCAAGGCCAACTCCCTCGAAGCGCTTCTCCTTTATATCGAACTCGATGTTCCTGGGCCTGTTATTGAAGAAATCCTTCCCGTTCTCTCCAACAAGGTGCCCAAGGTTGTCGCGGCTGCGCTTGCTGCGCTAACCGCCATTTTCCACAACTATGGTTGCAAGACGGCCGACCCCAAGCCCGTGCTCAAATTCTTGCCCAAGGTCTTTGGCCACGCCGACAAGAATGTAAGAGCCGAGGCTACTAATCTTACCGTCGAGTTTTACAGGTGGTTGCGCGACGCCATGAAACCCATGTTCTGGGCCGAGCTTAAGCCGACTCAACAAAACGATCTCGAAGCACAATTCGAAAAGGCCAAGGCCGAAGGTGCCCCCAAGCAGGAGCGTCTTCTTCGATCACAGCAAGCTGCGCAGGCCGCGGCCCCTGTAGGAGGCGGAGACGAAGATGAGGAAATGGCAGATGCGCCCGAGGAAGAGGATGTTGGTGAGATCGACGCATTCGATTTGGCAGAACCGCAGGATATTCTCAGCAAAGTACCAAAGGAATTCTTCGACAACATCAACTCGTCAAAGTGGAAGGAGAGAAAGGAGGCAACCGAGGCCCTATACGCTGCTGTGAACGTCCCAAGAATCAAGGAAGGAGACTACAACGAAATCACGCGTTGCTTGGCAAAATGTATGAAGGACGCCAACGTTGCCGTCGTCACGCAAGCAGCACAATGTATCGAGCTTCTCGCAAAGGGTCTGCGCAAGGGCTTTGCCAAGTACCGCCCTACCGTCATGCAACCTATCCTCGAGCGTCTCAAGGAAAAGAAGCAGACTGTGGCGGATGCCCTGGGTGCTGCCCTGGATGCCGTCTTCCTGTCCACTGATCTAACGGAAAACATGGAGGATATCACAGAATTCCTCAAGCACAAGAACCCTCAAGTTAAGGAAGGTACCATGAAGTTCCTGGTCAGGTGCCTGCGCACAACAAAGGATGTCCCCAGCAAACAAGAGATCGCGACCATGGTTGAGTGCGCAAAGAAGCTTCTTTCCGAGAGCAGTGAAGGTCTTCGTTCTGGTGGTGCCGAAATTCTGGGTACGATCATGAAGATCATTGGCGAAAGAGCCATGAACCCACATCTCGAAGGCTTGGACGATATCCGAAAGAACAAGATCAAGGAGTTCTATGAGGCTGCCGAGGTCAAGGCAAAGGATAAGCCAAAGCCGCCCCCGCCAGCAGCTCGAGCGCCGCCTCCGGGTCCTGCAAAGAAGGGCCCCGTGAAGAAGGCCCCAGTTGGTGCCAAGAAGCCAGCAGGCTTCGGAGCGGCGCCTCCTGCCCAGGCAGCTCCAGCAGCTGCTCCTGCTGCGGCCGCACCCCCGCGTATGGGTGGCCTTGGTAACAAGCTTGGTGTACCAAAACCCGGCGGCGCTCCTGCTGCCGGTGGTGGCCTTGGTGGCGGCATCAAGGCCCCGGTAAAGCGGTCGGCGTTTGCTGCGCCGCCATCTCCTCGACGCGCGGAGCCGGAGCCGGAGCCAGAGCCTATGGACCTTGATGATCCGCCTTCCCCCGAGGAGCAACGGCCGGCGCCACCACGCATGGGGCTCGGACGTGGCGGTCTCCAGCCAGGTGGTCTTGCTGGGCGGTCACTGGCCAAGCCGGTGCCCATGGATTACACCCCTACTCCCCCAATGCCACCCCCACCTTCAGGTCTTTCCCACATTGAGCGTGCTGAGCTTGAAGAGCTCCGAGATGCCAACGACCGTCTTCTGAAGCAACTCGAGGATGCTCGTCACGACCGTTCAAAGCTCTTGTCAGAGATTCAGGAACTGAAGAACCAGAACGCTTCTCTGATTGAGGACCATACCAGGGACGTGCTCTCGATCAAAGCCAAGGAGACCCAGCTGGTTAGGGCCCGCAGCGATTTCGAAGCCGCTGAACAGACCAACGATCGCTTGCGCCGTGAGCTCGACAGACTCAAGCGAGCTCTGAGCCACACCGAGGATCAACTACGCCACGCGAACCGTGCCCGACCGGGCAGCCCCAGCTCTCCTCACATCGGTCTTGGAGTCATGAGCCCAACTCACGACGGTATTTACAACGACAACGGCTACCAGCAGGCTCAGTCAGCGAATAGGAACCGCATGAGCTTTGCCAGTAGCATGAGCGAGGAGAAGGAGAACGGCGGCGATGGCATGATGTCGGGCGGCTTCCACCAGAAGGTGAGCCCGGATCCTAGGTATCACCAGGGAGGAAGCGCAGGAAGCAGCGGCCGTGGCACACCTGCGAGGGGCTTCCGCGAGCCGGTCGAGGAGGCTAGGAGCTCCGAATCGCTCGCTTCTATGGGCTTTGGCAGCTACGGAGCAGAGCGGTCCAGCAGTAGGACTGGTATGAGGACCGGCGCGAGCAGACTCCAAGCTCCTTCAAGTGGTACGGCGGGTGGAATGGAGAGCTGGAAGAGGGCTGCGGAAGTGACGAGTCAGTTGAAGGCTCGTATAGAGCAGATGAAGGTATGTTGCTGATTTCAGTTATCTCGATCGTGTTTTCACTATGATGCTAACTGTTACCGCTCCCTAGGCCAAACAAGGTCTCAACCGACCATAGTCGGACTGTCGCTTGACACGTAACCTCGTCTCATCACCTATGATGATGGTATTGAAGTGTACACGGTGCGATGTATTAGAGTGTATGGGGATGAAGTCAACCGGAGTGGTAAATCGCCATCAATGGCCAGGTATAAGACAGAGGAAAGATGACGATGGCATTTGTATATTTTGGAGAATGCATGCATACTCATGGCTGGCGTCGGAAAAAGTAAGAGAGAAATTGGAATCATACTACATACCCTTGAACAACCTGGAGTTTGATGAGACGAGTTTGTCTTGTTGTTTACCCTAATGAATTTCTTTATATGGTTGATCCTTTTAGAAGTACAGAGGCATGCCGTATATTAAATAAACCTATAAGCAGATTGGTGTTAGCTATGAAGAATAGACAAAAGGGAATAAGTGATGCGTCATTAAGATAGAGTGGGATACTGAGTTCACATACGCAGGTCGGTGTAAGTTCATAGAAACTTGTAATATGGTGTCCCCGATGTCTAGATCCCTGAACAGAGTCGATTACGAAATGTGCCAAGCATTGAACAGAAGTCCAAGAGTAAGTTGAGAAAGGGAGCAAAAGCAACTCAGGACTGAGAAGAAAGAAGAACTCGAGGCACGAAGGACAGACAGAATACGAACGATACCTCTAGTAACAAGGCTATAAACGTACACACGCTTTCTGGTTCTGACTTTTGAGATTTTTCAGCACAGGAGCAGGAAGGAAGGGAAGGATGGAGATCCTGTGATAATGTCCGACATCTCGACCATCCACTTGAACAACACAACAACATCCTTTTTATAATAATCTGCCACTTAAACCTCCAGGAACCTACGTGGAAGGGTTGGTGTGAAGGGTCTTGAGCTAAGTTGGTTAATTTTGTGCCAAGGGTTTTCTAGTTTCTATTCTTGTTTTCCCTTTGTCGTATAGAATCGTCACCTATCAAAAAGAGTTGGAGATTTGCTGTCGAACGAAATCGATCTCAGTTGCCAAGAAACCTTTTGACATTTTGTACTGTGCCTGCATTCTTTTCCCGTTGTCTGTTGGGTTTGTCCAATATTCTCGCATTTATGGTCGGCTATCAACATGGGTCGACATTAGATGATGTTCAAGTTTGCCATCCCTTTCGTCTTGAGAATTAGGATTCTTCATAATACCGTAGTCGCGTACTTGCGGATACTCGCATTCTTGCAACAGTTATATAACCTTGGCTTCCACAAGTACTCACTATCGTAAAGGTCCGGTCAATTCGTTTTCCGGTTGTTTTCCGCGAGTAACCCTCTTCCCAAGGTGTATGACGCAATAATTTCCCACTATCAACCCTCAAAACTCCAAAAGGAACTGACCGAATCTCTACGGTAATTGTATACATGCGTTTACGTGAATTGAATATCTGTGTTGTGCCTGTTATGTACACGAATACTGTACGGCTTTGGCCGGTGGTGTTGATCAATACCTCGGCCCGGCGGCTCCCGGGGTTCCGGATTTTCGGGATTTCGAACCGATAGTTTCTTGTCCCAACGCAACCGAAATGCAACTCTTCAAGCGAATAGAGCCGCCCTAAAAAGCTTATTTCAACCTTCAACTACAGATTTCCACGAGGTTGTGGCTGTGCTCTGCTAAGAAGTCCTTCCTACTTGCCTTTCTAGGCAAAGTCTATATCCCCAGGGGAACAAGTCTTGGAAGTCCAGGGAGCCAACATCTTGGAAGTATCTTGGCCATCATCTCCCGTCTTGGTCTCATGACCACGGCTAACTTCGTTTTCGCTTCCATCGTGCTTTTTTTTCCTGGGCTGCAGCTGCAGTTGCCACGAGGGGGAGAAAGTCAAGACGGGACGGGACGCAGACTCCAGACGGACGGGATCGACGGGGGAAACGGTAACTTCGGGCGCGTCCGGGACCTCGGGAACCAAAAAGATGCAATGTCATGCAAGCTTGTCAAGCTGTCAATGTTCTGGCTGTGTAGAGTTTATTTTGGGTGGATTGAGGTTAAGCTTAAAAGTTTATTTTGACGCAGACGTCGATGTTGAACGTCGGTGTTGGAGATGCTTGAGGAGGAGGTATGACTAGGTACGTATGCTTTCGTCCCTAGTTTTCTCTCAAAATGATCAGTATATCCGAAGAGTCGCTACTCAATGAAAACACCTCCATGGTATGTATAAGACCGAAACTGCCTGTATCGTGGAATTGGTTTGCTGATATATGGTGGTGATGACAGATGTTGATCGACGCTGAGCTTTCATCGTGGACGAATCTTCGAGGTCTGGTTGGTGTTTTGTCCCGCATAACACCCTCACATCTATTCTACTCTTTCAATATTTTCCGATACAAGAACGGGACCGGGAAACCATCTCGTTATTACGGCCTTTTCTCTCCGGCGATGAGCTGTCATCCTACACCTTCTGAGATCAGAAATCGGGTGGTCCTACTGCAACACTCAGCCGAGACACTCGTTCATTTCCAATGCTGTCTCTTCGCATCTCGAATCGAAACATTCGCGAACACCTCATAAAGAGCTGCGCTCCCGTTCAAGACTGTCGCAATGCATGCATGCCGCTCGAAGCCGTTTCTTTCATCGCACCAAGGTGTGGTGCATCACACATCTTGAACTCTTGGCGATTTTTCACAAGCGTCGCGATAATCCTCGACAAGCCATGGTTCCAACATCAACTCACCGTTTCAATTGCCATACGAATGCAATGAACAGTCAGCGCAACAACGTGACTGACTTGGAACAAAATTGGCGGCAAACCCATTGTTGGGAAGTTGTCAGAACGGAGGTTGCAACGAACTGACGTTCGTCCCATCCCCAGAATCCAGACTGGACTTCCCCCAGATTTCGCTATTTTCGAATGGGGCGGTGCACACCGTGACGCCATTCCCCAGATACGAAATGGAACCAGAGAAAAATTCCGAAGATCACATGCGCCCCAGACTTTGTGAGAATTTTGCGGGGAGGCGCAGACCCTCCGACAAAACGAGAGCGAGCGAGCTGCGAGGGACGAGGGGACTCGGGGACTCAGGGGAGGAAGGAAGGAGTCCCACATTCTCCATGGTGGAGAGAGAAGGCCCGAGTGCCGGTGTTCGCCGACCTGCACTTCATTTTTTCTCTCCCGTGAGCAGCTGCCGTGTTGCCGGTGTCGAGCGCCCGGACGCTGATACTCGACACCCGCTGAGACCAACGAGTGGGTCGGGATTACTGTGGCATCTGGGGAAACTGTGGCTTGTCCTCTTTTCTCGTATCACCATCGACTGTTCTTGGTGCTCCAATCGCAGCCATATTGGAGGTTTCGCGACTCAGTTATTCCTGGATCGACTTTCGACAAAAACCTACGAAGCAGAACAAGAAGAAGAGCCAAAGCCGACGCCAGCCAGCCTTTCGAGTCGCGGCATAATGACCATGATGAAGAAAATTTCGAAACCACAAAAATTCATCCAAGGAACACCCATCACTCCCGTCGCCAAGCATGAACATGCAACATCCAGCTTTTTTTTCTTGATTCTTTCTCACAAGGAAGAAGCCTCCCACCAAAATGAGTTCATGAACGAGTCGTGAATCCGTCCGACAGGGCGTCACCCTTTTCTCCAATAATTTCCCGTTGCAGGCTTTCCATGGTCTGGAAAGATCTCGCATTGATCTCCTGTCTGTGCGCCTCTTTCTCCATTCTCAAACATGTGGAGGTAGGGGCACGCGACAGCTTGGATCTTTCTGTTCTCCAGATCTGATTTCATGATGTCATGTGTGTCAGGAACCACCAGATCGAAGGAAGAAAAAACAAAACATCAACAAATTAGTCAGGGGCACCAAAAGAAACCTGGAGATGAACGGGAGGGATCATGGGGAAAACAACAAATGAGACTGTCGGTGGGTCGTTTCCACCAGACCACCAACCAGTCCGCAACCACGGATTTACGCAGACTGTGAGACTGCCCCGACCATTCTTTCCCCTCGGGGTAGAACCGTTGACGCTCGATCTCGCGATCGAAAAATACCGTGACACAACAAAAAAATCTGGGGGAGTGGGAAGGTACTGTCTCCAACTGGAACTCCGGGGTAGAAAGCCGGGAGGTAACAATGAGAGCGGAGGACTTTTGAAGGCCGGTTCTTCTCCAGTTCTCCCCCCTCTCCACGAATCCGTCAACTTTTCAACACGACACGGCGTGGACTCCCTCGAGTCCTGGTCGCTGCTGCTGCCCGTCATGTCTGGCATGGAATTGGCCGGACGGATCACGAATGAAAAACCCAGGCACAGAGAGGACCGTGTGCGTTGGGCAGAAATGCTGGAACCTGGAGAAATCGTCAGGGGCAATGGCCAATGCAAACTGGGGATCGACCAAGGATTTTGGAGGTTTTGGGTGACGATAACGAGGAAGGGGGGAGAGGATATCACCGATATCTGTGATTCTGGGGTTTTGGGTTCAGATTCGCGGGGGAAAGTGATACACAGGCACGCGAGACACGACGGAGACACTCTCCTTTGCTATCGGCCCTTCTCCATGTCCTGCTGATCGTTTCTCGCGTGCGCTGGCGAGCAGCTGAAGCTGACGACTGGAGGAAGAAGTTCTCGACTTTTGACCCGTTTTTCGGATCTCGGTGCGAACTTGGACTTTTTGCTTGTTTGTGAGTGTTCGTCCGGTATCTCGGTTTCGGGTCATATTGTCTCCTCTCCCATGTTTCCCTTTTTTTCTCTCTCCCTGCTTGACCCGACCATCGTTGTTGATGCTCTGATGTTTCTCGCAGAATCTTCACTTCCACAACCCGGTTTCCTTTCTTCCTCCACGGATGTCTCGGAACTCCGTCGGTAAAGGATTTTGCTTGATTTTTTCACCCGTCGATTGTCATCATAATGGGCATGTTGTTGACTCGTTGGGAATGCGCTCCGGCGTGCTGATGTGGAGCAAAACAACAAAGTGTGTGCACCGCTTGTCCGCTTCTTTTCGGCGGCTTCCAGATCGTCGTCATGCTAGCCAGCGAACAGTTCGACCTGCCAGGTGGTCACCGGTTTTTCTGAGCTTTTCGTCGAACCAGAAACCTGGAGCGTTCTGGATGTACCTGGATGGGGGCGAGTCAAAATGTCTGACCGTCTCTCTGATACTGCGAGCTGGTTGGTGTTTTGGTATATCCGGGAACCCATCAGCCACTCCACCGGTTCATCCACACTTCATCCACCGCACATCCACACAGGAGCCACACGGGCGCCACAAAAGGACCGAGACTTTTGGCTGTTCCTTGTCTCCTGGCTTTATTTAGGCTAATTAGCCTTCATTTTACCCAATTGGTTCTTCTTACGTTACCTGACGCATTTGGGTGGATTCCCTTCGGGGGTCTGGTCTCTTCTGGGCCTTGAAGCCTTCGCGGGCCCATCGCCCCCTGAAGCCAGCCCACACAAAACCCTAACCCGGACCTGGCATTGTTTACTTCGGAGCGGGTTCCTTGATGCTCCATCACAACCCCATGCTTTCCCATCCGACTGGGTCTTCCCCAGCCAGGACACTCCAGACTCCGTGGGGATGGGCCTGGGGGGGATCCATTGCCATGAGGCTCCGGTGGCTTACTCCACACATTCAAGCCACAGAAGGCCTCCCTCAGCCAGTCAGGACACTCTCCTCCTCCGAAGCTGGCAGCCGTCTATCCCACCGTATCCCCATGGATTCCAATTTCCCCGGCCTTTGTCCTTCTCCATGTCTCTCCGGGATCCGCCCAGGATGATCCCATACCGAGTTGGAAGAGAGGTTCGTCTCGGAGTGCTTCCAGCTCTGCAGCTTTCCTGGGCAAGTGCCGGCGTTGCCTCTCCATCCATGCTTCTGCTTCCACAGCGGTGCCAGGGCCGGACTTGGGCGGGGATGGCCCGTAAGCATCTGGTCCAGTTTGAGTTGGTCTCGTGACGGCTTTGGGAGCAGTTCGCGATGCCGAGGACGAACAGGAAATTGTCGGTGACCCCGGATCCATCAGACAGAAATCTTGGTAGATCTGGGGAGGAAGGGAAGGGGGAGGAGAGGAAGATTCATGCAGTACATAAAGAAACCATCTCGCAGTCTCGAAAGAAGCTTTTTCCATCATTTCTTAGCTGCATCCTCATCCCCATCCATCCTAACTCGATCCCGTCGACCGGAACCAGATTCCCCGGGTTTCATTGCAGTCTCTTGCATTGCCTATTTTTTTTCTTTTCTCGGCACCCCGACCTTTCCCAAGAAGGGTTTGGAGAGAAATATTCGACAAGAAATACTACCAAGACGACTACATCCCGACAACCACACGACAACACATTCAAGATGGCGGACCACTCTGCCTCCGACGTCGAGAAGGAGGCCGTCACCCACACTCGGCCACAGGGCGATGTCTCCCGCGTTGAGGCTCCCGTCACCCTCAAGGCGTACATGATGTGCGTCTTTGCCGCTTTCGGCGGTATCTTCTTCGGCTACGATTCCGGTTACATCTCGGGTGTCATGGGCATGAAGTACTTTATCGAAACCATCGAGGGACCCGGTGCCACCTTTTTGCCCTCCAAGGAAAAGTCGCTCATCACCTCTATTCTCTCTGCCGGTACCTTCTTTGGCGCCCTTATGGGCGGTGATCTCGCTGATTGGGTTGGTCGTCGTCCTACCATTATCTTTGGCTGCCTGGTCTTCATTGTCGGTGTCGTTCTCCAGACTGCCTCGGCTGGTCTGGGCCTCATCGTTGCTGGCCGTCTCGTGGCTGGTTTCGGTGTCGGTTTCGTCTCCGCCATTATTATCCTGTACATGTCTGAGATCGCTCCCCGCAAGGTCCGCGGTGCTCTCGTGTCGGGCTACCAGTTCTGCATCTGCATCGGTCTGCTCTTGGCCTCGTGCGTTGACTACGGCACCCAGGACCGCACCGACAGCGGCTCTTACAGAATCCCCATCGGTCTCCAGATGGCCTGGGCCCTAATCTTGGCCACCGGTATCTTCCTCCTGCCTGAGTCCCCCCGCTTCTTCGTCCGCAAGGGCCAGCTCGACAAGGCCGCCGTCGTTCTCTCCCGCCTGCGTGATCAGCCCCTCGAGTCGGACTATGTCAAGGATGAGCTTGCCGAGATCGTTGCCAACCACGAGTTCGAGATGCAGGTGGTCCCCCACGGCAACTACTTCCAGCAGTGGGCCAACTGCTTCCGCGGTTCCATCTGGCAGGGCGGCTCCTACCTCCGCCGCACCGTTCTCGGCACGTCGATGCAGATGATGCAGCAGTGGACGGGATGCAACTTCATCTTCTACTTTGGCACCACCTTCTTCCAGCAGCTCGGCACCATTGACGACCCCTTCCTCATGTCCCTGGTTACCACCCTCGTCAACGTCTGCTCCACCCCCATCTCCTTCTACACTATGGAGAAGCTCGGCCGTCGTACCCTGCTCATCTGGGGCGCCTTTGGTATGCTCCTCTGCGAGTTCATCGTCGCTATCGTTGGTACCTGCAAGCCCGATGACACCAATGCCATCAAGGCCATGCTTGCCTTCATTTGCATCTACATCTTCTTCTTTGCTACCACCTGGGGTCCCGGTGCCTGGGTCGTCATTGGCGAGGTCTTTCCTCTTCCCATCCGTGCCAAGGGTGTCGCTCTTTCCACCGCCTCCAACTGGCTCTGTAAGTTTTCTTCTTTCCCTCCCTTCACGATCACCAAGAAGAACAAATAACTAACCTTTTCACTCGCAGGGAACTGCATCATCGCCGTCATCACCCCCTACATGGTCGACGAGGACAAGGGCAACCTCGGCCCCAAGGTGTTTTACATCTGGGGCGGCCTCTGCACCTGCTGCTTCGTCTACGCCTACCTGCTCGTTCCCGAGACCAAGGGTCTCACCCTCGAGCAGGTCGACCAGATGCTTTCCGAGTCTACCCCTCGCACCTCGGCCAAGTGGAAGCCTCACACCACTTATGCGGCTGAGATGGGCATGACGGACAAGACCGTTGCTGGCCATGCCGAGGACCGCAGCGAGAGCGAGTAAGCTGTTCGTTTGTTGCAAGAGACGGAGAGAAGAAGAGATGGATGAAAGATGGATGGATGGATGATACCCTGAACGTTGCATGGTTGAAAGAGAGAAGGAGACCAACACACACACACATAAAAGTGTTTCTTTGGCTCGAGGATGGATGCATATCTGATTTTGATGATTTTTATTAGCATTTATGAGCATGAAGCATTGAGCATTCCGAACAGGTTGGGATACAACAACAAAAAAGGGATGGAAGGGAAAAAAAAGGATTTCCTATCTCTTTGGGATATTATATTTCTTAATGTTTAGAGGAAGAACACGACTTGAATATGAAAGTTGGTCACTCACACTCACCTCACATGATTTCTCTCCGTCCTTCCCAGTGACTTTAGTATCCGTGATTGACAGCCGCGATTGATAACCGTGATTGACAGATTCCGGCAGCAGTGCCCTGATGATCCCTTGAGATTTGCGATTGACTTTTGTGATTTTGATGTTGTTGACAGCCGATCGCGGGTTTGTCCCACGTCATCCACTTGGAGAAGTTGGAGTTTGTCCTTGGCAGAGATCGATTTTGTGCTAAGCTGCTTTGTGTGGTTGCTACGATGTGGCATGGTTGGAATAATGACCCGGTAAGAAATGTTGGAACTCGAATAGCTTGATATCAGCCAGCACTAACATGCTGACCGCTGTAGAGTGAGGGGCTCCGTTAGTGGTTCTGGCTGCCGTCCCTAACACCCCCAAGCAGTGCTTGACATCATGCTAATGGAACACAGAAGACCTGCACGGGCCAACTTGGACGGGATCTTGGCAACATCAGACAGCATTGACTTAACAGATGCTAGCAAGAGTACTGCTGCACTATAAAGACACTTTAAAGTATTATCTCCGACATGACTTTTTGACATGAAGGGACAATATAGCCGGGAGCTAACAGCTTGGGTTATATTCACATGTGTCCCTCAACCAACATATCCCGTCCTTTACATGACCTGATCAGAGCTGGAAATCTGAGCCCAATGTTCCTGAGTTAAGGCGGTATCGTAGCCCTGACGGTTCCGCACGGTAGTGATGCTTCGTACCAACGTTTACAAAGAGCATTTTACAGACCGTGAAGTTTTAACCATTTCGTCTTACCGAAAGATGAAGCTGATACTGTAGAATTCAAAGAATATCCAGAACATGTTGGTTCTTTTGTTCACTCCAAACTCATGGAGCCCATCTCCGCAAGTTCAGACCCAAGCTCACAAGCTGCCAAGAGAGCCCAAATGGCCCGTGCACGCAGTCTTGGAGCCGAACAAGCCGTCGTATAAGTCATTCCAGCCAATCATCGCACGTGATTTGACACCACTGACGCAACCAGTTCTCCAATTTCTCTTTGACAGCTTTCCTTCTTCTTCCAAAAACTTGGTCCACATTTTCTTGAGCTTTCCTTTCAACAAATCAAGAGCTTCATCACCCTCGACCCGACGCTTCGAGAACAACAAACGAAAACTCACACTATTTCCACACGTTATTGAAACTGGATAACCGGTTGATCTCCCGTTGGAGTGACACTTCTGGTTGGTTGAATGTCCCCAGCTTGTCTCGTTTGGGAAATGGTCGAATCTTCAAACCGTTTTGTTGTTTGCACGGACTATCGACACGGGCATCCCTGGGCGATGATGTCAACTTCGACCCTGGAACTCCAGTGACCTCATCGGCCAGACCAGCTGAGCAAACCCTTTATTTTGGAGAACAACGTTGGGGTCAACTGAGGTCATAGCCTTACGATGAAGCGGACGGCCCGGCTCATGGGAATCTGGAATCTCGAGAGTTCCAAGTCACTTTATCGAATCTTCCCCGCTTTCAAGACCCCTTTTCCCAAAAATATTCCCTGAAACAGACGAATGGGACTTGCAAACACTGGCAGGTATGACGCTGCTGCACGTCAGGACATACCGCATTTTGCATAGGTACATTGGCATTGGCATCTCTCGGTAACGACGGTACTGGACCTTAAGTCTTGTTATATTAAACCTGGGGTAGGACCATATCTGTTTCGCGATATCTATATCCCTTCGGTTTCCCTTCCTCTACTGAATCACTTTCCGTCTTGTCACACACTCCATCCCATCCATCCCCGTCCTCCCATTTACCACACGTCTTATTAACGATTACGACTCTCCTCTTTTGTCTATATCCTCATACCATACTGCGAAACCTACCATTATCATATCTAGGTAATCTACGCAGATATCCATTGGCTTGTGTTTTGTCATTGTCTCTGCTTGCTTGATACCCATCCCACAACCTCCATAATCACACTAATACCACAACACTTTGCGACTATCTACGATCCCTCGACAAATCACATACACAATGGCTACCACACACCGCGAGCATCTTCCGGGCGCCTACCCCGACTCCAACCCGGCCACCCCCAACGAGCAGGGCCAGGCTCCCATGAACCAGAGCAGTATCCACGACCACAGCCAACGACACATGCTTCACAAGTCCACCGACCCTCGCAGCACCCATAACTTCTCCGATTCCGGCATCCACTCCGGCATCCACTCGAAGCCCATCGAGAACACGTCCGACGTCACCCAGAAACACTTCTACGGCCACTCTTCAGGCGAAGCCGTCGGCGGTGGCTTTTACAATCACGGCAGAGAGCCGACCATGTTCAACTCTCAACAACCGCGTGTCTCCGAGGTCCAGCGCTCTCTCCCCATGGAGAACACCGACCGAGAAGCCGCCTTCGGTGACCAGCATGAGTACACCTTTTCCAAGCCCGTTCCGACCACCGCCAAGGAGCAGGGTTTCCGCGAAATCGATGCTCGTGAAGCCCCTCAGCAGGGTCTTCGTGACAACTCCCGACTTGCGGCCGATTCCCGTCACGAAGCCCGCCGCCCCAGCGGTGCCACCTCTGGCTCGGGCGTCGACGAGCAGCTTTCCAACGTTGGCGAAAAGTCCAGCGATTACGACGCCGCCTCGCGCAGCAGCGACACCAGCGCTGCTGCCCCATACTGGGGAGATCTTCCCAAGGCCTCCCAGGGCGGCATCTATAACACGGTTACCGGTCATGGCAGTGCTCGGGATGATCACGATGAGCACCATCACTTACCTGAAAGGTCAGCAGAAGACTCTAGCGACAGGGCAATCATCACGGGCCTCGGTACTGACGTTCCAAGTGGCGGCGTTTACAACACTGTTGCCGGCCACGGCAGCAACGACGAGGAGAGCAGGCGTCATCTGGAGGGCAACAACAACAACAACAACAACAACAACAACAACAACCTCAAGGTGAACGAGCCGAACCGTGGCGGCGCGGCTACCATCAACAGCACTGACGCTGTTTTTGATGCGCCGTTGGCTGCCGTCCCCGAGGAGAAGTCCTTGGGCTCTGACAGCTTCTCGCAGGCTCCCGATGCCGGAACGGTGACTGGCACCGATCGCAAGGACATTGCGCCTGGCTTCTTGCCTGAGCTGGCTGCTGGCGATGACGCCAAGCTCCTTGCTGCTTCGAATACTCACAAGAGGTCGGCTGGGTCGGCCGCTGGAGACGATGCTAAGCTCCTGGCTGCGTCGGCTGCTCAGAGAAAGTCGCGTGTTGGCAGCGTCGACAACACCAACATCTTTGATGGTCACGCCCAGGATAGCTACCAGAAGGACAGCACCACATCTCGTGGCTCTGTCGCCCAGAACAGTGATCTCAAGACCCAGCGTGCTTTCCCCTTGACTGCTAAGCATGCCACCACTGCTGACGTCGCCATGGCCAAGGAAGACGAGAACAAGCACCCTTTGCGCCACAAGGAAGCCTTTGCTGCCGGTGCTGCCGGTCTTGGTGCAGGTGCGGCTGCCTCGCACATGGCTAAGAAGCATCAAGATGACGAGCAACGCGACATCAAGAATAGGGACACCCAGAAAAACCTCGGTGAGGATACTCTTTCGAAGGAATGGGACACTGTCCCCGAGAACCTCAATCACCCCGCTCGCAACTATGCCGGTGGTGCTGCTGTGGCCACCGCCCCTCACAGGAGGAAGAGCCAGGAACTTGACGAGTCCGGTGTCATCCCCGTCTCTGGAAGCACCCTGGAGAAGATCAAGACCAAGGAGGAGGAGAAGCCTCTCGGTGAGGATACCCTTGATGTCTGGGACACCACCCCCGAGAACCTGCAAAAGCCCGCCTCTCGCCACTCTGCCCATGCTGCCGCTGTCCAGCAGCCTGCTACTGACCGCAGACTCGAGAAGGAGCAATCGCCCGCTGAGAGCCGGAGCAGCGAGGACTTTTCTTCCAAGGGAGAGAAGAAGCACCGTGGTCTTCTCGGCATCTTCCATCGCCACAAGGACGAAGAGGATACCGCCGCCACTGAGCCCCCCAAGTCTCCCAAGGACAAGGGCCGCAACAAGCTGCAGAAGAAGGATGCTGCTTTGGCCGGCGCTGGAGCTGCTGCTGGCTACGGTCTTGCCCACCACCACAAGGATGACAAGGAAGCCGCCCAGCGCAAGTCTTTCTCTGGACCTGCCGCAAATCAGCCCACCGAAATGGACCAAAAGCGCAGGGCTTCCGAGGCCGCTCCTGTGTCCCATCATCGCAGCCCCAGTGACGCCCAGAGCAAGATTCCCCCTGTTCCCGCTGTGGGCGCTGTCTCTACTGGCTCTTCTCCTCATGCTCCTTCCCAGGCCCAGCGTGAGCATGCTCCTGCGAGCAAGATTCCTGTTGCCGCTGACCACGACAAGCATGACAAGTTGAACAGCAACACTGCTCGCGCCGGCATGGCTGGTGCTACTCTTGCCGGAGTCGCTGGTGGCATTGGTGCTGCCAAGTATGCCTCGTCCCAAGACGACAAGCAGGCCGTCAAGCCTCAGCAAGACGCTTCCCAGGGTGTCAGCACTGTTGGCGCCCCTGCTGCCGCCGGTTCTGGTCCTGTAACTGCGGGTGGCATGTATCACACTGAGAACCCGAGACAGGCTCCTGCCGATCTTGAGCATCCCAGACATGCCCCCTCTCCCCCTGCCCAGCACGCTTCTGACTTTACTGCTAACCCCTCCGGAGTGAAGCCCAACGAGAAGCTCGAGAGGAACACTGCCCAGGAACCCGGTTACAACATGCTCATGGCCGGTACTCCCTTCGGTGCTCTGCCCATGTTCAACCATGGTCCTGGGAACAAGCACGAGAAGACTACCAACGAGCCTGGCAACTACAACAAGCTTGCCTCCGGTACTCCTTCTGGCGTTGACACCACGGCTCCCCTTGTCAAGGACACCCACAAGAGCCCTATCAACCCTGCCGACCACATGGTTATGGCCTCTGGTCTTCCTTCTCACAAGTCTGAGAAGCAGCAGGGAACCATCACCCAGCAGCCTGGCGAATACAACCACCTCAACACTGGTACCCCTTCTGGTGTTGCCATCGACACCTCGAACGTGGGCCGCGCTCGCTCTGAGGATGATCCCCGCCAGAAGTCAGGTAACTACAATCAGCTTGCTACCGGTGCTCCCTCTGGTGTCAACACTGGTAAGCCTTCCGCTCGCCGCGCCTCGGAGGGTCTTCAGCGCAACGATTCCGAAGGTCCCTACAACAAGCTCGCCTCCGGCACTCCCTCTGGTGTCAAGATTTCTCCTAGCCATTCCCGCCGTGGCTCACGCGCGACCGGCCCCGCCGAGATGACCGAGCCCGTCACCCATCACGACCAGCAGGACAAGGACGGCGTCTACCGCACCCTTGCCTCGGGCACTGCCACCGGTATTAACGTTGCCGCCATGCACCACAACCGTGACGAGGCCAAGGAGGATATCAAGCATAACATTCACGAGCAGCAGAGCTCCATGAACGCCATGGCTGCCCAGGCCCCTGCCCAGGCTCCTGCTCACCAGTCTAAGCATGCTGCCCCCACTCCCGTCGTTCGCGCTACCCAGTACGGCGGTGCCTCCGAGTCTGAGACTGCCAACCGCGGTCTTCCTGCTGCTGAGTCCCAACCTGTCGGTGCTCTCCCCCCCGCCGAGTCCCAGCCCAAGGCCGCCCTCCCCGCCCCTGAGCAGCACACCGATCTAGCCGCTGGTGTCGCACCCCATCACACCACCACCTCCCGCCGCACCCAAGACCAATACAAGCCTGTCCTCGGCGCCGAGGCCCCTCAACAATTCATGTCCCCCGAGGTAATGCCCGATGCCTACACCACCTCGGTCCCCGGCCGTAACTCCGGCGCCGGCACCGGTCCCAGCAACATCGAGCCCGCCACCACCCACCCCATGCGCGCCAAGCATATGAGTCCCGAGGAGATGCCTTCCGCCTACACCGCTTCGGCACCGGGTCACTCCGGCGCAGAGAAGATTAACTCTGTTCCTCAGTCTACTGGTCACAGCTACGGTGTTGCTGCTCCGCTGAATAAGGAGGCGAAGCATATGAGTCCTGAGGAGATGCCGAGCGCTTATACCACTTCCGCTCCGGGACACTCGGGCGCTGAGAACCTTGGTCAGGGACACGGACAGGAAGCGTCCAAGTTTAGTACCAACTTGGAGACTTCGGCTCCTCGGTCCGCTCCTACTGCTTCCACTGCTTCTGGACACAGCGGTGTGAACCCGGCGTTGGCGGCGGCTAGTGGTGCTTGGGCTGCTTCGAACTTGGCTGGTGGACATGGTGGTTCTCAGAGTGTGCAGAACGCTTCTGGTAAGCAACAGCAACACCAGCGAATAATTCACGGCCCGGTGCTTCACAAGTGCCAGCATTGTGGACAGGATAATGACGTTAGTGAATTGGTGGAAACAGTTTTGGGTGGGTTGAAGGGTGAGAGTGGTGTTTCTGGTCAGAGGTACTAAGTGGAAAAGGAGTTTTAATGTTTGACAGGATTGGATGTTGAGTTGGATTTTTGTGTTATTCCACGCGATTTTGGATATGATGATGGATAGCAACGTCGGTTTTGGATACGGATCTTGACAGTTAATGACCTTTACGAATTATGATTTTTGAATGCTACGGACTTTGAATTGGAAAAGGTTGATGAGATTTGTGATCTTGTAACTCTCTCTAGCTCTAGCGACCATATGTTACAGCAGGCTTTGATCCAGCAATTCCACATGTGCTCTGTTCTCTACTTGATATTTCACTTCGATGATCATCATTTGCCACTGCCTTTTGGTTGCTTTTTTTACGGCTCGGCGTGCACGACCGCGGCATACCTTGAACCTGAGCACAAGGGTTGAAGCTGTGACACAGGATCCAACGGCGCTCCTGATGATACCTCGTCATGCGGCTCTTCGGCACCGACGCAGGAGTCATCGGTAACCGGCAAGAGAAGTCATAAAAGATCGATGATAATACGAGATTTGTTTCGCCATCATTCGGCCGATCACACATTTACAACACCCGCAATCCGCGATTCCGGCTCCTCTCATACACGTTTCGCTCATCGCATATAGGCATATAGGTAGTTGTACATATAGGTAATACCAAACAAACAGGTGCTGTGCAGCCGAAACTGCCGTCGGTTCGGACGACAAGTTATTCAATGACTCCCTCTTGACGTCACGACTTTGTAGTGCAGTGCAGTGCAGACGATCATCGATCAACCTCTTGCAGGTACGAGCTTTAGGTCCACTGCACATTAAACCCGGCAGGAAGGAGGCAGGATAGGAAAAGCTTGTCTTGACTCCTTGCATGTGTTTATAGACCTCCTTCATCTGAGCCAAGACATTTGACATTTTAGTCTCAATCCTCACACTCAAACTTGAGGATCAGAGCACCAACACTCGGAAACAGACACCTCAGCTGGGTCACGACACGACCTACTTCTTTGCGGATCGCAATCCAGAAACAACATGGACGCCAAATCCCCCCACATCAAGAACCGCGACACCCCCCAATGGGGTCTCTACCAGCGTAACCTCTTCTGGAAATACAACGAAGGGGAGGTACCGCAGTTTAACACCCGTACGTTCCTTCTCTCCCTTTCCACCCTTACCCCTTCTCTGCTTTACCACACCCAACATCATATCACCAACAGCCTAGTGTCTAACAAAAACAATCAACAGACCCAGACGAACTAGAACGTCTCGCCCGCCAAAAACTTTCTCAAAACGGATGGCTCTACGCCTCCTCCAACGCCGGCCTCTCCCACACGCACCTCGCCAACCGCCAAGCCTTCTTCCGGCACAAGCTCGTTCCCCGTCAACTTATTGACACAAACGAGCGATCCACGCGCACCACTTTGCGCGTCGGAGGGAAGAAATGGCAAGTCTCGGCCCCCTTCGGCATGGCGCCCGTCGGCATCAACAAGATCTACCACGACCGCGGCGAGTTAGCCGTCGCCAAGGTAGCGGGAGAGCTGGGGCTGGTGTACGGTTTGTCGACGGGTGGTAGTTATCCCATTGAAGACGTTGGTAGAGCCAACGATGAGGGGCGGGCCAACAGGACTGAGGCCGCCAAATATCTGGGTGACGGGAACGAGAAGAAGGTTCCTGAGGCGCCAAGGTGGTTTCAGCTTTATATGCCCCATGACGACGAGCTCACCGTCAGCCTGCTAAAGAGGGCACATGAAGCTGGATTTGAAGCCTGTATCTTGACGACTGACACCCCCCAGCTGGGATGGAGACATGATGATGTCGCTACTAGCAACTATGCTTTTTATCGCGGTATTGGAGGGGAGATGGGTTACACGGATCCGGTTTTTCAGAAAAGGATGGAGGCGGAGGGGGTTGACCCGCAAAAAGATCCGGTCAGGGCGGCGACCATGTGGATTGATACTATTTGGCATGGTAGGGCGTGGTCGTGGGAGAAGGCGGTTTGGGCGAGACAAAAATGGCAGGAGATTGCAGGCAAAGAAAGCCCGTTCTTGATTAAGGGGGTTCAGAGCGCCAGAGATGCGAAGAAGGCGGCGGAGTTGGGGTTTGAGGGGGTGATTGTGAGTAATCATGCGGGAAGACAGGTGGATGGGGCGGTGGGAAGCCTTGATGCCCTGGAGAGTGTTGTGAAGGCGGTTGGGGAGAGGGAAGGGTTCACGGTCATGTTTGATAGTGGAGTGAGAGGGGCGGCGGACGTGGTGAAGGCGTTGGCGCTGGGAGCCAAATTTGTGTTTGTTGGCAGGCTGTGGATCTGGGGATTGGCGATCATGGGCGAGGAAGGGGTCAGGCATGTGATGAGAGGGCTGTTGGCGGATTTTGATATCTTGTTGAATGTGATGGGGGTGAATAGCGTCAAGGAGATTGATGGGAGTTTGTTGGAGAGTGGACCGAGGGTGTATGGGTTGTTGAATGAGAAGAGTAAGTTGTAGATCATACCATACCTAGTCTTTAAAGATAGATGAAGCTCAACGGCTTGTCCTGTTTGGGCCATAAGTAAACAATCACGAGAATAGTGTCGCCAGGGTAACCGTTGTTGAAGATGAAGGAAACAAGGAGAGTGGTGGCGCTCTGATCCGCAACCGTTGAAGAACGGACCGACTAAGCCTTGTCAAACATGATGATAATTTTCCAGAAACCGTTGTGGTAATTGCGGGCTGTGTGATGACAAGGGGATCAAGATGAAGTTGAAGAATGAAGCAGAAAAAAAGATGAACATGGCCTGGAATTGGAAGGTTGTTATGACAAAGCGGCAGGCATGGCCTAGGTAGGCCTAGGGCAATTGTTGTCACAATACTGGGTGGCCCACTCTAGGAGGACAGAGTGTACGTAATTATAACCGAGGTCTGGAGTCTGAGGGATTTTACAGTAACTAGAGATCTGCACGTCTATAGAATCTTACACACAATTACACACACAATTAAGCCTTCTTTACTACCCCAATATTACCGCTATTATTATAATTAAGAATTTTACCGATTCGACCGAGCTACGCTAATAATAATAATAATAATATTATCGTCGAAGATTAATAATATCCGTCTTAATTCGTTAAAGGATTAGCCCGCTTAAGAAAATACCTTTATTTCCTAAGCCTAAAACTTAAGGCTATAGGATTATATTAATCCTATAAATTAGTAGTCCTAATTTATTAAACCCGTCGAATTTAATATCGAAGATTATAGAAGCGAAGAACCCGAAGGAGAAACCGTAATTAAAAGAAAGGCCCGCTTTAAAGAGTTATTTATTACCGCTATATATAATAATTTCTATTACGAACATAATTATTACGACTATATAACCGAGAAAAACGATTAACGTACCGATTTAAAAGCTATTATAGATTTCGGGGCTAAAAAAACCCAATTAAATCTATAAATAATAAAAATTATTAGAGATCTATACCGCGAAATTAATTTTATTAAATATTCCGGAATTTATAAATAGTATAATAACCTTATTAAGGTAGCGTATTTTAATGATAAAGAAATTAAAAAATTAATTAAGGCCTAATTAATCGCTATTTTACGCCCTAATTGCGCTAATTACAATTAAATAACCTAATTATTCTAATAGGAGTAAATTATAACTTTATATAAAGCGCGTAAAATCTTTAAGGCTATAAATCCTAATATTTAATTTACCGAATTTTATTTCGCTATTAAAGGAAATTTTTATTTTATTTAAGTAAATTCGTATTAATTATAATATAATAAGGAAATTATAAAGAATAACCGTATAAATATAGGATTTTATACCGTTATTAAAGATTTTCGTAAAATAATAATGGTAAATCCTATTTAAGTAAAAAGTTAATTAACCCCCCTATTAAAAAGTATAATATTTACGGTTATATTAAGTAGAAAGCCTATTATAAAAGATACTCCTAATAATAAAAATTAATATTTTAATACGGATATTAAAAAGGGATAGGAGGAAATTATAACCCTAATAAATAATAATAGTAATAAAAAACCCTTTTCTAAATTAATTAATAAAAGAAGAGCCTCTTCTTTATCCTAATAAATACGTAAAACCTATTATAATATTTACAAACTTTACGATTAATAAGGCTATAACGTTTATAAATATTATTATATACGCCCTTAAATTATATTCGAAAGATAAATCGAAAATAAGGAGATTAAAAAGCGTACTTTAGCGAATATAAAGAAAAATAAGAAATTTAAAAATACCGTTATTTAATTATATAAGTAAAGGAATAACGAATTTATTTAAGAGTAATTCTATAATCGTTTAGTAAATAAGAATAGTTTTTTAATATTTATAGATTCTTACGCCGTATACCCGCTAAAAGACTTTATAATTTTCGATTTAAATATAATAATCTATATCTTTAATAAGGTTAATTACTTTAAAAACTTTACCCCTATAGATATTAGTAATTACGTATAGGCTAGGAATAATTAAATTATTATTGAAGGATATAGAAATATTATTATTAAAATTAAAAAATAATAATAAAATAAGGGAATTAATCTTTCCTAACGTTATATTAGTATTAAATATAGTATATAATTTTATTTTTTTAAGAAAATTCGAGGATGATTATATTTATTAGGATTATAAAAACGGTTGCCTTCGTTCTAATTTTACGAATTTACTAATTTATTACGTCTATTCTATATATAAATAATTTGTTTTAGAGTACGTCCCTTTAATATTAAATAACGCTAACGAATTTTCTTTTATAATATATATTTCTAATTATTTTTAATAGAGGTTATAAGAAAGCGAAACCCTTTATTAATATCTTTAATTTAGCTATTTAAAATTAAATACGTTCGTAAAATTTATTAAATAAATTTATAAGGTCCGCTTTAAAGGGTTGGATATAATATATTATAATTTGTATATTTTAATTAAATTAAAGCGCTAAGTATATAAAGAATTTCGTAATTATTTTAAAGGTCTAAGATTATAATTCGCTATCGATTTCTTCTTTTATATTAAAATTAAAATACGAAATAAAGAATATTTAAATTTAATAGTAATTATAAATCGGTAGTTTAAGTATATTTAAATTTATTATTTAAATAATTAGGAAGTTAATATAATTTTAGCTAATTTTTAAAGCCTTTTTATAGGCTTATAAATTTAATATAATATTATTCTTCGGGTAATTGAATATAATAACGAAATAATTAATAATTATAAAATTATAGTTTAATTAGTTTATTACGGTATATTTATCGAACCCTCCGCTTTTTATACGTAAGTATAAAATAAAAGTATAGAGCGCTTAAGGGGTATAATTAATATAAAGGTAATATTAATATATATTAGTACGAATTTATTAGAAGTTTTATAATTAAAAATAATACGTATAATAATATATTTATATAATTTAACGTTTAAAGTAGAATATTATTAGAAGTCCCTTAAAGAGAGGTTCGAAATTTATTTCAATTTTAAGGATAATAAAATTCCTTTAATAAATCCTTCCCTAATAATTATATATTTAAAGGTTTATAGCTATAAAGCCTTTATTTTTATAATTAATATTATAAATAATAAAAATAGGATTAAGAAATTTAAGGAGCGAGTGTAAATTAAGTATTTAATTAATTACTAATTTTCGAACTAATATTAAATTTAGAATTTATATATTAATTCGATTATTATAATACGAGACGTCGTATTTAACGAAAATGAAATATTTACCGGTAACGTATAAAAGTTCTATAAATCTTTAAAGGTTTCTTTTAATAAATTAGCTATATAATTAAAAACCCTTTATAATATAAATACCGCCGAAGTAAATATTTTCGAATTATTATTAACCTTCGAAAACCCGACGCTTAATTTTATTACCTTAGGCTTTCCGACCGACGCGAACGATACGATTAATACTTTAAAGGAGAGGAGAAAAGAAAAAGTATTAAGGGATTAATATTAAGAATAAATATAAATAAGTTAATATTTATTATAAATATAAGAATTAGAAGTCTTTTTAATATTATTAGGCTAATCTTTAACGGTCCTTAAAATGGGGTTAAAAATTTAATTAGAATTTTTAAAGAAACCCTTACCTTCGTAATTACTATTAAATTTTTAAAATATAATAATAAATTTAGAGGATAAAGGGTATTATTTAATATCCTTAACCCTAAATAATATGTTAATTTCCTTTCTAATTAACGGTCTTTCGAAATTTAACGAGGATTTATAATTAATTATAAATTAATATTTTAATTAAATAGCGTTATTTTTCGCCGGGCGGAAAAACCGTCCTATAAATCTTTAGGGAGATACGGTCGTAGATTAAATATTCTTAGAAGAAATATAAGAGAAGGGAATCAAAGTCGATCCCGGCTATAATTTTAAATTAAAATTAATAAGGGAGAAGGTTAACCGTCTATAAAAATAAGGTTTATTAAGGACCTTCTACCGGTTAAATTTTTTATTACTCTTAGATTACTATTATAAATTCTCCCTATACCCTATAGGGGAATTATTTATTATTACTAAAAAGGAGTATTTAACGAAGTATTATAAAATAAAATTTTAAGAATAAATAAATATTAAGGAAGTATTCGGTAAGGAAATTCTAAAGTTATAATAAATTTACGTTTATAAATTCGACTAAAATAATAAATTCCAAAAATATAAAACTCGATTAATAATAAAAGGAAATTAATAAATTAAGGATAGGATTCGAAAAACCTACGCAATTATATTAATAATTAAATTATTTCGCATTTTTATAATTATTATTATATACTTTAATTTCGATTTAATCTAATACGATATAAGGAATACTTTTATTAATACTTTATTAAATGAATTAATATATATACGAACTCCTTTTAAATATTAAAAAAAAGGCTAAGTAATCCGTTTACTTCGAACGCTATATAATTTATAAAAATTACTTCTCCTATAATAATAAGAATTTATTAAAACCCTTATAATTATAAATATATCCCTTATCCCTTTTAAGCTTAATATTCTACGTAAGGATAACGTTTTTTTATTCTTCTATATCGATAATATTATTATTATTTATTTAAATAGAAATAAAGAGGTCGCTATAATTAAAGGGGTAATCGCTATTTTATAAAAGAAGTATAAATTTACCGATAGAGAAGAATTAAAATAATTCTTAGGAATCGAAATTATTTATAACTGTAAAAAACGGTTAATTTAATTATTTTAGCGCGAATATATTAAGAAAATTATAAAAAAGGTTAAAGGGACGAAAAAATTCTTTTAAACTCCTATAGTTAAAGAAGAATTAATAACCTACGAAAATAAAGTATTACCCTATAAAATTATAGCCTACTAAATTAAAATTAATTCTATCCTTTATATCGCTATTATTACGCGCCTAAATATTACCTTCCTTATTTCTAAATTCGCTTAATTCAATTCCAACCCCAGCCTAATATATTATAGGGCTATAGATCGAATCCTCCTTTATTTACTATCGATTTAAAATTACGCCTTCTAATTAAATAGATTTAATAAATAGGATTTCTATATAATAATTAATTCCTCTTTTATAGATAATTCCTTTAATTATAAAAATTCCTAAACGTTTGTATTAAAATTATTAAATATAATAGTCAATTAGCGTATTAATAAATAAAATACGGTAATTACTTCCTTTATAAAAGTAGAATTATTATCCTTTAATTAAAGCGTTAAAGAAACTATTTACGCTCGTTATCTTCTAAATAAATTAACCGTAGGTCTAAATTAGTAGGCTACGCTTATAAAATATAATAATAAATAAATAATTCGATTTATAATTAAGGAGGATATACGGTTAATAATTAAATTAAAATATATTAATGTATATAAATATTAATTACGTTAAGTATAGGAGAGAAACCTTATCGATATTACTTATATCCCTATTAAAGAATAGATTATAAATAATTTTATAAAGAGTTTTAAACTTACGGACTACGCTATATCGATAGTATAATTAGGATTCGTCGAATTTTAACGCCCTTTAACGAAATTATAGGAAATTACTAACGCGTTTATCGCAATAGGGATACCCAAAAAAATAAACTCGGAAAAGGAGGATAAGGGTTTTTAGGAAGAGATAAATAAGGAAGAGGTTATAAATAAATTAGTAAATAAACTTTACGATCTATTTAAAAGTTAATATAATAAATAAAGATTTTAAAATTACTATTATAATAATTTAATTATAGAAGTATAAAACTCTAAGAGGTAAATAGATTGTAAGGTATTTTTAGGTAAATTTAGCGCTAATTTGTAGCCTAAATTTAAGGGGGTATATTATAATACTAGGTAGCCCACTTTAAGAAGATAAAGTATACGTAATTATAACCGAGGTTTAGAATTTAAGGGATTTTATAATGATTAGAGATCTGTACGTCTATAGAGTCTTACACACAGTTACACACACAATCAAGCTTTCTTTGCTGCCCCAATATTACCGCCATTATTACAATTGTATCAAATCAATATTTTGGACCCACTTCTCCGCGGGACAATTCCCAGGGCCCCTTGCTTTGTCATTTCAGCGTACATTCAATTGAAATTTGTTTGTTCGACTATTTCTCGCACATAACCCCAACCCTAATACGACAGGGTAACAGTTAGAAACTACCTAATAGCCGGGCCGCATTGAAATTAGGTTCCTGCCCAGATCCGCGCCAGTGCGGGCATCTTTATGTTTTTCCGTCTCTTAAACTTCCCCTCGTGCTGTCAAATTGCACAGTAAAGTGGATATCGTAATTGAGGGTTAAAATTGATGTGTATATTTAGAAGAATTTTATAGAACCCGAATTGGGGGTGCCCAAACTATTAGGAAGGTCTATAGCTAGAATCTAGTGGCTAGGGCGCTTTATATAAGCCTATTTCTACTAATTGAGTTTACCCTCTAATTTAATATACCTCCTCAAATGCAATCTATTTCCTAAAATGGATAAATTTGAAATTATTTATACAAGACCAATTGCTCCTCTTTATTTATTTCCTTAATCCTTAAGTATTTTACCCGTTAATAACCTTCTTTATTTCGTATAGAATCTATCCCTATTAATTTCCTAAATTTTTAGTATTTCTTTACGGTTAATATTTTGGTTATACTATCTACGGGTATTTTTAAAATTTCGAAATATTATACCTTAATTATTTTTATTTATACCTCTTACTTTAATTAATATTAGTAAATATCGATATAACGGAATTTAGTTACTAATTTTGATACTTTTATATCTAGGATTTTGAATATTTGAATATTATTATATTCGAGAATTAGGGTAGGGTTAGAGAATTTTAGTATAAGACTTCTAAATAATTTTATAATATATAGTATTTCTTTAGCGACGTTAAAGAGGGCTACGAATTCTATTTCGGTTATAGAGGTAATTATTATTAATTATTTAAAAGCTCCTTAGTAAATAAATTTATTATATAATTTAATTATAAAATTTTAGGAACTTTTATAATCGATAGAATTATCGGTAAAGGAAATGTTAAAAGTAAATTAAAATTTGGTATTTTTTTTATAATATAGGGCTAAATCTATAGTAGTAAAAAGGTAATATAATACTTTATTTATAACTTTATAATATTTTAATCTTAGGTTATAATTATATTTAGTAAATCGATTGGTTATAAAGGTAATATTTAATTTGGTAATAACGGCGGCGTAGAGTATAGACCCGATTTTAATTTAATATCGATAGATAAATTAGTTAGTAATTTTATAATTGTAAGGTATTAATTCAATATTATTTATTGGGATTTAAATAGTACATTTATCATCGGCGAGCCTATAAATTTTTTAAAGGTATAACCGCTAGTGTCACGAGCGACGTGGTCACGAGAGACAAGCTTAACACGTTGAATCCAGGTCTATTGTAGAATCACAAGATGAAGAAGAAAAGAAGAAACGAGCAAAGGATGCGCCCCGCGCCAGGGTTTTATGCCTGGGCGCGGGCGACCCACGAAGGCGGCACGCAGTCACGTGCGCTGGTGCGGTCAACCTTTGTCAGGTGACCGCCCGAGCGACAACCGGTCCGCCGGACAGGGACCCTGTCCGCCAGCGCCGTGACAGCTAGGATAATTAGATTTTATAGGCCTTACGATCGCGGATTACTTTAATACTTAGGAATTATTATAATTCCTCTCCTCTAATTAAATTATACCGGGATTATAGAATCTTTATATATTACCGGGCAATTTCCTCTTTAGTAGGGTAGTAATAAAAGATAATATTATTAATATAATAGAAGATTAAAATACTATCGTTAATTAAAATATAGGGATTTTTAAGAATTACGTAGAATTTTAAGGCTTTAAATATCCCTATAAATTTTCGTTATTATAATAATAGGGAATAACGAAGATTATATAATACTTTAAAGATTTTAAGCACCTTCCCCTAAATATAATAATTTAATAATATACGTATATAAATTTCTTCGTCTATTACTACGTTTACAAAGGCGTTAATTATATTTTATTAAATAAATTCAAAATTAAAGCGTAAAGTTATAACTATAAGGGTGCGGAAAGACCTTCTTATTAGGGTAGAGGTATAAATTTCCTACCCTATAATCTTTATTTATTAATTTCTATATATAATTAGACGAATTTTAATTTTATTAAAATAATTATTCTTAAAGTATTTATAAATATATATTTATATATAATTGAGGATTTATTTACCCTTAATTTTAAGCTCGTTACGGTCTACTTCTACCTAAATTTTTATTTATTTATAATTTTCGAGGTAAATTCGTTCGGTTTGCTTAAAAAGGTCGCTTAAAGGATATTTATTAAGGTTTTTATAATTACGAAGTATTAGCGGTAATTAATAACGGTAGAGGTTTTAAAATTTATTAATAGCGATTAAAAATTCGATTATATTTTTAGTAATTACCCTTTCCTTATATATAAAGCGTTATAATTCTATTTTAGTAACTTTTTTCCTATATATTATAATTATAAATTAGTAAAAATATCCGGCGTTAAATATTGCCTTCTAAAATTCGAAACTTTTTAATAATTCCTTTTTAACGTACTTAATATAATTTATAGTAAATACCCCTATAAGAAAGGAAATTAGTAATAATATATTTAATAATATTAAATAGTCGTAATTAACGAAATAATTAATAATTATTCGGTCCTCCTTTAAGTTTACAACCTTATTAAAGGGGTTTAGAGGCGGTACGTTAATTTCTACCTCCTTAGTAATTATTTCTTCGGTTTATACTTCCCTAATAATTATTACCTCCCCTTCTTAAACCGGATTAAGAAAAAAAGAGTTTAAAAGGTCGTAAATATTCGTATCTTCTATATTAATACGGTTAACTATAAAATCGAGGGAAGATTAATTATTTAATAATTATTTTTTAACGGTATACTTTTTTAATAAGGCGGTAAATTCTTTTAAAGTAAATTTTAAAGATTCGGTTTCCTTTTCTACTTTATTAGTAAAAAGGGTACGTTTATTAAAAATAATATTACGGGTATTAATAACCTCGTTAATAATAGGGTTCTAAATTCGGTAAATAACTATAGAAATATAACCGATTAAATATCTAATTTACGCCTTAGGGTTTATTTTTTAAAATTTATTTTACTTATTCTTAACGGTAATAATTATTACGAATATTTTACAACTATAAATTCGAAGGTAGGAAATATTAAGTTTACGGGGGGTAATTTTATTATTATTACTATTAATTTTCCTAATAATAGCTATATAGAATCTTTTATAAGGAGATTTCTAATTGTAGAAGTATTTAGGGGACCGATTATTAAAATATATTACTATAAAAACGATTTCCGGTTAAAAATCTTTAAAAAAACGAATACCTAAATTTATAGCGCGCACTTTATTTTTAATTATACTTCCCGAACGCTTTATACTTCTATTCTATATTTCAATATACGGGGTAGAAAATTCTATAATTATACTATATTACGCTAATAAATCTAAGAGTAATTATAATTTCGTAATTTCGTTATTATATTTTAATATTCGTATTATAATATTAAATTATATTTTAAGGAGAGTAAAGAAATCGTTTAAATAAATTATAATTATAGTAGCGAATCGGTCGTAGAGGAAATATTCTTAAATATACCTAATAAATTTATAAATAATAAATATAATATTAATATAATTTCGATAGCTTTCTTTATAATTGAGAAAATTTATAGCGAAACGTTTTCTAGCCCTATACCCTCTATTTTTAAATTTTCGTTTAATTTATTACTTAATTTTTATTTAAGTATAAATATTATATTATTCGGTTTTAGGGTTTTTTTCGTTTTCCTTTTTCTTATTTTTAAATATGATTTTAGCTTTTAATACGTTATAAAGGTAGGATAGTATTTAAAAATTAAAGTACTTTAATTTAAGATACTAAATAAAGGGGTCTTTATAATAATATTTACGGCCTATATAAGAATTGATTATATTCCTACGGATATAGAAATTCGCTCGAATAAGTAAATAGGGAAGTTCTTTAAATAGAATTTAGTAGTAACGAATTTTAAAATAGTAAAAGAATAATTAATCTATATTACGAAGGTAATTATTAGGTAATTTATAATTTTAAAAGAAATTTTATTTACGTAATAAATATAAGGAAATAAAGTTAATTATAAAATTAGGGTAAAAGGCTATATTATAGAAATATAATTTCCTAGGCCCGTTCTCTTTATTAATAATAAAATTAACCTCCCTATAACTATCACGGGCTGAGTGTACGTTAGGTATGGGTTAGGATATATATTGAAGTACAAAGGAGAGGAAATAGGAAGTGTACGTAGAGGGCTGGATATATAGGCGCGAGCCTATGCCCCAGCCCGTACACGCCCACGTAATATTGCACGTAACTACCGGTAACCAAATCTGGGCTATATCGTACTATAGCATATATATTATAGTCGTAAATAGCTATTAGGGAATTAGGCACTTATAAGGGTAGTTAGTACGTATATTGGGTATAATATAGGTCTAATCCTATAATACTATCCCCCCTTAAAAGAAATTTATAAAATTAAAAAATCTATATATACATATAATTATATCTTAGAATCCTTTAATAATTCGTTAAACGCTCTTAAATATAACGCTAACTATATTCTAAATTATTTATTTATTAAAAATTGTATAATCTTTATTATTATTTTTATTAACCCTTTTTCCTCCTCCTTTTTTAATAATAACGTTTCTATTTTCGAAGTAGCGAATTATTATATTAATCGGGTAGAGCGGCGGCGCGGAGGTTCATTATAGGCGGCGGCGGTAGCGGAGTCCGTTATTGTAATATTTCGTTCTTCTTAATGGAATTAATCGAAGAAGTTTCAAATACGGGGTAATATAGGCTTATTAAAGTATTCGTAGTAGAATTCTTAAAATCGTACTTCGTAATCGATAATATTATTAACCTTTTCCTAAATTGGTTCGTAATCGCCCTTCTATTTAATTAAATAATATTAATAGCGGTTCTTACTTTATTATTCGACGTTTATTAATTTATTAAAGCCCTATTTTACGTATTCTTTATATTTATCGGTACGGATTATTACTCTTCCTTCGTTAATATGGACGTTGGAATCGGTTATTTAGCCGGGAAGGCCTTAGCCGAATTAGCGTTATACTATAAAAACGTAGAAGGTGGGCGAATATTTTATATTATTAAGGAGCTTTAATTTAATAATATAAATATCAGACTTAAGGATTATAAATAGGCCTTCCTAACGGGGAGAAAATTTAATATATAAGCGGCCGTTAAAAAGGTTAAAGGTATTAAATAGTACTATATCCTTAAATTTATATTTTATTAAATCGATACGACGTTTATTAACGTTTTTCTTATACCGGTTTTAAATTTATTTTATTTATTAGACTATAAAGTCCCAAATTTTTTTAAATTAATCGGCGAATTTATTAACTTTATAATACTCTTTTAATTACGTAAATAATAATATAAAAGGCGGCGGGTTACGAAATTCGGTACTTATATAGGGGTAATATCCGTAATTAGCGAAGAAGGGGGATAAATTTATTAAAGAAAAAATAGCGTTATTTCTTACGAATTCGGCGAAGGGGAATTATTTGGCCTAATCCGTTTAAGATTAATTAATATATAAGCGGAGGTATTATTCTATTTTAATATTAATACGTTTTATTTAGGTATTAATTTACGGGTAGAAAGCGGAGGTAAATTTACGTATTATTCCCAATTATTAATAAAGGGATAATTAAAAACGGAATACGAATTACATACTATAATCGGAAAGGATAGAATTTAAAAGCTTATAAAGATAATAAACCTTATTGATAAATCGTTCTACTAATTCTTTAACGAATAGCGTAACCGTTGGAATAAAATACTATATTTTAATTAATTAATTTATAACGATATAAATATATTTAAATTCTTAATTAAAATATATATTACCCGGCAGCGGGGTAATATAATCGACCGAAATTATAATCTACAATATTATAATAATCGGGATAATTTTAAAAAAATTAATATATCCCCGCTTAAAGAATTTTATTTTTATATATAAAAGGTATACTTTATAAAAAATATAGATATCGTTAATTATCCCCTCTTAATAAAATTCGCGGGATAATAATTCGTATATAATATTACACCCCGGATAGCCCGCGCTAAGCGAATTATATTAACGGTTAATTAATTGGAATTAAAGTTCTTTATTATAAAGGTTAATAATAATATAACTTCGCTACTTCACTATATTATTAAATATAATCCAATATTCGCTAAAAATTTTATATAGGACTTTACGGATAGAAATTAGCCAATTACGGGCGTTTAAATTATTTAAAATAGAAATAACTTCTTAGAAGAATACGGAATTCTTATAATTATTTAGAATAATATCGTCGATAGATTTATTTTTATAATTATTTATAAGGGATAGGGAGAAATATATTGTAAAGTCGTTAAAGTATCTGTTTACGAATTATAAAGGTTATAATAATATACGTTAGCGGGCGGTTAAATATTTATTTTCGGCCTTAATAGGGATATTATTAAGTTTATAATTAAGTACGTCCGGACGTAAATTTTTAGAACCGGGGGTATATTGGATTTAGAAATTAAAACGGGATAGAAATTAGAATTACCGTATATAATATTATATTAATTGCTTATTAATCGTAAATATCTTTAAATTTTTATAATCCGTAAGGATATTAAAAAATTATTATACGCTTTCGAATTCTAATTATTATTCTTCTAGTATTTTAATAATAATTAAGAATTCTTTATTATAAACGTTGTAATTATATTCCTAAGCGGAATATTTCGTAAAGAAATAGGCTACGGGGTATAATATATTATCGTTTCTATATTATAAAAGTATACCGCTTATTACCTAATTCGAAGCGTTAATTTCGATGACGGTTTTTTTAATCCAATTATAAATCTTTAAAATTAATTTAATAGCGAAGGCCTTTTTTAAAGCCTTAAATACGGATTGGTAGCGGTTAAATTACGATTATAATATATCTTTCTTTATTAATTCGTATAGGAGTAAAATTATTATTAAAAAGTTTTTTATAAACCGACGGTAGAAATTCGCGAAGCCTAAGAATTATTATAGGGACTTTTTGGATTATAGTAATACCTATTCGAAAACGGCTTTAACTTTATTTAAATTTATTTCGATACTTTTTAATATTATAATAAAATTAAAGTATTTTATATATTTCGTATAAAATTCGCATTTATTAATATTGATATTAAAATTTATTTTAATAAAGCGTTCGAAGATATTATTAATATAGTACTCGTAATCCTTTTTATTATTAGAATAAATAAAAATATTATTAAAGTAAGTAATCGCGTAAACGTCGAGGATATTATATAGGAAATTATTAATATAATTTTAGAAGGCGCTTAGCGCGCCCTAGAAATTAAAAAGTATTATTAGGGATTCGAATAGCCCGAACCGTATTATAAACGTAGTAAATTATTTGTATCTTTTTTTAATACGGATACGGTTAAAAATAGTAATAATATCGAATTTTATAAAAATCTTGGCGTAGTAAATCGCGTCGAAGGTTTCTTTAATTAAAGGGAATAAGTAGCGGGATTTAAAAATAATATTATTAATATTCCGATAATTAATATAAACGCGGACTCCGCTACCCGGTTTTTTAATTAGGAGGATAGGAATAGAAGCTTCCGATTGTAACGGCCGGATAAATTTCTTTTTAAAATTATTATCAATTTATTTTTTAATAACGTTAAATTCTTTAGGGCTAAAAATACGGTTACGGGACGTAAGTAGTATAATATTAGGTTTAAATTCGAATTTAAGGTCGTATAATTTATTTAAGGGAAGTATATCGGCTATTTTTTATTTAAAATTATTTATTTATTACTAATATTAGTAGGGGAGTTTAGTTTAAATTTGGGCGTCGGTTTTAGGGGGTTTATTAGCTTTTTTATAGAATTTTATTACGTTTTTAGAAATAATTTTACTAATATTAATATTATTAGCGGTAAAATAATTATTAATAATATTTTTATATATTTTAAAATCGGAAGCGTATTTTATAAATATTACGGACGTGGATATTTTAATTATTTTAATTATTTCTTTAGTATTGATATTGTAAAGAACGTCGATTTATATATAGTAATTATTATTAAAGAACTTTTTATAATAATATATTTTACCGTTTACGACGTCCTTAATTATATTAATTATAAAGGATTCGCTAATTATATTAAGCGTTAAGGCGCCCTTCTTTTTTATTACTTTATTTTTATCGAATATACGTTAAATATTCTTTATTATATTTATTCGTATTATTCGGATAATTTAGAATTTATATTTTTCGGTAAATTAATTAAATATAATTATTAGTAATTCTTTAATATCGTTTAGGTCGAAGGGGTTTTTAAGGATATAATAAAGGCGGACCGGGGTATAATAGTTTAGGAATAAAATATAAACTCCTTTAGCGAATTTATAAAATACGGGTATTATATAGGGTAGCGGCGGAGGAAAGTAACGCGTCGTAATTGTAAATATAAAAGTTTATCCGCTAATAATTTTATTTATAAGTATAACGCTTATATAATTAGTTACCTTTTATTTAAATTTATTAAATTTTTAATAGGCGGCGTATTATATTATTATAAAAATTAAAATCCTACGAACGAATTCTATTAAGGAGGGGGAATCCGGTTCGCCTTCGTTGGGAATATCTTCTACCGAAGGCTTTTAATATACGGGCTTTATATTAAGAATAATTCTAGGGGGGGTAATCGACGGCGTAACGAAGGGGATTTATTAGTATTTATAAAATAGAAGTACGTAACGAAAGTAGAAAGACGCTCCTTGTAGGAAGTAATTACGGCGTTTGTAAAACCGGCCGAAAGTAAAACGATCGCTAAATTAATCGATATTTAGGGTATAGTAAATTAATTAAAGGTAATTAAAAATTATTAGATTATCGTCGGCTAAATTATAGATTAAGAGGTCGATAATTTTGTAATAAACGCTAACGTTTATAATTAATTTATTAAAGTATGTAATATTACTTTTAGTTTAATTATCGGTTAAGTATAATAATTTGGGGATTTAAAGAGGAAATAAAAGAAGGTTATTTCGAATAATAAAACGACGATTAATAAAACTAAAAACGGTGTAACCGTTATTAATAAGGGCGGTATAATGTATTTTACGCGGTCCGTAGGATAAATAAATAGAAAGATTTAATAAATTAAAGTATTTATAATAGTTATTTATAAAAGATTAATAGATCTTTATAATATTTAACTTTATAGGGATATTCTTCTATTATTTATTTCTATATTTAATAAATAATAACTTTTAATTGCGATTTAAATGGGAGGTTATATATTTCCCTAATTGTTAATGGAATTATTTTTATCGCTTATAACCGGGTTTATAAAGTTATAAAGGTATATAAAGTTAGAATAGTAAATGGGGGGTATATAATAATTATTTAAGGCCGGGGTATTATAGTAAATTAGAGCGCCGCCTGTATTTATAATATTAATATTATACTAATTATATTAATTGTAATTGTACTAATTTTAAATGGGACGTTATTATTATTTACTATCGTTATTATTAGCGGAATTATTATTATTATTTTTATTTTTATTCTTTTTATCCTTTGTATTTTTATCCTTCTTTTAATGGCTAATAAGCGGGTCTTTATTAAAATTAATACGAAATTTGTATTCGGTAGTAAAATAACTTTTATAATTATAATGGGTATAAGCGCTAAATTTTATACGCTATTCGAAAATATTTTTATCGATTATATAAGATATTTAAATATTAATAGGGAATATAAAATTGAAGTCTATAATAGAGCCGCTTTAATTAGTAATAAATTCGGGAATAGAAGTAATATTAGAAGCGGAATTTAGGTTAGGGGCGGATATACCGATATTAGTATTAGTAGCGGGGTGGAAACCGCTAGCTACTTTATTACGCTAATCCTTTTCCTCTAATTATTTAATTAGGTCGTAGGCTATTATAAATTATTTATCGAATTTATTATTATCGGGTTAGGGGCGCTATAAAACGATAGCGTTGCGTAAATAATCGTTAAAACGGGCGCGGAGGTAATAAATCTTTATATTATTATTAAAATTATAGCGGTCGATTAGGGTAACGAATTTATCTTCGAAATTAAATTATTTTATTTTATTAAATTTTAATTCCTCGAATTCGCGGCGGGATTAAATAATAATATCGACGTTATTATATTTTTTATTTATTTATTTAAATAAATCCTCGGTTATAAATTATTTAGGGTCTTTTCCCGATAAAATTTTAAGGAATTCGGGTTCGATAATTTTAAAGGGCTTATTGGCTAGGGAGTGGACGATTAAAAAGTATTTAATACGTATAATATTAAATAAAATCGGATTATCTTCCTAAATAAATTAAATATTAATATTTTAGCGACGAAATTTAACGGCGTATTTAACCGAATTACCGGTACCGTTAAAAGCGGGTATAATTACTATTTATAATACCGATTTATAATTATTATTATTAGCGGGGTTATTAGTAGGGGGAATGGGGGTAATTATTTCGTTATTAATAATTATATCGAACGAATTTTCCTAAATTAATTAGGATTAGGTAATATATTAGCGAAGATCGGTAATCGTTTTTTAATATTTTTCGGTTTAACGTTTTAAAGCTTGGTGGAAATTATTCCTAAGGTTAAATAATTTAGTTTCGAAATCGGAAATAGCGCGCTAACGTTCGGCCGCGACGTTTTAAAATTAAAGATTGTACTTAGTTTAGAGCGCGGTGTAGGCGCTTTTTAAATTCTAGAAATCGGATTTAGCCTATTAGAATTTAATTTCGAAATTATATACTTTAGTACCCGCTTCGACGATATTAAAATAAATAAATTTAATAAGGGTTATTAATATTAATTAAAAAGCGGGGTTTATTATAAAGTCGAAAATTTAATCGATAATAGCGGTAGTAAGGAATATAATAAAATTAAAAATAAATAAAATATTTATTAAATTTAAATAAATAGGGTTATTGGGGAATACAATTATAAAAATACTAATAATAACAATAACGATAAAATTATCCGTAATAAAGGGAACCGAAAGTTATTAACTTAAAGAAGATATTAATCGTTTAAATTAATATATTTAATAAGTATAAAGTAAAGAAAAAGGGTACGAATAATTCGATAATAATATTCGTTTTAATATTTTATTTAATTCGACGTCCAGGACCGGTATACGATTATTACGGTCGTTTAATAATCGAATCTTTAATACTTTAAAACCAAAATATAATAATCGTAATCTTCTTTAATATATATACGTAGTATAATAATTTAATATTTTAAATTATTACGGGTTGAATATATATTAAATATAAGTTAGGATATATATTAAAATACGAAGGAAAGGAAATGGGAAGTGTACGTAGAGGGTTGGATATATGGGCGCGAGCCTATGCCCTAGCCCGTGTACGCTTACGTAATATTATACGTAACTACCGGTGACTAGATTTAGGCTATATCGTACTATAGCATATATACTATAGTCGTAAATAGCCACTAGGGAGCTGGGCACCTGTAAGGGTAGTTAGTGCGTATGCTGGGTATGGCACAGGTCTAATCCTGTGACAATAACTTTAGATTGTAATACGTAAATTTCTAGTTTATAGGTTATTATTATAGGGTATATAATAGAAATTAAAGAAATGCGTAATTTCGTTAAATACGTATAAAGAGTTATTAAAATTAAAAAAAGCGTAGTTTTTAAGCGGGTAAGTATTAGAATTTCTTTCTCCTATTTAGAATATTATTTATATTATAGTAATTCTATAGATTTAAATAAGGATAGGAATAGGGTTTATAGCGGTATTCTTATTAAAGAATTAATTGCTTTAAAATTAATTATTAGTATTAAGGATAGAATTTATTAATTATTTAACTATTTCCTTTTTTTAAACCTCGATTTCCCTTTTAAATTTTAGATCGTTATTAAAATTCTTAATTACCCGAATTTATACTTTAAAGTTAAGTTTCTAACGAAAGTTTAGGGTCTTATTAAAAAAGAAGTATTAATAATATTTAGTAATATATATACCCTCTTCGTAAACTTTATAGCGAAATAACGATAATAAATTTCCACTCTATTTAAAATCTTTAATTTATATTACGTACTTCCTTTTACGCTAATTACGTTAAGGTTTATTAAATTAAACGTCCTTTACTTTAATATTAATATTTTTTAATTTATTAAAGGTATTACCTTTAATTCTAAAGGACGCTTCGCGAATACTTCTATAGCTAAATTTAATTTATATAATTACGGGTATTTTATTATTAAAGCCTTTAATATAGAAATCTCCGGATAAAATACGGAAATTGAAAATATTATTAACGATTTATAAATAATATTAACGCGAGGCGCCGGAAGCCTAATTTAATCGAATAGGGCGTAAATATTCGATACAGTCGTAAAATTAAACGGTAATTAATAAGGATTTAAAAATTATGTAAAATTAGGTTTTAATTATAATAATCTCCTAACCATCGATTTATTTAATTATTTTTATTTTAAATTCTATTATAAGGGGTTTACCGATATAATTGCGGTAAATTTTATAAGTATCGATAAGGGTTTATTTAGGATAATATTATAGCCCTTTAATAAAGGTAAAATATTATTAGGGGAGATTTTCGTCGTTTTAGAGGTAATTAAATTTATAATTCTAATAAATAATTTTACGTATTTATTTAGTAAATATAACGCGGTACTTCGAAAAGGTTTTGTATTTCTTAAATTAGTAATTAAATATATTAATATTATAATTATATTTTTATAACCCTACGATAATAAAGTCGGTAAATTTAATGGTAATATTATTAATTTATTCTTTTAGGGATTTTTTAGTAAATTCTACGCTTATAGGGATATCGTCGGCGCTATAAGGAGGGATTAGCGTAATAAAGGTACTATTTTTAAAATCGTTAAAAACTTCTTTAATTTTTTCGATATAGTAGTAGGCGGACGATTTAATAGCGTAATTTATAATAATTAGTTTTATAGGCTTAAAGGGAATTAGTTATACTTTTAATATATAATTAATAAAATTTAGGACTTTAGTATAGGCTATAAATTCGTTATTTTATTCCCTAAATTTATTTATAGAATTTAGGTAGACCTATTTAATAACGATTTCCTTATCGATTAATTAGGATATAATTAATAATATAGTAGGTTATAATAATAATAGTAATAATAATTATAATTAATGTAATTGAAGTTTTTATAGCGCGGAGATTGCAAATTAGATTATTAATTGTTAAATTATATAGTAAAGTAGATATTGTAATTAAGGGTTAAAATTGATATATATATTTAGAAGAGTTTTATAGAACCCGAATTGGGGGTGCCTAAACTATTAGGAAGGTCTGTAGCTAGAATCTGGTGGCTGGGGCGCCTTACGTAAGCCTGTTTCTACTGGTCGAGTTTACCCTCTAATCTGATACGTGCAGCATGCCTATGTCAGGCGGGTGAGAACAACCTGGAAAGCGTGAACCTAATCTGATCATCCGCAGCAGGGCAGAGCAGAGCAGAGCACTTGCCTTGGTTCTTCAGTTGCGTAGCTAATATCTTTATTCTCTACCTATACTCGGGCTTTGTTGCTAACGTAGCTCAACCGCCAACACTCTACCGTTATTTGTCTTCGACTTCACTTTGCGACAACCGAGAATTGCGCATTCTCGACTGGAGTCGGGTGGACTGGCACCGTCACCAACCCTGGAAACACGAGGAATCACAGCCCAGCACTGACGCTGACACAACGACAAGACCTCACCCGGCCTTGCTTGTCTGTCACCACCAACGAAAACAAAGGCAGAATCCCGATCACCTACAGACAGACAGACTGACTGACTGACTGACACACAACACAACGAACGAATAATCCTGGCTGGCTTTAATTTAGCAGTGGAGAGGCCCGTCTGACATTACTAAATCCATTCTTACTGTACAACACAGCTAAACTGACTCCAACGATAACCTGCCTACCCGCCGCGCCCGCCCATCCGGCCATCCGCCATCCGCCATCCGCCATCCGCCATCCGCCATCCGCCATACCCGCCCACTACACTACTGTGATCCTTCGATCCGTCCCGTCAATCTCCATCGCGCATCGTGGTTTGTGAACTAGGTTGGCCCTGTGCTGTGCATTAGTCGAGAGAGCCGGTCAAGAAGCCCCGTCAATAATCTTTCTCTTTTCCACTTTCATCAACAAGCAAGGAAAGGTCAAGGTCCCCCGTTTCCATTTCACACCACGACGGAGCTTTCCCCGGCCACTCAGTACCCCCCCGAGAATCCACAGAGGTCCAGGCCATTCATACCAAGCCCACGCAGCCCAGTCAGTGGAGGAGGACATCTCCATACAGACTACAAGTGCTACGTAACGTGATATTCGCAAATCATCCATTTCGCTCTCCTCTTCGGCTCGGCTATACCAACACACACTCACTCGTACACCTACTGGTACACCTACTGGTACACCTACTGGTACTCTACCTTACCCTCCTTACCGGCTGCTGCCCATTCGTTCGCTGCCCTGCTCCCCTGCTGCCCTGCCAGTGCCCGTGCCTGCTGCATGGCCGCTGTGTGCCCAGCCTAGTCAGGTAATCCTCCTCGCGACCTACCGACCGATCTACCCTCATTCAGCCATCTTTGTTCGACCTTTCTCCGCCCTGCCCATCTCGCGAAACACCCAGGACACGACCACAAACCAACAACATGGCCGGCTTTCCTCCACCACACAACCATAACCACATCCAGCCCGATGAAGGCTACTCCGAAGACCCTCTGAACCCCCAGGCCAACTCCTCCTGCCTCAAATCCCGCGACACCTCTCCTTGCGCCTATCCGTCTTCGCGCCAAGCCTCAGACATCCCACCCTGGCTGATCCAACACATTTCGGGCCTCTCCATGGAAAATAAAACAGGTTGGCCCGTCTCTTTTCCTTCCCTCTCCCCCCTTTTGTTGTTGTTGTTGTTTCAGTCCAACTGACCTCTTGCGCTTCTTCTCTCCTAGAACTCGCCATGGCCATCCTCAACGACCTACCCACGAGCGTCATCTCTCAGATCGTCGAAACACAGCTCTATCCCCGACTGTACATTGACTTTGTCCGCTATCTCCCAGCCGAAATATGTCTAAAGATCCTGGGCTATCTCGACCCCATCTCCCTCATCAATGTCGCCCGCGCCTGCCGAGTCTGGTACGAGCTGGCCATGGATAGGAAGCTATGGCAGCATCTGTACTACATGGAGGGCTTCAAGGCTCTGATGGACGAGATTCGCGCCGCCGAGGAAAAGATGAATCAGACGCCCATACCTACCCCCAGCCATCTGGAGCAATACCGGCCCGACGAAGACGGACATGTCCACAAGAGGAGGGCTATTTCCAAGGATTCACCACCCATGTTGCCAGCCGACGAGGACACCAAGATGGCACTGGGTGATGAACCTTCCGATGTCGACATGGCGGGCTCCAGTATCTTTGGCCGTGGTGGTGGTTCCAAGCGGACGAGTGGCCACAGCGACCTCAACGGAAGAGGACGACGAACGGACAAAGGAAAGGGACGGGCCCTGAGCCCACCACCAGTACAGTCGTCTGCTGTCGCCCGTTACAGAGAGAGCATGAGCCATAAGATGCCCATCCAGCATGGAACGCTGCAAAAGACGACCATGTGGTGGTGGGACGCCAATGACCGCCGATACAAGATTGACTGGAAGTATCTGTACACCATGCGCCGCCGGCTTGAACACAACTGGGAGCAGGGCAAGTACACAAACTTCCAGCTACCCCATCCGGACTACCCCGACGAGGGCCACCGCGAATGCATCTACAGTATCCAGTACAACCCCCAGTTCCTGGTCAGCGGCAGCAGGGACCTGACCATCAAGGTGTGGGACATGAAGAGCAGACGTTGCTTGCGGACGCTCAAAGGTCACCGTCGCTCGGTTCTCTGTCTTCAGTTTGACTCCAGTCCGGAGGAGGACATAATCGTATCTGGTAGTTCCGATTCGGACGTCATCATCTGGCGCTTTTCCACCGGAGAAATCATCGAGGTACTCAAGAACGCGCACCAGGAATCCGTTCTCAACGTCAAATTCGACAAGCGCATCCTGGTGACATGCTCCAAGGATAAATCCATCAAGGTCTTTAACCGGAAGCCGCTACGCCCTGGCGACCTGGGCTATCCCATCAATGGTGCTGTTGACCCGGTCCCAACCACTGTCAATGTAGGCTACAGCATTCCTCCAAATCTCGAGGACGTGCCCGTAATAGTGCCGTGGACCCAAATTGGCCACCTCACTGGCCATAGCGCGGCTGTGAACGCGGTGCAGATTTACGAGCGAGAGATTGTTTCTGCTAGTGGTGACCGCTACATTAAGGTATGGGACTGGCCTACTGGAGAGGTCACACGCACCATTATCGGACATCACAAAGGCATAGCCTGTGTGCAGTACGATGGTCGGCGTATTGTCAGCGGTAGCAGTGACAATGAGGTCAAGATTTTTGACTGCCAGACGGGTTTGGAGGTAACGACTCTAAAGGGCCACACCGCCTTGGTGCGGACTGTACAGGCTGGCTTTGGCGACCATCCGTACAGCGCAGAGGAAGACTTGGAAAAGGCCAAAAAGGTTGACGCAGAGTACTACCGAGCTGTAGAAGCAGGCGAGATCGACGAGAACGACAATCAGAGGACACGCCGCAAGACCAATGCTGGATCTAGCAAACCGGAGCATATTTGCGCGACTGGAGCCAAGCTACCACCCGGCGGCGGTGGTGGCAGGTTTGGTCGTATCGTTAGTGGAAGCTACGACACCACCATTATTATTTGGAGAAGGGATGCGGAGGGTGTGTGGCGGCCACAGCACCATCTCAAGCACGAACAGGCTGCCGAAGCGGCTTCGAGACGAGACGATGGACCGCCCGATGTGCCTGGCAGGATTTCCTTGCATCCGACAATGCGTTCTGGTTTGATTGCAGCGAGCATGCCTCCACCTCCGCACCCTCACTCAGCTGTTGGCTCCTCGCGGACTGCAAGCGCTCCTCCTGGACCCCAAGCTGGAAGGACGCCCGAGATACTGGACGCAGCCACCTTGCTTGAATACGAGCAGATGATCCACAACGCTGTACAGAACGGCCCAACTGCTTTCCGACAGCTTCTCTACACCCACCCCCAGATTATTCCTCTACGCGCCATCGTAGAGCGAGCTCTCAACCGACAGTCCGACCAGAACCTGCGGAACGAGATGCGCCGGGCGTGGTCTGGTGCTCACATTCAGAACCAGTGGAACAACGGTCGGACTCGGAACCCGAATGCTGTCGCTGCTAGCGTTGCTGATGCCGCTGCTAGCAGCAGTGCAATGGCCGGTACGGCTACGGCTACGGCGGCAGCAGCAGCACTGGCGGCGGGAGCAGCGGCTGGCCAGCCTGTGGTCCCGCAAGCCTCGTTACCACCACAGGTGCCGGTTGTTGGTCAAGTGGAAGGTCTCGCGGGCCTGGCTCAACAGCCTGGTCATCTCCCACCGGCGCCGCCCATGGCAGGTGGCCGTCATCACCCGCACATTCCCGCAGCACCGGCAGAGGAGAATGCGCCGAGGGTATTCAAGTTGCAGTACGACGCCCGGAGGATTATCTGTTGTAGTCAAACCAGTTTTATCGTCGGGTGGGATTTCTGTAACGGAGATAAGGAGTTGGAGGAGGCCAGTCGGTTCTTTGATACTGTGCAGTAAAGCGGTGATTTGAGCGTGTAGCGTTTAGGGTCTGGTGGGAATTTTGCAGCGGTGTTTTAGTAACCAACTGCTGGTTTGGGAAACTTGATTGTCAAGGTTAGCCAGCCCAGCCCTACCTGGGAGTGGGAGGTACAGATTGGTGGAGTATTAAGGCGTTGGATGGAATAGTGCCGGATCTTCTAAGAGGATCATGGCGAGGATTTTTGTTGTCCTTTTTACAGCTACGTGCGAATGCGTATCATTGTTACAAGGTATTTTTTTTTACATCTTATGATAGCCTGTTGTTAGCGATAGCCTATGGCAGACAGTTTGTGCTCAGTAGCTCAATGAGGGCGTTAGTACTTGTATTGGACGCTCAGTATCGCGATGTCTTCATATTCCCCACACAGTGATCAAAACATGGATGCCTATCTTCAGTTCCCTTGGAGATAAACTGTGACCGTGACGATCCCGTGCTGTCGCCATTTCAAACCACCTGGGCTGGCCTTCATGTCTTAAAAACCGAGTACTAGTCCATTATTATTCTATCAACAGCTCATATGCTCCGTTGTCGCTCATGTCATACATTCGTCTTTGTCGTCAGCATCGTAATTGGCGCCTCCAAACTCTTCTCTGGCTTCCACCATATACTAGGGCGGAGTTGTTCAATCCTAGCCCGTTCTTCAAAATCCGTGTATCCACTCGTGATCGGTCCGTGGTTCGTGATTCGTATGCGCTTCTCATCGTCGATCGCCTTGGTCAAGAGCAAGCTCCGAAGTGGAAGTTGGGAAATGTCAGACAGGGAAAGAAGTCGTTGGGGGAAGTATGTGTCGAGATCAAAAACCTCCTGCCCCATCCCCTTCGCATCGTATATCCATATCGCTTCCCAGCAGCCTGTGCGTCATCCACCAAATTGCCCTCTTCCGTCTAGCAGGAAACCTAACCAGCAACCTCCTTAACCTTATTCTTCCCCGCCGGGTCCTCATCCACAAACTCCGGTGGCACCTCATCCTGCATCCAACTCGGCACCGCTCCCGCATTCTCCATCCCACCATACATCTCCCTCTCAAGTTCCACCTCCTGCCCCAACGCCTCCAACTCCGCATCCAGCTCCTCCTCATCCACGTCCTCGGGGACTTCATACCCCCTCGCCAGTGACTCCTGTATCTCATTCCCCACATCTAACAAATCCGCCATCTCATCTTGCAGCCGTTCAATCTTATCAATATCCACCTTCCCATACTCCTTCTTCAGCTGCTTATTCGTCTGCTTGAGCGCATCAATCGTCACCATCGTGTTCTTCAGATTGTCCTGCATCGTCTGCGCCTGCTCCATGTTCCACACCTGCGACTGGATCTGGTCGCGCTGGGCCTCGTATTGTTTGCGCTGCCGCAGGACCTTGAGGGCTTTTTGTTTCAGTGCGGTTTTTCCGGGGCCGTCGCGCATTTTGGAGAGTTTGGTTTGGTATCCTGAGAGTTCGGCGGTGAGGGAGGCGAGTTTGACGTCGATTGAAGACAAACGCGTGTCGAGGGAGGTGATGGCTGTTGATAGGGTGGGTTTGGGGGCGGAGGGTTTGGAGGAGGTGCCGAAGAGGCGGTTCATTTTGGCGGTTGGGGGGCGTGTAGACGCGCGGACGAGTTGGTAGTGTTGTGTGTTTGTTTGGTACGTAGGTATAGAGGTTTGGGTTAGGTGATTGTAATTTGAGGTTTGTTGGTGATGGGTTGTTGATGTTGTTCGTTCGTTGTCAGCGGGGAAGGATTGGCGGTTGCGATGGGCGGCTGATGACCGACCGCCTGAAGGAAGCGCTGTGGAGTGCTTCCTATGTCCGCTGATGACGACTGCTCCGTGGGGCAGTGTGGCGCATCACAGGATGCAGTTCGTGGGGAGGTGGGGCACTCAATGAGGCTGGAACGCCCTATGGGGCTTGCACGGTGGGTTGGTTGCCCGGCCGACGTGGGGAAGATGACTTTAAGATTGTTTGAATCTCGAGTTAGTACAAGATGGAGAACGAAGCCGAAGCTTATTACCCCGTCCTTCCCACACAGTACAGGTCAAGCCGTCCTCTCATGTTCAATTCATAGCTGGTCTGTAAACCTGCTGCGTTTTATCTCCGCCTCCTTTTTCCTCATCCATTTTCAGGTCCTGCTGGCGATATGTGACTGGATCCCACTTCCTTTCTTCCATATCACCTGACGTGAGCTCAGAAGAAGTGGCATCACTTCCACCGGTGCTCTCTTCCTCCTCTCCTCCTTTCCTATTTCCCGACAGTTGCCCAACGATCCTTTTCATAGCCCCTTCTCTGAATGCCCAAAATGCCGGCAAGATCGTCGACTCCCAACACGTGTAAATCAAATCCCCTAGATGGACTGAGTTAGCTGGCTCTATTTGAGAAGAGATACCAGACACCCAAACACAGTTTGTTTCATATGGGTATGTGTATTCATGTTCGGAGGACTCGGTACACACAACAAACTTACAGAACCACACCCTCAAAAGCCCAATAATCACAGGCAACCACCCCGTCACCGACACAACCTGTCCAAAACTCCAAACATTCTCCGAGTTCGAGTCCAACGAATCCGAATGTCCATGAGCCAGCTCGTGAGCCCGGTGTCGGGAAATCCCGAAAATGACGAGGTCGATCCACAGGATGGCGAAGCTAACGATATAAAACATCGCCAAGGCGGCATTCGCTACGCATGCTATTCTTGCTCGGTATATGTATCGGGACCGGGGTCGGGATCGAGCCTGGTGAAACGAGGAGAAGAACCAATAGACCGGGACAAACACCATGACAAAAATATCAAAGTAACATTTTACAAAATACAAACCAAATAGCGGTTTGGAAACAAAGGGGCATGTTTGCTCGAATCCGCTGACGGAAGGCCAGGATTGGGTGAAGTAGGTCGCGAAGAAGAGGAGCGGGAAGAAGATGACGAGAGGAACTGCTGCCAACGAGACTACTGCTCTCGAATGCGATCCGAGAGTTTCAGTTGGGGGTGAGCGGTCAGAGGAGGAAGACGAAGAGTGATAAAACGGCCAAAGACAAATAAGCACCATCAAAGTAAAGTGGGCGCCCGTGTTGGAGAACAGGTGGCCATACTGGGTCCTCGCGGAAATGTCTTTCTGATAAAAGTCGTAGACGATGGCGGCGATGGTGACGGCCATGGAAAAGTAGAGGGAGGAGAGGAAGAAGATGCGGAGGGAGGAGAAGAGTTTTTGTGCGGTCTTTGACGGAGTGGTAAGGTTAGAGGCACCTAGGATCCTGGAACCCTCTGCTGCTTTGCCGATTCGTGTTCTCGTGATTGTCCATGCTGACCAGCTCTTGTACAGATACGCCAGCGTGAAGCCTGTCGTGATGACTGCTTGGAGGAGGTATGTCGCGTATACCTGGCTTTAGTCAGTATAGTCTCCTATCGCCCCATCTCATGATCAAAGGCAACAATATGCACAACTCACCCCAATACCAGCTAAATCCGGATCCCCCTCGAACTGATAACTCTTGCAATACTCCAACACGCAAACTCCGTCATGCTGAACTTTTCCCAATAACGAATCCAGCCCTTTGCTATCGACCCCAGAACTGTAGGCAAACCAGTCGGCTAGCTCTCCATACGACACGTTCGTCAACTCGTCTCCTACCCAGCTTCCCTGGATGAAAGCGGAGAGCTCATGGAGCGGATAAAAATCTTCGGCTCCATCATTATCGAGTTGGAAACGCACGACTTGAGCGACAAAGGCCCCGGTTGCCGCGCAGTCTTTTCCGGGATCTAGTTGGGACCAGGTTAGGTTTTGGAGGATGGGTGGGAGGCGGGTGAAGAGGGCGGAAGGAGGGAAATCCATCTTGATGGGAAAAAAAGTTAACGAGTTCGCAACAGCGAGTTTTGGTGACACAATGAGCACATCATGGCTGATAATATCCTTTATTTTCTTGCTCTCTGACACGCAACTCATAATATCAAATCTTTACAACGAAAAGTTTCCATGCTTTTTGTGATGATCAAGTTACCTGTGCCACTGAAATTAACCTTTTCCTAGTTAGTGGCTTCAACCCTCAAACCTGGGGGCCATGAAGCTGAGGAAGAATCCCAGGAAATCCTTCTGGGTGAAACATCCATGGCGAGCATGGAACCCATGAACCACGACTTTTGAAGAGTATGTATAGGGGTTACGGTCAATCTTTATAGGAACGCGAACCTGATCTTCACTTCCTACGCCGCACACTACGAAGGACTGGGAACCCGGAACGAAGAGCCGGAATCAGGGCACGCTCGAGGTACGTTACGTCCGTCACTATCACATGCTTAATTTCTCGCTTATAATGTTAATGTTGGGAATGGAAGCCATGATGACTCGCCGCCGCCGCCCAACATCATCACCCACACCGTTGGGTTCGAGTTGATGATACGAGTTTTCGACGGGCTGTCCAAATTCGATGGAACTCTTCCAGTACGGCGGTTAAACAGGAAGCCACAACACCTAGACTTCACTGTCAAGAGCCTCGATGCGTCCAGAGCTCTCTCTTCCTGAGTGCTGACCTTCATTTAAGGCTTTGTAAAGATGCCGATCATTGCCTGATCACAAAATGCACCCCTGGAGCGCCTGGACTGTGCCACAAAGCTAATGTGGTGGGTCGGGTCAAGATGTCAGCACCCCAGATTTGCACGATTTGCACGATTTGCATCACTCTTCAGCCTTTCAGAAAGAAGCATTTCAAAGGGTCTGGGGAAACTGATGTGCATGATGACATGACAGAGTCGCACAACCTCCCAACCTCGGACTCTAAAGGCAATTGATCTCGCTCTACCCAGTACTTCTTCGTACACGAAGACACGGTGATGATGCTGTATGATGCAACAAACAGCTTTCTTCCCACCAAAGATTATCAACTGTTCAAAGTTGAAGCGGTGACCCTTTTCCTTCGTTTTCCAGTGGCACCTTCGGCCAAGTCCCAGGCTCAAAGGGACTTCAAGTTTGCTGCTGGCGTGAGGCTTTTTGCCCATGTAGCACGGGAATGCTGACTGTACCTGCGCCACTATATGCTAGAGATTGTATATACGGGACACACGGCACGGAAATGGTCAATTGATTTCCTTGTCCGTATCCCGTCAGCCCGTCTTTGCCCCTTTTACTTCTGGAGAACCCGAATTCGAATAAACGAACGACACCAACGTCCCGTTTCCAGAACCAGAAGTCCAGAGCTGACTCAACACGGAGAGAAACAAAGCCTAACTCTTTTTCACTCGCCGTACCTCGGCCACCCCTTTGTGACATAGCCAGGCTTGTCTAGCTTGCCATGTCCTGTCTAGAGCAACAAAACCTCCACCACGAAAAACCCTGCAGAAATTTCTCAACGGCTGGTTGGTGGTCACGATGCCGTGTGTGGTGTGGAAGAATCTGCACTCGGCTGCCTAGAATAGCGGATCTTATTAACGTGACACTGAAGATGGAGCAAGGGCTTACTCTGGTCCAGCTTTATAGACCCTTGGAATCCCTTGGCACCTACCATGCGCCTCCATTCAGAGCAGTTCCAAGTCAAGTGTCCATAGGGCGGTAGAGAACCATAACTCTGGACAGCTTGCCAAGCACCGGTTGAGCGCGCCAGGTACCACACGGTTGGATGTTTTTGGGCTGTGCCGGGCTGACCACTCGACTTTAGTCTAATTCGATAGCGCAGACAAACGGGCTCACGAAGTGGAAGTCGGGAATCGGGATGCTGACCGGAAACGGTAGGTCGAGTTCAAAGAAGCGGGAGACGGGAGTGGCCATGTTTGATCCCAATGGAAATTATACATAAAGACCTGGACTTCCCTCGGTAGCTGATTGTCGAAACCATTCATCACCTCCTCTTCACACATCACGGAGCTTCCAACTCTTCAACCTCATACCTACCTAATCCACACCCAACTCACCTATAACGATGCGTTCCAACACTCTTCTTGCTGCCGGCCTTGCCGCCACCGCTTCGGCTTCCGCTGTTCCCCAGCGCCGGGCTGACATTGCCGCCCCTCTAATCACTCCCGGCCCTATCCTCCACGGCTCACCTGTTCAGGATGCCCTCCGTGCCCATAACCAGGCAGGCCAAGGTGTTGACAAGCGTGCATACGCCGTGGGATTGGAAATCGAGGATCTCACCGGCAGTGGCGACAAGTACACCAGCTGCATTCTCGGCATCAGCTCCGTGTTGAGGTCTTGGTCGGCCGCCGCCCCCTATCCCTCAGACACCGCCTTCGCGTCGTGGGTCGTGGAGGAGGGCGCAGAATTGGAGGAGCCCATCACCACGGTCCCTCTGTCTGAAGCTTCCAAGGCTTGCGAAACCCCCTCTACTATCCCCCCCGAGCCAACCATTCCTGCTTCCTTCACCTCGGCCTACTCGTCGTATTCGTCCGAGGCCTTGGAATGGTTCAGTGCGGGAGCCAAGGGCGTCAGCAGCGTGGCCAAGGACTGCCCTACCAAGGTCGGTCAGATCTTTGAGCTCGTGTATGCCACCGATGTTGCCGAGTGCAAGGCGCTCGCCAACAAGATCAACGGAAAGAGCACCGACGACGGAAAGAAGGACGACAGCAAGGATGACGGAAAGAAGGACGATAGCAATGGAACGAGCGGCGTTGCTTCCAACTCTGGTAAGTTTTGAGGATCTCACCTCATTGAATTCCTCATCACAACGTCCCCCCATCCCTCCTCTCTGCCTTCAATCCTTGGCTCTGGTCGATCTTTCCACGATCAGCACAGGGTTACCTATTCGCGACTGGATCTTCCCCCACATCATCTTTGTCGTCATAATCATCATCATTTTGTTTCTTGCTCCAAATATCACTGTCCATGTTCACATGGCTAACATCAACTTCTTTACAGCTCCCATCTTTGCCGCCATTGCCGCTTTTGCCGGTCTCGTGGGTGTCATCGCTCTCTAAACGAGCTTGAACAACACAAAAAGACGCCATTGATACCTACATCTCCGCCGACATGATACCCAAACATCCTTTTACACAACAACACAAAATTGATACGATAATGATAATGGAATGAGAGAACGAGAGAACAAACGAGGGACACAGTGTTTATTATGGTCTTGTCTGGTCTGGTCTGATCTGGTCGTCGTAACAGGTTTTTGGTCATTCTTCTTCTTTGTTTGTTCCGAAATTGGATAGACAGATCATAAAAGGATGGATAGGATCGGGCAGATTGATAATTACAATCATGATGATACCCATTGGATGCCGGGATGAATGACCGAGTGTGAATGTTTGAAGCAAGGTCAAGTGAGGAATTGGGGATGATCTCTTGTGGCCATTGACTCCAACCGGGATGAATTCTAATGGAAAACAGTTGGGCGTCCCGTTTATTCTGTCCACAGGCATTCTCGGCCAACCTAAAATGGACAATGGCCCGTATCCACTGGTACCTTGCATTAGCTCTGCTGCGATGCACCGAGCACTGCCTGCCTCATGGCCTCATGTGATGACTGACTGCAAGGGACGCCGACCTTACCCGACCGATGATTTTGGGAGAAGGGAGGACGAGACGGGAGACAGCGCAACAATTTCTGATAACGGAAGGAGCTGATGTCAGTTAATTAAGAAAGGGAACTGAAGCTATTCACAGCTCGGCGGATAAACAAATGACTGACTGGAAGTGAGGTCATCCTCGGCCATTGAGCTGAATAGCTTCAACCCCTCCGTTCATCCCTCAGCAACGACCACGATCTCATGTCCCGTCTTTCTCATGACCGCCACTTTTGGGCTGCTTGGCAACAGGCACATACAAACCGCATTAACCAACAAACATGCAATGTAAAAATCCGCTTCGCTATGTCGTCCCGTTAGAGCGAAAGCGAGACGGGTATCGGACTTAAAAGGACCAATCCAAGAGCTTGAAGCCCGCCCTGCTGCCTGGAATGGGAAATTACACTGTAAAAGCATGTCAAGGGAAGGGAAGGGAAGGGGGAAACAGCAGATAGCTTCGACATGTTATTCCCGAGTGATCAAGCTTTGTGCAATGGCGCACCAAAAATTGCCCTGTGAGGTTCACTCAAAAGACTACTCGTCAACAGTAGACCCTTGTACAAAGCTTTGTTTTGCTGGGTTTCAGGGGTATGTGAAATCAGGCTAAGACCCAAAAAGGCGACACCGCAATCTCGGAAGCAGAGGACGACAGCGTTGTGGACGATCCATCCAAACAGACCTCAGCTGTGGAAACGAGACATGACATCAAGGGAAAGTTTGTAGTACTAAACCCCTTGCGAAGTGATGGGCAGCTGAGAAAGACAGACCGAGTTGAAAAAACCCCCCTTGTTCCCACTCCGTCATCACCAACTCCATCTCCATCACCATCTTCAACACTGCCAAAAATGCAGCTCAAAACCCTCACCACCCTCGCGGCGGTAACCACCGTCTCCGCACTCGCTGCTCCTCCAGCTCAACATCAAGCCATCGCTGCCCTCCCACCCGCGCCCACACCAGCCCCAGCCTTCCCCGGCTCCCTGCGCTCCGACCCGCGCCCCAGAGTCGTCCAGCAAATCAAGCAACTAAAACGCGACGACGATGACATGGACGAGCCCATCTACCTCGACCTCGGCTCCGACGACTACTCAGAACCCCCCGAGTACTTCCCCGCCGGCCTCCCCACCTCCCTCCGGCCCCTCTACACCTCCTGCCTGAACGACTTTGGACACTACATGCTCCGCCAGCCCTCGCCCTCGGGCAAGTTATTAGACTACCTCGAAACCGCGCTCTACGGCGACATGGACCTGGTCTTCTCAACTTCCGAGGACGCCTTCAAAGTCATGTGCGGCACCTTCACCTCTCCCCTCACCCCGCCCGCCTCACTGGCTAGCACCTTCTCAGCCTACATGACCGAAAGCGCCAGCTACCTATCTGCGCACTCGTCCGAGATGTCGAGCTTGGCGAGCGCGTGTAAGCCGATTCATCAGGATGCGGTGATCAGCATGTTTATGCCTCACAAAAACTATGAGGAATGTACGAGCGTGGCGTATAATTACATGGTGGCTTATGCGAGCCAGGCGTGTGTGGAGAATGAGGAGGATTGTACGTTGACGAATGACTGGCCGCCGATGACGACGGGGTATAACATGGGTGCGACGACGACGGCGGCGAGCGCGGGAGCGGGTCCGACTACGGGGGCGGCGGCTAGTGGAAGTGCTGCGGCTGCTGCGTCAAGCACGACGGCGTCTGGAGGTGCTGCTCCGAAGCAGACTTTTGCTGCGGCTGCGGTGTTGGGAGGGTTGGTTGCTGCTGTTGCGGCGCTTTAAAGCTGGGCGAATGGTTTTGGATACTGGGATGATGGTGAAGGCGGTGAGGGAGTGAGGTTTCCAGAGGAAGAGGGAGAGGATGAGATTGGGAAAAAGCAAAGTTTAAATAATCTGTAATGTCTGAATGAAATATCTGATGCTTCACGCCTAGTCACTCATTGCTTCCCTCCTCTCTGTCTCACTCAGTCTTCAGATGTCCTCCCTTTTCCTCGCCCATCCCAACGCTCGTTGCTTCCTCGCCCGGTTGTGGCACGACCGGCGGCACCTCCTCGACATTGACAACCTCCTTCCCTCCCTGCAACTTCGAATCCGGCCAAAGACTCAACGCCCCCTCCTTCCTCAAAATCCCCACCCTCCCCTTCGCCCTTTCCCCCAGAATCCCCCTCGTTTTCACCCCTCTCTTCCTCGCACTCGCCGTACTCTGCTTCAATCCCACCGGATCCTCCCAAAACTCAGCACCCAACAACATCACACTAACCACCACCAGCCCCATAACCACAAACACCCCACTAACCTCCAACGCAATAAACACCTTACTCCTAAACCTAATCGTCGCCCACACCCCCGCAACAATGGCCCCCAGAATCATCACCATCCCAGGCTGCCCCGTCACCGCTAACGCCAGACTAGATAACAAAATCGGCCACAAAGCATTAGTAACGTAAAAGTACAGCTGGCTGACGTGCAACGGCATCTTTGTCCAGTTTTTGATCGCGATCTGGGCCATGGCCAAGTGCTCTGCGTCGCCACCCCGAAAGGCCAGCTTGTACCATGCGATAATAAATGTGACGGTGTTGAGGGAGCGGGAGAACATGTGATCGATTGTGGCGAGGGTCCAGAGGAGGTAGCCTATTCTGAGGCAGTCGAGTTTGCGGGATTTCCATTTCCTTTCCTCCTTGGCTTTCTGCCGTTTCTGCTTAGTGTCGTCGTCCTCATCCGGATCAGGATTGGAGTCGAGAAGGGAGAGGGTGGACATTGGATCACCACCCCCTACAGCACCAGGGGCAACCGGCTCCGGCCCCGCCTCTAGACTCAACAAAGCAATCGCCACCCCGCCCATGAAATCCCAGGCTGATTTTTGGATGAACGAAAAGGCGTAGTAAAACCATGAAAACCCGAGGGCGTATTCCAAAAAGAAGGCCGGGTTGTTTCCCAATGCCAGACGGAGATCTTCCATTGGGGTGTACCACATCCAGTTCCCGAGCCAGGGACAGAAGATGTTGCGGATGTGGTTGAGGATTATGGCTACTACAAAATAAATGAAGGCGGAGAGGTAGCCGGAAGAGAGAAGGGCGGTTTTGATGAGGGGCCAGCGGTCGATGGCGCCTCCGGTGAAAGCGCCGGCGGCGAAGCTGTCGAGGAAGGTTAGGAGGCCGCTGTTGGTGTTGGTGGCGTCAGTTGGGGGTGTTGTGGATGTGGTGTTGTTGCTGGGAGGCGTGGGACGGCCAAGTAGACGAGAAAGACGAGAGGGTAAGAAGCTTGTTAATCCTCCGCCGCCTCCACCTCCGGCTTGGAGATTGGGGAAAGTGGCAAAGGAGGAGGTGCGTTGAGAAGAGAGCAAACGTACGTCGTTGATGGTGTATGTTGCTCCCTGTTTGCGTCTGGTGTTCTTGACTTTCTCAACGAAGGAGGCGGCCCGGAGGCGATAGTCGGATAAGCCCAAGGGATGCGTTTTGGCTGCATTTGCCGCCAGCTGGGAGTCAACCACCGATGATTTCTGGTCCGTTTTGTTTTTGGCGCCCTCCTTCGTTAGCCGACTGAGAACCAGCAAGGCCGTGTCGTAGTCAGGGTCGTCACTCGGTTCCTTGATGATCAAAGGGTTGTACGTGTTGCCGTTGGGCAGCTCCGACATGAAAGGGTAGCTGGCTATGCCTTCCATGAAGTTGGCAACGTTGATGAGGATGTCCAAAGGCAACCAGCCATCGTACTCCTTCAATAGTTCCTCGTAGATCGGTCTCTGTGAGACGATCATGGCGAGAGAGCGCAAATCGCGAGCTATGTCCGCGAAGATGTAGATGAGTGCCGCTGTCAGACCGCTTGGATCGTTATAGTATTGAAGCTGTTTTCGAGGAACGTGGTCAATCCATACCGTCTGCACCTTGGTGAGTTGACTCGGGGGAGTTCCTAGCTTCATCGGCTTGTATGGGTCTGGTCGCCGCTCCCACTTTTGCCGGGCTTGATGGAGGCGCGTACACCAAGTAGCAGAGTCGCCTTGTGCTAAAACGGAGAGCAAGTAGATAGGTCTCTCCATGGCGTCTTGAGCTTGCTTGACAAGCGCAGTGCACCGTACCCGATCTTCGGTTACTGGGACGTGAATAGGCGACGTCAAAAAGTCGTTGAGCACCAGCAAGAAGACCAGTGCATCGGCCACGACCCCAATCATCATCATCTCTGCCACTACACCTTCGTCAGGGTCTGACAGGTCCCAACCGGTCTGACACCAATGCCGTGTCCAGTGCGTCCAAGCATAGAGAATTAGCGAGGACATATGGGCACTCTGGTCGTTCACATATCCCAGCCGAAGAGCAGTCCTGCTGATGATGACGGCGCATTGTCCAGTAACGATCATGTTCGCCTGCTGGAAGTTGAACCCCAGTAGCTGCACCGATGCAGGTAGGTCTGTACTCCTTAGCTCGAACATGGTGGTGGCCAGTTCGGGATCGCTCAGGGTGACAATGGAGCGGCCGGGGTTGCGAATGTCTGGTTGGAAAGAAACCAAGCCTCCGAGCAGCCCGGTGAGAGAAGCGACAGCCGTCTCCTCTTCAAAGGAAACTCCGTCGTTGACGAATACATCGAGCTCGTCGCTGCCTTGGGTTGAGTGTATCTGCTGCATCAGGCAAAGAAGCCATAGTTCGCGGGCCTGGAGGGGACGAGCGGAGACGCAGAGCCAGCAAAGGGCTATGCGGGCGATTATGAAGAGGTCTTGATCCGGGATGGATTCGACCACCCGGGATATCTCCTGGTGAAGTCGCTTCCGGTTTTCATTGTTGTTGTCGTCCATGGTGGGCGTGCTTTGGGGAGAGAATCGCAGAGGCGGCTTCAGGTAGCTGTATAGTCAGACATGTGGAATATGTCCAGGACTGACAACATCAAGCGTCTCTTCCAGATCTATGAGCAGAATTGTCCGCTTTATAGACCCCGTTGTACGAGAGAGATAATCACAACCCCTCTTCGGATCTCGGCTGCATTGCCATGGAAATTTGAGACCCAGTCAACCCAAGTGAAGCGCTGGTAAGGCATATTGGGACACAATCGGAGTTCAGCCCCTCTACAGGGCCAATAGTTCTCGGTGATGGTCGCTGCACTGCTTGCGCCACAAAATCCATCCAGTGCGGGGAGTGGTACAGGCGATGTCTTCAGTGACGGACGGGAAGAGCTGGAAACACGAGATAGGAGTTGCAATGGGATGCTGTTCCGTCTTGGCGCTATACTCCCAATGCGGTAAGCGTTCCGAGACTTTCAACGTCCACCGTTGACGCCGTTCAACACCTGTTTCACTGGGGAATAAGTTGAAGATTGAGAATGCGCACCTGCCAAGGAACGGAGTAAACTAATCAGATATAAAACAGAATTGGCTGGTGGGGAAAGAGGCGTACATGGTTGTCAAGCGAAAAGGAAAGACTCAATTCGAGCAGCAAAATATCTGACTTCAATGTCCACTTGTCTTCGCAGTGGTTGACACTGCAACTGAGTATTATCGCCGTAATTGCGCCGTCGTCCTCTCTGAGCTCCAGGCTCTATCCAACTTTTCTCATATCCAAAATAAATGCAGACCAGTTCGTCGTTAATGTCATGTCATAAGTCATATCGTCGTTTAATCCATCATCCTTCGATCCTTCCAACCGTATCATCCGCTCGTCAACCGCTAAGAAACCACGCCCATCTCGACATCCTCCGTCGACGTGCCTCTCTTCTGACTCTCATCACTCCCCTTCCTTTTTTCCACAAACTGGACCGAGGCTTTTCGAGGAGTCTCCCTCACAAAGGATCTAACCTTGTCTCCCTTTCCGTCACTGAGTCCAACCATCTCATTCCCTTCCTTTCCGACTACACCAAACTTGACAGTAACCGTATCCAAGTCGCTGGGCAGGTAGGTCTTTGCCGCATCGGTAGCAGTCTGCTCACGCAGCCAGGGTGTCTGAGAGCTCTTGAGCAGCTCACAAAGTCCTGCGCGACGGAGGACGGGGATGGACTCGCGGGCATGGACCTTGCTCAGATATATCGAAACAAATACGATAAGAGAGAGCAAGAGGAGAGGTAGGAAGAGGAGAAGGAGGGCCCGCGACCGCGACAGGAACTCGAGGGGGTAGGTGGCGGTGAGAAGCGTGGTGTCTTCGCCAGACTGGGAAGAAGACGCAGTGGTGGACTGCAAAAGGGCGCCGATAGAGAGATGGATGAAAGACTGGATACCGTCGATCGTCCAGGTGTTACGTTCGGCGTTCTGACCAGTGTGGGCTACGGCGCGGTTGGTAGAGGTCGAGTTGGAGAACATTGGCTGAACGCCAGAAACGCTCGGGGCCGAGAGGATGGGGGCAACGGCAAACCATAGGAGAAGTTCGTTAAGAGCAGTCGAGCCGCTGGAGGCATTGGTGTGAAGTGTCTCGAGGGAGGAAAGGGTCGGGAGGGTCGCGTTGTCGGAATGAACCGATGGGTTGCCAACGGTCATGATGTCGTCCGAGGCCGAGACGGTGACCTCGCAAGCGATCGCTGAGACGCTGTTCATGCCATCAAGCGCAATGGATGACTGCTTGCCGCCTTCGATTGTTCCATTCAGAGCGGCAAAGACAAGAGTCGCTTTGGTTCGGTGGGATGCTTCGAAGGTGAAGTTATCGGCCCAAAGGGTTAACTGAGGATGCGGTCGCACATAAACCTCTGCTGGGGCACGCTTCTCGCCTTTCAGGGAGCTGGCGTTGGCGCGGGTCCAATGAGTAAGAAAGGCATTGGGCGGTTTCCCACTTCGGACAAGCTGTTCGACTGCACGGGGGCTGCATAATACGGTTGTCTGAAGTTTGACAGCCCAAGCAGAAAAGTCTCCCTTGGTGCTGAGTACCTCTCGATCAACATACCAGTTCCGGTATTCTGGAAGAGGTTCCGCTGCTGGGTCCATGGCCCACGAGTTGTACGTAGTCAAGACGCCCATGTTGGCAAAGCTCGGTGCTTCGGTTTGCTGGAACGACTCTGTAAGCCCGCCACCAGATGTGTAGTTGCTCTTGAGGTCAATCTCCCTTGTCGTCGGTGTATATGCCTGCCCAACCAACGGAATCCCAGCGAGAGGTGTCAAGATTGCTGTGATTGCACAAACGAGCATCGCACCCATGGCAGGGGTCTTGACTTCCCTCAGGACCCTCGGAGCAGCCAAGACGGATCCTCGTGTTGTCGCAAGATATGCCTCCAGACCCCCGATTGTCATGGTCTGCTTGACTAACAGCGGCCATACCGCTGCCTCGCACAGCGCAAGAGCCACATAGGCCAGTGCTCCCAGCCCGATAACGTAGACGAGAGTAATGATACCCTGAACAGTTGGCAAGTGTTCGGCTGTCCATCGGTCGACTGTGCGGCAATCTTCTGTCCAGTCTGGGCATTCCAGTGGTCGCTTGCTTGTGACTGTGGTAAAGACGATGGCAACGATGACAAAGATGATGCCAACAAGAAACGCCGCTAGGAGAGACAGATGCCTTCCAACAAACGCCCACCATCCCAATCGTCGTGATTTCGAACTTGTGTCGTAGATGAAATCGTGGTGCGAGGCCAAACGATGAACCTCTCGAGGGGTCGGGGTAGCCATTGCTTCCGGATCCAAATCTCCAGCCCGGCCTCGTTCTCGATCGCTGTACAGAGTGCTACCGCCGGTGTCTGTGGATGGCCGGTAGGGGCTGGGAGCAGGCACGGGCCTGTAGCTGCTGAAGCTGCTGCCGTTCTGATGATGGTACGGGACCTGGCGGTGGTTGCCTTGATGGTGCTGTGACAGCGGTAGGGACAGGTCAGAGTTGAACTCCTCCCTGAAGATGGACTGGTGTGAGCGTGTAGATCGTTGTGTGCGAGTACGGAACAATGAAGCAGGGCGCGAAGGCTCAGCCGCAGAGCCTGGGGATTCCATTCCAAACATGAAGGCCTGTGGTTGTTTTTTGCTTCAGATAGAATCGAGGGTGGCCTTGGTGATATGTCTTTCGGATTATGACTGAAGACTCGGAAGGATTTGGTCGCCTCGAGTTACACCGTCCTGGTGCCTTCGATCCTCTTCGTTCCCGTCAGTCAGCCGCAGACAAGATGGGAGAGAAGAAAAGCTGGAAAGAGACTGGACGGAGTCATGCTTAAACTCACATCTTCTGCCATCAGCCGTCCTCCTCCGTCGAACCGATTTTCTTGAAGCCCAAAGGTGAAACAAGACTTCCAGACTTCCAGACCCTGTATGCACAAGGATGGGGGCAGAAGAGGTGCTGGCCCTATGCAAACGCTCCATCGCTGCACTACGTGGCGGGTAGCTGTACCAATCGACAGGGGATTCGGAATCTTTCTTGACCAGTCATTTCAGCCAAAGACTTGTCAATCGGGACAGGTCCATGTCGATTCAGTCGAATCAGCTCGTCGTGATGGAGCCTCGGTCAGGCTTATCACCGGAGGAGGATTTGGGCATTTTGAAGGCTTCATGGTATCGAGACACAATAGGTAAGCAATCATCAACAGCTTTTAGACACACAATAGGACGGCCTTTACGGCATCTTTGCGGTGGTTGCTGGCAGAAAGATGTGAGTGATGTTTTGGGAAAAGAGAGGGAAGTTCTGCTGACGTTGAAAGTGGGCCACCTGTGGAGGAGTGACAAACCGCTCCCGGCAGGCATCCTTGCATGACGGACAGAATATTGATGTTCGGATGGCTATTTTGGGGCTATTTTCTGTAACCCTAATCACCAGGGCAACAGCAACCAGGCAACGGCCCACACTTTTTATTTATCCCACTTTGGCGGGGTATTATTTCCTTCCCTCTCCCACTTCCACTTCTTCTTCTTCTTCTTTTCCTCAACCATCACATCACTCTCACTTTTTGACCTTGGCAACGTCAAAAAGCATCCAAAAATCCTCGCGATTAACGGTTCTCACTTTCAACTCTTGACCTTGGCAACGTCAACCAACATAGTCCAAAGCTTACGCGGTATCAACGGTTCTCACTCAACTTTTGACCTTGGCAACGTCAACCATCACCCAAAACTTTACACACATCAACAGACGGTTTGGCACCCATCTCTCTTCTACAACCTTCATCAGCGAGCTCATCAAAGTCTGGATGATCGCGCGCCCTCTCTGTTCTTCACATTTGACAACATCTTCTCGTTCTTTCACCACGTAATCATCGCAACCATGTCAGCTTCGACCAACTTGCTAGAGCTGCCGAGCACGCAGGACTCGCTGTCGCAGTTCATCACGAACCTTGGCAACAGCGCGAACGTCCTCGCTGAAGTTCTTACTCGCCAGGCCCACAGCATCTCGCAGACTGGTCGCGTTGACGAGGCACTCATGGTCTCCTTGGTTTGTCTTCAGAATCTCCTTGGCCAGTTCCAGTACCTTGTCGCAAGCGGGCAAGAGGCTGTCGTTCAGAAGCAATCTTTCAAGTTGGAGATTGAGCAAGTCACAAAGAAGATCGAGCAGATCCAGGAGATGTTGGGACAGCCGCAGAACTCACAGAACATGACGGAGCAGATCACCAAGCACGTCACGAAGCAGCTTGAGCAGATCTCAAAGAAGATGGAAGAGACTGCCAAAGATGAGATCAAGAAGGTGTCGGAGCAATCCAAGAATCAGATCGAGGTACTCTCAAAGAAGATGACGGAGCAATCCAAGGGCGAGATCATGAAGATGGGAGAGAATACAAGCAAGACGATCAACAAGTACACAGAGAACATGTCGGATCAAATCTGCAACTTGGACTACACCGCCGACACTATTCAAGATGACCTGAGGGCTATCAAGGAGGCAATCGATGACTCAAAGGAGTATCACAAGGAAGCGGTGGCTCATGCCAACACGGCAAAGGAGGCTGCCGTACTTACCATCAACGAACTCCAGCTCGCTGCTGAAGATCTCAAGCGCGAGAGGCTCCTGTTCCAGGACCAGCACGACCGCCTCGAGAACAAGATCAACCAGATGCAGCGTGTCTTGGAGGGCAAAGAGGAGGAGGTCAAAGGGCTCAAGGCCATCTACAGCAAGCTAAGCTCCTGCTCGACCCGCCTTGTCCAAAGCGCTGGTGCCTTCCGCGAGGTCCAGTACAAGTTCCTTGTCGACGCGGCAGCCAAGCTCGACCAGAAGATGGCCCGCATCGCCCACCACGTCGCCTACACCAGCCCGATGGCTGGCAAGAAAGCCCCCGCCGCCGCCCCCACCAACGGCACACCCAAGGCCGACAGGGTCGTCCAAGAAGGCGACTCCGACGTCGAGCCGGAGGACAAAGTGGCCGAGCTCAAGAGGATGGTCGCCGAGCTCAAGTACACCAACGACGTTCTCACCAACAAGAACGCCCTCCTCGAGCTTCGCGTGGCCAAGTTCGAGCACGAGCAGAGGCAACAGCAGCAGGGAGCCCTCGCTCCTCAGCCTTCTGCCGCCCCCGCCGTGCCCCCGCCCCCGCCCCCGCAACTCGGTCCCGGTGAAGTGCCCGAGACGCCCTGCCAGACCCTCCGGTCTGTGCGCTCCCGCCGCTCCCTCCGCGCCGCCGAGTCCGTCGGTGAGTCCCTCGCTGGGCTCACCCTCTCCGAGCCTAACGACTCGGACAAAACCACCATTGTCCGTCCCGTCGTTTCGGTTGGTTCTCTCGTCCAGCCGGACCTCTGGGAGCGCCTCCTCGCCCCCGCGTTGCTGAGCGACGAGATCAAGCGCCGCATCCGCTTGGTCAAGCCCCAGGTCGCCGGCGGCCTGCGTATGGAGGACGTTTTCTTGCGCGTGGTCAACATCGCGGTCCACGACGAGTGCTGGAACGAGTTTGACCAGTATCTCAAGCACGGCGGAGACGACTGGCACTGCGTCAAGCGCATGGTCAACAACGGCTGGACGACCAGTCGTATTTTGCCTGGTAACAATTGCGAGCATGGAAAGGAGTGCCTGTGGGTCAAGCGCACAAGCGTGGATTATGGCAAGGTCATTTTTAAGCCTAATGCCATGTGAGGAGGCTGCGCGCTTGAGGGTTAGGATGGGGGGTGGATAGGCGGCCGGTTGGTTTTTTCTTTTCGTCTCTGCTATGGTCAGATGACTCGGGTTTCTTTTTTTAATGTTTAAAGTAATTGTAAAAGGTCGCTGCCTGTTATTTCTTGCTCGGCTCTTGTTGAGCACTTCGTTAGTAGCACCTACATATATATCAACCGACGTCTCCCCTCCATATGATGTCTTTATGCCTCGTGATACCGTGAAAATGCGTTCCGTATAATCTATCTCAGTCCAGATATGTCACATATTACTCAATGCTTGAAGGCTACCTCTAGTGATGAGCCGTTGCTATATCGAAATAGCCTTTCCTGCGCCTCCTTCCTCTCCTACAGGCACACGTTTTTGCCAACCTTCGTTATTTGGCTGTGCGAAGTTTATAATATCTCGGGCAACACTTTCTAGACACTCGACCGAACACATGTAGTAAGTACGAACGAGGTTGATGCAGCATAACCGCAGCAGCGGCGCAAGCACCTAACTGTTTCCTGCTCGCCCTCATTAACGCTTGCCCTCAGCATACATGCATCAACAGGGCACCTACAGAAGTACTTTAGACAGTCACCAAAGCCGAGTCACCTGGATGACCTATCTTGAAACTATTAACTATAACTTTCGGAACATTTTCGGCTAACGTTCACCTTGCTCTCAGATGGACATGGGTCCCAAACCGGCCGAGAAGGCCAAAAAGCAGCAGGTCAAACTCCGTACCAGCGCCAGAACGGCCATCACCAACCCTCCGCAAACCCCTGGCAACGACTCCCAGGCACCGCCCGCGCCCCCAGTGGTCGTAGAGATGGACAGGGCTCTCCGCGTTACGGAGCTAAACGAAAAGCTGGCCGGACTCACGATCGACGGCGACGACTTCATGGCCTGGTTCAAGGTCAACTTTGTCAAACACATTTACCCATCACCTCGTCGAATCTGCGTTGAGCGTCTTGGTGCGTCTGGGCCTCTGGGGTCGTCCTTCGGGATACCCTTGGACTGAACCGTGCCAACAATGTGAATATCCAAATCCGAGAAGGCAAAGGTATTCTGATGGAACTTCATCGAACGTTTGGGGACCAGACTGGGAAGGAGAACAACGATACTGAATGGGGTAAGCTTGGACGGGTTCCCCCCTTTGCTCCAAACGGCGGAGCCTGTTTAACTCCCCGTCCATAAGGAGGACTGTGCCGTAGATCAGGGTTTTCCCTGTGTCTACTTCACTGGCAATGATAGCCCCGCCGAGGGGTCCGCTCAACAATTTTGTGAATGATGCACATACAGTAGGCGTCTATTCCAAAGTTAGCCCTTGCATACTTTACTCTCAGAGACGAAGGAAACCAAGCGGATGGCGTTACTTAGTTGGGTAACCAACTATACGACATTCTTCATACTAGATCGGAACCCCGTCATCAGAAATCTCGGGACACTCGGATTATTACTCATTTGGCCACTGGTATCCATTTTCCAGGTGTTTGCAGCAGCCAGGCAAAAGTATCTCCAAAAAAAATCAGAACGCCGAAAATAATGCCACCAAGACAACGCCACCAGCACTTGAGGACGTTGTCCCAAGGTACATGTATTTGTATAACGACTGATTACTACGTGGGGACCCCCGCTTGGGTCCGGGAGTGGACGGCTATATAGTATCAACCACCTTCATAGGAGGATGGAGATGCGGCAGTGTTTGAAAAGGGTGCGTGATTCGTATACGATGGTGGGAGGAGATTTCCGTTCCCATATCGAGTATAGGTAGGTATCCTGTCATGATTTGCCGTCGCGTGCGCCCATATACTCACCCTCAATAGCACCCAACAATTATCAATTGACATTTCCTCTTTTTATACCGTCCCCTATGCCTTTCCATCCCGTACCTACCTTACCCTTCACCCTTGCATAGCCGCTATCTCAGACTTGAGCTTTGAGCCCGCATATAAAGGACTGGAAAAGAAAGCATTCTGACAACCACATGATATTTAACAGCCTGGCGTATACCACATGACTAACACCAGATTCATCAATCTTTTCCACCTTGTACACGATGCTAAAAAGATGCTGTATGGAGTGCTCGCCGGTGGGAAGAGTATGGAGAAAGAATCCCAAGAAGAAGCCCTCGACGTCTGCAGCGCCGCTCCGGGCACCCAAGTACCTCATCGCGACCTACAAGGCCTAGGATGCCTTGACCCCCAAGGACCTAGCATGAGGGCACCACCACCTCACTCCGCTGGTGGTAACACCTACAACAAACTCGGCCCCGTTGCGCGCAAGCGTATCAAAGAGAAGACGGCTGCCCGGCAAGTAGCCAGCGGCATCAACACCCTACATGGCAAGGCGGTTGACGATGCGGCTGCTGCGACTCTTGACACTGAGGGTTGCTTGAGACCTCTTGCTCCTTAAGCTCCAAAAGTGAGATGGTGAAGACGAGCGCTTCATACCCAATCTCCGCCATAAAGCAGCGGTACATCAAAACAAGTCCACCGATGCTTTGCTTGCCGTCTTGCAGTCGCTTGAGGATGAGGATGAGGATGATGATGAAAAAAAAGAAAAAAAAACGGGGCCAAGAACACATCTGATATGTAGAGACTAGAGGTACCTAGCCACCGGTATATAACCTCCTTATTTGCAACCTACTTTCACCAAACCTAGTTTAAGGTCATAGGTGCCCTCACGGAAGTTAACAACAGTCAGAAGCACCGCCTTTTCTGAACATCAGAACCCCGCACAAAATAGAGAGAAACTAAGAAAACAAGATGCTATTCAACCAAAGTTTTTTAGGTACATAGTAAAATACCCTACCTTTAATCCTGGATGATGTATCCTACCCAAAAAGCTACTACACACCAAAAGTTTTCTGTGTGGAGAGATCATACACAAACAAAGAAGGTATCAAAGGAGTGATGAAAAACGCCAGTCAAATCCAAAACCATCCATCAAATCCCAACCCATTCTTTCCTCCCAAGTCTCTCCCACGCTAATTAATTAAGCCTCCCATATCCCCCTACTAACACCCCCGGGCCCCGTCACCATGATCTCAATTTCGTTTTCACCATCTCCCTCGCTGTCATCCCCATCACCGCCAGTGATGTCCCTGGCTCTGTCGCTGCCACTGTCACTGTCACTCTCATCCCCAGCAACAACAGAAGAACTCAAATACGCCGACCGCTCATCCACATCGCACAACGTAGCCCAAGTAGCCACTAGCGACGGCGTAGGCGAGCTTCTAAACACCTCTAGCTGCTCTGGTTTTAGCAGTCCTTGCTGTTGTTGCTGTTGCTCTTGCTCAACAACATGGGAATCCGTCGTCGTTGTCGCCCCTGCCACCACCACCCCCTTCTTCCCATTTCCATTTCCATTTCCACTCTCAACACCCACCGTAGATGACCCCGACGATGAAGAAGAGAGTGACGGGAGTGACGGGAGTGACGGGAGAGGAAGCTGATCAAATATCTCCGCCTGCCTCTCCGCGTCAACCGCTTCCTCCCTAGGAACGGAAACGACTTCGACGTGGTGGACTTGGAGGATACCTGCCCGGGCTAGCTCTGGGGAGGAGATGGAAGAAGAGGAGCTTCTGAATGAGTCTTCGACGACTTCTTCGTAGACTAGTGTGGGGAGGTCGAGGTCGAGGTTATTGCTGTTGGCATCGTTTTCCTTCTCGCTACCAGCGCTAGCGCTGTGGTGGTGGTAGCATAAGGATGAGGCGGATGAGCGAGAGGAACCTGAAGGGGCTGAGTCGTCGTCGTCGTCGGAGTTGGAAGCGATCGAGGAAGAGGAAGAGAGGGAGGCGGTTGAGATGGTGGAGTGGCGGTTGGAGGTGCCGCTTCCGAGTCCACCTCTGCCTCCGCTTCCGCTTCCACTGGCGCTTGCGCTTGGACCGGCGGCGGTGGCAGTCGAAACATGATAAACCTGGACATTCGCGGCAGCAGTCTCTTGCGCTTGTGCGTGTGCATCCTCCTGTTGTGCCTGCGAGGCGTCCTCGGAGAGAAGGAAGACGGGATAGCGCTGTCCATCGGGCTCGTTGCAATAGGTCACAGCCACGGCCTGCTCCCACCTTGCCTGCTCTGAGTCGGTGGATTCTCCTCCATCCTGCTGCTGTCTCTGCGGTTGCTGCTGCTGTTGCTGTTGCTTTTGTTCATCAAGCGCCCTGTTCCTTTCGGTGCTGGTCGATGACGAAGGTGCGCAGTTGTAGGTACCGTCATTGTTGTTATGCTTCTCTACTACCGCTTCTTTGCCGTTGCTGCTATCCGTCCCAGAACTGGTAGACTTTGTCGAAGCTGGCTTTGATGGGGCAGGGGAATGATGCGCGCCGCCGCCGAACAGTCTGGGAAGTCGTTCGCTGTGAGCAGTGGCGGTACTATTACGGTGGTGGTGATGGTGGTGGTTCTCATCTCTGTGCGGGTTCGACACGACCGCCAAAACCGGCGCTGGGGCCGTCACCGTCTGACCCGGCTTCGCATTGGTGAACATGACAGGCGGTACCCTGGCACCGCGCAAGACAAACTTGGACTCGAGGATCTTGTCCATGCTGTGGCGCTGGATGAACAAGCTGCAGATCAGCGCCGCCACACCAGCGCCGGTGATGGTCCAGAAGACTCCATGGAAGCCGACGACGTACGCCTCGAGGGCGCCGACGCGCACGGGATCGGTCGGTTCCATGGCGGCCATCTGCCGAACAAATTGCTCCGAGTTGTGCGCGATCTCGACGGGCAACCCGAGCTGTTCGAGCCGCTTGACCATGACATTCTGGAACACAGTGCCACCAATGGCGACGCCGAGCGACATGCCGAGGGTGCGCATGAAGGCATACATGGCCGCGGCACTACCGGCGTCCTCGACCCGGCTGATGGCTTGGATGCCGACGTTGACGCTAGTCAAGAGCATGCCATGGCCGATGCCAAAAATGGCGAGGATCACGGCCCAGATGGCGGTCTTGGTGTCTTGCTTTAGGTAGTGCAGCAGACCACAACCGATGGTGGCGAGCACCCAGCCGCTCCAGATTGACCAGCGGAAGCGACCCATGCGGGAGGTCATGAGCGAGATGACGATTGATCCTGGAAGAAGAAGGCAAGTGACAGGGAAAATATTGAGACCGGACTGTGTCGGCGACGTGAAGCGAACGGCAGTGAAATAGAAGGGTACATAATAAAGGGCGCAGAACAGGATGAGGCCCTGAAACAAAGCGCAACCGTAGGCAGCAATGGCCGAGCGCGAGCGGAAGAGAGTCGCGCGAAGGAAGGGCTCACGCGCGCCGTATCTTTCCCAAACGATGGAGGCGAGGACACTGACGCCGCCAACGGTCATGGGCACAATAGTCTGCACGCTGCGCCACTCGAACTGGATACCGGCCCATGACATGCCGACGAGGAAGCTGGTTAATCCTCCAATGAACAGGAAACCTCCGAGCCAGTCGACTCTGGCTAGCTTGGAACCCAGAGATGTCTTCTTGGTGGTGAGCTTGACAAAGGCGGGGACGAGAAGCAAGCCCATTGCGCAGAAGGGGAACTATTATTTGTCATTATTAGCTGGTTATAGTCCCCTACTGAGTTCAAGAAGCCGAAGACTCACGTTCAAGTAAAAGCACCACCTCCAAATCGCATGTTCAACAAAGAGTCCTCCGATCAACGGCCCCAACACGCTTCCCAACGCCCACGCTCCCAGCACAATAGCAAAGTACTTCGGCCTCTGTCTCAACGGCACGATATCCGCAAAGATGACCTGGCCCATGGTAATGATCCCACCACCTCCAATTCCCTGCACCGATCTGCCAGCAAAGAACACGGCGAAGCCCTTGGCGATGGGTGCGCAAAGAGCCGTGCCCAAGGTGAAGAGCAAGACACTCACGAAGAGCATCTCCTTGCGCCCAAAGATGTCCGATAGCGCTGCAATGAAGGGCTGGCATACAGCGCATGTAAGGAGGTAGGATGTGCCCGCCCAGAAGGCGTCGGTTGAAGTACCCCCAAAATCTTCAGCTAGCGTGGGCAGAACGGACACCAGGATGGTAGCGTCGAGGGCAACCATGAGACTGATGACGGCCATGGTGATCATCACTGCCAGCTCCTGCTTTCCAGGCTTCCAATCTTCGAACGAGGGTATGTTTTCTTCAAGCTTGGATGGATCCATGACGCGGACCAAGACCTCCTCATCGTCGTCGGTTGAAGAGTCACCGGTACGTGGTGGTTGGCGAGTGTGATGGTGTTGGTTGATCATCGGGACAGGCTCTGAGTAGGAACGATGAGGACCCGGTGGATGGGCGGCGGCTATTAGAGGTGCCATCGGAGGCAGTACGTCGGAGGTAGGCGACCCATTGTCACGCTTTTCCGGGTCATGCTGCTGCTGGTTTGTCTGTTGATGTTGTTCGGCCATCGGTACTTTAGGATATGTCTCGCTTGAGGAACGAAAGTTTGAATGAGAAGCAAGTTCAAATCGTGCTGGACGGCGATACCTAGAGGTAGTAAACCCGTATCGTCGTGTGAGTGAACCGCCAAAATCAACGGACCAGATGGTAGGTCGAAGAAAGGAATTTCTCGAGGTCAGATCTGGTCTAGCAAACGATGGAAAACTAGAACAGGATACCGCTACCGTCGGAAAAGCACTATGAGTCGGAAGAAAGAGGAATGGAGGATAACGTAAACGAAGAGTAGGGTTTAAAGTTTCAGTTTGATGGGTGATAGCGAGCTTTCAAGAACTCATCGTCGATGGCCAAGATGGAAGTATGAGATAAGGCAGCACCAAAACAAACAACGGAGGCCACCATCTGGGACCCATCTAGCCAATCTTGGTGTAATTCACCATCGTTGAGCCACACGGATTGTGGTAACCCATGACGCGCGGGTGAGACAGCTTCCATCAACGTCAAGAAGATGGGCTGCTTCTTTTCCTCGTCTTCTCTCATCACTGGATGGTGAACGACATGCAAGGTGAGGTAGAGTGAGGTAAGGTGAGGCTAGTGAGGCGGAGATGAGACTCGTAGCCAAAAGAGTCAAAAGCCCGTTATCACAGCTCTCCTCTTCTGTCTTCCAGCCCCTCGGCTCCTCCGTCAATTGCGCCGTGGCAGCTCTGCCTGAGCTTCATCATGATTTTCTGAGTGGGCCCAAACGGGTGAGATAGATGGAGATCGAAAATCCCCGGATGAGCGCTTCCGGGTCACGGTTGATGGGGGAATAACGACGGGATTACCGTCGTTGAGCTGAGAGATGCATTAGCTGGATGTACCAGAAAATGGAAAGCGGTGGCACCCGCAGCACACATGTGCAAATATGCGATTTGTCTTGTTAAAGGCTCGGCTAGATAGGTAGCGAGGCAGGTACCTAGGTAAGTCAGGACTCACAACAAAACATAGCAAACGAGTGGTCCACTGTTGGTTCACCACTTGAACTGTGGCTGGCTACCATGTTTGGAGGAAAAGCAAAAGCGAGCCAACTGGCAAATGGGTGTTGGGACGGTAAAGAGCCTCCGTCCAGTTGGAATGTTTGCTCTCATTTTATGCGGTTATTTGATTGGCGCAACAAAACCCATGGGCGTTTCTGATGGCTTGCGTTCATGGAGGCTCGGTTCACGGCTATCCTTTTAGGGCTGAGCTGAGATGAGGCGGTCTGGTACTACTGTCCAGCATCTCATATGCCCAGGGATATGACAGCGGAAGTGGTGGTATCGTCGGCATCAACCCCAACACGGCTGTCGGTACCGGCGAGAGGGAACTGGCGAGGTTTCTTTCTCGGGCCGTTCAACTCGAGATATCGTGGGCTTGACGTGAAGACAGCGGCTCAACGGCCATCTGTAATTTGGGGCCGCCGTAATTGGCATCTTCACACAGGCGGGCTAGCTGGACCATGCAGCAGCATGTGCCAACGGAGATTCGGCTTGACATGTGCAGAAAGCGCAAGAACCGGGGGGCCGCATTTTGCATTGGGGTGGGATTGATGAGTGAGTGAGCGTAATCTTGCACTGTTACAGTTGAAGATGATGCATCGTTATCGAAGAGAACCCTCCACCACGTCTCCTCAGAAGTAAGCTTCAGGCTTTCGGTTGCCTCGCTCTCCAGCCGTTGGGCGACGACATGGTGGTGGTTGGCGGTCGCTTACTGAGCCTGTCGAGCATGTCAGCGAGTGATAAAGAAAGTTGGGCCCTGCTATAAAAAGCTTTGTTACGGAATATCAACAGCCTTGCGGGCCTTTCAAAACGGCGGGGCGGTTGATGATGGATGAAAAGCGGGCTAATGCGGCGATGTCATCTTGGTGTTGTTGGTTTGATGTTGGAAGTTCAATCAAGCTTCCAGCCAAGGTCACAGTCCCAGGGTGGGACTCCACGCCAAGCACAGGGGCACCCTCTAACGGTTCTGCAGGTATCAGAGGCTATCTAATCCGGCCTGGCTCTTGCGGCCTCTTTGTTAGCACCTGCTAAGACACTTGTAGTGTCGAATTGGTGCACCGACTGCCGCGGAGGTACATCGGGCAGGTATCGGCCACATGCATTTTGCACGACGCCGGGCATGTACGGTTTCTTTCATGCGCTCAAGTTGACCAACAGTCGGAGTTGACCGGAGGCTCCCATGAATTTTCAAAGTGATGCTTATCTGACGTACCCATATCGATAAACGTTGAACTTTTCTCCAGCCTCAAACTTCCTCCTTCACTCTCAGCGTGAGATCCTCAATGGCTCTCCATAGTAGATAGAAAATCGATCTCACCACCACATCCACTCGCTCGCATACAACACAGGATAAGCGCGAAAAAAAGCAACATAATAAACTCCTTTTCTTAAACACTCACAAAGTGACAGTAAAACCCCTACGGTGGAAAAAAAACACTCCCCCCCCTCTCCAAAGAATCACAACCCCCCAACAACCCCCTCCACCACATCTCCCAACATCCTCAACCCATAATACCTCGCCACACTCCTATACACCTTCAACCTTCTCATCGCCTCCTCCCTCTTGACAATCTCCCTCCACTCCCCACTACACGTGCAATGCTCCATAAACTCATTAACCCTCAGCGCGCCGCACCGTCCACACTTCAGGTCCTGCGTCGACCACTCGACAACCATAGCCTCCACCTCCGCCACCAGTCTCTCTTCAATCTCGTTGCGATCGTAGTCCATCTCGCAGTAGGGACATTTCCATCTTCCCTTTTCTCCTTGTTGTCCTTCCGCTGCCTCACCCCCTGTGCCAGGGGCTGAAACATCAGCCATGAAATCCTCATCCCGACAGAGATCAATGTCCCTAGCCATGGTGCAGTTATCGCAGCTAAACTGCGTGAGCTTTAGACTTTCAGACGGGTTCTGGAATGCTCCCTCCTTGCTGAACTCGCGGACGTCGAACATGGCGAGCAACTCCTTTCGGAGTAAACGCGCTTCGAGCGTGATGTTCTTGTCTAGGGAGAGGACTTGCATCAGGGCTTTGACGAGCTCGAGGACGGGGTTGGCTGATGCTGCTACTTTCTTTCCAGGCGCGGATTTGCTAAGAGAAGATTTGGAAGTGGACGAAGAAAGGTGAGAGAGGTGAGATCCTGGAAGTTGCGGGAAGGTGTAGTCGCCTGCGAGCTCGGGGTGCAGGAGCTCGCGCTTTTGGGTGTTGATGAGGTTGGCGATTTCTTTTTTCAGGGGCTTCTCGAAGGCTTTGCCGAGGATGATTTGTCCGATGCCGCCAGCGCCGTCCTTGCTGCCTCCTAGGTTGACGGGTAGCTGGGTGAGACGCGGCGTGGCAGTTGGGTCGCTGCCGAATGTGGGCCGCTTGATGCTGTGCATAAGCTGGATGAACTCGACGACCCAGTCGCGGAAGATGGGCTGCAGGCGGACGGGCAGGAAGGTTGCCATTTGCCAGTGCATGATCATCTGCAGGTCCTGCTCGTCCCTCTCGAGAACTTCTTGTGTCGCTTTGCCGCCGTAGTTGAACTCGTCGTACCACACCAGGTAATCCCAGTATTCCTTGATCTCGAGATCAATAAAGTGGAACAGGGGCTTGCCCTTGATGCTCTTGAGGATGTACTGGGCATATGCGTAAGCGTTGCCCACCTCGGACTTGGTGGTCTGGAGTAAAAGTCTGTTGGAGCTGGCAAAGATGACTTGCGATCCCACACGCCGGAAGTCGGCCATGAGCTGGAGGAGCGCCTTGCGGCTCATCATCTGAACGTAGTAGTGCAAAGCACGATCGTACAGACACGAGGCTGGCGACTCAACCCAGCGGACTAAGTGCTGGACCATCACGTCGGCCATGGTAGACCCCTTGCAAGCTTCCGCCCACCATGACTTGACCATCTCACGTAGCACTTGCACGCCAGCATTGGCAAAGGCATTCTCCGAGTAGAGAAACTCTTCGCCATCTCCATTGCCGTTCGCATCGGCTGCGGGGTTGAAAGAGATACTGTCCGCGCCCTCCAGCTCATTGATGAGCGAGGATGTAAGAATGGTGTTGATGGCCAAGTTCCGCACCTCGAGGTCTATACAAACCGAGGCATAAGTGCCGGGGTTGTTGACGGACGGCATCTGTACCTGATCGAGCGGACCTACCACGTCGTCCTTCTCATACCCAGCATGATCGGGGCGCGGGCTCGGTGACCACCAGAGCACGACATTGTTGGCCATGAGTCGACGAGCATATGCGATATCGATCAAGAACCGGGGGTCGTCTCGCTCCAGGTTGCACAGAGGCACGTCGCCGTACCGAGCGAGAGCAGTCATATGGGTGATCCAGGAACCCAGGCTGAGGTAGTGATTGACCAGACGACGGGCCACCACACTTTGCCAACCCAGCGGAGGCAGCGAGCTATCACCCTGGTCATACCGCAATGGCATAACAGGGAACTCGCCCAAGATTGGAATCTCATGCACCAAGAGGTTGCGCTGCGAGGATTGGATGACCACCATCGTCGGTCCGGACTCTTCCTTCCTGAGTTTCTTGACAATATCACCAACCTCAAGGAATGCTTTCCGGCGTGTGGTAACCTGTGTGATTTTGATGTTCAGCTTCTCCTGGTACGGGAAGCATTCTTGCCAATCCGCCCCGGCAGCTTCCTGGTTCCTCCTTGCCAACATATCGGCATAGAGCTTGTTGATGTTTGGCAAGTCTTGACCTCCATCCTTGGTTCTCTGCTGGATGATGACATGGGCTTGGTCACTGGTGGTGGAGAAGAGACCGAAGATCTGACGCTCACCAGCGCTAATGTGAGAGAGATAGATGTAGGCCATACGGGCACCCGCCAGGTACTCCCTCGGCTTAATTGGCCTCTTCAACCCAGACAGGTCGAATCCTTGGTCGAGACCTTTTCCGAGCACGCCAGGTTGGCTCTCGTCGATGGTGCAAAGATTTCCGAGCTGAAGAAGAGCACGCATGTTGAGCGGTAGCTGTTTCTCATACACACCTTCCACACTGGGATGGTTGAACAGCAGAGAGAACTTTTCCGCTTCCGCAAAGTAGATGTCCTCCGGCACCGTGAGCTTGAAGAGATGGACAGAAGAATGGCCATTAGGCAAGGTATCGTTGACTTGTTCAACGTGACAACCATCAACCTCGATGTCCGGAAGTTCTCTGCTCTTCAAGTTCAGGAACACTTGCCGGGGCACGTTGATCTTGAGAGTATGGATCTTCGAATCAATCAGCACATGAGCTACGACAATGCCTGGGCTGTCCGATGCCCTCAGCTGAAGCAACTGCCAAGTGTTTCTGAAAGTCAACTCGGCCTGACTGCGGAAGGTCTGCTGGATGTTGCTCTGCGCATTGCCACGCCTCTCACCGAACAGATGCCGCCTACGAGCCCTGGCCTGCTTCTGTAGCTTCCACTTCAGCTTCTGGTACTCCAAGAAAGCAGCGTAATCCTCGCTGGGCGACGGCATCTTGTTAGGAAGCGCCGCGAACGGGTCCAGGTTCTCGGCCGCTGCTGGCTCAGGATCTTTGCGTTTCTGGGCCGACGCCGTTTTCTGCGTGGCAGAAATAGCATCGCTGATGGTCTTGGGCTTCAGCAAGTTTCCGAAGTCCTCCATGTCTCCCACCTGCGTGCCGTTCGCAAGGCGAGTAATATCTTGCAATGGGCCCTTGGTGGTAGGCCCGAACAGGTCGGTGAGCTTCTTTTGCTTCATCTTATCCTCCTTGATGTTGATCCTCCGCTGCAGCCAGTCCGGATGCGGCACACGCGGTACCGGGTTGCGAACCTTTTGCAGAGCGGCTGGGATGGTGATGAGCTTTTGAATGACGGATCCGAGACGTTCGAGGTAGTAATCCCAGTCCAGAAGAGCTCTGGGATCGGTATCTGCTGGTTCCTCCTTGAGCCACTTCTTGAGATACATTCTCTTCGTCTCCTCCTCGGCCGAGAAGATGGCGACGGGCACGGCTCTTTCGGTAACCGGTGCATTCTTGGGTCGAGCGCAAATAATAAACTTGCAGTTCAAGCCCTTGTCTTTGACCATCTGCTCGCCCAAGAAGTCCGCAAGACGCTTGGCAGTGGTAATCGATGTTGACTTTTGACTTCCGTACTCCTCCAACGTCTTGGTCATGCTGCGGTTCTCCGAAATCAGTTCCATAAGTTCCTCGTCCGCAAGCGTCGAGCCCTTGCTATGGAGCACGTCAAGCCAGCGGTTGGCAACCTTGGCGACAGCATTATAGCATTCCGCCAGAGTAGTACCTTCCAAGAAGAACTTGAAAATCTGCTGCTGGAAGATCTTGATGAGCTTCAGCTCACCTCTACGCTTGACTTCAAAACCCTTCAGCTCAGCAAGACTGCCATCGTCATTGAAGACGGCATATCTCTTCTTCAAGTTCTTGTCTTCTTCTTTCGAGGTGGGTAGAATCATTGCCTTGTACGGCCCGTCAACTTCGAAGAAGATGGAGTTGTCGCTGTGAGTCTCGTACTTGAAGGTCTTGGGGTCGACCAGTGTCTGGTACTGATGATTTGTGAACTTATCGTGAACAAGATGGTTCAACATGACACAAGGGTAGGAGATGGTCATCTTCTTGCCATTCTTGAGTTTGAACACAAAGTTCTCTGGGAATGTCGCCGGCAACATACACCAGATACCATCAGTGTCCAACTCGAGGGGACGACCCAATCGCTCAATCAGCTGTCTCGCCAGCTGAATAATGGTCGCGCCCGTCAAACAGGTGACACCCGCCATTTCCATAGAGTACCATCTGGAGCCCTTTCTCATGACGTATCCGTAGAAGGAGTTGAGAATGACCTTGTGAGCCAGCTGCAGAGAGTCGAACAAGATGATCATCTTCTTGGCATTATCGATCTCGGCCGAGGAAGCGCCCGAGCTCTTGAGCGCATCCGTCTTGCCCTTCCACACCTTTGCTTTGCCCTTGTAATCGTATCGTCTGTCACGGAAGTCACGGACTGTGTTGATATAGAACGGGTTCTCGCGCTGGCAGATGATAGCCTCTCTGACAATCGTGGTGGAATCGTGGATCTTGTGGTACACCTTTTGTGAGTAGAGTTGCAGTCTCTTCCGAATAAGGCTGGCTTGCTCGTCTGCACTGAGATCTTGGAACGACCGCATCGGACTGTTAGGATATTTCCCCGGGAACCGTTCGTTCTCGAGTGCGTGGCGAATCATGTTGTACTCGTCGCGCTTGGCTGGCAGGTACTCTCCTCTCCAGGCCCACGGTAGTCTTCTGTCGCAAGTCTTTCCTGGGCGGTTGAAGTCGCAGGCTGCACAAGTTGACTCGGAGATCATGGAATCGGGCTGCAATCGATTGGTCGTCATGATATTGGGATACATGGAGGCGACATCAAGATGGTAGATTAGAGGGCGTTCCAGTCGGTTGGGTGTCTGTTTGAGGTTCAACAGCCTGGCTGTTATTTGCTCCTTGACCTCGTCATAGTTGGTGATGTCGCTCAACTCTTTCTTCTCTTCAACCGTGATACTGAACGTTAGGGCTGCATCAAGATCCCGAATCAGCTCGTCCACGGCAGTTGGGTCTACTGCGAAGTTGACCGGAATATCGGCGCGGAAAACACCCGCTTCGATACTTTCGACGTGACCACCAACGTAGGTTTCGGAGTCCAATAGATGACCTTCCCAGAAGGACTCTTTAGGTTGAACATGTTTGTTGGGCAATACGATCTCCTTTTGGTAAGCCTGTACCATCAGCAACATCTCGCAAAGCGTACCAGTTCCCTTTCTCAATGTGTCGTCTGGGCCTAGAGGCAAGATGGTGCAGAGAGAGAAGATGAAGGGGTGCACATATTTCATGTACAGATAGTATGTCGCGACGGCATCGGACACGGAGTATTCGGCCAGTGTCTGTGGCCTCTCGCTCGCATAGGGCGTCATGAGCTCTGGATCGAGCTCGTCTGGGTCGTATCCAAGCTTGGCAACGGTGACGGCCTTGAGACCTCTACTACCCTGGGGCAGGTAACTGTCACGGTTTACCCAATGGAAACAATCCATGTGAACACTGTAGTTGCACTTGTATTGATCCTCGCTGTCCTTCTTCCAGCCAATCTCGTGGTACATGTCGATACCATTGATGCTGGCGCGCGCCTCCACGAAGGGCCAATCGAAAAAGTCACCGTTGTACGTGGCGATGACGGTCGGGCGGGCCTCTTTGATGTGCAGGAAGAATCTTTCGAGAAGGGCTTTCTCGTCCGGTTCGTTGAAGATCATGAAGGGACCTTGGTACTCGGGTTTTGGTGTGTAGTCGAAATCAGCGATGTCCTCGGAGATAATCTCTCTGTTTGTGATCAGGAAACCCTGGCCGTCGATCATGTACGAAACCATCATGATCTGGTCGATGGCGGCATCGGGGAATTTGAGTGGCAGCTTTGTGGTTTCGATATCGAACGCCATTACGACGGGATCGGCCATGGCTAGGCGCTCTTCGTTTACTTTTACTGTCGTGACTCCATTCTTGGCCTCGACATGGTACCACCTAGCAACTCGAATGTCTGCGGGAGAAGGTGGTCAGTCAAGCACACTGCTGCGGCTGTTGTGCAAGGAGAACTGACCCAAGTCTATCATTACTCTCACATGGTATGGGACGTCGTATTCCCGGATATCAACAATGAAATCGCTCGCCTCTGCAAAACCAGCATTATGTCGTCGCTCGTCAATTCGTGAATCGTCATCAAAAAGATCAAACCCGCCGTTCGCTCTAATTTCGGGTGGTGGTTATATGTGTCAGCAGCGGTGGCCATCAGTCTGCACATGAGAAGAGGTACTACCCACGATGCTACTTCGGCATATGTATCCATTGCATCCATGCCCTTTTTATTCTTTTCTGCAATGGGCATGACATCGCGCTTGGCAGACATCAAGTCCTGCACGTTATGAAACCTCAGCTCCAGAAATGTTCGGCGATAGCCCAGCAAGTGGTTGGGCATCTTGAGATCTTCCTTCTCAACCCTTCGTATGGACTTGACGCAGCCGCCACCGGGCACTCTCTTGCACCATTCCTCCACCTCGCCTTCGTGGCCTTTTCGACATGCGACTAGGAAGTATGGTTCGTATTCGACTGTGGCTTTGAATGTTGACCCGTCTTCTTCGATAAAGTAGCAGTCGAGTGCCGCGCGCCCGCCGCCACCAGGGATACGTGGGTCGTCGATGGATGTCGGTTGTACGTTGACTAGCCAGCCTTCACGTTTCTTTCCGGCATCGTATCTGGCGAATCCCATGTTCTCGTCGATCTGGTTCGCAAGGGCTGTCCTCTCCCATTTTTCGTCTATCGAAGTCGCCTCGCCGCGCGCGCTGGCCGAGGCAGCGAATGTTCGTGTCCTGGTTCCGCCATGGTAGGCTTTCTTGCCACCGCGCCGGAAGCCTTTTTGAGGCTGACGCCGTAGGGAAGTGTTGGGCATGGTGACTGGGTTGTATTCGCGCCCAGATCGACCTCAAGATGTATCGTGGTCCGTTTCGTCTGCTCTTCGTTTTTCGTCCTGTTCGTACTCTCCGTCGCACAAAGTTCGGGATCTGGAAAGAGGGACGAAAAAGAGTGATAGTCGGATCACAATCAAGTTGTCATGGAGGGCCAGCAAAAAAATGGGGATATGGCCGGTATAGAGTCCCTCTGTAGTCGAGAGGGAAGTTGAGATCAAGAAACCAGGATCTGAAAAGGTACAGAGTGACCCGTTGTGGCGCTGGCAAGGGGAATGTTTGGAAAGTCTCAATAACCCATTAAAGTCGTTTAACTGGGAGACGCGCCAGACGCGACTAAAGACGGACCAATTTGACGCGAAAGGCGCTAAGCACACACGCGTGCCCCACCAGTCAAGCTGATCGTTTCAGCTTTCAGGGCCGCACTCACAGGGCGTCAAAGCGCTGAAGCAGGGATCGGAACAGTGGGGGAAGTGGACTGCCGGCAGAGGGGACCCGGAAGCGGCCCCACGATGCACGAAGTGGAAACCATGAAGCGGATCGGACAGAAGCTTGGACCTTGCACCGTAAAGTTCCCGCTGTCAGCCGAGTCAAAGCTCCGTCATGACATCAAGCTCGTCCTGTGGCCGGCTCTGAAATTTGAGGTTTCAATATATACGTTAACATCCTTTTTAAACTTCTGGTTTGATCTTGACTGTAGTAAAAAGAGTTCTTGAACACAATTGGATCCCCAATTGCCAGCTCGTCCCTCATCTGGGCTTCGTGTTAGTGTGTACCTGCAGCTTCCCCGTAATCCCGCAAGGTCCCCACCGCAAAAAAATAGCTTCCCCGCGACACGTCCCGGCCGAGCGAAGACGAGAGAACGTCAACGACCGGCAGCTTGTCTCCGTTGGACAATTCCAATTCCACTTTCTGCTTCCTTACTTGAACACTTGAACTCAACCACCATCATCATCTTCGCGATTATCCCCAACTCCCAACTTCGAATCGCATAACAACACAGACAACGACAAGCGAAAACCAACCTACAATCGCACACACCCACCTTGCGCATTTTGAGAAACCCTCTACCAAGCGCAATTGCTTCCACAAGACAACGCACGACAACTTCAACTCCCTACCTAATCACAAACCGAAACCATGTCCCGCGACCAAACAACTCCGCCAGACGCCGCCCGCTCCTGGCTAAGCGGCGACAGCTCCCCCTCCGCCTCTACTCCCACCGCGCCCTCCCAAGATCTCCAACCACCACAGTCCCAAACACCACCAGCAGCCCCCATCCCAGGCCAACCCCAACAACAACAAGACAAATCCAAAAACAACACAACCCGCGTCTCCCTAACCGAAGTAGTCAATACCATCAAACCTGAAGACTTCCTCTCCGTCCACGAAACCCCCTGCGCACGACAAGGCTTCATGACGGGCATCGGCTCCGGCGCCGGCATCGGCGTGTTGCGCTGGATCATGGGTCTGCCGATCCCAAAGGCAGCCAACTGGGGTGTGGGCTGTGGTATCGTGGGCGCGATGGCGCAGTACGAGTACTGCCAGTATTTGCGCAGAAAAGAAAAGGAGAAGATGCAGAGGGTGGTGGCGGTTTATACGAAGAAGCAGGCTGAGACGAGGGCGAAGGAGGCGAAGGAACGGAGGGAGAAGGCTGAGCAAGAGAAGCAGGAGCCGGTAAAAGCGGAGGGGGGGAAGAGTTGGTATAAGTTTTGGTAGGAGCATACGGTGAGGGGGTTGAGGGCAGGGGGCGGCTGGGACGGATAGTAGAGGAATGGCATAGCGACAGGAAGCGGCATGTATAGAGGATATGGTTCGGAGAAGACGTATATACCTGGGAAGATCTGTCTGGGGGCGTTTGGATATACCTACAACATACAATGGAAAGCATAGTTATGGCGTATCAACATTTGGCAGCGGGTTCAGGCGACGTATAATCATTTATAATTCTCCAATCACTCCTGAGAACGTGATGTAATCCATGATATTAAGCAATAACGAAAGCATCGCGCCTCTAGAAAACTTGACCATCTGGGGCGCATCCAGATTCAGCAAAAGCAGACGCAAAGTAAAAGACTAAAGTACGAACATCCATGTCCTTCTCTTGAGGCATCCTATCCAGTCGTACACCATGCTTAAGTCAAATTTCCCATAATATGATCCCATCCGTCGGCAGTTTGCAAGTTGCCGGCGCCTTGTCGTATCCGATCCAATCCCTCCCTTCCTGAACGCCAAACTTGCCAATAGAAACAGCTGAGTCCATATGTAATCGTCCTATCCCAAACAGATGGAATATCAATGCTTGCTTGCCATGTAAGACAGAAGTCCGCAAGCAAGACAAAGAAAAAATGCTCGTCCATCAAGCCTCCATCGCCGCAAGGTCAGCGCCAGCGCCAGCCATGCCCGACTCGACTGTGTTACCACCACCACCACCGCCGCCATCAACCCCTCCCGTACCTCCAACAACATCCACCGCGGCTGCGGTCTCAATCTTCGTCACACCCTCCATCACCGTATCTTCTCCCCGCGGGACTGTTGCGGGCGGCAGCTCAACGACCGTGTTGGTCACGGTCTCCATGAACCTGACCCTCCTCTTCTCAGCCTTCAGCTTGCTCTTAGGCGTCGCAATATCCCTGCCCTTCACCGCAGAATTGCTACCACTCCCAGCACCCTCATTGCCGCTCCCGACAAAGCCGTCAGCACCCGCCCGGCGTTCCTTGCGCCTGGCGCGAGCGTCGCCCATCTCGCGTTTGCGATACTCGGCCAGCTGCTTCTTGCGCTTCATTCTGCGCGCGTGCTCCATCTCCGGAGTGGGCTTGAAGCCGATGCCGTTGATTCCGGTGCCATCGTCGTCGCTGTCGTCCGGGTCGTAAATGGTAATTTCCGACTCTTGCCACGTGAGGCTGGCGCGCAGCGGGTCGATTACGGTGGCTGGCGGCTCGGGGACGGATGTCGAAGTGGACGCGGCCGGTTTGGGAGGGCGGGGCCGACCTCGGGGCGGCCCCTTCAACTTGAAGGACGGGGGAGGCATGCTAATGTTGGGTGGCTTCGGCGCTAATGGTCGCTGCGTGGGTGTAAATGTGAACATGGGATTGACTTTGGCGACCGAGTAGAGGGGAGAAGAGGAAGGTATTTTCATGTCGGAATTCGGTGTCTGGGTGTGCCTTGCATCGCTTGTGGTATCCATGTTGTCTGGGGTCTGGGAATGTTGGTTTCCCGTGGGGTCCACATTGAATTGTACGCCCTTCTTGGGCGCCAGCAGCCGCTTTGAGTTTGAACCATTGGCAGTATTCGAAGCGCCGGATTGTCGCTGTACCGGCGTCGATGGAGGCGGCATTGACGAACTCGAAGTCGGTCCGGCAGCTTCAAAGGCCGTCCTGTCATTGTTCGTCGAAGCGGGAGACCGCAATAGGGTTTCGGCAACACCCGTCATGTCAAGGTCTCGATCGTGGATTTTGGCTCGTTTCCGGGATCCGTCTGGTCGCACATGCTCCTCTTCGCTATCCTGTGTGTCTCGCGACAATGAGAATAGTGGAAATGGGAAGCCAAAAAGTTCCACTGGTCGTTGGGTTTGCGACAATGACTGATGTTGTTGCGACAGGGACGGTTGCGACGCCGTCGACATTGATGTGGAGGTTCGCTTGGGCGCCATGGCTCCGCTTGTACCAAAGACCGCACCGGAAGAGGTACCGCCGAGGCCCCCGCCGTTCAGGAACATGTGCTGTAGTCTGTATGCTACACTGCTCCGCGGGCTCTTGCTGCCGTCCTCATCGTTGGACGGGCGAAGTTCGAAGGTGAACTCCCCTGCTAAGCCAGTCGAGGTCCTGGTCTGGTTGAGATTGGGGATCGTCGGTCCAAAGGGGAGTGGACGTTTGCGCTTTGGGGCCGGGGTCGCGAAAGAGGATGGGGCCTCCATGCTTCCACTTGGTTGGAGTTGTACGTAAGCTATAAATACCAGAGCTACAGGTACGTAACCAGCACGAGCGGTTGAAGGCAGGCTCTCCTGATGTTGGCAAAGCTGATGAGGTGATGCCCGCGGCTGCAGTTGCTCTCTTCAGCTGTACACCGGGGCGGTGTTTCGTCCCGTGGTAAGCTGCAAGGTACGTCGTCGCCTGTGGGTGATGATAATGATGCAAGATGCAAGGCAGCTTTGATAGGTTTCGTTACAGGCGGCAAGGCATGGCGTGGAAGAAGGATCCGAATGGTCCAGAAAGGGCACCAACAGATAGCGCTGAAGGCAATGAATATGTCGATACTGAAATATGGTCGATCTCGGTAGTACCTCTAATGAGGGAGGAGAGGAGCGATGTTCAGATTGTCAATTCGTGAAGTGAAGAGAAGGTAGTAGGTGGTGGTTGATGTTCGCCCTTGCTGATGATGGATAGAGCACAGCTGGCCGTTGATGGTACAATGATACCTCTACCGTGACAGCCACAGGTACCTTCGCTGCTGCACAGATCCGGTGCTTGGTGGTGGTGCTTGCGATTGCTGGCCAGATTGCCCACGTTGACGAAAGAGCCGAGTGGAGGGATGAAACACAGCCTCGACCCGATGGCCCAAGTTAAAGCATTGACCGGAAGATTGTGAAGTAAAGGTGAAGAACAGAAACGGTGCTCCCGGTTAATGGGCAGTCAAGAACCTGAAGCTTCAGGTTGATGGTCCCTTCGATCCGACGGCCGGAAGCTGGCGGGTGTTGTCCATGAATGTCCGGCTCCTCCTCCGTGAACTTGAATCGATCAATGGACAGCCCCATGCCCTGCCCGGAGCGTCAGGGCACAAAGTCACTGGACGAACTAAGGTGAAGTGACGGAGTGACACTCGGAGGGTTCCATAGCTGGCCCCGCATCCCGCCTCGTGGCAGCCCAGCTCGTCGCCAAGGGTGTAAAATAGTGCAGCTATACCCCGGCGGGCAAGGAAGCAAGGGACCATATCTCCACTTTGAGGTGGGTTTCTCCCTTACCTATGACCAATCACAGAAGTTCTGTCTTTCTTTCTTCCTCACCAGATATCGAGAGCTTCTCAAGTTCTGAGCATGTCCCCTTTGCCAAATCTTCATATATACCTCATACTTGACTTCAGCCTCAAACGCCGGCTTTCTCCCATCTGTACTACCTCAAGTGGTTCCTCAACAGCCTCAAACCAAGCCGAGGATTGATGTTGCTTAGTATGACGACACTGCCACACACCTTGCCAGGGCAGACACTGTTCGTTATCTGAGGTGATCATCAACAACGGTTCGTGGCTTGAGTATTTGATGAAATGATCAAACAATTCAAGACCAGGTTGGAACATCTTGGAAAGTTGAAGCAGGACGTAAAGGCATGGCTATGCCCGTCATGGCACTGGTACCACTTCGACGCTGATTGAGCGTGTAGGTTTTGAAGTGTGAGTTTCGATGTATATATTGAACAAACCGTGGGCTTCGAGGTTTATCAGATGCTTCTAGCTTCTGTTGATGAGTCTGAGCGTCGTTTTTCGACTACTTCGTCCATGAGACTTAAAAGTTTCAATCCAAAATTCCTATGACGATATTCTTGCAACTTCGAAGACAGTATATATATATATATATATACTCGATGACCTACGTCGACGAACACGAAACGCTTCAGAAACCTGCCCCAGTACTTCCCGCACACATTGACAGTTGTGTTAGATGACTTCTCTGCATGACGAACGGCTGCTTGCGTCTTTTTTTTTTTTTTTTTTTTTTTTTTTTTTTTTTTTTTTTTTTTTTTTTTTTTTTTTTTTTTTGGAAGACATGACAGAAGGGTCGACAACCGACGGTTCAGTGGCCGAACTGAAACCACAAAGACAAGAGAATCAACGGCGAGAATACAACAACTTCAAATAAAAGGATAAAAGCCAAAGAAAAGAAGAAGCAAAAAGTGCAAAAAATGTCCGTCCGAGTTCCGCCAATTGGGAGTCGAACGAACTAACCATTGCTACTGGGGAACATCGCCAGCCAGACAAAGGTGTGGCGCCCCACCTGACAACTGGACCATCCTCCCCATGGGGGTTGTTGATTGTACCTTTCCTACACAGACCTTAAATACCAGATAGCAGGTGAAGGAGACTTGGTCTTGATCTTGGCTTTTCAAGTAAGAACATAAAGTGTCATCAGCTTGTACGTGCCCATGGCAGGAGGAATCTAGACCAGAACTTGAGCTTAGCATCGGTCCTTTGGAAAAAGGTAAAAGAGAAAACCGGAAGATTACTACACCTTCTGTTCGAGGAATTGCTAGTGTTGGTCCCATAGCCGTTAGATCATGAGAGTTCAGAGTCCCTCGCATGTCGTACGTATCGACCAATTCAACATCGAAGCATTGCGAAGATACCGACAAAACATAGCAAGAGCCATGTTATCTTTCTAGCTAGTCGTTGGATCTGCATATCTCTTTAAGTCAAAGTGTCCTAGCTGGCAAACTTTGTTTCTCCGTATTGCAAGCCATATTGTGTCAACTTGGTGAATCAATCATCAAGCCGAACTGTTTGGTCAAGACAAAAACAAGCATCATGAGAATCATATGCATCTTACTCTGGAGCTTCAAAGTTGCCTTTGTCACTTCTTTGTAGCGGCAGCTTTATGCTTTCGATGTTCCTACAAACTGTTCAAGATTCAAAGAAGCTTGATGTCGTGGTCTTTGAGACTAGGGACGTACAACCAAAAAACTGACGACATATGGCTTTGATAATGAGATGTAATGTCGATTGAGTTTCCAAGAAGTTCATGGCATATACAATGTGGCTAAAGACAGCGACATTATGGATGCCTCTCCTACCCACTCGTGCTCATCGATGCATGGAAAATCAGCAGAGCATGGTCTAGATAGTTGTTGTCCTGATTTTGGCGTCTTTTGTGAAGCCCTATAGAACTGAGACCATCAAGAGCCTTCGTATGTTTCCTACAAAGTACAAAGGCATAGGCTTCTGTTCCCGTACTAGAAACTTCCTTATATCAAGGAAAACCTGCGAGTAGTCAGGATGAAGGATGGGAAAAGAAGACCATGACCAGTGATATCGTCGCTTATTGAATACAATATTGAAGCAGAACGCAAAGCCGCCATGGAGAGACCGTACGGCTGGATCGCCTCGACATTTTGAGCGAGATTCGAACCAGGCTGTCAGTGCCACAGCGCGAGGAAGCCGAGGCCGCACCAAATGCCGCGTCCCGTAGCAGAACGTCCCTGAGCCTCATCGCGAATCTCGTATCCCAAACTGTCCTGATACGAAACCCAAGATTCCTCCCATTCGTACACAAACCACAGTCCGCACCAGCATCCCCATATCCTCCGTTGCCCGCTTCGGCCGATCGTCCTCGGTGGTTCGCTGGTCGAGATCCTCTAATGGCATCGAGATGTTGTTGCAATGGGTTGCCGGGATGGGGTTGCCAAAGTCGAGCTGAGACGTTATACGTAGGCGAGCGGGCGGATGATGAACAGCAGCTGGCTGTGGCGATGATCCAGCGTTCGTTGCTGAGATCGTAGGGAAGAGGCGTGAACCGTGGGTGATATCGAGCCAGGCCGTGACGTATCGACTGCCGAGAAAGACCCTAAAAGAAGTAAGACGTAATTTTTACCATCAAGAGCAGACAAGCAGGAGGCACAGAGACAGATAGTTTGTTCATCAACAGGTGCTCATTATTGGTAGACTATTGGCGTGGTATCCTGTGCTGTTCGAAGGAACCCATGCCATTCCGATTCCTTGTTGTATCCGGTGGTTGCCAGCTCCTTTGCTCCTATGCAAAAAAAGCGCCATGTCATGATCTCATATGCCTTTCGGCCTTCTGCTCAATCCATATACCCCCAGAAAAAATCGAATGCCGACCAATGCAGAAACGCCTGTTAACCCCGAAGCCGAGTGGTCGCAAGGAAGCCGTCAAGATCGCCAGATTTAGGCGGTCTTAGCACCCTGGGTAGGGGTGACCTTCTTGCCGTCCTTGTTGTAGCGGACACGCGGGGGAGGAGCGCGGTTGCGGCGGCCCTCGCGGGAACGGACACTGTAATCATCATGTCAGTGGGAAACGGACAGGGGATACTTGTAGAAGTTTGGCGGGAGCAGAGGTTCGACCAAGGTTCATCTCAGCCGCCCACGTCGCTTTGGAAGCGTACGTGGCTGTCCCCGCCTGGCGGACAAACGTACCGGACAATCTTGCCGTGAATGGCGCAAGAGACGCAGTACTGCAGCTTGAGGTACATCTTGGGAACCGTGTACTCAGCGAACACCGAGGCATCCGAAATATCACCTGCGGTGGGGGAAGATCATGGTCAGCAAATCTTCGTCTTCAATCAAACCGGTGGCGGCGTTGGTGGTGATGGTGTCGTGGACGTACGGATGGCAGCGGACTCAACCATGTTGCGGATGGTGAAGCGCTTGATGGCCTTGTCCTTGGGAGTGCATCGCGAGCAGTTGGAGCAGCGGATGGGCTTGACGTGGCCGCGGCCCTTCTTGTTGCGGCCGTTGTTCTTTCTCTTCTTGACCATCTTGGCGGTGTCTTGAGGTATACGGTTCTCAAGATGTTGCTGTCGACTGGAAGGACGAGAAGGAGAAATTTCAAGGATTCAACAAAAGGCAGGACGTGCAAAAGTACGACCAGCGGAGCAGTGGCCAAGCGTGTGTGGGATCCACATTTTGGCGCTGGTGGTCTGTGCGACCGCACAAGTGGGTGCGTGTGCTGCAAGTGCTGGCCAGTGCCAGAGGGCTTCACCCCAGGCGCAGTGAAGTGCCGCTTGGCCCCAGGGCTACCGCTCCCAAAAACCCTAAGCTTCACTTGTGCTTGTGCGAGCCTGCCGCCCAAGTCAGCTGACTCCGCTTTTGTGTGGGGCACGGTTGACAAAAGAAATCCGCCTTCGCGGGCGCCTTCAAATCCTGACTTCCTTTTCTTCCTCGTCAAGCACCTTCACACCGTCTACAGATTGCTGAGGAAGACACCCGTGTCTAGGTACGTCTGCACGATGCTGTGATGAATCGTGGTGCTGTGCTCGGCTTCTACACCCCTCTTTTACGATACCCTCTTCATTCTTGTTGTCATTCGCACACAAGTCGATATTTTCCATGATCGCTTTGCTGGGGATTTCTCCCGCGGGCGGGAGGAAGGGAAGATAACGATATTTACCACGCTTCGGCGCTTCCCATCACAATCCCACCCCCAGTCAAACATTTGCGCGTTTTAGCCGGGCGCAGCATCACGAGGAATCGCAGAGATCGCATTTCTCTCTCTTGCTGTTTGTCTCGTCTGTCTCTCTAACACTTCCTTACCACTTCTCAGTAGGCAATCATGCAGATCTTCGTGAAGACCCTCACGGGCAAGACTATCACCCTTGAGGTGGAGTCGAGCGACACCATCGACAATGTCAAGCAGAAGATCCAGGACAAGGAGGGCATTCCCCCTGACCAGCAGCGTCTGATCTTCGCTGGCAAGCAGCTCGAGGATGGCCGCACCCTCTCCGACTACAACATCCAGAAGGAGAGCACCCTCCACCTCGTGCTTCGCCTCCGTGGTGGTGGCAAGAAGAGAAAAAAGAAGGTCTACACCACCCCCAAGAAGATCAAGCACAAGCGCAAAAAGACCAAACTCGCTGTGCTCAAGTACTACAAGGTCGACTCCGATGGCAAGATCGAGCGTCTTCGCCGCGAGTGCCCCAACGAGACCGTGAGTTACCACCTCAATCGTCTACAAACACAACCGTCATTTGCTAACCCATCATTCTCCAGTGCGGTGCCGGTGTCTTCATGGCTGCCATGCAGGATCGTCAGTACTGCGGTCGCTGCCACCTCACCTACGTCTTCGAGAAGAGCTCTTAAATTGCTGGAAAGCTTAGGGGCATGAACCGGGACGGGGATTGACAATACCACAACATCTCGCTAGGATTGGGACATCATGTATGGCGTTTTGAGCGGACATCAGGGTACCTTTGACTGGCGAGGGAAAGCAAAAATGGGAATGGCATGACCGACTTGACCGAACAACTTTTCTCTTCCATTCCGCTGCTGACTGTGATTGTGAATATGTTCATTGTTTCCCGCTATCAACACCCTACAAACGACCAACTCGACGACCTTGCGCCTTCACGACTATCGATTCAAACCACACTAGAAGCTATCTACGACTCAGTTCCCCGGAAATCCAGCCCGCAAGTTATCATACTTGGTTTCCGGGTACTCGATGCAGTTCTGATCCCAACGCAACGCCTGCTGGCCGCCGAAGCCTTCAACGACGGTACCGATCAAACTATCGGGGCCCTCCTTATCAGCACTGCTCTCCCACCACATACCACCACCGAGGCCTCTTTCGCGAATATACTCGGCCTTCATCCTGGCCATGCCCGGCGTGTCGTAGCTCACCAGCGTCCTGGTGCCCGGATGATAACAATACGTAGCACCGGACTCGTAATCGATGCGCTCCTCGGCTCCCTCCAACGGCAACTTCTTATAATCATGCACGCCGTTCTCCCACGTTCCCTCGCCGACACCACTATACGGCTGACCAAGCCCGTCGGTATTCTGGAACGCGCGCCCATACAGCGGCATACCAAGCACGATCTTATCAGGCGCTACGCCGGTAGAGATGTAATACTCGACGGCGCGCTGCGTGCTGAAGGGCGTGGCGGCCGGGTTGCTATTACAGTGGAACAAGTTGGCCTGGTGGCCAGCCACCTGGTCCCACGAGCCGGCGTAGTCGTACGCCATTAGGTTCCAGAAGTCGAGGTACTGGTCCATTCCGGGCAGGTCCATTTTCTCGTAGTTTTGCGGGCCGGCCGGGCAGGCGACGCTCATCTCGAAGTGCGGGTTACCCGGCACGGTGGCGGCGTAGTCGTCCAGGGCGGAACGGCAGGCAGCGAGGAGGGCGACGAAGTCGGACGCTTCTTGAGAGTTTTGGGGGTATTCCCAGTCGATGTCGAGGCCGTCGAAACCGAGGTTTTTGACCTGTTTTTGTGTAAGTCAGTATCACTAAGCTTCTCCGAGAGAGAGTCATGACAAGGTAAAACAGAACGTACAAGCTCAACAGCACTCTCCGCAAACCTCCTCCTCCCCTCCTCCCTACTCGCCGGCTCCCTAAAGTTGCTGCTGTACGTCCATCCTCCGATCGACAGCAGCACCTTCAGGTTGCGGTTGCGCCGCTTGAGCAGGTTCAGCTGCTTCATGCACCCGTAGAGGTTCGTTCCCGAGTCGTTCCAGCTGTCCCCTTCCCAGTGGATGTCTGTGTCCGCCCACTGGTCCGTCAGGTAGACCTCGCCTGAATCGGGACGCACGTTGGCGAAGGCGTAGAGGATGTGCGTCAGGTTCTCGACGGGTAAGTCCTGGGGCCGGTGCTTGCGGCCGTAGATGGCCCAGTTGACGAAGTAGGCTACGGTGCGGTAGCCGGTGGAATCTGGACCGCCTCCCATGGTTGCTGTTGAGGTTGGTTGGTCTTGTTCGGTAGAGGTAGAGGTAGTGGTGATGCTACTTTCTGTTGTAGCTGAGGTGGTAGTGGCGGAGGATATTGTTGGTCCTCTGTCAACGGAAGTTTCTGTAATGGTAGTCGTCACTGTTTCTGTGACAGTTTCTGTGATTGTAGTTGAAGCTGTTGCTGTTGCTTCTGCTGCAGCTGTAGTAGTCCAAGTTGAGAAAGGAGGAGGACGGCCAAAGTATTGCTGGTGTAACAAGGCAAAGTTGTAAGCCCAGGAACGTAACGGGAAGAAGAGGAGGAGGACGAGACTTATAAAGAACAAGGCGGGCTTCAAAACGGATCTATTACTCGGGCCTGATGATGATGGCATCCGGCACAGCCCTCTTTTTGGGAAGTTCTAGGATTACAAGAAGTGACCGGACCCAATGGGACGGATAGGATTCGATGGAGAGAGGATCTCAATGCGTCTCGGCAAGCCGGCTTGGCGCACCTGGAATGGATTGCTGGACTTGTGATTCTGGGGTTAAGTGGACGAAAGGGGATGCCGGAGAGGGGCTGAATGCTCTGATGGGTGGGGTTTGACGCTTGATTGGGGTTTCTTGTGACTGTTTGGCGATGATAATGCGCCTCGTTTGAGTGGTTCTAGTTCAAAGTGCTAAGTATCGGTAGTCAAGATGCTCTGCTTGAAAAGAAGGGCTTCGTATGTATGTGAGTGATCAAAGTGAGGCAAGGAATCAGTTCAGTCACTCAATGGATGAAAAGTGGGATGAATGGCAACTTTGACTGCCAACACATTCTTCCCGTACCTGGCCACCGATGTTTGACTGGGGTGTTGATTCGGTGCCCTGACAATCCTCAGTGCTTCTTCTCGTGACGACTGGCGATCATGAAGCATGGCATGTCATGACAAGCAGCAACTGAATGAAACGAAACATGCCGTGACGAAGGATTGAGAGCTGAGACTCTGGGCCTAGCCAGGGGTCAAAGGCTTGGCGCTGCGCCACTGGTCTCCGCAAAGGGATCCAGTCGTTCAAGTGGCTGAGAGGCCTCACGGTGGATCCACAGATGACGACGACCCAAACTTTGAGGAACCAAACAACGAAGGAGATGCACAACTATCACCAAGTCGAATCGACGACGATAATGTGCCGATGCTTCAGGTTTTCAAGAGGTCACATTTTCCAAGTCACGGCGATATGACGTGAGCATGTTTGCTTTGTCAACCGACTTTCCTACATCTTCAGATCTCAGCCCGATGGTCCCTTGACTTGACGACTCCTTCATAAACCCAACGATGAACCGGCCAGTTTGGACCGGCTGGGCCAGTCTTCGGGTCATCGAAGCAGTGAAAGACGAAAAAAGACAGCAAGATGTTTCCGGAAAAGTTATTTGTGATAGCCTGGTCACCCCATTACCATCCGCTCAAAGCCTGAAGCATACCTTACGATCATGGCTCTCAACGACCATCTAGAGTTCAGCCTAGCCATTATGTTTCCTTCTGGCTACAACCATTCCCTCAGAGAAAATATGGGACTTACTCTTTTTCAAAAAGTGTGAAACAATAAACGGAGCCAGTGATCATGATGGTGCACTTCATCTTCCTCACCCGAAGCGTCTCAAGCTCGATGAGTCGCCGAAAGAGACCGACTCGGCGGGCAGTGTCACTTTTCTAATTGGGCAGTGTCACTGCCCGTATAGTAATATATATTACTACGCGGGCAGTGCTATAGTAATCCCTAACCCCCAAGCGAGTGGTCTTATTACCTCTTCAAGTAATTAAATATCTTATAATAATTTTTTTAGTATTCTAGTTATTCCTAGTAAGAAAGACAGTGCAAATTTCATCTATATATACTATTTATTTATTTATTACTACCCTACGTTATTTATCTATTCCTCCAGCCTTTTTTGTAAAGGCTTTACGGTTTTATTACTCTTAATTACTTTTATAATACGTTTCTTGCGGGTAGGTTATTCGTTAGGGGGGTTCGATAGAGTAAGAGGGTTATTAGAAGGCGTAGTTTGCGTAGGGGTAATTGCCTTTGCCCTTATAGTTTAATATCGAGTAAGGGAGTTATTAAAATTGTAAGAATTTAATTCTAAAACTCCCCCTACTTTAATAGCGGATTGTATAGAGGTTTTAAAAACTTTATCGCCTATATTAATTTTATTAATTATTTTAAATTAGGACCTACGCCGGCGTAGTAATAGTTTTAATATTTAATTATTTTTGGTTATTTTCTTCGTTATTTTCTTCCCCTTTTCTTTCCCTTTCCTTTTATTTTTGCTTTTACTTTTGCCTTTTAGAACTTATTAGTCTTTTAATAAGGTAATTGCGCTATTCTTCGGCCTTCCCCTAGTTTTATTAATAATTTTAGGGTCTTTAATTCGTAAATAGGGATTATATTAATTTTAGAAGTAATAATAATAATTAATTCGTAAAGAAGAAACCTAATTTAAAAATAGACGTACTAATAATTTTCGGATATAATAATAATAGTAGATATTTTAACGTTTAAGCCTAGTACCTTCGGTTTATATAACCTTTAGAAGAGTATAGTAATAGGGGATATTATATTACTTCTATACGGTATAATTATATAGTTTTAAATTACGTACCGGCTTTTTCCCTATTATTAAAAGTATTTTAAATTGGGTAATACGTAATTAATAGCGAATTAAATCTAGGCTACGGTACGTAATAGTTTAGATTAGTTCCTTTAATATTTTTATCCTTAGATTAGTGAATTCCCCTTTAATTTTGATATTTTGGTTAATAACGTTTTTATATTATTAATTACGCTCCTTTTTAATTATTAAACGAATAGTAATATAGAAGGTAAATATATCCGTTTTACCGTTAATTAAAAACCCCTTTACCCGGTAATTAGTAAATTCGTTAGGGGAAGTGGCTATTAAGTTAAAATTATAATATTAGTAAGTATAATAGCGAGCTTATTAATGCCGGTATAGTATATAGGTTTTTTATAGGTAAAATAGGATTTTTTATTAATTTACGAAATTAATAATGAATTACTTCTATCGTTAAATAAAGGTAAATTCGTTAGGTATAAAGATTATAATTTTTTAAAATTTAAAAAGATTAAGGTACGTATATTTAAGGGGTTTAATTATTATTTCTATTACCGTAGCTTTTTTTAAAATCTTTTAATTACTTTAGTTAAGGCTAATAGGCCGTTGTTGCTTAATTTCTAATTTTATATTATTAAGTTCGCCCTCTCCCTTCTTCTATTTTTTCTTTATTTGTAATAGTACGTTGCGGTTAATATAGAATATGCAAATTTATTACTGGGTATTTAGGAAGATAGTAGATAGCGTTGTTTTAAATTGGTTATTAAAATTTGTAATAATAACTTTTGGCTTAATAGCCCTAATTCTAATGCGAAGCTTTTTAATAGTATTAGCTATTTATATAAAATTATTAACTTTTTCGTTATTTATAAGACCGAAAGTAGTAAAGAAAATGGAATGGGTATTAATTATACCGGTAATAATAGTTAAAGGGTAGTTATATTTATAGAAAAGAGGATTTATTAGTAGGTAATAATATAAAGAAAAGGTCGTTAAATTTTATACTGAGATGGGGCGGATAAATAAGTACAAGGGTATACGGCTAGACAGTAGATTTTTTCCGAATTTTTTCGAAAATTTTTCGTAGTTTTTCATTCTGGAGGAATTCTTCCAGGGATTTTCCCTGGTCATGATCTGAGAAAAGAGGTACAGGACAAGGATGCGTCATAATGAGCTGATTTGAAGGAAGTATGATAGTAGTATATTGAGCAAATTAAGAAAGAAAGCTGTGGAATGAATTTCGGACTTTTATATAGAAAGAAGGAAAATTCTAAAGGAATAAAAGGAGAGAAGGGTAATTAGAAAGAAAAGAAAAAAGGTTAGGCAATTTTTACTAGAATAATAATTAAATTTTATTCAATCTTTGAAATAAAAATCTTTTTTAATTTAGTGAAAATTAATTCCTTAATTAAATCTTTAAAACTTCCTAACCTTACTTCTATAATAGGTAAAAGAAAAGATATAATTAAATCGAAAAAAATGTTCCTATTATTAGATTGCTCCTTTCTCCTTTATAAATTTATTCCCTTCTCTATTCTTTTAATTTTATTAGAAGTTTTTAATATAATTCCTTTCCTAATTATTATAGTAGTAATAGTTATTTAGGGTTATTTTTCTTCCTTATTTTAAATAGTAATAAGGATGAAATTAAGTTTTAAACTTCTAACTAAATTGGTTAAAGCGGATTTAATACCTTAAAACGATAAAATTAGGAATTTTGGTAATCCGTCGGTTGTAAGAAAAGAATAATAGAGAATAAATATCGAAATAGAATTAAAAATATATTATTCTAAATATATTATAGGATTCGCTATAAAAATAAAATAGTATATGGGATGAGCGTAAATGTAATTGTAACCTTCTTAATATTAATTATTATACGTTGTAAAAGCGTTTTTAGAAATTAGATTAGGAATAGATTATAGATTTAGAAAATTTATAATTTTCGATATTAAGCGAATAATAACCGATTAACCGAAGATTTGATAATAGATTCCCGGTTCCGAAGCTGATAATTGAAATAAATATTATTAAATTAGAAATTTCGCCCCGATTTTAATATTAAATTAATATTTTATATAAGTCCGATAATAGGGTATATATAAGCGAATAATAATTGGCGCCGGGGTTTCGAATATATAAAATATTTATTTAATAGTTTTAAAAACCTTATTTTAATATACGTCGTCGGAATTTTTAGGATATAATATATTTATTTAACGGCTTTAAACCCCCTTACGTTAGTATATAGTAATTTATTTAATTGAATTTAATATATATTATATTATTTAATATTAATTAAAGTATAATTTATCTTCTATTAGTAAAGGGTTAAATTTCGTATAAAAATATAGCGGTATTTTATATTAGCGTTTATTTAATAAGAGGTTCCCTTCGAATACTTTTTATTATTTCGTATTCTTTATTAATAATAAATTAATAAAATATTCGTCGATATTAATATTAAAATTAATAGTTTTTATTTATAATAATTTTTAATTAATAATTAATTTGCTTATTATATTTATTAATCCCTTTTCTATATTTATTTTTTCGCTTCTTTATTTATTTCCCCCTATACCTTTTATACATTCCTTACCCTCTTCCCCCCTAAATATAATAAATTTTGGTTAAGTTTTTGATTATTAAATTCATCCCGAAAATAAAGATAATAGTAATTAAAATTAATAATAGAACCCTAACCCTATTTTAAATTAAATAATTATAATATTCCTTATATATTTTTCAAAGGATTTTAATCCTAAAAAAAAGTTCAAAGATAAAAATATTATTAAATTCTTCCTAAATTTCGAAGATAGAATAAATTTCGTCAAATAGCGTAATAACGAAGAAAAGATTAACGTATAATACCAATAGTATAAACCCTAATCCCGAAATATTATTAAAGGTATTATCCGCTCTATTAAAAAAGAGAACGAGCCCGTTACGTAGGTAAAGTTTTATAATAAATTCCATACTATTTATTATATTTACAATCCAGAGTAAATAAATTCTAACGTAAATAAGTTTTAAAATTTCTATTATAAACGTATTGAAAATAATAAAAAAGTTGTTAATAATATTATTCTTAAATATTATTAGTTATTAGTTCGGTAAAAGTAAATTAATTAAGAAATTATTAAAAGGTTAGTAATTAAACGCTTTTATAAAAAGCTATTTTATTACTACCGTATTAATTTTATTATTTATTTCGGTAAAAATAAAGATAAATTCTCTAAAATAATATAGATTGATTTTTCTACGAAATTTTTTAATTAAATTATTATTTATTATCGAAGGGAAGATAGCGATTCCGATTCTAATTTTAATAATTCTTCTAATTCCTTTAGCGATAGCGATAGTAATAAAAATAATAAAGTAGTAAAGAAGATTACTATTATTAAAATTAAAACTTCTAATAATAAAAAGGATTTTAATAAGAAAAAGATTACGATTATTAAATAGGAAATTATTAAAGAACTTATTACTATAGACGTTTTAATTAAGAGTTTTTAAAATATATAAATTATTTATATTAAAGTAGCGAATTAATAAATTAAAAATCTTAAGAATCGTTTCCGAAATTTCCTTAGGAGTAATTATATTCTTTAGGTTAATATTATAATAATATAATCGATTAAATAAATTTAACTAACGGAAAATATAACCTATTATTAGTATAAATAATTTAACTATATTTAATATTAATATAAGGATAAAGATTATTATATAAATAAAGAATAAATTTATTAAATTAAAGTTAATAAAGAATAAGGCCGCCGGTAGTAATTCTATTTAAAAAATAATATTAAGTTAATATAATATATCCCGAACGATATAATTTTTATTATTTTTCGTATAAACCGTTTTAAAAATATATTCAAATCCCGTATAATTTACTATAACGAATACCTTAAATATAATAAATTCTAGGAATAGGAAACCGAAGTTTATTTTAATAGGTTTACCCCTAATTTTGATTTTTTAGAATTAAAATATTAATAAAAATAGCGAAAGGTCTAAAATCGTCGCCGAATTAATTTTTAGAATAATATAATTTTAATTAATAAATTATTTCTTTAAACTAATTATAACTTAATTAATTTATATTTAGCGTCTTTTCCTCCTTTTATTCAAAAATCTTTCTTAATATTTTAAATCCTAAAGTAAATTATAAAGAGGGAAATTATTATTACGCCTATTTAAACGTAAGGAAGATTAATAATTCTTTATAAACCCCCTTCTAATATAAATCGAAGGGAGAGGTTATAATTGCTACCCGTAAAAAGGTTAAATTTTAACCCTCGTATAGAGGATATAACGGATTAAGAAGACGTACGAATAATAGCAATTAAAACCGTATCCAAGCCGGTTCTTTAATTAGAATTAACTTTTACCGCCGCCGCTAAATCGTTAAAATTTATAAACGAATTTTTAATTAAAATTTAGAAACTTTTAATTAATAAATCCGTTTCTAAATTTAAGGACTTTAATAGCTTTAAAAATTATATAAATTATAAAATTATTTAAATTAAGGAGAATTGCCCGATTATTAATAAAATTATAAATATTAAATTATAAATTACTTTCGAAGATATAATTACGGCTATTCCCGAATCCAGTTAATTATTTAAAGAATTAATTAATTTTAAATATTATTAAAAGGCCTTTAAAGAAGCCCTTTAATTAATATACAATAATAACGCTATTAAAGATAATAGTTTAGAAATTAATTAATTCCGCCTATATAATTTATAAATTAATATTATTATTATAATACTTAAGGAACCCTTATATAAGGATTAAAAGAAGAGGTTTAACGATATCCTTATTGCGTAAACGTATTAATCCTATTATTAAGTCGTAAATCCTAAGACGGTATTTAAAGACGAATTAATTCGAATTTGTAAAGAGGATTTTTAAATTATATTTTATAGCGAAAAATTACTACTTAATAAGGAGGTTACGCGTATGTAAAACTTTTTTACGTTAATGGTTAGTATTAAGTTTAAAGGTAGTAAGAAGGTTACGGCTTTTTTAAATAGTAGTATAGAAATTAATACTATATTTATTAATTTAGTCGATAAATTTAATCTTAATAATATAAATTATACGATTATTAATATTAATTTTAATAATAGAAGGGTATAATTTAAAGGTAAAATAATAGAGGATATTTTCCTATTCGATAAAGGTCGGAAGGTATATTTTATAATTATTCGGAATTAGCTCCTTTATTACGAAATTTTATTTAGTTTTCCGTTTATTAAAGATATTAGCGTTATAATAAATTATATTAATATTAGAACCGCTTATATTTATTTTACTATAGGAGGAATAAAAATTAATATTCTTTTCGCTATTAAAGAGTAAATAGACGCCTTCGGGCAGCGGGTTTAATTCCCCTATTATAATTATTTACCTTATTATCGTAAATAATACTTAAAAATCTATTCCAATAAATAAATCGCTTTATAAATTTATTGAAATAAATTTAAAGGAAAATAATAAAAGATTTATAAAAGGTATTAAAATTAATAAGGATAATAAAAATTACCTTTTTTTAGGAAAGGAAATTACGGATACTATTATCGCCTTATTATATAGTAAAAAATATAACGAGGAGGTATTATCCGATTATTTTTAATTGGTTGGAGAAATTAATTTAAAATATTAGAAGAAAAATATAAATAATCCTCTAAAGAATTAATTATTAGTAAAATAGTAATTAGAAAGTAGAATAGTATAAGACCGAATAAGGAAAAAGATCCGTAGAAACTTTTTTCGGGAATTACGAAAATTAATAATTAAAAACGCTAAGGATTAAGGGAAGAAGGTCCCGAAATTTAAAAAAATAAAGGATATTCCGTCCTTCGCTAATTTATTTTCTTCTACGTCGCTACGAAATTCTTTTTCGTTTATTTAAATTAATATTTTATATAAAAAAATCGTTCAAAAGATAAAATTAATCGATAATACGCTTTCGGATAGTTTTAAACCTAGTAGTAACTTTAATTAAAAGAAATAGAAATTCGAAGAAGTCTAGTATAAAATTTAAAAATAATTAGATAATTTTCCATTTAAATAAGATAAATATATTATTTTATAATTTATAAAATTAATTAAAAGTTCCTAATTAACGCTTAAAAGATTTTAATAAATTTTAGAGAAGAACGAATTGCTCAACGAAATTAAAATCGAGCTTTTTACTTATATATTTTTTAATTACGAAAAGGCCCTTATTTAGGAATTTTTTGAATATAATTTTATTTATAAAAACGTAGTAGAAAAATAGAAAATTAAAATAGTTACTTATTTAGTTTAATAAACGAAAGTAATTCCTATTCTATAGGCTTTATATAGAAAAGTTTATAATTTATTTAAGGAATGTATTTAGCGTAGAATTTTGGAAGAGAATTATACTTTTTATTAGAATAATTAGTTTTTCGTTTAGAAGAAGGATAAAAAACTCCGGTTAATTAATAATACTTAGAAGATTAATAAAATAATTATCCGTAATACTAATATACCCTTAGGGTACGAACTTTTTAACGAAGATTTTATTAGGTACGAAATTCTTTTTTTACTAAATTTGTTCTTAAGATACAATAAAGTTTAATTTAATAAGGAAAATCGGGATTTAACGATATTTTTAATACTTTTTAATCTATTCCGTATAATAATGCTACTTTAAGGAAGAATTAATTTAATTATTTAATTTATAAAGGTAATAATTAGGATTTTTTATAATTTAATTCTTAAGGTATATTAGCTTTATTTTAACGATATTTATATTAAAGGTCCGAAAAGTTGGTATAACGATAAGTTGATTAATAATAAAGGAATTCGACGTTTTATTTACGAATATTTTATTAATATCGATAGAATATTACTAAATATTGAATTTATTAGTAGAATAATTATTGTAATTAAATTTTAATAATATAAATGAAAAGTAATTTTAATCGATTATATTTATAGTCCTAAAGGTAAATTTTTAAATAAAGTTAAAGTTAGAAAGATTTGCGAATAAATTTATTATATTATTAGGAAAGCTAAACCCCGAAGAAAAGAGTTTAAAAAACTTTGAATTTTTTTAAATATTATTAATTATTACCGGATTTGGATTAAAGATTTTAGAATTATTATTATTCCGTTATATATTATTATAAAGAAGGGAATTAAATTAATATAAATAGAAAATTAGTAATTTATTATAAAATATCTTTAATATAAAATTATTATTATTCTAATCCTTATAACCTTCGTTTACGATAATAGCGAAATAATTATTTATTTCGTTACTAATATTTATATTAAAGGATAGGGAGCGGTTATTGAATAATTTAGCTTCGATAAGAAGCGATATCCTTATAAATTTAAGAACGGTATTTAATTACTGGCCGAAATTTATTATAATATTATTAAACGAGAGCTTTATAATTTATTTTATATTTTTAAACGATTGAGACGTTAGCTTTTCGGAGCGTATTTTATTATTAAAATAGATATTTAAATCCTTATTTATTAATTTAACGGCGTAGTAAGCGATATTTTTAATACCCTTTTTATATAATAAATTATTTAAATAAAATACTTCGATTTTAACGTAAAGTATATCCCCGGAATTAAAAATATTGTAATTGACGGCTTTTCCCGGAAACCTTTTAAAAAAAGTGATTTAGAAAAGAAATATTTTAAAGAAAATATTAATAATTTTATCGACGCTTAAATTTATTATTTTTCTATTAAGAAATATATAGAAGGGGAGTAGATTTTATTCGATAAATATTTTAATTATTCGGAAGATATAATTCGCTATCTATTTTCGCTCCGTATTCCTATACGATATAATAAAATATTTATTATATAGTAAACCTTTAAGAGAAACGCCCTTAAATATTTCGTTTATTATCGAAGGCTTTAATTACGAATAATTTATAAGCGTATTTACTTTCGTTTTTTAATTAACGATAAAATATAATAGGAATTAATTATATAACGTTATTATAACGAAACTAGTTATCGAAGAAGGGAAAGAATTTATAAACGGATTATTAAATATTATTATTAATATAGGATATATATTCAAATCGAAGATATAATTTACAATTATATTATTTATTAAATATATACTCCTAAGCGTTATAAAAATAGGTATAGATAATTATTTCCAATTCTTTAACCTTTTAGCCGGTGGATTTTAAACGTCCAATATTTATTAAGTAGAAAGGGAAAATAATAAGCGTTAATTAAAATTAGAAATAATTTGACGAATTACGTAAAAGTAAAAATTCTTCTAATATTAACGTCGAAATATATTACTATTTTCTTTTAAAAAATGTTTTTATATTGGGGATATCCTTTTAATATTTTTATCGATAATAATTCCGAATTTTAAAAAGAATTTACCGAAGTATTTAATAACCTTTAAATTCCGTTAGTACGAATAGCGCTTTATAATTACCGAGCTAATAGAATTAATAAATAAGGGTATTCGGTAATTATTATAATATTAATTAAATTAATAGAAGGAATTAGTAAGGGATAGAGGGATTTATTCCCTTATATCCTTTTTACTAATTGTATTATTATTTGTAATAGCTATGGATTTACTCCCTTTTAATTAATTTATAATTATAATTTTATTATTTTTATTAAATTCGACTATTTATTTTAGAAGTTAATCGAATGGGAAAAGTATTTGGAGAAATATATAATAGATAAATTGATCGCTACTGTCGCTTAAATATATTATAATATTAAATACCGTTTTTAATAAACGGCCGAAAAGGTTGCCGATATTAGGAGAAAAGCTATTGTACGAAGAAATTCCGTTAATTTCTATAAAATAAGACCGAAAAACGCTATTATTAATATTAGAGATTTTATTTTTATTTACGATAATATTTAGGGAATCGATATAAATATTATTAAGAAATTAAATTATAAATGGAAAAGTTTTTATAAGGTCGTTAATATTATTAATAGGAATATTTATTACTATGCGTAATTAAATAGATTTCGTTTTAAGAGGCTAATTTCTTTTAAAAATATTAAGAAGTTTATTCGCCGAAACGGTATATTCCTTAATCCTAATAAAGAATATAAAGAATTCGATAATTTTAATACTATTAATAGTTTATAAGTCCCTAAAGAAGTTTAAATTAATGAATATCTATTCTCTATATAGGAATAAGCGCGAAGATTAGAAGTAAAATAAATTTAGATTTATTAAAATATTAAAAGAGAATATAAATAAAATTAGGAATTTATTATTAAGTTGGAATTGGTTAAGCCTGAAGGCCTTTAGTATTTTTTTAATAAAAATGAAGTCGAGTTAAAATTTAAGTTAGAACCCGAATTAAAGACGAAATTAATATTGTATTTAAATTTAAATTTAAACTAATTTCCGAAATTAAGATAAATATATTCTTTAGTATTTATTTTATTACTTTTTATTATTATTCGTTATTATTTTATTTTTATACGAAATTAATTCGTAGGAATTTTTATTAATTTCGAAGGGAAGTATATATAGTATATAGAATTTTATACTTTATATCTATCTTCTTTATTCTTTCCAATTATATTCCTAAAAACCTTATTAACCCTTTTTATTTAATTAAGTTTTTCGTACTTTTTTTTTTAGAAATTAGCACCTATATAAATAAGAATACGGGAAGTTTTGAAAAACCGTAAGATATAAATTTATTTTTCTATAGTATAAATATTAATAATAATCTTTGATAAAACCCCTATTTATTATTAGAAAAACCTTCGAAATTAATTGAAATTTTACACTCCTAATTAAAATCTTCTTTATTATTTTTATTATTTTCTTTATCGTTTTCGTTATCTTCGTTATTATCCCCGTTATCGCCTTCGTTATTTTCGTTATTTTTTATATCTTCTTTATTTTTTTTATTATTACCTTCGTTTTTGCTATTATTATTTTCGCCGGTAATAGATTCTTCGTTAGAAGAGTTTAAATTGTTATTATTAATATCGATTATTTCCTTATTTTTATTGTTAATTTTTATTATTATTAATAATTGTTTGGATATATTACGATTACCGCGGATTATAATACCTTTTTTTTTTAACCCTAAAGTTTCGGATTCTTAATGTATATATTCTAATTATTATTTATAATTAATAGGGATAGGTTTTCTATTAGTAACTTAATAGTAAGGAGGAATATTATTAATTAATATTAAGCGGGCGCGATTAATATTATAGTTTTAAATAAAATATTTAATTTAATTAGATTTTAAAATTTTAATAAATTCGGGATTAAAACTTTCAATCGGGTACTTCTTAGTAAATTTAAAACTGTTTAAAAATTTAGTAGATGCCGAATAATTTAAAGCCGTTTTATTATATTAAGTATAATTATTATAAATCCTCCCTTTAATATCCTTATTTAAAGATTTATAACCGATAAAAGGAGTTTAGATAAAAACGTATTCTTATTATTAATTAATAATATATACCGATGTATATATTTTTTGGAGTCGGTTAATATAATACGAATAAATAATTCCGTTTTTGGAAGAAAAGATAATAATTAATAGAGGGATATTAATAGAGAATAAAAAAATATTTATTCGTTATTAAATAATTAAATTATTAATTTAAGGATCTATTTTTTTTTTACTTTTATATAGGTAAAGTAATAACCCTACGGTTAAATTCCTTTTTTTTCGATAAGGATATAGCGATTAAATAGATTGCGAAGCGAATTGAATATCCGTTTTAAAGCTAATCGATATATAGTAAATAAATTAAAAGACGTAATTATAATTATTAATAATTCGTTATTATTAATACGCTATTTTATATATAATTAATTAATAATAATAGGTTTATTAATTGGATAAATATTTATAATAGTATTAAATAGCTGAAAGTAGCCATTTTAAATAATATTTTAAAGGGTATTAAGAGGAAATGAAGGTCGATATAGAAAATTAATATAAATTTTAGAGAGGATTTGCTTTTTATTATTAGGACGAGAATTAATTTAACGTATTATTTCCGAAGTATTAAGGTTAAAGTACGGTTAAAGAGAATCGTAATTAATAATAGTAATACGTTTTTTAATAAATAAAATAAAGGCGTTAATATTCAAATTAAACCAATTAGGTATAGTAGGTTCCTTAATAGGGATTTCCCTTTAAAGGAGGCGAAATAAAGGGTTATTCGTAGAGGGAAGGAAACCGGCGTTAAAATTGGAGGAAAATATTATATTAATTTATTATAAAGAATTTTTATTTAATAGTTTTATTTTTATTATTATTATTAATACTTTATTATATTTAAAAAGAGAAGGTTATTAGGAGGAAAAACGAGGAATAGTTGTAAATAGAAACGTATTTTTTTTATACTTTTTTAGTAAATAATCTTCGAAGGAAAAAGCCGATAGAAATTATTTTTTTAAAATTATTTATATTATATACTTTACGATTACGAAAAATCTTTAAATTAGATAAAAAAAATAATATCCGTTTATTTAAAGTAATTTTATAAAGTTTTAAAGTTTTAATTAATTATGAAAAGGGTTATAAATACTATTTTAAAGTACTTTTTTATTAAAAATAATAGGAAAGGTATTTTAATTTTAAAATTCGATTACGAATTAAAATTTTCGATTATACTGAAAGGTTAAGAAATTATATTAAGGGAAATTGAATAAAATTTATTTATTTTATTACTTAAAACTTTAAATATAAGTAGGATAAATAGAGATTAGAAGGAGTAAATTTAGAGTATTATAAGTGACCTACGAGAGGAGATAAGGAAAAAGGGAAGAATTTACGATTTTTCGACTTCGTAGATAATTTACGAAACGGGTATAAAAACCTTTTATTTATAACCTTTCCTTTCTTTCTTTTTTTTCTTCTTATATATTAATAAGCCTTTTTATAGATTTATATTATTATTATTTATTAAAAACCCTTCTATATTAAACCTTCTATCTCTTAGAATTTTATTATTAATTAAAATATTAATTAATATAAATTCCTCTAATTTTAATTATAATAATTTGCCCCCGATTTTTATTATAGGAGTACTGAATAATTGCCCTCCTACGGTCTTTAAAATTATTCGGCGTTAGAATTAAAAGAATAAAATTTGGCCCTAATTCGGTAATATAGTTATTAAAGAAATTTATCCCCCTTATATTAGAAATAATTTAATTTATTATAATAAGTTTTAAGATTGGAAATACTTTAGAGTTAATTGGTAATAAAATATTATCCCCGATAAAAATTCGACCTATTTAATTATTAGAGAGCCCGATAATAATAAATAAATAATTAGAATTATATTCCGTTATATAATTATTCCTCTTATTTTAAAATAGTTTAATAAGTAATTAACCCCGATTATATCTTAGGATATAATAATATTAGGATTAATTAATATATAATATTTAGCGAATATTAGGAATTAATAGGAAGGAGAAATAATTTATATTAATTTGTATTAAATATTATAAGAGTATAGCGATTAAATTTATATTTTAATAAATTTAATTATTATTATTAAACGTAATAAGCTTTATATTAAAAATATTAATATTCGAAATAGTTTAAAGTTAGTCCGATATTAATATTTCCTTATTATAATTAATAATTACTTCGTTCTTACAATTTTTAATTAAAGAAAGACGTTTTGATTTTTCTATAATAATTTTTATAATTAGTAATACGAACGGAAAATTATAAAAGTTTATAAAGTATTCGCAATTAAGAATTATATTTTTTTAATACCAATAGGAAATCGAATCTTTAATATTTTTAATAATTAAAAATAATTTAATATAATATTCTTAATATAATAGAGAATTTGGATTTGTAGCCTTTGGGTTTTAGAAGTAGCCCGAATTTTCTTTATCGAAATAAAGCGTCGAAGAAAATTTATTAATAAATTACTTTAAAGGTTTATAATAATTAAATTTTAAAAATAAAGTAAATATTAGTAGGAATATAATTAGATCTTTAATATAAAATAATTTGAAAATGCTATAATTCGGTAATAGATGAGAGTAATATATAACGCCCTTTTAACGCGGTAAATGAAAAAGAATTTATTTTCGAAAAATTAGAGATAATTAATTTATACGGTCGTAAAGAGGAAAAACGGAAAAGAAGACTTTAATCCTTGGCTTAAATTCTTTATAAATTTAATATATTAAAGAGGTTATTTAAACGAATATTACCCTATTAAAATAATTAGGTACTAATTAGTATAAGAATTTACTAATTTCCTTTATTTTCTTTATCCTCCTAAATAAAAACCTATTATCCGATTCCTCTTTAGAATTAGAATTACCCTACCCGATAGTAATTTTACTAATAATATTTCTTTAATAATTATTAATATATAATTAAGAGGAAATTATAATAATATTTTAACGTTTCTTATTAAAAAAAAGTAATTATTACCGCTAATTCTTAAAGCGAAGAGGAAGCGTATAAAGGAATAATAAATATTAATAATTAGTATTAATAATTATAAAGGAAGAAAAATCGTTATAATTAATAATTTTATTTTATTTAATAAATTTAGTATAAATAATTAATTCCCGCTTATTAATAAATTTCGAAAATTTAGTAATACGGTTTTCGATATTAAATATATTCCGATATTATTCTAATATATTATATTTACAAATTGTATTTAGAATATAGGATATATTATTATATTAGTAATTTAGAATAAGAAGAAGATCGGTTAAGAAGAAAATAAGTAGAAGATAAAGCGTAAATTAGTTTAGAAAAAGAGAAAAAAAAGGGAAAGAGAGTTTAAGAGATTAGAAAGGTAAAAAAGGAAGAGGTCGGTTAGGAAGGATTGAGGTAATTATTAATAAATTTAGTTTTATAGGATTAATAAGTAAATTTAAAGGGAAGTTTGAAATGGGGCGGATAAATAGGTATAAGGGTATATAATTAAATAGTAGATTTTTTCCGAATTTTTTCGAAAATTTTTCGTAGTTTTTTATTCTAGAGGAATTCTTCTAAGGATTTTCCCTAATTATAATTTAAGAAAAAAAGTACAAAATAAGGATACGTTATAATAAACTAATTTGAAGGAAATATAATAGTAGTATATTGAGTAAATTAAGAAAGAAAATTATAGAATAAATTTCGGATTTTTATATAGAAAGAAAGAAAATTCTAAAGGAATAAAAGGAGAGAAGGGTAATTAGAAAGAAAAGAAAGAAGGTTAGGCAACTTTTACTAGAATAATAATTAGATTTTATTTAATCTTTGAAATAAAAATCTTCTTTAATTTGGTGAAAATTAATTCTTTAATTAAATCTTTGAGACTTCTTAACCCTACCTCTATAATAGGTAAAAGAAAAGATATAATTAAGTCGAAAAAGATGTTCCTACTATTAGATTGCTCCTTTCTCCCTTACAGATTTACTCCCCTCTCTACTCTTTTAGTCTTATTAGAAGTTTTTAATATGGCTCCTTTCCCAGTTATTATAGTGGTAGTGGTTGTTTGGGGTTGTTTTTCTTCCCCATTTCAATACCTATTAATTTTATAAGTATTATTAATATTTAAATACTTTGGGAATTTCTTTTATTATCCTATATAATAATTCTATAAAAAAGTAAAATTAATAAGGCGATAGGGGTTATTATTAACCTATTTAATAATATAAATAACGCTAGCTTTATTTAACTTTTTAATAATATTAGTAGTAGTTTCGTAATTCTCCCGGATCGATTTTTTAATACGGTGGCGCTAATTATTTATATCCTTTTATATAAAGGCCGTTATTTTAAACTCTCGTTTAATAATAAAAAGAATATTTTGAGGTTTAATATTAGATTCGTAAATTAAAGATATAATTCGTTTAAAAACTTCGTTAATCTTTTTAGCCTTTCGATATTATAGGTAGGCGGATTCGTATAAGGAACGGCGGTGGTTATAAATTTGGTATTCGGGCCTATTATTAAGTCTAAAAATCTATTGCTAATTATTCTCCTCTAAAGTAATAATTACTTTAAATTATAAATAGCCGCAATTACGATTCTTAGTTTTCTTAAATTTAGTTGTAAAAGGACGAGGGTGGCTATAATAATTATATTTTAATTTATAGTACGTAGGTTAGCCTTTTCAATAATTTGCCGTTTAAGTACGGTTGAAAATAAAATTTTGAAAATGTCCTTATACGTTAAGGGTATTTTATATATTTTTAGTAAATAGTAGGGGTTTAGGTATAATATTTTCTATTATTAGGTTGGGTATTTCTTTTTTTTACGAATTAAAAGAGGAATTTTCTCCTTCGTTAAAGGGGTAGTTATTACGAAGGGACTTTTTGAATAGATTATTATTATTACTATCCGAATCCTTATTAGCGTACTATTAAATAGAGGTAGGGATAGACCCGGCGGTAGGAGAGGTGGGCGCGAGTTTATTTTTATTAAATAAATATTAAGTATTAAAATCACTATTAATTTCAATAGTAGATATATTGTTAAAAACTTAGTTAATTTGATAAAGAGTTTATAATATAGCGAATTTATTAACGTTAAAATTGTATTGATACGAAGCGTTGTTGTGAAGTTATGGTGGTGTGTAGTCGTTGTGTTCAATTCGTTGCGCGAAAGAAATCGCGCATTTCGCGATGAAAAACGCTAAGTTTAATTGCTAAGTAGGCGTTGGGCGGCGGGGTTTCTATATTTTATAGGGTTAGGGATTATTGTAGTACTGCCCGCATAGTAATGTATATTGCTATACGGGCAGTGTGACACTGCCCAGTTAGAAAAGTGACACTGCCCGCCGAGTGTCTCTCCGCCGAAAACTCCTACCGAACACTCGCCAACCTCTGAATATCATATTCTTGTTTGTGGTGCTGTTTCTTTTGTCGCCAAATGTAAGAGGAGCCCGCCTGCGCTTACCTGCTCATGCATACTTGATAGATTATGTGCTCGAAATACTTGGGGTTTTGGTTCTTGAAAGACCATACCTATGCAATTGGAGGGATGTTGCACCCAGTGCACTGAGAAGCCAGCCTTTGCAGCTAACGAAGAAGGTCATGGCTTTCGCAAGATCATTCTTGATTTCCGCACATAAACGGATGTGTGTCGGATACTGGATATCAAACTCAAAGTCCAGGCTCCAATGCTTCATCGAGCATAAACAATAAACACCAAGCATCGGGCAACGACGCATGGGCTCCCCCGGGGAAAGAACAAACTTGTCCTTTGACACTTTAATTGGGACCGATGAAACTCTACTTCCCTACTCTTTCTTGTGCACTTGTCTTTTAGATTTATTTCAGGTCGGAGAGAAAGAACAATTGCCCGTCACAGCAGGAAGCTCCGGCCCTGAAGCCAGCCCAAAGAGCACGACAAGGGAACACCGCGGGTACGGAACAACAGTAAGTTTACTCCGACCATCAAACGACTGTAGCATCACTAAAAGACAGCGATATTGCCCCATCACTACACCAAACGAGAACGTTGTACCCCGGGTGCTACCCGTAACTCCTATCATGTACTCAAGATTAACTTACCCAGACGCCCTCAAAAGGGTGATGGCAGGTCGCAACGCCAAAATGCCTGGCACCAGCAACGGACCCAAGCCCTCTCCACCGCACGCCGTCACGATGCCGACGAAAAATGGCAACGCGGCTGCCTCTGAGCCATCTAATACGCCCAAACCGAGCAACCGCCCTACGTTACCGAGCAAAGATTCGTCGACTGCGTCATCTTTCGATACCACTCGTGCCATCCAAGGGTCTTCCGGATGTCTATCTGAGCCTTCTAAGAGCGGCAACTCGACCGATTCTTCAGACCAGGTCGGTTAACCCTTATATTCTCCTGTCCCTGTTAACGTTTACCTCCCATCTTTGCTTCACCAGTGTCAGGCATTATCCACCTCCGCGGCAAACATCAAACTACCTTGATCAAGAAAAGCCACCAGAATCGAGATGGCAGGCCTTGAACTTTCCACACTGGATCAATACCCTTACACCGTCTCTCATGGCACTAGCCGACACGTCATCGAGATACAACATGCTGACACCTCATCCTTCTTCTTCCCAGCCACTCGCGGCCTCTCGCCCTCAAGGTGCCCAAACCAGCGAACCTCCTCCCGCAGAAAAGAAGAAGAAAGACAAAGGCAAGCAACGAGCAACGGACTCTCCTCCTCCTCCTCCTCCCAAGTCCAAAACCACCGTCCAGGCGACCGCCCACGGCGCCCAGCCTCCTCGCCCCTCCGACGACCAGCCGCCACCACCCAAAAAACCGGGTCATCCGAGAGCCGGCTACCTATTCATCCGCGGCAAGGTAGCCACCTGCGGCTGCCTCTACCTCATCGAAGTAGGCCCCAAAGGTTTCGCCACACTCCGCGACCTGAAGAAGGCTGGGTTTCCCAGACACGGCCATCACTGCGCCAAGTGCAAATACGTCACGGCCGAGATCCGCTTCGACGCCAAGGGCAAAGCGGTCGTTACCGAGATTGACGAAGCTCGCCCGCCGTCGCCGGATAGGGAGAATGATGTTTCTTCGGAGGGGGAGGAGAATCCGGAGAATTATATGGATGGTGATTACATGGACGAGCCCTATTATGACGAGGAATATGAATACGACGAAGAGATGATGGGCATGTACGGGAGTGATGACATGTACGGCGAGGAGGAGGAATCGTATTATGGTGGTCACGACCCTGAATCCTAGTGCGATAACTGTGGGCAGATGCATGCACCCCTCCCGGCTTGCCCTGATCTTTGGCCTCATGAGTTTGTTGAGGGCGTGGGAAAGGATCGTGGCCACGAAGAGAAAGCGGACGGCGAGGACCTGCAGCAAAAGGATCCAGGGCAGCAGCACAGGGCTCGTCAGATTGGCAAGGACTTGGAGGAGAAGGACCATGGACACCATAAGGAAATGGACTGGGAAGCCTGATCAAGAGGTTGATTATTCTGCCTGGTGACGGGGAGAAAGAAATGTCGAAGTTTGGAGGCGGACATTGAGGAGAACGCGAACCAACTTTTCGCAATCAGCCATCACCAGCGCAATTGCTTCCAACGTCCCTACGTCCCGTCTCTTTTCGCCTTAGTCGGTCATCGTCTCGGTGGTTCAGGTTCTCATCTCAGCTCTTTGGGCACCACAGTACCACTTGACGCTGGGACACACGAGCAGTCTCACATCTTCAGAAGATGTTCGGAGGGGCCGAATCAACAGAACGGTCACTACGGTCCATTTTCTTAACAAAGCGGTTTGAATATTGTTTGGTCCTTTAGAGGAAGCTGGTAGGGATCAAAGAGAGTACATGATAGCGATCAATCGATTAATTCATCATCAAAGTCACACGAGATACACGTGACAAGTCGTTAGAGTTCTCCAATCAAGATTGCAGAGAAGCGCATCGCACGGAGGACCGAGAATGCCCGCGATTGGATCGCGATTGATAGATGCAGGAAATGCGGGGGTGTGTTGGGCGCACCGCGCGCAAAAAGATTCCTCATGTGTCTACAACTCCTTCGAAGTGCACACGCTACCAGTGAATTACAAATTCGGTGGTTGAGAAATGGCCAATAAAAGTGCAAAAAAAGGGTGCCCGAGTGTTCCCGAAGGAGGACTCGAACGCTGTTGCTTCTAGGTAGGAGGGTAGGTCCGGATCGAGAGTGGCGCGCTCACCTCTTACCGCCTACGCTGTCCTATCCCACAGCTGGTATCTGTACTTGTTGCATCCAAAGGTCGAGGTTAAGTACCCGACACAACGGTCCCAACCCCATTGCATCCACTTGCATCCAATGGACAGAGAGAGGCACGGTCGGGTTGGAGAGGTTTGATAGCTAGCTGACAGACAGCTTTTGAAGTGGTACAGCTTTGGGTAGGTAGTTATCCGGCATTCCTCTTCCTACAACAAGATACCACATGGCTACGATCTTTCATATTAGGAACACTCATCGAAGATACGTCAATTGACAGACGGGGCGACTACAATAGAGGCGAGGCGAAGCAAAAACATGGATTCAAAAGATGAAGGCTGGCCCCGAATATTATTGTCTGGGGTTAACAGCGTCAATACTCTAGTTCGTCTCTCTGTCTTGTCTCGTTTCTCAATTCCACCCCCATGCCCCATCTTCCGCTTCCGCCCCGGTGTCAATCCCCAATTCCTAATCCCCAATTCCTAATCCCCAATATGGAAAAGTTGACTGACACGTACGAACCACAGGAAATTTGCCGTCTAAGCACCATCATAGCCTGGCTCCTCATGCACCGCGTCCTTCTCGATCGCGGATTCCTTCTCTGCTATGAAAACCCCCGAGCACGTCGTCGACGATGGCTACAGCTACCTCTAAATTCATGGCCAGCTAGTACCGACTGCCGCGTTGCCGCCATCTTGACACTTACTTCAGGAGCATGGTTGATTGCTGCTATATCCTCGGTTACCAAGGCGGAATCCATGGTTGAAGGCCTAGTAGCTCTGTCGCATGCCCCCGTACTTCCTTGTCTCGTTCTGTTGCTTTGGCACTTTTCGTCATTGTCAAAGAATCCAGCGACCGGCTCCGGCTCCGCCTCTCCCCTCGCGGGAGGACTCTACAACTGGGTGCAACTAGGTCGCCATTCTTCGTCGTCGCGGCTGGTTCTTTACATATTCAAGTCCCTTGTGACTTTGTTAGTCGGCGTCCCAGCACTCGCTGCTGTATACACTTCGTCTAAAATTCCATATTCTTCTTCCGCCGCCGCCGCCGCCGCCGCCGCCGCCCTACCGATCACCGAACAAAACAACAACAACAACAACAGATTATTACTACACGGCCTTCTCTCCCTAGCAGGCCTCTTCCTCTTTCTCTCCGACTCGGTTCCGCCCAACCCTTACGCCCATCACGCACCCCACAGCTATGGACCTGGCGCTCCTCGAATCGTCCTCCCGACGACACACCACGAGGGCACGGTTTACGTGCTTCCTGACTTGACTCTGAACTCGGACCGCGGATTCGACGCGGTCTGGTCGCCCAAGATACCCGACGAACACCGTGCGGCAGATGGGCAGATCATGGCGCTCTTCGAGCGTATGCGGTCGAACCAGTGGTCGCCGAACGAGCCATTGGAGCGGTTGCGAGAGACGCTGGCGCAGTTTTACAAGCGGGTGGCGCTTCATGGGAATGGGTTGGAGACGGAGCATGTGGAGAGACTGGCGCGGTGGATTTATGCTCCGCTGTTGTCGCCGAGAGACAAAGCGAAGGAGGACCAGAAGGCGAGTTGGAACATCGACTGTCTTCGGGCTCCCGGTGCCCATCTCATTGGTCGCGACTTGATGTTTGCCCTGTGTCATGCCGAATACATTGTGTTCATGGCACAGGGACAGCTGTCTCGTGAGATGAGGTCGAAGCTTGGTACCCTGAGATTGATGACGAGAAGTGGCGCGGCGGCGACGACGGCGAAGCAATCGGCAGCAGGTGACAAGGTGGAGCATGAAGCTGTGGGATATGCCAATACTGGGTACGCCGGTTATCGAGACGCCGTGGAACACGTCTATGCCATCTTTGGCTTATCTCCCAGCGAGATTGACGAGTCGGCACTCAAGTTTAGGGGTGTACAACCACCTCGCTTCTCGTACGCGCTGGGCAGAAGCCCGGATACCGTCGATGAATACGTTGTCGAGCTGTGGGATCTGGCTTGTCGTTACTCAGAGTCGACCTTCAGTGCCTTGTGGTTCTTCACGACGGTGTGGTTTATGGAGATTGGAAATGTGAATGGCTTTCACATCTTCCCCCTTCGGTGCCGGTCGCGGGATGCGGACCAGATTTCCCAGCATGTGGTCCTACGGCAACTGTTATGGGCCGGGTGCGTGCCGCAGCTTGTTTCTGTCAGCCCAGTCCTCTTTGGTGCTTTTGTCTCCGGCTTCATGTCGTGGACCCTATGACGCTGGCTGTTGATGATGTGATGAGTTGTTGATTATCACTGTTCCAACTTGAACGGCAAAGATCCCATGGTATCTTCTTCCGCCATGTTTTCCTCTTGCTTGAGGTCTCCGGCAAAGTTGGAGATCTGGTCGGTCTCATAGATGTCGTCCTCCATCACGCGATAGAGGATTTCCGAAGCTTTGGCCTGAATGTTCACGGACTTGACTTGAAGCTCTCTGCCTAGTAGCTGAAAGAGGTATCCCTGCATCGATCGCTGTTAGTGTCGGTCACCACAGTCTTGGGAGGGGTCATTGCATACAGCACCGGGATACCCAAATTTGATTGGAAACCACACAGTCTCTCCATCAAGCTCCGTCAGGGCTTCGAGAACAGGAAGATAAAGCTTTTCCGTGTCGACACGCAGGCCTATCTCGCTGCGGATCAGGCGATGGAAGTTGTACTCTATTCTCTGCAGGGTGTCGGGTGGCAATGGCTGCTTTATCACTGGACTGAGAATGTGATAGAGGTGAAATACTTCCATTTCGTGAGCAAGCTCGAGAGGGGTCAGGTTGCGATAGCCGAATTCGGAGGTCCTTGTTCGGAGTGTTTCTGTTGTTGAGTGTCAACAAACCATTACACAAGCAGTCAGAATCGTCGCAAAGTTACCTGGACTTACTGAAAGATCCATATTCCAGCAATCGCTCGACGACATAGGCTGGCGCATGGTGATATACCGCTTGGTGGAGTGGAGTCCACATTGAGAGGTGGTGGTACTGCGATCGATCTTCTGTTGTCATACGTATCAGTGTCTTGGTGTTGATTCGACTACGGCAAAGATTTCTGACTTACTCATCCGTGTGGCGTTTCCCCAAAGTTCACCATATGTACGAAGCCCCTCTTCGAGCTTGTTGAAGACAACTTCCCAATCACCCCAGTACACGGCTTCGGATAGCTCGTTTCGCAACTGGAGATATTCCGAAGAGTGGTGGTCGGTGATTACATGCCCGAGCCAGGTACGAACTCTACCTGCAGGCTCCTCTGAGCTGTTCCGCAATGTGGAAACGTCAGAGAGGCGCTCCTCCGATTCTTGGCAGAAGGCGATTGTGATCTCGGAGCGTTCGTCAGACGACCTTGTGAGCTTTTGCAGCTCCTGCTGGGTTCGAAGACAAGTCAATCTGTTATTCAGTCAGAAAACCAGACCTCGCTATCTCCAGTGCGGGCTTGGCTTACGAGTTAAGCATCATGTACGAGTTGGTAACTTCCTTCTCCTGCTCCGCCAGCTTGCGAACGAGTTCCTCAACTTTCGAGTGGCTCATCGACCACTTCAACCGTCTGGCAATGCCGAACCGAGATTGACCATTGGCGATGGCCGATGCCTCTTGGACCAGATCTTCCAAAGTTCTGTTGAGCCCGTCACAGGCGGTGATGAAGCCCGCAGCGATACCAGGATCAGTAGATTTTCGAAGCTCGATAAGCGTCATCTTCATCAGTTCGATACGGTTTCTTGTTCGTCCGACCAAGTTGAGGATCTTGTTTAAATCCTCCCTCGCCTCTTTGACCGTCACATAGAATCTTTTGAGGACCCCGACGGCTTTGATGCAAAGAGTGAGAGACTCGGTGGCGACGGCAATTCCGGTGAGTACTTCGGCCATGATGTTGCCTTGCAGTCAGCCGATTGCTACCGTTGGTGTCTAGTTAATCGATGAGGCTCTTTCTTTAGGATTCAAGGTTATGCAAGGAAGGAAACATATGCTGAAAAGGGCAAAGACTTCCGTTCATCCTGAGTTCTGGATCGTGGTTGTGGGGCCCTTTTTGTTCTCACCTGCCTATAACAGAATTGTGCGAGTGATTTGTGGATGACTCGCGCTCACGATGAACAGGCTGGTCGCTTAGAGTTCGTGGTGGCCGAGGCTGTGGCATATTGTTACCTGTTGATTCTACTTGGTGGCTGCTTCTGTCTGCCTTCCAATGCGGACTGTCGGACGTGATGAATATGGTCATTGGGCGATGTCGCCTACAGGCCGTGCGCCACATTCAATGCTCAAGCGGTTTTGTGATACCATCCAGGCCTCAGCCCAGGCTTGGCTTGAGTTTATGGGTTGCAAAGTGACTCGGTTGCGAGGCGTTCGGCGCAATGAATGCCCAAATAGGGTCATCCATATCCCCATTCCTCACAACATTCCCTAGGGATTGCCTTGCGGGCAAGCCTTCTTTTTGGTGGGCGGCCTCCCCCTTCTCTTCCTGCTTTACGAGAAGACATCTTGTCGTGCCAGAGTTCACAAGACTGTATGCCCGGCTGTGCGGTTTCAGAACGATTTCCCGATCTCGAAGTCGGCCAACCTCGCTTGAACTTGCAATCTTCCACGGTCCCTGGCTTGGTCTGACAGAATTGCACACGAACTCAACCAAGGCACCCAACCAAAGAACTTCTTGACAACACTCACCGAAAGCAGGGACACGGGTTACGAAATCCACTATGCCTCGATTCAAACCCAGCTCACCGGCACGGGCAAGGTTCTCGGCACCACTCGATGTCGTAAACCTCCAGACGCTCAAGTCCGGCTTTTCTGGCCAGGTCGAGCGTGAACGGATGTCTCGACTTCGGAGTAAGATTGAAGAGGTGCGAGCTGCTTGGTTGGATAATGAAGCCTATGCGCAACTTGTCGAGGCCGTAAGGAGATGGTGTAAGCCAGAAAGGCTCCCGGAAGAGGTGCGCGAACCACTTGAACGACTTCTGAGTGGTTATCGCGACTACGCAGACGTCTCGGTCAGTCGCCCTGCCAATGCCAACACCACCAACAACAGCGAGCAGTACGATGCCTTGGAAATGTACTGTTCCATCCCAGGATATGACTACCTTTTCAAGCTGGTCAGTGACACACTCCGCACGGAACACGCCGCTGATGAGCATCTCCTGGTTGCCACGACGCTCACCGAATTTCTGACGATTGACCTGTATAATCTTCGATTGTCCCAACTTGGCGATCCGCGGTATGGCAACTTTGAGGGTGTCACGCATCGTGGAATGCCTGTCTTTCAGGATACCGTCAGCTTCTATGAAGATATCATGCAGAATCCGGACTTGACCATGCGTGGCTTTGCTATCCCTTTAGCTTTGACATCGACCAGTGCCGATCCGAGGGTCATGGAAGACTTTGCTACGAAGAAGTCACCGGGCGGCCAACAATTGGTGCACATGCACCTTCAGGTCCATACAAGGGGCATCGATGAACACCTTCTCAAGGCGTATCGGAAGCGATATCCGGACAGCGTGGTCACTTCAATCTGTTCCATGCCCGTGGCCAATGTCTCGCCGGAGAGCGAAAGAGAGATCTTGCTTAGAGGCGCTTTCTTCCAGTTATTGTCTGTCACAACCAAGAAGAGCGGGGCGGACGGTGTGCCTGTTGCTCAAGTCATTGTTGTCACCATGAATTCCAATCGTGACCACACAACCGAGTCTTCCTCCAACGTTGACGAGAAGAAGATCCAGCGCGAAATCTTTCGGCGGCTTGTCGATGCATCCAAGTACCGAGCATGTGCAGAGTTGGCAGCAGAATTTGCACCCGCAGACGTACAGGGGTACCGGATGTTGGCAGACAGGATGTTGAGCGAAATCCGTGATATGCGGGAGCTCGACTTTAGCGAATTCGACGGAGAGTCTACTCGTACGGCGGGACACTTGAAGGAAGATGTGGCGGTATGGCTGGGAGGAAGATTGGTTAGCAGCTATCCAAGACAGTATGCTCTGCGCCGCCAGCACTGGCATCAAGCGCTGAAGGCAAAAGACTGGATTGGAGCTCTGAAGACACTCCACAAGGAGTATAGTTGGAGACAATGTGACTGGTACAACACTGGCTCACTGGACTCTGGAGACAATGGCCTTTCAGCATTGCATATCATTGCCAGTAGCAGGCCACCCGAAGATAAATACTCCGAGGAGTATCGGGCATGGGAAGAGCTCGTCGAAGGGGCGCAAGCGGATCCTCGCGTGTGGAGTATGTTGACCTATTTGGCTATAGCACTCTCTCGAGCATTAGCTGACTGTTCCGATCAACAGAAACTTTGAAGTCTTTTGAAGGAAAAGCACCAACCGCACGAGAGATGGCCCACAACCAAGAGCTGACCGAAGCATTCGAACCGGAGATTGTCCATCATATGGAAAGAAAAGTGCTGGCCCACCTAGAAGAGCAGCTTCACGGGGTGATGAAGGATACTGCTGGTTCTCTTGTAAGACCCGTGAAATGGAGTTCATCGATAGAACCAAGCACTAATTCCCCAATGATAGGTCGACCACTCTCGGTTCAGGATGCCGCAGTTATCTTGTCTAACAGAAATGGACGATCCAAGGTTATGGATCCCAATACCACACATGTACGGGGTGAGTAACAATTTGACCCTGGGACGTCCTTGTGCGACCATGTCTGACTTGCGTGTTCAGGGCTTTGTGGTTGAGTTACTTCCATCTAATCCAGCCCTCCGGGTAACAACCATCGAGACTGTTGCTGGCCAGACCCTGCCTCGGTACACTATACACGTGTTGAAGTCCACCCCGATGAGCTTCGGGGTCCGTCAAGTAGAAGACTTGATGATTGGGGATCTTGCAAATTTGTCTGTCGAGTTGAGTGTTGTTCCTGTTTCCGAAGAGGTGGGTGAGGTCTAGGCGCGCTTGGGGTTACAGCCACTGTGACCTTGGTGCTGCAGAGTCTCGGAAGAGGAGGCAAGTCGAAAGAATCATGAAGTCTGTGTATTTGCAGTGGTTAACCCCGGGATTCCTCTCATGCCCGGCGGTTTTGGAAGCCTGAGCGCTGTTTGGCTATTTGCTGCGATGATCAGCGTGGTGTGATTTACACCTGCGGGGACCTTACCTTCAATACGCCCTGATGCCGTCCCAATATTACCCTGCCGTTGCTGAAGTTAACATCAGGTTGCATTTTCCCGTGAGCTTTGCGGATACATGGGCAAGTATGGTGCTGCCTAAACAGCCCAAGGCATTGGCGAGAGCCATACGTATACCATTGTCCTCGGTAGGCGTCCATGAGGAGGAAAGGGGTTCAGTCGTACGCACCTTTCCAGGCTATCCATTTCCAAGGGTGTCCTCTGAACGTCTTGCGGCCTTGCCGCCGTCAGCACTAACAGAGAAAGATGTGGTGTGCCAGACGTTCCAAGACGGGCCGTGAAAATAAAGTTGGCTGATACCTGCAGCCAACTTCGTTTTTCCCGTTGTACTCACAAGCTAGGAGCTGTTTCGTTGCCGTGAATGGCTTGAATTGAAGGCTTTTCAGGGATGGGTGAGGGCTGCAATCAACGCATGAAATGCCGAGAGTCAACGGCCAGGGGTCGGATCGCTAAAATATTGAAAGCCGCTTCTAGATATGCAGGTCAGACGTCCCGGCGGGTGATAGTGCCCGACGGACCCTGCGAAAAGGAAGGTTGGAACATGGACGAGGACACTGGTGGAGATGGTGTTTTGGGAAAACTTTTGGCGACACTGCGGATTTCTCGAGCGGTCAAAGCTCCCCTCAAACGGAACTCGAAAGAATAACAGTCTCGGGCCGCTTCCTTCCCGACTATTATTTCAACGACCTAACATCCAGAGTTCCTTCCTTCTCTAGAGGTACTCACAACTCTCGGTCTTGGCGGCGACTAGGGCCCAATCGTCACTGCCGTGACAGGAGCTTACTCCGGACTCGAGGATCCATAGAGGTACGTACCTCTACTCACTCCTTCTGATCACGTTCCTCACTAACTGGGCCTCAGGGTAGGTCTGATGAAGAACTGGATCAGGTCATGATCATTACATAATAGAAGACTGTCGAGTTTTGCAAAGACCTGAGCCGCGCGAACGAAATCGAAAGTCAAAAGTCATGATTACCACATCCATTTGAAGTCTACCTAGAGGACATGAGTCCAGAAAGATATGCTCCCCGTTTATATGGCTGGCCAGGGTCCTCTCCTGAATATCCTGACTCTAGGCCTCTCTGGTAGTAGTGGTAGAAGACTCCTCTTCACATTAGGCCGTCGTTAACACCATCTTATCGAATTCCGTCCCGCTCTTTGGCTACAGCTTCCCGTCTACCGTAGTGGCGAAAGCGGCTCTCAGCTTGGGCGGCATCTCAGGGTAGGACCACAAGGTAACCACACGTCTTACATGCATCTTATTTGTAGGAAGCACCCAATATACCACAATCCTGAACCATGGTTCACTGACAGCACTATATACAGATTATGGGTTGACACATTCGAATTCAGCAAGGAGCTCGTGTAGCTCGGTTACGTACCAGCATGTCGGTCGGCAATGATACGATGAAAGGCCTATACATGGGACTGGGACGTCCAGGGAGACCCTGAGAGACGGGATGGATACCTCTAGATCTCCATGTTGCTATCGTGATATAAATGGTAACCGTCGTGGTCCCAGACACGACCTTCAGCTTTTTGTCACTCTCGTCTTCAACCATCGAGAGCTACCGACAGCGGCAATCGTCAACATGCACTTCAGTTCAGCAGTCTGGTTGGCGGCGACAGCCCTTTGGGTGCCATCATCGGCCTTGAATCTCCCTCAATGGGGACAGAAAGCGATTGATTCGGGAGTGGCTCTACAAGGCCTCAATGCATTGGCTTCCAGGGTTGTCCAACAAAGATACAATGGCAAGTGCAACAGGAAGAATGTCAAAGTCAGAAAGGAATGGTGAGTAGTACCCCAAAACAACACCCCTTTACCACTAGCTTTTGGCTACACGTCTAGCTAGACTGACACGGTATTTCCAACGATAGGCGCAATCTTTCCAAGAAAGAGAGACGCGATTACATCAAAGCCTTCAAGTGTCTCTTGAACACTCCTAGTGGCCTTCCGGTCGGCGAAGCTCCCGGCGCCGTTTCTGCCTTTGACGACTTGATCTACCTTCACTTGAACGTGACGCCGTTCATCCACTTCTCGGGTACCTTTCTTCCGTGGCACCGCTACTATCTCCATGGCTTCGAGAAAGGTCTTGAAAAGTGTGGCTACAAAGGTTTGTCCAAGCTCCCCTTCTTCTACCAGAGTCATGTCACCGGTTCTGACCCTTATCTGGAAACAACAGGTGCGCTCGCCTACTGGAACCACGGTCTCGACGTCGAAAACCTCCTCGTCTCTCCCATCTTCGACGGTTCCGATACATCGCTCGGTGGCAACGGCGACCCAGTTCCACACGGAGACTCGGGGTTTATCTTCCCGGGCTTCACCGAAGTCAACATCCTACCAGCCGGGCCTAACGGTCGTGGTGGTGGCTGCGTAACAACCGGTCCTATCGCCGGCATGCAGACGCACCTTGGACCCGTGGGACTTCCCGTTTGGGATGAGCCTGGCAACGTGACCGGAGTAACGGATTTCTTAGCTGATAACCGGCGGTGTCTGAGGCGCGACCTGAGCGAAGGATTGGGGAGAAAGTTTGCCACCTTGAGGAACACCACGGATCTTATTCTGCAGCCGAAGAACATTTTCGAGTTTCAGACCACTCTGGTGAGTCATCACATTCTTACTCAAAGCTAGCTAGCTATCCAAGTACTGGCTGGGTCCGGGTAGAACTTACTAACACCAAGCTCCAAATCAGGAGGGCGACCCTCGCTACCGTCCCGGCAAGCTGGGCGTTCACATCGCCGGCCACTTCATGATCGGCGGCGATCCCGGTTCCGACATGTTCATATCTCCTGGCGATCCGGTCTTCTGGCTTCATCACGCGCAGATTGACCGGCTTTGGTGGATCTGGCAGAACCTAGATTTTGAGAACCGACAGGGCGTCTTCGGCACGCACACCCTCTTGGATCAGCCCCCAACCGCGAACGTCACTACGGACGAGACCATTGCTATCGGCCCTACAATGCCCGATGTGCAAATAAAGAAGCTGATGGATACTGTCAGCAATAGCCCCTTTTGTTATGTGTATGAATGAGAGTGTCCGGTCAGGGTAATCAGGCCTTTGAGCATCTTCTTGACTAAATGGGATCTAGAAGCTTCCATTCCATTGTATGTTCCTTTAGCCTGTCAGTTGTACAACGTGGGGATATTTCTTCATCTCGACGTCTGTCCAATTCCTCTTTGACGTTACGCCCTCTGGACCCAATGCAGTGCATTTGAGAAATAAAGCTGAACAGAACGACATGAACTTGTCGCGCACGCCTGGCTTAAGAAGGATTCCCAGGCAACCTGCCTGTCTGTCTGTCTGTCTTCTTCGGTTGACGCTCGACGAGTATCTTTTCTTCTAGCAAATTGTCAGAAAAAGTAAGACGAGAGGCTTGAAGTACACAATTGAACAGTCATGAGGTGCAGAGCATTGGAGTGTAAAACGGAGTCGCAATGGTCTTCAACTCAAACAGTGAAAACTGGGAAAGAGATGGAGGGGGAGGACCAAAAAGAAAAAGAAAACAAGAAAGTAAAAAGATAATAATAATAATAAAAAAAAAGGGCCCGCCCAACCGACTCCCGTCGAAGCACGATTCGAACGAACCACCTCCACCGACCAGCGGCGGCAGGTAACGGACACACCCGGCAGGTTAGGCGTCCCACCCCCTGCAAGCTATGCCAATTCCCCGTGTTGACTGTACCTTCCAAACACAGATCTTAAGTACTGCAGGTTAGCTTCCACAGTCGATGAACCTCCAGACACGAAAGCAGCCCGGCGAATCGTCGTCGGTTTGCACCATTCACTTTTCACTCCGCCCTTCGAGCAAAACGCACAAAGTTCGAGCGGGGGACACGGATCGCAAAATCAGAAACTTTCTCCATCATCTTCCTGCCCGCAGTGTCCAAACTCCAAACACCACCCTTAGCCACCCAACTCCCTTTCCTCCTCCATCGCGACACGTATCTGCAAGGGCAATCGACTTTACTCTTAAACCTACACACCATAACTCGTGCGCTACATACGATTGACGAGTTTATGCACAAGGCCCCCCCAGTCAAGATGAGCTCGTCTTCAGGGCCATTCGCAGCGCCGGTTGCCGCGCTCGACCACCCCATCATGGATAACATGATGAAGGAGTTAGTCGCAAAGACCGACCCTTTATTGGGCTACTCGTCGCTGCCGGTAACTTTTACCAGCGTCTTGTTACCCAAGTACAACAATGAGCTTCACAGGTACTGGTTTGTGGCCTCCCGAATTGCAGAGGCTCAGTTTGGCGTAAGCCTTCCAGATCCTCTCAATCCATCCGCCACAGAAACCGACGAACAGGCCAGGGCAGCAAAGAAGATTCGCGAGTGGTATTTGGAGGGGATGGAGGATGTCATGATGAGGCTCTATAAGCTCGGATATAGCCGTGTGTCAGCTGCGACGCACCGCTACGCTCTGGATTTCAGTCTCTGGTTGAGAGGTACGTTTTTGAGACAGTCGACGTGGTGAACAAGTTGCGATTTGGTGATCTCATTGAATCAATACCTGCTCCCTAGCCCCATCAGAGTATCCCCTCAATTTTTTTGGGTTCATGTTCTAATTTCTACAATTCCTTGGTCTTCAGCTTATACCTTTTACGTTGGCTGTGGTAATTACAGCCCCCAGTTCTTGTACGACATTCCGTTGGATTACATTGTCCCTTTCTCAAAGGAATATGACGACTTTTATCGTCATCAGAAGGCACTGGAATGTCCCCTCATTTCCCTAGCCGACACAATCACGGCTGGTAGCATGTCTTACGATAGGCCACAAGACGCTCACGAGCCCGCCGTCAACACTGCAACGGCTAGCACTTTACCTCGTGAAGTGCCGCAAGAAGCTCACCCCGAGCCCAACGCCAGAACAACCGCGACTAGCATGATGCCTCAAGATGGCCCCGAACAAGTTCCCCTTCAGCTCATTGGCAGTGCAGTCAAGACTGGCAGCATGCCTAGTAATAGGCGCGTGACAGTCGCCGATGTAGACAAAGTCCTGAGGGAAAAGATTGAGAAAGCCAGATCAGAGAAGGCTAAGGCCAATCTCCTAGAGTCTGCGCCGAATCCAACACCAACACCCACATCAGGAAGTAGTTCGAACCAGCCGAACCCCACCATTGCCAGATCTGACCAGCCACCAAGACGAGAATCCATCACCGCCCCTCCCACAACAGCTGCGACACGGGCTCACTCAGCCTCGACACTTCAACTAAGCTGTGCTGGCAACAAGCGGAGCATTGATGAAGCCAACGCCGTGTCCCAAGCCCCGCCACCCAAGAGGGCAGCACCAGGCTCTCCCAAAGGGGATTGGCTAGTACGGGTTTGCTTGGCCGCAATGATGTTCGGCAGAGGTCCCTGGATAAACAACAGTCGCAGGCACCGACTACTACACATGCCACACAGATCACAAACCAGGGGCAGGCAGATAGACCTCAAAGCTCCGTACAACCTCCCAGAAAATCTGATCATCCGGCTGCTCCTGTACTATTGTGTGGAAATCGAGCCTGCCAAACCGTTGGTCATGAGTTGGTGGATTGTTTTGGACCACCAACTGCTCTAGGCGATATTGTAGGATGTCCGTTCTGCAACACGGAGGCGCACATCCTCGACTGTTGCCCGCAACTCCCATATGTTACCAAGGATACTTTATTTGACATGTTGGTAACGAGACGAGCCAACCTACCGGTAATCCGGACTTCGATTTCGATTCTTTCCCTGGCAGTTAGTCTGAACAAGCTACCTACCCTAGCTAGGGCCATGCCTCTTACCAAACCCACGGTCAAAGGGCCATACACCGAGCTCAGATCATGGAGATGTCGTGATCGGTCCCTAATTTTCCGAGACCCGACTATGCCAACAGACCCCGTGGAGTTTTTGGAAGAGCTCGACAAAGAGTGGCCCCACGTAGTCATACAGACTACTCATACCTACGGCTCTATCGGAAGTATCCCACCGAAACGTACCCTAACAATCTTCGCGGTGGAATGGATCAGCTTACTTGTGCCATACCGAAAAATATTCAAGCGGGCTCAAGTTCACGTCGATGGACGTGGCCACTACCCGTTTGTGGAGGATGCACGGACTTACGAGAGAAACCAGAAAGAGCAAGTGAAGTATCTGATCGTTGCTTTGCGCAAGGAAGCTGAGAAAAGAGGACGGTCGGTTGCGCAAGATGATTAAGTTGCGATCCAGCAGAGACGTCCCCGAGAGTGGGTAGGGGTACAGGAACATTATGTTCAACACTTGTACATTCATGCCATCAACTTAATGCTGAAAAGAGAGCCAGACGGAAAAGCACTTACTACTATGTACAGGAGTCGGTGTGTGGACAGAAAGACGTCGGGGCTCAAGCATGGATGTCGGCGGTACTTGGAGGCAAAACACGACTTACTTTAGCGCTCAAACATTCCTTATTGCTTGGGCCGTTGACTGCTACATATAACATAAGACCGGCTAAGGCCAGTCCGAGGTCAAGATATTGGCTCGAATCGGGGACGGATAGTCGGATACTTACAAAGAATACCACAAGACTCTAATCATGCCAGGGATACAACCTGGACGTAACAATAGAAGTATTGTAATATATAAATTTAATCAGCTTCATTATGGATGCTTTACTCTGAAGTACTGTGTGAGAGTAAGTACCTTACCGTTAAATCGAAAAGAGTGAGGAACAGCTACATGATATAACTAAATCTAGGATAATATGGCCATAAAAGCGCCTATTCAACTTGGAATCACCTAGAACAACGTATTGGAAGAAGGAAAAACGTTTGAAAGGTTATAATTACTCATTTATAGTATAGTTGCTTGGGGGCAGGTACTTGGATTGGCGTGTTTGTAGGGTCTTTGGGCGTGCGTGGAATGTACCCCATATGATAGGGGGTATTCGACCTCGCTGTTCGACATCAGTCACCATTATAGTAGGTATGGCTACTTGAAACTTTAAATAGCTAGATTGAAACAAGCTATCTTTCTCATACCCCAAAAACACTCGTAAAAGGAACCCGAAAAATATTGATCAGATTTAGTTGTAGACTGATCCTTCCTAGCAATTACGGAAACTGCTACTACCTTGCGTGCCCATGGCAGGCACTTGCAAGATGTGATTTTGAGCTGGCTCGTACCTTCCTCTACCATATCGACACACAGCCGCGCTTTTCCGCAATCTAGAGCTTCCAACAGATCCTGTGGTCTTGCTGACCAAACCAACTGGATGAAGCTTGGCAATCTGTTTCCCATGGCACTGTGATAAACTATGCAGGTGCGGAGAACGTACCAAAAGACCTCACGGTGTTCAACACGGAATGGATCTCTCAGATTGTGCCGTATCGCAAGGTCTTTTCGCGGGCAAATGTCTATGTTCACAGTCGGGGTTTCTATCCGTTCGCACACGTCGATCTGCAAAAGGGCTTTGAAAAAGCTTACATGGAGAAGGTCAAGAAGGAACTGGCTGGTTTGCTGAGGAGAAGGCAAACAGCTGCAAGACAGGCAGCGGCTCGACAAAGCCGCCGTTGAGAGCTGTATGGGGGGCAAGTTATAAGGCGTGTTCACTCTGGCCCTTTCGTCGTGTTCAAGGACCTACTGGTACGGCGACGTCTATTACCAAAACCGCCACTAACAACATCACAACCTACCTGTACCTTGGAGTTGATCTTACTGACTCACGGTTTGATCTAGTTTGACTGAGCCCGGTTGGCGATTGGAAAAACATTACTTGAGCTCTTGAGAACTCCGTACCGAAACACGTGCAGGACAAGGACAGAACTCAGCGCGGAAGAAACATCGTGTCGAGTATTTGTGTATTTTTCCTCATTATACTTTTCAGAGAAGAGGGATTGTCAGGCGCAAAGGGCGTTCTATCGCCCAATCGAGCAGTCGGTGTTTGGACAATCAAGACGGGACACTAGCGTCCAAGGGAGGCGAAACTTCGCCTCACAACATGGCGCTGGAGTAGTCGGAGACACCACGGGACTCACCTCAGTGTTCAAACTGCTCTTTTCTCATTTTTCACTTTGACTATTGACAGCTATGACATGAGCCAAGCTCAGGATAGTCCAAGTCTGAGATATTGGCCCGGACAGGGAATGGGCACACCTGGATTCTGATGACTCCTCAGATGCAGCTTAGGAGTAAGTGTATAAGTCATGTAATTAAACTATAGAATGGCTCTCCTTGTATCCTCTTTCCTTGGTGGCGGTTTGAAGATGCACTCTCCTCAATTATGTTCTTGTTTGAAGGCACAAACCACACGATGATTTCTGTATACACACGTTTTCCCAGAGCTTTGACAGTGTTACAACCAAGTTTCCAAATGTGTTTGGCCAAAAAGGAAAAAAAAAGAAAAGGAAAGTAAAAGAAAACCGGGGGCAAAGGCCTTGAAACAAAGATGACTGACTACCTTTAGCATTGAGTCAAGTTTCTTACCTATATAAAGGTGATTGCGATTCGTTG